>CM038360.1:29571502-30171502 GCA_021464625.1 Proterorhinus semilunaris
TGCGCTCTATACAATCTGGATCATATTTGGCTGACATAAGGCCTCTTATCGTATGAATCCATAGAGCTCAATAACTTCACGGTGCTCACCAGTATAGCGCCACCTATCTATACCTTGAAACATTTAGTTTGTACAATTTATATGACACTTTGCAGGTATATTCTACACATTAAATCGAACACAAAAATATATTACATGTGTTTGATATTTTCGACGGTGTGGGCGTGGCAATGACGCACAGGAAGTCGGCCATTTTCACTTTTAACCTCTTAACTCCCACCTGAACCAAGTGCATTTCTTTGTGTGCTGTGTTTTCATCTGCACTTGCGTCTCATTTCTGTAACTGTGTTTTTGACGCTTTTTTTCCAGAAGCTTTAAGACATGGGTCAAGACGAACTGGAGAAAATGTACTCGGTTAAAGTGGGGGTTAAGAGATTAAAATGGCACCCCCACAAAAAAAAGGCCTTTTTGCAGTACATTTCACAACCCCTCGCAGGCATGCGCTCTATCCAATCTGGATCATATTTGGCTGACATAAGGCCTCTTACGGTCTGAATTCATAGAGCTCAATAACTGCACGGTGCTCACCACTATAGCGCCACCTATCTATACCTTGAAAATTTTAGTTTGTACGATTTATATTAAACTTTGCAGGTACATTCTACACATTGAAACAAACACAAAAATCTATTACAACATGCCTCTATCTTGCTTTGTTCCCTTTATAATTAGGCCCGAGCCAGGACTTTGTCCTGGTAAGGGACTTTTGTTCTCCCCCGGTTTCTTGTTATTATTATTATTATTATTATTATTATTATTATTATAGTTACGCCTCTAAGATCCTGTTTTTCAGTGCCTTCCCGTGCAAAAGTACACGCAGAAAATGGCACAGTGATCAGAGTCGGCAAAAATTGCGTGTCAGTGGGCGACATGCACACGCCCAAAACAAAATGGCTCCACAGCGCCCCCTCAAAGTTGACCCCCATTCTTTTGGGGACATGCATTTTTGGCGTAAGCCAATCCCCTTTGGCCCAGCGATAGAGCGCATGGAGAGAGTCACAAAACATCATTATAGCTCCGCCCTCTGACCAACAGGAAGTCGGCCATCTTGGATTGAAATCCTGGAGAAGAAATCTCTCACCAGATGTTTCAATGTACTACTCCTTGGTTTCTCTGCAGAATAAGCTCAAACATGGCTCAATAGAATCTAGAGAAATGGAGCTACATTTTCAAGCCAGCTTTTTTTGATAACGTTTACAGTTTTCACATAGCGCCCCCACAAAAAACATGCTTTTTTCCCGTACCTTGGACAACCCCTCGCAGGCATGCGCTCTATACAATCTGGATCATATTTGGCTGACATAAGGCCTCTTATCGTATGAATCCATAGAGCTCAATAACTTCACGGTGCTCACCAGTATAGCGCCACCTATCTATACCTTGAAACATTTAGTTTGTACAATTTATATGACACTTTGCAGGTATATTCTACACATTAAATCGAACACAAAAATATATTACATGTGTTTGATATTTTCGACGGTGTGGGCGTGGCAATGACGCACAGGAAGTCGGCCATTTTCACTTTTAACCTCTTAACTCCCACCTGAACCAAGTGCATTTCTTTGTGTGCTGTGTTTTCATCTGCACTTGCGTCTCATTTCTGTAACTGTGTTTTTGACGCTTTTTTTCCAGAAGCTTTAAGACATGGGTCAAGACGAACTGGAGAAAATGTACTCGGTTAAAGTGGGGGTTAAGAGATTAAAATGGCACCCCCCACAAAAAAAAGGCCTTTTTGCAGTACATTTCACAACCCCTCGCAGGCATGCGCTCTATCCAATCTGGATCATATTTGGCTGACATAAGGCCTCTTACGGTCTGAATTCATAGAGCTCAATAACTGCACGGTGCTCACCACTATAGCGCCACCTATCTATACCTTGAAAATTTTAGTTTGTACGATTTATATTAAACTTTGCAGGTACATTCTACACATTGAAACAAACACAAAAATCTATTACAACATGCCTCTATCTTGCTTTGTTCCCTTTATAATTAGGCCCGAGCCAGGACTTTGTCCTGGTAAGGGACTTTTGTTCTCCCCCGGTTTCTTGTTATTATTATTATTATTATTATTATTATTATTATTATAGTTACGCCTCTAAGATCCTGTTTTTCAGTGCCTTCCCGTGCAAAAGTACACGCAGAAAATGGCACAGTGATCAGAGTCGGCAAAAATTGCGTGTCAGTGGGCGACATGCACACGCCCAAAACAAAATGGCTCCACAGCGCCCCCTCAAAGTTGACCCCCATTCTTTTGGGGACATGCATTTTTGGCGTAAGCCAATCCCCTTTGGCCCAGCGATAGAGCGCATGGAGAGAGTCACAAAACATCATTATAGCTCCGCCCTCTGACCAACAGGAAGTCGGCCATCTTGGATTGAAATCCTGGAGAAGAAATCTCTCACCAGATGTTTCAATGTACTACTCCTTGGTTTCTCTGCAGAATAAGCTCAAACATGGCTCAATAGAATCTAGAGAAATGGAGCTACATTTTCAAGCCAGCTTTTTTTGATAACGTTTACAGTTTTCACATAGCGCCCCCACAAAAAACATGCTTTTTTCCCGTACCTTGGACAACCCCTCGCAGGCATGCGCTCTATACAATCTGGATCATATTTGGCTGACATAAGGCCTCTTATCGTATGAATCCATAGAGCTCAATAACTTCACGGTGCTCACCAGTATAGCGCCACCTATCTATACCTTGAAACATTTAGTTTGTACAATTTATATGACACTTTGCAGGTATATTCTACACATTAAATCGAACACAAAAATATATTACATGTGTTTGATATTTTCGACGGTGTGGGCGTGGCAATGACGCACAGGAAGTCGGCCATTTTCACTTTTAACCTCTTAACTCCCACCTGAACCAAGTGCATTTCTTTGTGTGCTGTGTTTTCATCTGCACTTGCGTCTCATTTCTGTAACTGTGTTTTTGACGCTTTTTTTCCAGAAGCTTTAAGACATGGGTCAAGACGAACTGGAGAAAATGTACTCGGTTAAAGTGGGGGTTAAGAGATTAAAATGGCACCCCCACAAAAAAAAGGCCTTTTTGCAGTACATTTCACAACCCCTCGCAGGCATGCGCTCTATCCAATCTGGATCATATTTGGCTGACATAAGGCCTCTTACGGTCTGAATTCATAGAGCTCAATAACTGCACGGTGCTCACCACTATAGCGCCACCTATCTATACCTTGAAAATTTTAGTTTGTACGATTTATATTAAACTTTGCAGGTACATTCTACACATTGAAACAAACACAAAAATCTATTACAACATGCCTCTATCTTGCTTTGTTCCCTTTATAATTAGGCCCGAGCCAGGACTTTGTCCTGGTAAGGGACTTTTGTTCTCCCCCGGTTTCTTGTTATTATTATTATTATTATTATTATTATTATTATTATAGTTACGCCTCTAAGATCCTGTTTTTCAGTGCCTTCCCGTGCAAAAGTACACGCAGAAAATGGCACAGTGATCAGAGTCGGCAAAAATTGCGTGTCAGTGGGCGACATGCACACGCCCAAAACAAAATGGCTCCACAGCGCCCCCTCAAAGTTGACCCCCATTCTTTTGGGGACATGCATTTTTGGCGTAAGCCAATCCCCTTTGGCCCAGCGATAGAGCGCATGGAGAGAGTCACAAAACATCATTATAGCTCCGCCCTCTGACCAACAGGAAGTCGGCCATCTTGGATTGAAATCCTGGAGAAGAAATCTCTCACCAGATGTTTCAATGTACTACTCCTTGGTTTCTCTGCAGAATAAGCTCAAACATGGCTCAATAGAATCTAGAGAAATGGAGCTACATTTTCAAGCCAGCTTTTTTTGATAACGTTTACAGTTTTCACATAGCGCCCCCACAAAAAACATGCTTTTTTCCCGTACCTTGGACAACCCCTCGCAGGCATGCGCTCTATACAATCTGGATCATATTTGGCTGACATAAGGCCTCTTATCGTATGAATCCATAGAGCTCAATAACTTCACGGTGCTCACCAGTATAGCGCCACCTATCTATACCTTGAAACATTTAGTTTGTACAATTTATATGACACTTTGCAGGTATATTCTACACATTAAATCGAACACAAAAATATATTACATGTGTTTGATATTTTCGACGGTGTGGGCGTGGCAATGACGCACAGGAAGTCGGCCATTTTCACTTTTAACCTCTTAACTCCCACCTGAACCAAGTGCATTTCTTTGTGTGCTGTGTTTTCATCTGCACTTGCGTCTCATTTCTGTAACTGTGTTTTTGACGCTTTTTTTCCAGAAGCTTTAAGACATGGGTCAAGACGAACTGGAGAAAATGTACTCGGTTAAAGTGGGGGTTAAGAGATTAAAATGGCACCCCCACAAAAAAAAGGCCTTTTTGCAGTACATTTCACAACCCCTCGCAGGCATGCGCTCTATCCAATCTGGATCATATTTGGCTGACATAAGGCCTCTTACGGTCTGAATTCATAGAGCTCAATAACTGCACGGTGCTCACCACTATAGCGCCACCTATCTATACCTTGAAAATTTTAGTTTGTACGATTTATATTAAACTTTGCAGGTACATTCTACACATTGAAACAAACACAAAAATCTATTACAACATGCCTCTATCTTGCTTTGTTCCCTTTATAATTAGGCCCGAGCCAGGACTTTGTCCTGGTAAGGGACTTTTGTTCTCCCCCGGTTTCTTGTTATTATTATTATTATTATTATTATTATTATTATTATAGTTACGCCTCTAAGATCCTGTTTTTCAGTGCCTTCCCGTGCAAAAGTACACGCAGAAAATGGCACAGTGATCAGAGTCGGCAAAAATTGCGTGTCAGTGGGCGACATGCACACGCCCAAAACAAAATGGCTCCACAGCGCCCCCTCAAAGTTGACCCCCATTCTTTTGGGGACATGCATTTTTGGCGTAAGCCAATCCCCTTTGGCCCAGCGATAGAGCGCATGGAGAGAGTCACAAAACATCATTATAGCTCCGCCCTCTGACCAACAGGAAGTCGGCCATCTTGGATTGAAATCCTGGAGAAGAAATCTCTCACCAGATGTTTCAATGTACTACTCCTTGGTTTCTCTGCAGAATAAGCTCAAACATGGCTCAATAGAATCTAGAGAAATGGAGCTACATTTTCAAGCCAGCTTTTTTTGATAACGTTTACAGTTTTCACATAGCGCCCCCACAAAAAACATGCTTTTTTCCCGTACCTTGGACAACCCCTCGCAGGCATGCGCTCTATACAATCTGGATCATATTTGGCTGACATAAGGCCTCTTATCGTATGAATCCATAGAGCTCAATAACTTCACGGTGCTCACCAGTATAGCGCCACCTATCTATACCTTGAAACATTTAGTTTGTACAATTTATATGACACTTTGCAGGTATATTCTACACATTAAATCGAACACAAAAATATATTACATGTGTTTGATATTTTCGACGGTGTGGGCGTGGCAATGACGCACAGGAAGTCGGCCATTTTCACTTTTAACCTCTTAACTCCCACCTGAACCAAGTGCATTTCTTTGTGTGCTGTGTTTTCATCTGCACTTGCGTCTCATTTCTGTAACTGTGTTTTTGACGCTTTTTTTCCAGAAGCTTTAAGACATGGGTCAAGACGAACTGGAGAAAATGTACTCGGTTAAAGTGGGGGTTAAGAGATTAAAATGGCACCCCCACAAAAAAAAGGCCTTTTTGCAGTACATTTCACAACCCCTCGCAGGCATGCGCTCTATCCAATCTGGATCATATTTGGCTGACATAAGGCCTCTTACGGTCTGAATTCATAGAGCTCAATAACTGCACGGTGCTCACCACTATAGCGCCACCTATCTATACCTTGAAAATTTTAGTTTGTACGATTTATATTAAACTTTGCAGGTACATTCTACACATTGAAACAAACACAAAAATCTATTACAACATGCCTCTATCTTGCTTTGTTCCCTTTATAATTAGGCCCGAGCCAGGACTTTGTCCTGGTAAGGGACTTTTGTTCTCCCCCGGTTTCTTGTTATTATTATTATTATTATTATTATTATTATTATTATAGTTACGCCTCTAAGATCCTGTTTTTCAGTGCCTTCCCGTGCAAAAGTACACGCAGAAAATGGCACAGTGATCAGAGTCGGCAAAAATTGCGTGTCAGTGGGCGACATGCACACGCCCAAAACAAAATGGCTCCACAGCGCCCCCTCAAAGTTGACCCCCATTCTTTTGGGGACATGCATTTTTGGCGTAAGCCAATCCCCTTTGGCCCAGCGATAGAGCGCATGGAGAGAGTCACAAAACATCATTATAGCTCCGCCCTCTGACCAACAGGAAGTCGGCCATCTTGGATTGAAATCCTGGAGAAGAAATCTCTCACCAGATGTTTCAATGTACTACTCCTTGGTTTCTCTGCAGAATAAGCTCAAACATGGCTCAATAGAATCTAGAGAAATGGAGCTACATTTTCAAGCCAGCTTTTTTTGATAACGTTTACAGTTTTCACATAGCGCCCCCACAAAAAACATGCTTTTTTCCCGTACCTTGGACAACCCCTCGCAGGCATGCGCTCTATACAATCTGGATCATATTTGGCTGACATAAGGCCTCTTATCGTATGAATCCATAGAGCTCAATAACTTCACGGTGCTCACCAGTATAGCGCCACCTATCTATACCTTGAAACATTTAGTTTGTACAATTTATATGACACTTTGCAGGTATATTCTACACATTAAATCGAACACAAAAATATATTACATGTGTTTGATATTTTCGACGGTGTGGGCGTGGCAATGACGCACAGGAAGTCGGCCATTTTCACTTTTAACCTCTTAACTCCCACCTGAACCAAGTGCATTTCTTTGTGTGCTGTGTTTTCATCTGCACTTGCGTCTCATTTCTGTAACTGTGTTTTTGACGCTTTTTTTCCAGAAGCTTTAAGACATGGGTCAAGACGAACTGGAGAAAATGTACTCGGTTAAAGTGGGGGTTAAGAGATTAAAATGGCACCCCCACAAAAAAAAGGCCTTTTTGCAGTACATTTCACAACCCCTCGCAGGCATGCGCTCTATCCAATCTGGATCATATTTGGCTGACATAAGGCCTCTTACGGTCTGAATTCATAGAGCTCAATAACTGCACGGTGCTCACCACTATAGCGCCACCTATCTATACCTTGAAAATTTTAGTTTGTACGATTTATATTAAACTTTGCAGGTACATTCTACACATTGAAACAAACACAAAAATCTATTACAACATGCCTCTATCTTGCTTTGTTCCCTTTATAATTAGGCCCGAGCCAGGACTTTGTCCTGGTAAGGGACTTTTGTTCTCCCCCGGTTTCTTGTTATTATTATTATTATTATTATTATTATTATTATTATAGTTACGCCTCTAAGATCCTGTTTTTCAGTGCCTTCCCGTGCAAAAGTACACGCAGAAAATGGCACAGTGATCAGAGTCGGCAAAAATTGCGTGTCAGTGGGCGACATGCACACGCCCAAAACAAAATGGCTCCACAGCGCCCCCTCAAAGTTGACCCCCATTCTTTTGGGGACATGCATTTTTGGCGTAAGCCAATCCCCTTTGGCCCAGCGATAGAGCGCATGGAGAGAGTCACAAAACATCATTATAGCTCCGCCCTCTGACCAACAGGAAGTCGGCCATCTTGGATTGAAATCCTGGAGAAGAAATCTCTCACCAGATGTTTCAATGTACTACTCCTTGGTTTCTCTGCAGAATAAGCTCAAACATGGCTCAATAGAATCTAGAGAAATGGAGCTACATTTTCAAGCCAGCTTTTTTTGATAACGTTTACAGTTTTCACATAGCGCCCCCACAAAAAACATGCTTTTTTCCCGTACCTTGGACAACCCCTCGCAGGCATGCGCTCTATACAATCTGGATCATATTTGGCTGACATAAGGCCTCTTATCGTATGAATCCATAGAGCTCAATAACTTCACGGTGCTCACCAGTATAGCGCCACCTATCTATACCTTGAAACATTTAGTTTGTACAATTTATATGACACTTTGCAGGTATATTCTACACATTAAATCGAACACAAAAATATATTACATGTGTTTGATATTTTCGACGGTGTGGGCGTGGCAATGACGCACAGGAAGTCGGCCATTTTCACTTTTAACCTCTTAACTCCCACCTGAACCAAGTGCATTTCTTTGTGTGCTGTGTTTTCATCTGCACTTGCGTCTCATTTCTGTAACTGTGTTTTTGACGCTTTTTTTCCAGAAGCTTTAAGACATGGGTCAAGACGAACTGGAGAAAATGTACTCGGTTAAAGTGGGGGTTAAGAGATTAAAATGGCACCCCCACAAAAAAAAGGCCTTTTTGCAGTACATTTCACAACCCCTCGCAGGCATGCGCTCTATCCAATCTGGATCATATTTGGCTGACATAAGGCCTCTTACGGTCTGAATTCATAGAGCTCAATAACTGCACGGTGCTCACCACTATAGCGCCACCTATCTATACCTTGAAAATTTTAGTTTGTACGATTTATATTAAACTTTGCAGGTACATTCTACACATTGAAACAAACACAAAAATCTATTACAACATGCCTCTATCTTGCTTTGTTCCCTTTATAATTAGGCCCGAGCCAGGACTTTGTCCTGGTAAGGGACTTTTGTTCTCCCCCGGTTTCTTGTTATTATTATTATTATTATTATTATTATTATTATTATAGTTACGCCTCTAAGATCCTGTTTTTCAGTGCCTTCCCGTGCAAAAGTACACGCAGAAAATGGCACAGTGATCAGAGTCGGCAAAAATTGCGTGTCAGTGGGCGACATGCACACGCCCAAAACAAAATGGCTCCACAGCGCCCCCTCAAAGTTGACCCCCATTCTTTTGGGGACATGCATTTTTGGCGTAAGCCAATCCCCTTTGGCCCAGCGATAGAGCGCATGGAGAGAGTCACAAAACATCATTATAGCTCCGCCCTCTGACCAACAGGAAGTCGGCCATCTTGGATTGAAATCCTGGAGAAGAAATCTCTCACCAGATGTTTCAATGTACTACTCCTTGGTTTCTCTGCAGAATAAGCTCAAACATGGCTCAATAGAATCTAGAGAAATGGAGCTACATTTTCAAGCCAGCTTTTTTTGATAACGTTTACAGTTTTCACATAGCGCCCCCACAAAAAACATGCTTTTTTCCCGTACCTTGGACAACCCCTCGCAGGCATGCGCTCTATACAATCTGGATCATATTTGGCTGACATAAGGCCTCTTATCGTATGAATCCATAGAGCTCTACCTCATCTACACATGTTGGTCACTGTATACTCGGCAGTAACCAATGACCATGACAGTCACATGCGCCTCAGTCAGAGCTTTCCGACAATGTATAACATGTGGGGGTCAAGGCAAGCACTCCACTTATTCTGCCCCAGCAAAGTGTCAGCATAGCGCCACCTGCTGGCCTTTAAGCTGGCTTTTAAGTGGCTTGTAAGTGGCCCGCCCATCCTCCGTGGAAATAGCCAGAGTTGTTCTTCTGGCAGCCTGTTGGCCTCTGTCAGAGTTTCCCCTGAAATTCGTCAATTTTCCCAATTTCCACCTTTATTCACGGAAGCCACACTTTTAGACTCGTACGTAGATATACTACCCCTCTGTGACAGACAGAAGCTTTAATTTGGACGTGTTTGCCTCCAAATTCAGCTTTTTTGGACTTTACAGTTACAGGAAGTTCAGATAGACTGTTTCCTGTCCGTCTCTGCGTGTTCCTCGTACTATGTGGCTCTCACCAAAGTATTCCTTCATCTATCGGGAGTTCTTTCATAAGATTTATCTAAAATTCGCTGTGTTTTTACATAAGCCTGTGTAGCTCCATTGGTAGAGTGCAGGGTTTGCACCGTCATATTGCCGGTTCAATCCCCACCATGACTTTTTTTTTTTTTTTTTTTACGCAGTACCTACTGGGAAGAACCTGAATTGGCAACTATGCTCCCACCCTCATTAAAAACTGGAAAATGACCCACACGTTGTACCACATGCCGTTTCATAAGATATTGCACATTTCGGCTGTTAAATAAATGTGCTTGTGTAGTTACATGGGTAGAGTGCTAGGTTCCCAACCATGGGATTGCTTGATCGATTCTGTCCTTAACTCTTTTTTATTTTTTATTTTTTTGACTCGGCAACTACTGGGAAGAACATGAATCGACGCCTTTGGTCCCACCCTCATTAAAAACAAAGAAAGAAAAGTTGTAGCACAACTACACAGAAAGACATGGGGAGACAGTAGGGAAACAATAGAGGCAACACTAAATGTCTAAAACAATCAATAGTGGGGCAAAAATCTCCTGAAATGACCTTGCTGGGACCTATTTTCAAAATCTGTGATTTAGAGAAAAGTAGCCACCATCGGGTGTACTGCAGTATAGGGTTATAGCTCAATGATAGTTTACCGGTCTCCAGTACATGAGGTTGCCAGTTCAAATATGATTTTGACGCTTTTCTAACTCTTATGCTTGGGTTACTTGGTTCATATCTGGAACAGCAGCAACTGCTCCTGCTGAGGAGAGAGGGGGACACATGACCTCTCTCCTCCAATGCCATGCTGGGAATTAGCCCTAATTACAAAATGTTTTAATCAATATTTCCAGAACTATAATTCCGTTTTCTGTCAACTGATCAGTGCAAGTGCAAGTGCAAGTGTTTCATAAGATTAATGTAAGATTCACTGTGTTCCTATCTAAGCCTCTGTAGCTCCATTGGTAAAGTGCAGGGTTCCCATCCGTTAGATTGCTGGTTCAATACCAACCTTGACCTTTTTAATTTTTTTTTTATATTATCGGTACCTACTGGGAAGAACCTGAATTGGTGCCTATGGTCAGATCCTCATTCAAAACAAAGCCAGCTTTTTTTATAACGTTTACAGTTTTCACATAGCGCCCCCACAAAAAACATTATTTTTCCTCGTACCTTGGACAACCCCTCGCAGGCATGCGCTCTATCCAATCTGGATCATATTTGGCTGACATAAGGCAACTCACGTTCTGAACAGATAGAGCTCAATAACTGCACAATGCTTAACACTATAGCGCCCCCTATCTATACCGTGAATATTGCAGTCTGGATTATTTATCTCCCACTTTGCCGGTATATTCTACACAATAAACTAAACACAAAATGATATTACATATGCATCATACTGGGTAAGATGTGGGCGTGGCCAAAGTAAACGTGTTCCTGAGAGCATCATTATTACCCATGATAACTGGCACATTCTTTGTCCCTTTGAGTTTTAAATGTTATCACTTATACACCAGATGGCCTTGAATCTTTTTACATATACACAAAAATTATCCACAGGTTGTGTGTGAGGCCGAGGGGAGAGCAGGTTTGGGTGAGAGCAGGGGCGGTAGCAAGGGAGGCGGTCGCAAGGGGGGGCTGTGCCAGGGGCGAGGGCCTACATCGCCGCTTGCGGCTTTAATTATTATTATTATTTTATTCCGGGAGAAAGCTACACAAAAATTTGATTTTTAATATAAAAAACAAACAAACTACATACATAAAATAGGCAGGTGATCAGCAGTGATCAGCCATGAATAGGACAGATAATGGGCAGTGATCATCTATGAATAGGACAGGACTGACCGATACTGAGGTGAGCAGATCGTTAAAGACGCTACTTCAAAGGTGTTCACCCACAGGTGAGAGTAGCTGTGATTAGAGGGGAGGAGGCGGGCCAACCCTAACTCCTCCCCAGTGGTCTATATCTTAAGCTGCGGGCTGAGAAGGACTTTTGTCACTGACGAAGCCTTTTGGATGAGAGGCAAAACGTTCGAAGACCTCAACTACTGAGTAGGGGTGTCACGGTATGAAAATTTTACCTCACGGTTATTGTGACCAAAATTATCACGGTTTTCGGTATCATCACGGTATTTTTTTTAATGTGTGTTAATACGTTCAGAAAGCATTGATAGTCCTACACAAACTGAAATAGTTTCAAAAAAGTGTAACAGTGTTTGTTATATTTAAAAAATACAGACAAAGCCATATCAAAAGTGCAACTTTTCACATCAAAGTAAATGAACTATAACTATGACTTGGTTATTACATGCACTATTTATAGCGCCAGAACCGTTTTAGAATATTTTTATCTAGATAAACCCTCTATATCAGGAATATTGTTCTCAGTTTGAGTCCTTCTAGTTTGCTTTCGCTCTGCAGATTTGGGAAAATGCCGTCAGACAGTAATCATTGTTAAATTCATAATAATGCGGCGAGAGTGAATCTATTGCATTGGCGACAAACTTTAATCTGCCCTCCAGCCGCCCTGTAACGCATTTGTGCCGGAAGTATCCGGACACGGCTTATATGCTGGCGGTGGCGCTGTAGCTGCACTATGGGGCGACTCGTTACCTTCTCCCTCAACCCAAAGTCCCCACATCAGCATTTCAGCTAAAACGCTAACGTCAGCTTACTTGCATTGGCTATAGTTGTGGCGACGGTCACGCAGGTGAGTCATGAGGTTTGAAGTATCGCTGCCTTTAGAGACACTTTTTTTCCTGCACGTTCCACAAACAGGAAAACTGTCTTCTATCAACTGTCCTTCAGCTTTCTTAAAATACCCAAAATATGCCCAGACTTCAGACTTGGTCCTGTTTGAAGCTGATGGACGTTCGGAGCGCTGTCGTCTCGAACATGATTCCAGCTTCGAAAAAAGTTTTGTTTTGGTTGTAAAGCTACGGAGTCCGCCTGCGCGGCAACTTCAGCAGATGAGACGGCGGCCGGTGAGGCTCACTTTGCCGACACCGCGGGCGCGGTAATCCACCGAGATAATATAGTTTTTAAAAACCAATAATTTTTACCGTGGTTTACCGCTACACCGTTTACCATGACAACCCTACTACTGAGCACAGAAGATGACTCAAGTACCTTCATTGAAGATGGACAATTCCAAGGATCATTTGGGTTGTTGCCCAAATGATCCTTGGAGCTATGTTGTCTGGGGCATTATGCCCCTGGGCCCTGGTAGGGTCTAACCCTAACCCTAACCCTAACCCACCAAAGGAACGACGTGGGCCCGCCCTCCTGTGGACCCATCACCCACAGAGGGATCCGTAGGGGTCTGGTGCAGAGAGGATTGGGACACAGTCAAAGGTAGGTAGACGACCTGGTCCGCCTACTCAGCTTCTGGCATTCTGGACATGGAATGTCACCTCACTAGAGGAGAAAGGAGCCTGACCTTGTGCAGGAGGTTGAGAGGTACCGGTGAGATATAATCGGGCTCACCTCCATGCACAGCTTGGGTTCCGGATCCCAACTTCTGGAGAGAGGCTGGGCGCTCCACTTCTCTGGAATTGCCCACAGGGAGAGGCGGCGGGCCGGCTTATAGCCCCCCAGCTCAGCCGCCACGTGTGGGAGTTCACCCCGGTGAATGAGAGGGTCGCGTCCCTTCGGGTCAGGGACAGGTCTCTCAACGTTGTCTTGGCCTATGGGCCCAACATCGGTGCAGAGTACCTTCTTGGAGTCCCTGGGGGGGGGTACTAGATGGTGCTCCGACAGGGGACTGAAGTCACAGTGACAGTGAGACCTGGACAGGGGTGATTGGGAAGAACGGCCTCCACGATCTGAACCCGAGTGGTGTTCTATTATTGGACTTCTGTGCTACTGAAGTTACAGTTTATTTATTTTTATTTTTATTTATTTATTTATTTGAATTAGGACAGTGCACATTAATCAACACGTCAGCCAAAAGCATCAATGTAAATGTACCAGAATTAGCGTGAGAGCTAAATTGCATCCGTTGTCCTAAGGCAGGTAAAGAAACATTGACAGAAGGAAAATACAGACATAGTACAAAGAACAGAACAAAGTTACAGTCACAGAGGTCAGTTACAAGGACAGACACAGGTAAGATAACATAACACGCCCAAGAAATTGATTAAGTATTGAACTTTAATTAAACTACCTGTGAGTGCAAGATTGATTTGTTTTTAACCAGATTTTAGGACCTTTTTAAAGGTGTGGTAATTGTCACAGTTCCTGATATGAGCAGGCAGCGAGTTCCAAAACTGCGAGCCTCTGATGGACTCCACCGTTTGACTGAATTTAGTCCTACGACGTTGCACAATACACTCTCCTCTGGTCAGAGCTCTGGTATTTACTCGAGTGTTACTTATTTGTGATATAAAATTCCTTAATGGTGGAGGGGCAAGACCTTTTAAAACTCTAAAAACTAAACAGGCATCCAGGAACTTCTGATAGCCGTCGAAATCTAAAATATTATACTTACTTACAATGTGGCAGTAATGATAATGTAAAGGCTTTCTATCCAGAGTTTTCAATGTTTTCTTAAAAAGAGACTTGATGGGGCTCATGTTGGTCTCTGATGTTTGGGACCATGTGGTATAACAGTACGTTATATGGCTGAAGATCATTGCATGCATATAAGCCTTTGCCGACTCTGTGGTCAGACATGGTCTTATATGCTTAAAATTTGACAAATTGAATTTAATGATGTGTGCAATTTTCTTGATATGCTGCTTAAAATTTAGATTTGACCATAACGAACACCATGTTCGAGCACAAGGGTGTCCATAAGTGGCACCAGGACGCCCTGGGCTGGAGGTCAATGATTGACTTTGTAATTGAGTCATCAGACCTCCGCCCACGTGTCTTGGACACTTGGGTGAAGAGAGGGGCATCATCGAGTTCATCCTCACCTCCTCCATCACCGTGTGGTTCCCCGGCGCTACAGAACGGGACAGGCACCGACTGCAGCGCATTGTGCGTGCTGCTGAGAAGGTGATTGGCTGTGAGCTCCCATCTCTCCAGGACCTGTTTACCTCCAGGACCCGGAAGTGTGTGGGTCGGATCACATCTGACCCTTCTCACCCCGGACATAGACTATTCACCCCTCTCCCCTCAGGCAGGAGGCTACGGTCTCTCCAGACCCATACCTCCCGCCACTTGAACAGTTTTTTCCCCTCCGCCATCAGACTCATGAACAATAACAAGACCCAATAACTTAGATACAGACACTTGCACTGTGTGGTGTGTCCACACTCAGATCTGCTGCTATCACTTATCACTTTATATCACGTTATCACTTACTCTATACTCATACACATCTGTAACTATAATCCCACTGTTGTTCTAAGTCAATTGTTGTCGTCTTACCATATTTTACCTTTTACTTTTTATTTTGTATCTTATTTATTAATATTCCTTATGCATACCCCCTAAAGCCTTATAGTTTAAAGTTTTATAGCTAATTTTTATCTAAATTCTGTGTTTTATGTTTTATGTTGCACGTCCGCATCAAGAAAAATTCCTAGTTTGTTAACCTGTTCTCAAACAATGGCAATAAAACCTATTCTGATTCTGATTCTGATTCTGAGCTGTCAACAGATTACCACCTGGTGGTGAGCTGGATCCTATGGCAATCAATCAATCAATGGTTTTGTATAGCCCAATATCACAACAGGAGTTGCCTCATAGGGCTGTAACAAACATTAAGGCAATAAAACAGAGCAGTAAATAAGACAATGTAAAGTTCCGGTGAATCAAATATCCAGGCAAACATAATGTCCAAATAAACGTCAGCAGTGGGTGGCGACAAGCAGCTCGGGCGTCCCCTGTCCTTAGACTCTCCAGCCCGGCAAGGAAAAACTCAAAAACCCAGTGGGAGAAACGAGAAACCTTGAGGAGAACCACAGAAGGAGAGATCCACTCCCATGGACGGACAGGCTATAGAGACCCAGGGCCGAAGGAGTCCCACAGCAGACGGGCCAAGATCACAGACCGTCCAGTCCTTGTTGTCAGTAGGCAGGGTTCCTCCGTTCAGCCGGGTTCCTCCGTTTGATCTAGACAGGCACTCCCGAGGGGGAGTGGGACAGGAGACACCATGTGAATAGTAATGAACAGACTACAGATGAAATAAATATTGTATCATAGTAAGACAAAGTTTGCAGTAAGAAGAAGAAGAGGATAGCGCTCAGTCTACCGTACTTCCCACAGCAGAGTTTCTCCTAAAGCAGCTTTACTTCAGGCTGAGGGTTAGAGCTTTACCTAACTGACCTGATCATAAGCTAATTCGAAGAGGTACGTTTTGGCTGACACGTCTCTGCAACATCGCATGGCGGTCGGGGACAGTGCCTGGATTGGCAGACCGGGGTGGTGGTCCCTCTCTTTAAGAAGGGGGATTGGAGGGTGTGCTCCAACTACAGAGGAATCCCACTCCTCAGCCTCCCCGGTAAGGTCTACTCCAGGGTGCTGGAGAGGAGGATCCGGCCGATAGTCGAACCTTGGATCCAGGAGGAACAATGCGGTCGTGGCACATTGGACCAGCTCTATACCCATCAGCGGGTGCTCGAGGGTTCATAGGAGTTTGCCCAATCAGTCCACATGTGCTTTGTGGATCTGGAGAAAGCGTTCAACCGTGACCCTCGTGGTGCCCTGTGGGGGTGCTCCGGGAGAATGGGGTCCGGGGCCCTTTGCTAAGGACTGTCCATTCCCTGTTGACCGCAGCAGGAGCTTGGTTTGCATTGCCAGCAGTAAGTCACACATGTTCCCAGTGCGTGTTGGTCCCTGGGCTGTCACCGGTTCTGTTCATTACCTGTATAGACAGAATTTCTAGGCGCAGCCATGGGCTGCACACAATGTTGTTCTGTTGCCTTAATCAAATCAGGACCTTCAGCGCCCACTGGGGCAGATGCGGTCGCTGTATGGGACTGTTGTGGTGAAGAGGGAGCTGAGTCACGGAGCAAAGCTCTCGATTTACCGATTGATCTGCGTTCCCACCCTCATCTATGGTCATGAGATCTGGGTAATGACCAGAAGGACAAGATCGCGGATACAAGCGGCCGAAATGAGTTTCCTTCGCAGGGTGGCTGGGTGCACCCTTTGACATAGGGCGAGGAGCTCAGTTACCAAGGAGGAGCTCAGATTAGAGTTGCTGCTCCTTCACGTTAAAAAGAGCCAGCTGAGGCTACATTTTGACAGGGAGCCACTAACATGGAATTTTCAGCCGCACCGCCTCCATTTTAAATTATAGGCTCTTTAGAATGTTTTGTTGTCACGTGAGCGCAACCCAATTTACTAATGAGACTTGTCACTCATTTGGCTTCTGTTGCTGTACTGTTGGAATTTATTATATATATTATTTATTATTTATAAAGTTATTATAATAGATCCATTGTTGGAATGGAGGAATGTCGTTTCCATAATCTCCACATGACAACCCAAATAAACATTATTTTCAATTTCTAATAATTAAAGTTACTAAAATGGTTGCAACGCCGATGCCGTTTATATATATGTTGGTATCTAAATAATAATATTTTGTTTAAATTATTACTATTATTTGTTTGCGTGGAACTCAGAAACCCCACCTTCCGGACGTGACGCCTGTGTAGTTCCGGGCAGTGACAGCGGAATGTAAACAGTAGCGCAGTTCCGCGGATAGATCAACGCAGATTCACGGAGATTCACGGGGCCCGGGACTGGGACCGGTAAGCCGGGGTCTTCGTGTTACTTTAACCAGGCCAGAGTGCGCCTTTCGTCCGCCACGTTGTCTTTAAATGGTCGCTTGTTTGTTTGAACGGGCTCGGCTAACGCTAATGCTAGGCTAACGATACAGCATCGTTTTGAAAAGCTGCTTAGTTCTGGCCCGAGCAGTTGGTTTGTGGGAAGGAAGCAGCGGACAATGACACGTCCTGTTCGGTTAATTTATTCCGAATAGCGCCATAAAAGCCTCGGTCGGAACAATTGTCGCTCTGTCATCTGCCTCAGCGTCTAAAACAAACAAACACGGGGGAAGTTGGGGCTTGTCTCTCGGCTGACAGATGTCTTCCAGGTAATGTCCGAGCGTGCACGGCTGTTGTTACTCTCTTCTGCGGGGGCCTTTTGGGTTCGGATTCGCAGCAGGTCTGGAGCTTTGACTTCGTGTTGATAGGTCGGGTATGTAAGACTTATTCTAACCTCTGAACCTGTTAATACCGCCTTAACTCACCACATTTTCTCCAGCTTTCCCCAAATCTAAACGCTTCTCAACTGGAGCTTATATAGCAAACACAATTTATTAAAACGCAACATGAACGACTAAAAACATGGTAACAAAAACAAGGAACAAACTTAGAAGGGTTTTTGTAGGTCTTAGTTTTTAAGTGAGGCGTTACTCTGGCCAATAGGGAGGATCGCTGTTATTGTTTATTTCCGCGATTTTCACCGGATGTTTTGGTGACTGGTGGGCAAACAGCTGATTTTTACGAGCTTGAAGAGTTGTTAATTTAAATCCCAGATCCTTTACAGCACTGATCTTTTCACAGATGCAATGCTCTGTTTGTGAACGATGTTTTGACCCACCATAGCACTATTAATATCTATTTAATACATTTGCGTTGCCCACCAGTGCCTCGGACGTGACGACAGGGCGATCCCCCTCATAGGCTGTAAGCCCCAGTCGAGAAGCTTTTAGATTTGGGAAAATGTGCTCTGTTAAGGTGGGGGTTAAGAGGTTAAAGAGCTACTAAACACCCCTTCCAGAGCTTACTCCACCCACTCCCAAAATTCAAAAAACTCAGAGAAAGAGGCGTGGCGGGAGGCTTTGGGGGGACGCGGGGAGGGGGAGTGTGTGGGCGGTCTCTGCTTTGTTGACAGTCTCAGACCATGTGTGACCGGGACTGACTTGACTCCCGTTATGCCGCATTTAGACAATGTGGCGCCACTTTCCCGGACACTTCAGCCTATCGCACCGGCTAGCTTCTCCGGACATGTGGTGTCACTTTCCCGGACACTTCAGCCTCTCGCACCGGCTAGCTTCTCCGGACATGTGGTGTCACTTTCCCGGACACTTCAGCCTCTCGCACCGGCTAGCTTCTCCGGACATGTGGCGCCACTTTCCCGGACTCTCGAGCCCGTCGTACCGGCTACATGCCGAGCACACGCGGCAGACATTTGGCGCTCGTATCTCCCCGTTCCCCCTCCTGGCTTTAGCGGACACTCAGTCACACACTGCCCCGCTCTGAGCCTCCAAGGCAGGGGATGGCTAACCGCTGCCCCCGGTGTCTGTGAGCTCTCCCTGGGGGAGATTACAGTAAAAAGCCCTCGGCCCCGTCTCATAAACACTGACAGCCCTGATGAGCGCTGTCTGCCCGATACAGCTTTATGTGTCTGTAGTTTCAACGTGAAAACATCCAGCCATGTCACTAAATAAGTGAATCTGGGTATTTTGGGGAAACATTTGTCTTTTTTAAGGAGGAGATGTCGGGGATGTGAGTGCTGTGGTTCACACACGGAGCGGAGCCTGTAGATCAAATCCCCGTCTCGGGTCTTTTCTCCTCATCCTCCCGCTCCCTGGCCGCTCTGTGACCGGGATGTTGGGCTCACGTCACAAAACAGCTACTAAACTACCTGCACTAGAAGCGCTGCGCTAAAGAACTAACTAAATACTATGCTAATAAATTGCTAACTTGAACATTGATGTAAAACGCTCGCTCGCTATTCCAACTCCAACTCGCTACGGGGGCGTGTGCGAGATTTGGCTTTTATACCCGAGCAGCAGAGCGACGGACGTCACACACACAACGTGACGTCACACCGCTTGCAGAGCCAATGGGGAGGACGGGCACGAGATTCAAATGTAGTGCAGCCGAAAATGTAGAGAGGGCGCTACACAGACGATTTTAGGCTCAAAAGTGAGATTTTATCTCATTTGCACTAAAATGTCAAAAAAATGACCAGGACATGTAGAGAGCACTATAAGAAACATATTTATGCAGTTTATAAGCTCAAAAAAGTTGATTTGGTGCTTAGTTACTCTTTAAATATTAAATGTATATGTCTTGTTTGTGATCTCCAGATATCATGTATTTTTTTTATTTTATTGATCAGTTCTAGAGTTTGGGAAAATTCACTTACCATGGAAATCCGCTATGTTTGTGGGTGCTAGCAAACATTTTCCATAGATTAACATGCTCTAAAACCAATATAAAAGGTGGAATCAAAAACTCCCGTTAGCTGCTGAGTCACTGCTGGTAAATCCATCTCACTCACTGTGGTGTCCAAGTGTTTTAATGTGAACTATAACTCCACAGTATTTATTTGAAATGTTAAAATCTCCTTTGGTTTATTATTGCTGCAATTCCCATAATGCATAGCAATATTACATCACGATCCTGGAAACTAATGGCCAAACATTGTACATTATGGATTATCAACATGTCATTAAATACTTTACCCACAAAAAAAGTCATGTAATGTAGAATATATTGTTAACTTGTATCCTCTATGGAAAATGTCACATACACAAAGCTACATTTCTAAATTACAAACCCTCATTTAAACTACTAATCATGCAGATTAAAAACTACCTTCAGTCACTAGAAAATATTGCCAATAAAAATCATCCTGAACTACAACGAGTACTGTTGAACATTTCAAAATGTTCACCTGACAAAACAAAATGATCAGGCGTCACCACTCCATTTCAGCTATTTGACATGGATGTATTACTGGGATGTATTACTGCGTGTATCTGATCATATATGATGTATTCAGAAACGTCTCTGAAAGCCTCAACTCTCTGTTAATAAAAATAAATCATGCTCTTATCAACTGCTGCCATACATTTGATTGATTGATTGATTGATTGATTGATGACAGGGATTGCCTTTATTTTTTGTTTTTACTATTCTTCCATTTGCATTTCAATTTCATTTATTTGCATTTCAAGATGTAATAAAATATATAAAAACATTGTACATCATCTACGTAATTAGGAAATGAACATAAAGGCCGTCTCTTTTTGAGTTCAGGACTGTGATGTCATATCGCTAAGAATCATGGCATTAGCAGTAATAATAAACTAACGGAGATTTAAAAGTTAAACCACTGGAGTTATTGTTCACACTAAAACACTTGGGCACCACAGTGAGTTAGATGGATTTACCAGCAGTGACTCTGCAGCGAACAGAGTTGTTCCACAGCTTTTTCCTCCTTGTTTGATACTGTTTTAAGCTAATGTTAGTCTATGGAGTATGTTGGCTAGCTGATCTCCATGGTACCAATGAATTTTCCTGAACTGTATTCTCTGTTTGTTTCTGCAATCTCTACTTAGTGCAGTCTCTTGTAATTAATGCTGTGAACTGAACTCCGGAGGTGCTTAGCTTTCAAAGGAAGATTGGCGTGTTTCCTGAGACTTTAGCTTGTCGCTCTGCAAATCCAGGTTAACTTACAGACTTTTTTTAAACCACATCACATTCTACTTTGACTATTTAGTTGGAGATTAGTCAAACCAAACCGGTCTTGCCTGTGTCCTGAGTTCCGTACTCCGCTTGTGTTGTCCTTGAGCAAGATATTTGACTCGCCTTGCTTGTGTCAGTGTGCGGTGTATTGTTATTTGACCTGATTTTCTGAGTTCTGACCTGTACATTTCCAGACACTCGACTACTATACTTTTACATTTCTTCTGCGCTTAACCATTTAGTTTTCCCCTGCTGCTCGGCCGCTGCCTGTTGCTATAACATCTGCTGTTTGCTCTGTGATGCCAATGTTGCTAACGTGACGTCCACCACAGGCCAATGAATAAAAGAGCAACTCTAACTGACTTGTAACATTACTTATTACATTGTTGATACATGTAAGTTGTAACCATAGGCCTAGCTTTGACCGACTACTCTGTCTATTTTACGCTGGGAAGTAGTCTGGACACGCAGCAGTTGGAGTCTTTTGAAAGGCCGGACCTAACGCACAGATAGACATTTGGGGGGGGAGTAGGTTCAAGTTTCTTGTATTTTTGTGTTTACATACGTCTCTAAGTTGAAACATATATTTTGAAGGGTGAAGTAACTAGGGGGAAGGGGAAGTGTTGGGAGAAAAACGTACTTGTCAACCGTTTACACAGTGAGTTTACCTGGTAGTTACCTCGAGATGGACTGATCTGGGGGAGGAGCTTCCTGCTGGGGGAGTTTAAAAGGTGCTTGCAACAAGCATGGAGGAAACCATGTAGCTGGGTACATGTGGTGTGTTTTCCTGAGTTCAGTTAAGTTCTGTTTGTTTGTTTCTGTTCAGCATTTTCTATAGTTATTGTTTTGGTACAAATGTAAAGTTAAATTTTTACCATGGTGGAAATAAATGCCAGCTACTATGGAAATGTCTGAGTCTGCCTCCTACTTATCCACATTGGTCAGCTTCCTCACAGTGTCTGTGGGCCAAAAACAGTTTTCTCAGTTTTGTCTGAGTTTAGTTGGAGAACGTTGTTTTGCATCCACAAACTGATCTGTTCGATGCAGTGACAGAGAGTATCTACAGGCCCATGTTCACCTGTATCAGTGACAGAGAGTATCTACAGGCCCATGTTCACCTGTATCAGTGACAGAGAGTATCTACAGGCCCATGTTCACCTGTATCAGTGACAGAGTATCTACAGGCCCATGTTCACCTGTATCAGTGACAGAGAGTATCTACAGGCCCATGTTCACCTGTATCAGTGACAGAGAGTATCTACAGGCCCCTGTTCACCTGTATCAGTGACAGAGAGTATCTACAGGCCCATGTTCACCTGTATCGGTGACAGAGAGTATCTACAGGCCCCTGTTCACCTGTATCAGTGACAGAGAGCATCTACAGGCCCATGTTCACCTGTATCAGTGACAGAGTATCTACAGGCCCATGTTCACCTGTATCAGTGACAGAGAGTATCTACAGGCCCCTGTTCACCTGCCGTCAGTGACACGTAGCTCTGAGTGTCATCTGCGTAGTTGTGGTACGACACATTGTTGCTGTTTATTAGCTGACCCAATGGAAGCATGTACGTTGAATAAGAGGGGTCCCAAGATTGACCCCTGGGGGACCCAACAGGTCATGACAGTTTTGTCTGAGACACGGTTGCTAATTTCGACAAAGTACGTCCTGTCCTGGAGATAGGACTTGAACCGGTTTAGCAGTTCCAGAGATTCCCACTCAGTTTTCTAACCTGTGAAGTAAGATTCCGTGGTCCACTGTGTCAAAGGCAGCGCTCAGGTCCAGCAGAACTAAGGTCGCATTCACAACCCGCTCTTGATCCGAATTGTTTTGCCTCGTCTGGCATCATTTTCTCTTATGACGAGTATTGGCTCATTTATCTCCGATTTCGTCCGTAAAAAGATCTGTGTGTTCTGAGCGTAGTTACTGTCACTGGGTCAGTCCATCTCAGTTCACCCGATGAGTTAAACCCCACCCCCTTCAATTTTAATAAAATTTGTTTTAGCAAAGAAAACTCCATCGCGCACAACGAAAACACAACGTGCGGCCTTTATAAAGCAGCAGAGATCGCTAGAAAGTCGTTGGCTGGTTCTGCTGGTGTCATCTTTGACAACAGTCAATTCCATTCCATGTTTGGATCCATCTTGTCATTCAAGTGTGTGCATTATTACAATCTTATACTAGTAGTTTGATTAGGTTCATTAGGTCTTCTAAAAAATTATCCTTTTTTTTTTTCTCGTAGCCAGACCTTAGTGTTGGTTTCGGCTACAACTCTGGCCTTCCTCAGAGGTTGTCACGTGGTATTGCTGTGACGTTTCTGGTCGGCTGATTTAAACAGTTTTTGGCACGGTCTTCCTGCATGTAGTAGCAGGCTGACAGCGCCATCTGCAGTCCGACTTCTTCAGAACTGTGTCCCAGGTGTGGGAAAGTTGGTACGCCCCCTCGACCTGGTTCACAGTCTGGGGGGTGCGTTTTCCGGATCTCAATGGCTTCTCTGAACCAACTGTGGTATTTGCCGATGACATGGGCATTGTCCCGATCCATAAGATGGCTCTCCCTCTTGCAGTGGTCTGATATGGCCGACTTCAGCTGCTCTTGTTCTGCTCGTCGTCTGGTGGCTCGTGTGAACGCTTTTGATGTTTCTTTTTCACATTCTGTTCGATGTGCTTTCTTCCTGATGTTAAATGCTCTGCCAGTTTCTCCCACGTATGATTTGTTGTGCGACAAACAAGGCATCTCAAATATCACGTTGCAGTTGTGTTGTTGGTCTATTTTGTCCTTGGGGTGAACTAACACCTGTTGTAGTTTGGTGTGAGGTTTGACCGGAGTATTGATATTGAAAAAAAAGGAACAATATTATACTGTTTTAAAAGTAGTAATTGAGATCTGTTCTGTTTATTGCAGCTCCATCACAGTGTGATAAAACAAAATCATTCAATAAAACGTGTCCCAGTGCTCATTAGAAAGAGGGGTTAACCAGAATGTTATGTTTTGACCTGACGATAAGGTCCTCACACTTCTTATTTGGGTCTGGGGTGTGTGACATCAATCAAATGATTTTTTTATGGTTATTTTATTAATGGGTAACTAATAGTTCACCAATTTGTTTATTGAACAAAAAAAAGAAGCTAAAATATCGTATTAATTTAAGCGTTTTGACAGTTTTTTTTTTTTCAAAGGCAAGGCAACTTTATTTATACCACACATTTCGTACACAAGGCAACTCAATGGGCCAAAAGTACCTAACATTTCTGAGCTAAAGTTCCCAGAATTTGTATCCATATTGGGAATTGTCCACGTCTTTGCAACCCTACTCACAAGCACATGCAGAGAGAACAAAGGGAAATATTTCCATTATCGCGGGCTCCTTTCCCGGTTTGTTTCAGACAAAAATGTGTTTGAGTGTTGTAGTTGCTCCGACTAAATCAGTGCAGGGCAGTGAGTGACACATGATTGGCTACAGTCAGGCATACTGTTCCAATTAATAAAGGCCAAGGTTTTTCCAGACTTTTACCAGATTTAGATTTGTCTCACTGACTGTCTGCATTCGTTGTGACCTGACCTCAATGGAAATGTAAAAAAAAAAAAAAGTGAAGTCATTCGTGCTCTGTATTAAACATTTGTCTCTTCTGTTTTTTTTCCTTTATAGATTGTCCCCTCCTTCAGCTGTTCTGAGGGTTATGTCCCGGTGACAGTTCATCTCCACGTTTCAATTCCGACCCCTGCTTTCTCCTCCAAATTCAAACACCACCAACAAAACAAAACAGTTTGAACAAGGGGGCGGGGTGAACAGGGCGTCCAATCATGGAGAGCGCTGAGGTGTCAGCTGACTGTCTCCACGGCGGCACAGAGCATGCACTTCCTGTCCGGGCGAAGGGGGAGGAGCTGACGACGAACAGGGTGGAGTCAGGTGAGAGTCCGCCGAAGGCCCTTAGCCATAGGTACAGTATTAGCATTAGAATCATCTACAAGTTGTGATTAAAATAATAAGATTCAGTGCAAGATACAATGCACCAGTCCAGGGGTATTACCATGTGAGAGAACAATAAAAGATGAACTGCTAAACTAATGCATTTCAGAACAGCTTTACCCAAATCTAAAAGCTTCTCGCTATTGTTGTGTTTTTGTCTCTTTTATGTCATGTTTTTGTATGTCTTTGTTGTGGTTTTTTCATCGCTTTTTAAATTGCGTTTGCACTTTTGTAATTTTTTTGCCGCTTTGTTCAAGAAGCCCTTGGATTTGGGTAAAGCCAAACTAGAGAAAATGCATCGGTTATTGGCGGGGGGGAAAGGGGTTAAAGATTTAACATAGATCAGAGATTTTACTTTTGGACAAGCTTTGTATTTTAAATCTTGTGTGTGCAAGACTTTTATCTCACAGAAAATATCAAGCACAACTAGGGCTACATGATATTGAAAAACATGCGCAGGTGTGCAATAGTACGATAATTATATTGTGATATTTTAATTTACCCATTTCAACGTGATATGTTGCTGTTGCACAAATTGCAACTGGGACCTTTTCCACTTGAAAATGATTAATTCTAACCTCAGAGTGCTCCATCTGAATTAATGTGTATGTAAACAAAACGGCTAATGCTACATCAGTTAGCTAACCTTATATGAACATTTCTTCACATCAGATAGAATTCAAAACATGCTAAATAACCTTATACTGAAATACAGATGGATAAAGATGGCTGCTACCATCTTACTGGAAGGGTATATATATTCAGCCTGTTGTCACTCAAAGATTATTATTGCTGATGAAGCTTCTTGGATGAGAACAGCCCTGTTCTCATCTGGACTGGCAGAAAAAATCGGCCCGGGACTTTTGGGTCAAGACAGGTTATCTACAAATTTCGTCATATGCAATGCAATAGTCGACCATTAGCAATACATTAAGCCTTTGATCTAAAACAATATAAGCCAAAGCCACAAAATGGAGGACAATAGCTGCATGTTGTTTCTGGCGAAATAAAGCACTCACTACTTTAATCTGATCATTTACAACTTGCTGCAACATGTGTAAAATTACTAAGGGTGTCAAAATTAATCGCATTAATCGAAAACATAATAAACCATTAATAAAATGAATTGCCATCCATCCATCCATCCATTTTCTTCCGCTTTATCCGGGGCCGGGTCGCGGGGGCAGCAGCCTCAGCAGAGATGCCCAGACTTCCCGATCCACGCACACCTCCTCCAGCTGTTCTGGGGGGATCCCGAGGCGACACCAGGCCAGCTCGGAGACATAGTCCCACCAGCGTGTCCTGGGCCTTCCACGAGGCCTCCTCCCAGTGGGACATGCCTGGAGCACCTCCCGAGGGAGGCGAGCAGGAGGCATCCGGAACAGATGCCCTAGCCACCTCAGCTGGCTCCTTTCGACGTGAGGAGTAGCGGCTCGAGTCCGAGCTCCTCCCGGGTAACTGAGCTCCTCACCCGATCTCGGAGGGTGTGCCCAGCCACCCTGTGAAGGAAACTCATTTTGGCCGCTTGTATTCGCGATCTTGTCCTTTCGGTCATTACCCAGATCTCATGACCATAGGTGAGGGTGGGAACGTAGATCGATCGGTAAATCGAGAGCTTTGCCTCAGACTCAGCTCCCTCTTCACCACAACAGTCTGATACAGCGACCGCATCACTGCTGACGCCGCACCGATCCGTCTACCGATCTCACGCTCCATCCGTCGCCTCCGATTTGGAGGTGCTGATCCTCATCCGCTTCACACTCGGCTGCAAACCGACCCAGTGCAGCTGGAGGTCCTGATTTGATTAAGCCAACCGAACAACATCGTCTGCAAACAGCAGAGATGAGATCCTGAGGTTCCCAAACCGCACACCCTCCGGCCCCTGGCTGCGCCTAGAAATTCTGTCCATAAAAGTAATAAACAGAATCGGTAACAAAGGGCAGCCCTGGCGGAGACCAACACGCACCGGGAACAGGTCTGTGCCAACAATGTGAACCACGCTCCTGCTGCGGTCATACAGGGAACGGACAGCCCTTAGTAGAGGGCCCCGGACCCCATACTCCCGGAGCACCCCCCACAGGGCACCACGAGGGACACGGTCGAACGCTTTCTCCAGATCCACAAAGCACATGTGGACTGGTTGGGCGAAGTCCCACAAACCCTCGAGCACCCGATGAAGGGTATAGAGCTGGTCCAGTGTTCCACGACCGGGACGAAAACCGCATTGTTCCTCCTAAATCCGAGGTTCGACCATTGGCCGGATCCTCCTCTCCAGCACCCTGGAATAGACCTTACCAGGGAGGCTGAGGGGTGTGATTCCTCTGTAATTGAAGCACACTCTCCGATCCCCCTTCTTGAAAATGAATTGCGATTAATTAAATTAATAGTGATTAATCGCATAATATTTGACCAAACACACATGACCTGAAGGACAAAGCACTTGTATTAACTACATATTGTACGCCAGGAGTCTCCAATCTTTTCACACGGCACGGTGGCGCAGCGGTTGGCGCTCGTGCTTTACAGCTGGAAGGTCCAGGTTCGATTCCCACCTGGACGGGGCCTTTTTGTGTGGAGTTTGCATGTTCTCCCTGTGTCTGCGTAGGTTTCCTCTGGGTACCCCGGTTTCCCCTACCACTAAAAACATGTGCAATAGGTGAATCCTCCAGCCAGGTGATTCTGACCACCAGCCTAGCTCCAAATCATGGAGATGGGTCCCCGAGCACAGCACTGCCGCTGCCCACTGCTCCTTACGGGTCGTCCAGTGGCGTCGAGGGATATGAGAGGACAAATCTTTTCGTACAGTTCATGTATGATGACAAATAAAGCAACAAACAAACAACATGACAAAGAGCTACTTGAGCTTCATAAAGGCTTGTCTAATCATCCTATTTAGACAAAACATATTTTAATTTTGTCCTTATACTCTACTTTATGAACCTAAAAGTTTGCAGATTCTGTCAAATGTTCAGCACCAAAGAAAATGTGTCTAAAATGTGACTTATCAAGCTGTGGGCGAGCGACCATGAAATGGCTGAAGAGATCCCGGTTTTAAACTTTTGGGCTTTTCCCATAATTGTGAAACTGTGAATATTTGGTTTATGAAATGTGCAATCAATAATCAAATGCTTTAAATGTAAGTGTTTTATGTTGGGCAAGTATTAAAAATTTATGTAATTATTAGAGAACCACGATTAATCAAATTTCACAAGTGTGATTATTAATTGCGATAATTTTTTTTAATAAAAATTAAAATTACGAAACAATTATAAAATGTGCGTTCCGTTAATGAGGTTCCTCTCGCGACTGTAACACAAATAAACTTTAGATTTAGGTAATGAACTGGTCAAACTCACCACAGTGTTATGGAGGTGTGGAGGGAAAATAGAAGTCCCAAAAAGGCAAAAACATTGTTCATCCTTAAAAGGGCGAGTCACCTGACAGCTCCCGATGGCCAGTCTAGCCCAACATTTAAATGACCAAGTGCAGATGACACTCTGTATGTACTTTGACCATGTGCTGGTCCCAGAGGTGCGGCTCTGCGTGGAGGAGAGCTCCGCCATGACGCCTTCAGACGAACTGCACTCCACAGACTCCGCCTCCTTCCCCAGCCTCAGCGACGGCGCCATCACAGACGATGACATCACGGAGGATGTTACCACCTATGACATCACCACCACAGAGGACCTCACCACAGTGGGCGGGCCCTCCCTGGAGCCGCCCGCGCAGAAAGCAGCGGATTCCAAAACAGGTCGGGACCAAAGTCCTACCTCAAACCGTCATTTTTCCTTCTTCTAAAACTGAAGCAAATCTCTCGTTTCAGATTTCACAGGAAAGGCAGCCCCGTCCTCCTTCCCGTCTACCTCAGCCCCTCTCACCGCCGCTGCATTACCAGATGCCCTGCCCTCCACATCAGCAGGAGTTCTCTTGTCTTCATTATCCAGTGTTGCCACTCCCTCTGTTGCCATATCCCTGCCCTCCGTGTCATCAGCCACGCCCCCTGCTGTGGAGGCTCCTCCCCTTGCAGCAGAAGCCCCACCCACCGCGCCCTCTGCTGCGGAGGCGGGCTCTCAGGAGTTCTACCTGGTCAAGTGGATCACCTGGAAAGAGAAACAGACACCGATCGTCACCCAGAGCCAGAACGGACCCTGCCCCCTGCTGGCCATCATGAACACTCTCTTTCTGCGCTGGAAGGTACCACTCCTCCTCATCTGACCCTCTTCCTCCTCTGCTCCGTCTGATCCTCTCCTCTTCCTCATCTGACCCTCTCCTCTTCCTCCTCTGCTCTTCCTCATCGGACCCTCTCCTCTTCCTCCTCTGCTCCGTCTGACCCTCTCCTCTTCCTCCTCTGCTCCCTCTGACCCTCTCCTCTTCCTCCTCCGCTCCCTTTGACCCTCTCCTCTTCCTCCTCTGCTCCATCTGACCCTCTCCTCTTCCTCCTCTGCTCCATCTGACCCTCTCCTCTTCCGCTCCCTCTGACCCAGTCATCTTCCTCCTCTACTCCCTCTTTTCTTCTTCCTCTGCTCCTCTCCTCTTCTTCCACTGCTCCCTCTGACCTTCTCCTCCTTCTCCTCTGCTCCCTCTGACCCTCTTTTCTTCTCCCTCTGCTCCTCTCCTCTTCTTCCACTGCTCCCTCTGCTCCTCTCCTCTTCTTCCACTGCTCCCTCTGCTCCTCTCCTCTTACTACTCTGCTCCACCTGACCCTCTTTTCTTCCTCCTCTACTCCTCTCCTCTTCCTCCTCTGCTCTATCTGTCCCTCTCCTCTTCTGCTCCCTCTGACCCTCTAGTGTTTTCAGGCGAAGCTGCCGGCGCAGACTGAGGTAGTGACCACAGAGGACCTCATGACTCACCTGGGTAAGTCCCAGCCAATCAGTAAGCTGCATTTATTCTGCTCTCGTCCAATCACAGCCCTGTGTGTGTTCAGGCGAGTGCGTGCTGTCAGCCTCGCCCCGAGAGAAGAGCGGTGGAGTAGGGGTGGAGCTCAACTTTCAGCAGGTAACAGCTTCTAGAAGGGAAGATTTAGCGCTTGTGCTTCACAGCAAGAAGGGCCTGGGCCTTTCTGTGTGGAGTACTCCTCCGGCTACTCTGGTTTCCCCTACCACAAAAAAAACATGTACAGTAGGTCAGGAAGCATGCCAGTGTGTTTAAAGCAGTACTAAGAAACTTGTTTACCTTGTATAAACATAGAAATGACCTGATGGTCCCATGTAAATATTGGATTAATTTTCAAATTAACATTTCATGAGGCTTCCTGATGCAGGTCGGTCAGATGTTTATCAGTTCACCATCTTTTCTAAACATCTGTCTTAATACCAAACTCTGACTGTGTTGGTGCGCTTACTGTTGATGCCTCTGCCACTTGGATTATTTTAGGGCAGCTTTAACACTATTGTTGTGTACAAGATTCGGCTAAAAACCTTTTATCTAGTTGTTTCCTGTCAGGCTTAGAGGCTGGACCTCTGTTCTGTATGTGAGCAATTAATCAAAGTTACCAGACCTAAACAGCAACACAGCTGAGAGTAATGTCATTTGTGTGCATTTAACTTGAGTTTGTCTTTTCTTGTTTTCTACCTTTTTACCTTTCTGTCTTTAGACAGAGCTATGATAGAGCTATGATAGAGCTATGAGAGTTATGAGAGTTATGATAGAGTTATGATAGAGTTATGATAGAGCTATGATAGAGCTATGATAGAGTTATGATAGAGCTATGATAGAGTTATAATAGAGCTATGATAGAGCTATGATAGAGCTATGATAGAGCTATGATAGAGTTATGATAGAGTTATGATAGAGCTATGATAGAGTTATGATAGAGTTATGATAGAGCTATGATAGAGTTATGATAGAGCTATGATAGAGTTATAATAGAGCTATGATAGAGCTATGATAGAGCTATGATAGAGCTATGATAGAGCTATGATAGAGCTATGATAGAGCTATGATAGAGTTATGATAGAGTTATGATAGAGTTATGATAGAGCTATGATAGAGTTATAATAGAGCTATGATAGAGCTATGATAGAGCTATGATAGAGCTATGATAGAGCTATGATAGAGCTATGATAGAGCTATGATAGAGCTATGATAGGCCTATGATAGAGCTATGATAGAGTTATGATAGAGCTATGATAGAGCTATGATAGAGCTATGATTGATGGCGTTATGATGGAATTATGATAGCTGCTTCACTCAACATGGGCGCATTACATTAACCAAACGCTAGCGAAAATCAGATGCAATCGTTTCAAAGGAGTTCACCCCTCCCACCTGATAACGGAGCTCCATTGTGAAGATCCAGACCCTTGTACGAAACGAAATGAGTACAAGGGTCTGGTAAAACCAGGCTAGTATAGCTATAGCTGTAAATAGTAAAGGTTATTCCATTTGGTCTTATTATGTTTTAAAGGCCCTGTATTTCCCCTTTCGGTTTGATTGGATTTATTCACCCTTATTTTCCCAATGGTTCATTTTGTATTTGCAGAACATGAGCGACGCCATGGCCGTGCTGCCCAAACTCTCCACGGGGCTGGATGTGAACGTTCGTTTCACTGGAGTCACAGACTTCGAGTACACGCCTGAATGCATCGTGTTCGACCTGTTGGACATCCCCCTGTACCACGGCTGGCTGCTCGACCCGCAGGTGCCAACAGGCCTGGACCAGGGACGGACTAGGACTAAACCAGGACTGGACCAGGACTAACTCTGGTCTCTCCACAGAGTCCGGAGACCGTGGCTGCTGTGGGGAAACTCAGCTACAATCAGCTCGTGGAGAAGATCATCGACTGCAAACACTCAGCGGACAACAACAAGGTGTCAGGAGGTCAGAACATTTGAAAAACACTTTTACGTCGCGCGATTCTCGTATCCATCCAAAAAGCGTCCGTATTGATATTTAAACATCTATTTTTGGGGAAATATTCATTGCAGCGTCTCTTTGGTCCTGCACTTTTACTCCCGTCCGCTAGATGGCAGCTCACCGCGCAGCCCGCTTCTGTTTTCTGTTCAAAGTTTCACAATCACTATACAACACCACAGTCACAAGCAGTGTTGGGAATAACGGCGTTTAAGTATAGCGGTACAACATTTTTGATAACAGAGTAATCTAATTAATTACTCTCCCCATCGTTAATGCTGTTATCATTACTGGGAAAACAAAGTGGCGCGTTACAATCGGGCTGAATGAAGCGCCGTGGTGTCGGCTCACAGGCTGTATTTCATGCCACAGCGGCATGGAGAGCAGGGGGCGGAGTCTCTACTCACGCTGCCTTTGTTGATGCCCCTCACATCATTCAGTGTCCTCGGCCTCTCCAGGACAGGGACAACTGCTGGACCTGCACCTCTGACTGTGTCTGTGCAGAGTGTTGCATCGTGCTCTCTGCTCCAAAAACTGTGTCCTGTCCCTGACTCGCGGCTTGTCATCCCCACAGTGCTGTTTGTGACCGGTGCAGGGGGGGGAGAATCAAGTTGGTGATCATTGATCAATAGTGTTGGAACTTATTTTGAACCCAAAGACGCAGAATCATTGGAGACGGGTCTTTTCCCCTCTCTCTCCGCTCCAGAGAACACTGCAGGCCGCTAACTTTCTGTCATGGCTTTTTTTTTACAGTCACGCAAACAGTTACTTTCCCTGGTAACGAGTTACTTTTATTATAGAATCATTCAGTTACTAGTAACTAAATTATGAGTAACTATAACTAATTACTTTTTTAAAGTAACATTCCCAACACAAAGCATTTATATCATAAGATAGATAGATGGATGGATAGATGGATAGATAGATACAGATAAATAGATAGATAGATAAAATGTATTTGATACAAATATAATGAAGGTGGAATAGTTTACTGATTAGTTGTTTCCAAAGTAGTATTGGATATATCGTATCGCGACCTCTGTATTGGGATACATATCGCAAATTTAGGCAAAATACCAAAAAAAACGCAAAAAAGGTCTTGGCCCTTTATTTGCTGTTAATTCACAGAGATACTCGTATAAAACACATTTGCAGATTGCAAGTGTTGGCAGATGTTTGCAGATGTGCTGATGCTGTCCTCATCTCTCAGGTTTGGTGGCAGAGCAGTTCCTGGAGTCCACGGCGTCCCAGCTCTCATACCACGGTCTGTGTGAGCTCACCACCACCGCCAAGGAGCAGGAGATCTCTGTGTTCTTCAGGAACAACCACTTCTGCACCATGATCAAACACCAGGTACTGAACCAGGAGGAGATCAGAGCTGTGCCGGGTCTAAACCAGGTCTAACCCCAGTCTGCTCTTTGTCCCTCAGGGCCACCTGTACCTGCTGGTCACAGATCAGGGCTTTCTGTCGGAGGAGCGTCTGGTCTGGGAGTCACTGCATAATGTGGAGGGGGACGGCAACTTCTGCGACAGCCACTTCAGACTGCTCCAAAAGAATCCGGACTATAACCCTACCACAGGGGCCCAGAGCCAGATCGACCAGGTGAGAGTCCTAAACCAGACCACAGGGGCCCAGAGCCAGGACTATGACCAGACCACAGAGCCTAGAGCCAGGACTATAACCAGACCACAGGGACCCAAAGCCAGAACTATAACCAAACTATAGAGCCTAGAGCCAGGACTATGACCAGACCACAGAGCCTAGAGCCAGGACTATAACCAAACTACAGAGCCTAGAGCCAGGACTATAACCAGACCACAGGGACCCAAAGCCAGAACTATAACCAAACTATAGAGCCTAGAGCCAGGACTATAACCAGACCACAGTGACCCAAAGCCAGAACTATAACCAAACTACAGAGCCTAGAGCCAGGACTATAACCAGACCACAGGGGCCCAGAGCCAGATCGACCAGGTGAGAGCCCTAAACCAGACCACAGGGGCCCAGAGCCAGGACTATGACCAGACCACAGAGCCTAGAGCCAGGACTATAACCAGACCACAGGGGCCCAGAGCCAGGACTATAACCAGACCACAGAGCCTAGAGCCAGGACTATAACCAGACCACAGGGGCCCAGAGTTTCTAAAATTCTAACATATTTCAAATATGAAGAGAAACAAGTGAGTATGGCTGGGCGCCTTGTGGGTTCAGAGGGTCAGGTCAGAAGATATTATTTGAGCCAATTAAATAATAAAGGTTACGCGTGTCGTATAAATGTCTGTTCATTTGTTGTGTTTAAACATTTTTCTGTTTTGATGCATTTGTAGAAGCTGCATTTGGTCTGGGTCTAACTCAACACATACAAAATGATGTTGGTTCAGAGCCACTGCTGTATTCTGTGTTTGTATGGCTTTCAGGATTACCTGGTGGCAGTGTCCTTGCAGCAGCAGACGGGAGACCCTGTTTCTCTCAGTGATGCAGAACTGGCCCGACAACTTCAGCAAGAAGAATATCAACAACAACAGCAACAACAACAGAGTACTGCACAGAGTACTGCACCGACTACTACACCACAGGTACATACTACTACTTCTACTAAAGAGGAAAGATCAAAGCAGTGACATAGGATGCAACAGAGGAACCACAGAGGAGGAAGAGCAGAGGAGGAAGAAGATGGGGGCAGAGGAGGAAGAGGAGCGGGGCAGAGGTGGAAGAGAAGAGTGAGCAGAGGAGGAAGAGGAGAGGGTTGGAGGGGCAAGAGGAGACGGAGCAGAGGAGGAGAGGGAGGAAGAGGAGCGGGTCGGAGGAGAAGAGAGGGAGCAGAGGAGGAAGAGGAGAGGGAGCAGAGGAGGAAGAGGAGAGTGTTGGAGGGGCAAGAGGAGACGGAGCAGAGGAGGAGAGGGAGGAAGAGGAGCGGGTCGGAGGAGAAGAGAGGGAGCAGAGGAGGAAGACGGGTGGGTCAAATGGTTTTAATGGTTCTATTTTTTTTCCAGGTCCGGGGCCAGACGCAGGCGACCAGCGGGCGAAGGAGAGAGAAGGACTCTGACTGTGTTCTGTTATAGTTTCTGTTGAACTCTGGGTAAAATTAAGTTATTTTGAAAAGTGCTTACTTTATGTGCACAGGGAAGAGCTGCACGCGGCCGCGCTTATGGCAGGTGGGTCACTAGGCACTGAGGCCTTCAGGACTCGAACCGGAGCCGTTCACAGGAAGATTTCACATTGAAAGGATTTCTAATAAAGAATGGCATCTAAATACTGTTTGGAACTGTTTTCACTGTCCTGTTGGTGGCTCCTTTTCACTTTTCATTTGTTCAAAAGGATTCAATAGAGGGACCAGTACTAGGGCTTCAACTAATGAGTATGTGTTAGTGGTTGACTTTATAGTTTAGCAACTATTTTACGCCATGTCCTAGGGTTAGGGTTGTTTTAATAGTTTGGGATTGAGTCAAGTTTAGAATTCTTTATTATTTACTCTTTATTTAAATGACATGATGCTCTTTCAAACTGTCATTGGAAGTTTGGATGATTTTAGTCTCTTTGCATTTTTCTTCAGTCATATTTTAGTCGATAAAATTATCTGGACATTTTTAGAAATATTTTTAGTGTCATAATTCCATCCATCCATTTTCTCCCACTTGTCCGTTGCCGGGTCGTGGGGGCAGCTGCTGGAGCTGCCCAACTCACATAGCACCAGGCTCCTATGGCTCCTCCTGCAGGTGGTGGGTCCACAGAAGGACGGCCTCATGGTTCCAAACGGGCCTGTTGGTCTCTCATAAGGGCTTCACCTTTAGTGTCATATAGAGCTTTAGTTTTAGTCGAAATTTTGATCAGCAAAAAGAAAAACTTTAAATTATGACTTCAGTGAAGGTACTTGATTCATCTTCTGTACTCAGTAGTTGAAGTCTTGAACGTTTCGCCTCTCATCCAAAAGGCTTCGTCAGCGGACTAAAGTCCCGCTCAGCCCGCAGCTTAGATGAAGACCAACGGGGAGGAGTTAGGGTAGGCCCGGCTCCTCCCCTCTAATCACAGCTACTCTCACCTGTGGGTAAACACCTTTTGAAGTAAAGCGTCTCTAACGACCTGCTCACCTCAGTATCGGTCAGTCCTGTCCTATTCATAGATGATCACTGCCCATTATCTGTCCTATTCATGGATGATCACTGCTAATTACCTGCCTATTGTTCTTTTGTTGGCTGAGGTTCCGTCTCCTTGGAACTGGTCGTGCCCTGTCGGTTTTCCCCGAAGGAGATTGGAGTACAGTGACGGAAGATTAAATCTGAGCCCACCATTCCGGTTCATGAAGGGATTTTCTCTTCTTGACAAAAATAGCTTATTTTACTCCTCTTTCAAACCAACACTAACATTTTGACCTCCCCTTTAAATTATGACGGAATATTTTTGTCGATGAGATTAACACTGCATACCGGAAGTAGGAAATTTCGTACACAAGGCAACTCGATGCCTGGCCAGTAGGCTTTATTTACTCAAGTACCTGAGTAACTCTTTTTTTGTAATCAAGTTTTTACTGAGTTGTGCATCTTTCAGTCCTGTACATATAATTTCCATAGGTGGCACACTTAAAAAAACACTTTTTTCCTCACCCTTTGTGATAATGGGTTAATATATGTGAGCAGTTACGCTCAATACATTTGCATGTTCATTTTTAAGGAAGAAAATACAATAATAAAGACAAAAACACACGTGCGGATGGTTTGAAAAAAATAAAAAATATTCAAACACTGGTAAACGAGACAAAACGGACATATTTGCCTCTGTCATTGACATTCACAGAAATAGCATTTGATACATTTAATAATAATAATAATAATACTTGACATTTGGGTGAATTAATCTGTAAGTGACATGTGCATAAACCTGTTTTATAAATCGAAGCATTCATTTCTAACAGCCACTCGAGTGGGTTTCTGCTTGGAGCAGGCCTATTTGTTTAACTAGAATTTGGATAAAAGGGATGAGTAAATGAAGAACAAAATAAATGTCTGGTCAATTTCTTTACTTTCTGAAAAAACAAAACAACATTTTCCCATTTGACGATGAAGTCGTTATATAGAAGCTGCAGAAGTCGTTCCAGAACGGTCTATTACGTCAGGTGTTCCAAAGTTGGTCCGCGTGGATCGGTATCGATCCTTTGGTATCGATCCGCTCATCCCGGAACTTGCTCCATTTTGGCGCCTCCTTTTCCCAGAGACTGAAGCATGGACCTATTATAATACCGGACTGAAGACGTTTCTCCACGGTTCCTCTCTTCCACTGGACTTTGGGTCGTATCTATTCCAGGCTCTGCAGTCCGCTGACCGAGCACTGACCCCGGGGGGGCTAGTGTAAAATGTGCCGTGTCCCGGTGCAGCTGCGGGAGCTGGTGAAGCAGAGACTGTCTGCGGCGGCGGAGGAGATCTTTGAGCTTTTGGAGAAAACCCTGTCAGAATATGAAGAGCAGAGACTCACAGACGCTGCGGCCCCGGGTTCGTAACATTTCACTCTGACTTTACTTTGGTCAAACTTTCATTTCAAACCGCGGACCCTGAGCTGATCTGGGCAGTAGTCACATTTACTTGAGTAGTTCTGCCACATGGTACGTTTTACTTCTACGTGAGTAATATTATAATGCAGTATCTGTACTCTTAATAAAGAAAAAAGATGCTCGCACCACAGTATTTCATGTCTTGCTTCTCATCATTTATGTCAAAATGAATTGTAAATCAGACTTTACCTCAGTACTCACTGTACTCGAGTAGCATTTTCCACAGGTACTTTTTACTCTTACTTGGGTCATTATTTTGGTCTCTACTTTTTACTTCTTCTTGAGTCAGATTGTTTGTAAAGTCACTATTACGTAAAGTTACTCTTACTTGAGTAAATGTTTTAGGTCTCTGGAGGTGTGTGTGGGAGCCAAAATATTACTGAAGTACGACTAATGCTACTTTAAAATAGTTCTACTCTAGCACAAGTCAAAATGAGAGTAATAAGTAATAGTAAAGTAGTATGAAGCTTTTGTCACATACACATTTCCTTACAGTGGAACGAGTAACAATTAGCTTTACTCACGTCATAAGAGAGTACAGATACTTCATTATATTTACTGAAGGAGAAGTCAAAAGTACAGTATGATACAACTACTCTAAGAAGTTACTCGAGTCCATGAATTATAACTGAAATGAAAATGAGCCATATATTAGACATTCATTAGTTCAACTTGAAATGTCTTAAATTGAAGTGGTCTTTTACGTAGATTAAATGAAAATCTGGTTCTTGTCCACAGAGTCTGTTTGTTCTGGTTTTTTCTCCATTTCTAAATTCATTATTATGCACTATTTTCATTCATTTATCCTTGAGACACCGCTGACCGTCCTTTTTTCACTCTGTTTGTGTGTGCAGTCCCACACCCTGCCATCGGTGGCGCCGCAGAGTTGTACCCGGAGCTTCTTGACGTTAAAAGAGAACACAAAGAAGAGCTCATTTCAACACCAGAGTCCACTGCACCCCCTCCAGGTACAAGGCTCCAACCCGCTACTTCTGCACTTACACTGCCCCCTCATTTATCAATCAATCAATGGTTTTGTATAGCCCAATATCACAACAGGAGTTGCCTCATAGGGCTGCACCGAACATTAAGGCAATAAAACAGAGCAGTAAATAAGACGATGTAAAGTTCCGGCGAATCAAGTATCCAGGCAAACGTAATGTCCAAATAAGCGTCAGCAGTGGTGACGAGCAGCTCGGACGTCCCCTGTCCTTAGACTCTCCAGCACGGCAAGGAAAAACTCAAAAACCCGGTGGGAGAAACGAGAAACCTTGAGGAGAACCACAGAAGGAGAGATCCACTCCCATGGACGGACAGGCTATAGAGACCCAGGGCCGAAGGAGTCCCACAGCAGACGGGCCAAGATCACAGACCGTCCAGTCCTTGTTGTCAGTAGGCCGGGTTCCTCCGTTCAGCCGGGCTCCTCCGTTCGATCTAGACAGGCACTCCCGAGGGGGAGTGGGACAGGAGACACCATGTGAATAGTAATGAACAGACTACAGATTAAATAAATATTGTGTCATAATAAGACAAAGTTTGCAGTAAGAAGAAGAAGAGGATAGCGCTCAGTGTATCGTACTTCCCACAGCAGAGTTTCTTCTAAGGCAGCTTAATTCAGGCTGAGGGTTAGAGCTTTACTTCAGGATGTGGGTTAGAGCTTTACTTCAGGCTGAGGGTTAGAGCTTTACTTCAGGCTGTGGGTTAGAGCTTTACTTCAGGCTGAGGGTTAGAGCTTTACTTCAGGCTGAGGGTTAGAGCTTTACTTCAGGCTGTGGGTTAGAGCTTTACCTAACTGACCTGATCATAAGCTAATTCGAAGAGGTACGTTTTGAGCCTTGTCTTAAATGTAGGGACTGTGTCTGCTTCTTTAACGTGAGCTGGGAGTTTATTCCATAAAACCGGAGCTTGGAGCTAAAGGCTCTTCCTCCTACAGTGATTTTGGAGCTAAAGGTTCTTCCTCCTACAGTGATTTTGGAGCTAAAGGCTCTTCCTCCTACAGTGATGTTGGAGCTAAAGGCTCTTCCTCCTACAGTGATGTTGGAGCTAAAGGCTCTTCCTCCTACAGTGATGTTGGAGCTAAAGGCTCTTCCTCCTACAGTGATGTTGGAGCTAAAGGCTCTTCCTCCTACAGTGATGTTGGAGCTAAAGGCTCTTCCTCCTACAGTGATGTTGGAGCTGAAGGCTCTTCCTCATACAGTGATGTTGGAGCTAAAGGCTCTTCCTCCTACAGTGATTTTGGAGCTAAAGGCTCTTCCTCCTACAGTGATGTTGGAGCTAAAGGCTCTTCCTCCTACAGTGATGTTGGAGCTAAAGGCTCTTCCTCCTACAGTGATGTTGGAGCTAAAGGCTCTTCCTCCTACAGTGATGTTGGAGCTAAAGGCTCTTCCTCCTACAGTGATGTTGGAGCTAAAGGCTCTTCCTCCTACAGTGATTTTGGAGCTAAAGTTTCTTCCTCCTACAGTGATTTTGGAGACCCGAGGAATCACTAGTAGCCCTAAGTTTTGAGAGCGGAGTGCTCTGGTTGGCCGATATGGAACGATAGCGTCTTGGAGATAGAGCGGAGCCAAACCCTTTATGGCTTTAAATGTGAGGAGCAGGATTTTAAATTTGATTCTAAATTTGATTCTAAACTCAACAGGAAGCCAATGGAGAGACTTTAGCACAGGTGTAATGTGTTCTCTTCTCTTTGTACGCGTTAGCAATCTTGCAGCTGCATTTTGAACTGATTGAAAACTTTTTAGGGAACTTTTAGGACATGCTGCTAGCAGGCAGTTACAGTAGTCCAGCCTTGAGGAAACAAATGCATGAATAAGTTTTTCTGCATCACTCTTAGGTAGGATGTTTCGTATTTTAGCAATGTTGTGCAGGTGAAAGAACGCAATTTTACAAGCCTGGTTTATATGGTTATGAGCAGGACAGCGCGAAAGAGGCAGAAGTAGACGGGGTAGCCATGGCTAGCCTAGCGGGCTAAGCTAGCCAGCGAGCTACTGCGCTACGGAGGAGAGAGAGAGAAGGGATTTAATCCACGCAGAAGTGTTGGTTCAAGCAGAGAAAAGAATAGTCTCTGTGGAGATAATGGGCCAAATTAGATCTACAGTCAGCTAGAGTGGACTCTACAGCTACGTTTAATACGTGGATTAACAATAGTAACACAGAGAGAGCTAAAGTTTTTAGCTTGCCCACAACGAGCGTTCAACACAGAATACACTCACCGGATGTGACGTCGCCACTCCAAAGATCACCCTTTATCAACATTGTGTGCAAAAATGGCGTATTTGTGATATACGCCAGAGGGCGCGTGGCATACCGCTCCGATCCTGCCGTACGCACGAGCAGCTGATGATCAATGCAGCGGCAAAAAACGGCATCATCTGAATGAAACGCCCCAAAATATTCATGTGTCAGAAGCCTCACCCACGGGAACAGGTCTTATTTTTTTGATTTTGTGGACCTAAAAAAGGTCTTAAAAAGTCTATTCCACTAAAACAAATGAAAACTGGAGCTTATTATTGGCATTTTCTTCATTTCAATGTAATGTTTCAGAAACACAGCAGACGAACAGGGCAATATTCAGCGGTTCACATCATACGTCTTTGAAGCCTTCTCTAAACGCTCCCGCTCCGTGTCCTCTGACCTCTGCACCACGCCGCCTCCTCTCTCTCCTTGCTCTGTCCTTCGCCGATTCATCCAAATCCATGCTCTCTGTCAGCTTCGATCTGAGCACACATCCTGTTAGAACCATTGCATCATTAAAGGCTGTTTCTTTGCCGTGTGAAATGCAAAGCAAAACCACATGGCGTTAGTTCTAAATTCCAAAAAGAACAGACTTACATGAAAGTTGCAGTTTAGCAAATAAATATAAGTCTCAAAATGTTGAATCTTATTTATTCTGCTGATAAATGTGTGTTGCTCACTAGATTAATGAGATTTGCGTATCTCATTGAATGCAATCAGAGCAGCGTGTGGTCTATGGTGTGGCCATAGCCAGGCGGTGGAGCAAAGCAGGGTTCACTACTGACACCTACTAACAAAAAAAATTCAAGTAAATTCATAGTGCAGCTTTAATGTAACCTCTGATCTAAGCTACAACTGGAACTAGATATATAAAACTGCCTCTACCTACAGTCAGGTCCTGCACATATTTTCATTATTGGTAGCAAAATATTCCTCTTATTACCTTTAAAAATGATCATAGAACCCCATTACTTCAGATCGTGTTGGAGCTTGAAACTGCAGGGTTAGCAGCTCCTCCTATCCCCATGGAGGCAGTCGTCTGAATGATGATTACTTTTGTGATTCAACTTTTGACATAATTCGAGTTACAGTTTGGATCTGACGGTGGATGATATTTGTTTTTTAGATCTGATTCCTGTGAAAAGTGAGCACACGGATCTTGCAATGGAGCTGAAGATTTTAGAATATCATTCAGAAAGATGTGCAGCAGATGTTTGGACCCAAACAGACTCTAAAGTTGGGGGACCTCTCTCCTCCTCTCTCCCTCCTCTCTCTTTTGCTCCTTTCTCTGTTGCGCCCCTCTCCCCTTCTGCTCCTCTCTCCTCTCCTGAACCCGTCTCCTCCTCTGCTCCCCTCTCTTCTTTTCCTCTCTCCCCCTCTGCTCCTCCTGCCCGCTTACGTGCACGGGCACAGTGCCTAGTTTGTGAGAAACTGTTCCTAACGCAGAGGGAGCTCAACGACCACATGGCGAGCCACATGTGTCCCGTTATGGACGAAGTAAACGACCCACGCGTGGCTCAAACGGGGAACACTCCCAAACCCTTAAGCTGCTCAGTCTGCGGTCTACGGACGACCACCAGGGCGTCGCTGAGGCGCCACACGGCTTTGCACTCGACCAAGGAAGTGCTTAAGAAGCGAGCGGAGCGAGGGAAACCTTACAGCTGTCCGCCGTGTCCACGCACGTTCAGCTCCACTAACGGGTTGAAGCAACGCGCAAAGACGCACAACAGTGGCAAAAACGTGAGCGGAAACACAGCCATCGAGGAAATTGAGTGTCACGATTCAAATGAAGCAGGAATCATGGAGAAAAATGCCGTCTCAATAAAGAAGATGAGTCAAAAAGGGTTAGAATCTGATGAAGCCAAGAAAGACGTCCAACATGTTGAGAAACCAGTATCACAGTCAGTAAACCTACTTAATCAAATCATTAAGTGCCCCAAATGGCAAATAACAAAAGAATTAGAGGTCACTTTGTATAAAGTTCCACATGTGGAGAAGTTATTGTCTAAGATGATTGAGAACAAGTCAGAAACCCCAAACTGTGAACAGGAAAGTTGCAAAACGCAAACGATTGAAGCTGTCGAGTCTGGGAGCGAGGAGTACCACTGTCCGTTCTGTCATCGGGTTTACTACACAGAGCTCAGCTTCAGACAACACAAATTCACACACAAAGACGAACACAAATGCTCCATCTGCAGCGAGAGATTTCCAACGGTAAGATCTCTGCGGACCCACGTCTCTGGGGCGCACATGCCGCGAAGCAAAGCTGCACCCAAAGCTCCGGAGACGGACTTTCGCAGCGAAGTTGGTTCTAAAAGCTTCCAAGCGGCCGAGCGGCTCCGACTTCACAAGACTCTGCGCGTACAACCGAAGAGTCAACCGGCGTCACAAAAGACGAGGCGGTTTAAGTGCGTGGAATCGCTCGAGGCTCATACGAAGCTGCATTCCGACAAGGGAAGCTGCGACTGCAAACCTTTTAGCTGTGAGGGTGGGTTTTTGACGGAGAGATTGTTGGCGACGCACCCAGAAAGCGTGAAGGCCAAGGAGAAGAACAAGCTGGAAGAATGCAGGATGGAATTAAAAGCGGAGGAGATGGGTCAAAAGTCAAGCGAGTCTGAAGAGCGCCCAAGCCCAAAGAAGACGCAAGACTCTGAGGAAACATTTCTCTCATCCTCCAGCGAGTCGTCAGAACCCGAGGAGCTCCACGAGAATGAGCTCCCGTGCCCTCACTGTAATAAGGTGTTCGATTCCCGTCACGGCTTCCGGAAGCATTTGCTTTCCCACAAAAAAAACATGACGTGTCCTTTCTGCGAGAAAAGGTTCATGAGAAACCACAGACGAGAGCAGCACATTAAGTCAAAGCACATTGGTCGCGGAGAAGACCGGCGAGGCCTCAAGGTGACGGCGTTCGATCGGCTTTTCAACTGCAAGCGCTGTCCCAGGAGCTTCTGGAACAAGAGGGACGCGGAGGGCCATCAGGCGCTTCATAGGGCCAAGACCAAACCGGTGGCGAACAGGAAGGACACGCAGAGCGATCAAAGCGTGCTCCGCTGCGGCAGCTGCCCCGCCGTGTTTCGGCACCGGAGCAACTGGAAGAGGCACCTGAAGAAAGCGCACCCAAGCCAAACGACATCCTACAGGTGCTTCATCTGCGGAGAGAGGTTTGTGGGGAGGAAGAAGCTTAGGCGGCACCTGGAAGGGCATCTGGATAAATTATGGATCGGGAACGAGAAGAAACGGGTTGAGTGAAACGTGCAAGAAAAGGATATGACACTAAGACAACATTATTAGGAAGAATAAGAGCTGCTAATCATCTTTTCATGCCCTTATTATGTTTGGTTCATCGTTATTGGCCTGTTAATACGTTATCGGCTTGGTTGTAATGAAACATTTATTACGTTAGTGGCTGTTATAACGTTATCGGTCCCTACACACCTCTAACACTAGTCAGCAGCAGGTTCAATAATCTGAAGTGCAGAGAACAAATCTGATCCAAAGGAAGAGTCTAATTAAATGAGTTAGTACTTCAGTATATTGTAAAGCAGACGTTAATGGAAAAAGGTGCACTGCTACAGAAACTCTAATTATTAATCCTTGAATTTGACTTGTTGCTGCTTTGGAAAAAAGTGATTCGATCTAGGACTGTTGAAATGTTCTTAATAAACCAATGTTGAGACCTTTAAGTCGTTCATTAAAGTGATACTCTGTGAGTTTACATGTTTTATAAAGTTAATACATTCTGTATAATTGAGCACCTGGGTCTGAAATTTGACTCAACATAGGTAATATTAAATAATTATATATTTTTCTAAAGTCACTGCCTTTGCTGATTTCAGGGAACTAATCCGAATGTCAGGGCCGTCACTTTGACCAATGAGACGAGCTTTCCTTTGAAGCGGCTCGTCCGATCCAATCAGGCGCGAGGGGGAGGGGGCTCGATCATATCCTTTTAAAGTTAATTCTTGCTCTTTTTATTTTACAAACTTGGAGTAGCTTTCTGGTCCAATCAGGAGGGGAAGGCATTGTTTACTTTTTACTCTCTCTACACTTTGCAATCTTACAGACTATCACGTTAAACATGGGTGGACTCCCAAATGTGAAAGTAGAGTATTGACAGTTGTTTATTTAATTTTTTGTAAGAAACCCCTCTGCTTCCTCTGCTCTCGCATCAATCAAATACCTCTTTCCCAGGTTCTGTTTTGTAGAATTGTTTATATTTTGTATAATTTCATACTGTTTGTGGAGGTTGTATTTTGAATGATAAAGTTCAGACTCCAACCGTTCTTCGAGTTTTTATTTGCCGTCGATCTTGAACTCCTAGTCTTTTGCAATTTTAGATTTAACGTGACAGCGGTAACAAAACTAAACTTGAAATGAAAACATTCAGTGACAACAGGCGTGTCACTTTTGAAGAAGAGTAGACAAGAAGTGAATAGGCCCTGCAGGTTTTCTGGATACGTGGCACAGTTACCAGGACGTTTGCTCCGTCACGGACCGATTTTCTTTGAAATTAAACTGAAAATTAAAATGTGTTAGTTACACTTTTAAAACTGCCTCACAAAAACAGACTACAAATTAAAAAAAAATTAAATTGTACAAAAACACTGAACTTTCTATGACAGTTTGACAGTCCCATCAGTGCAAAGCTGTTTTCATGTGGGAGAACGTCGTAGTGCAATCTGATTTTTTTGTCGACTAAAACTAGATGACTAAATTTTGACTAAAACTGAGTTATGTTTTCATAAAAATAAAAGACTAAATCTAAATGGAAATATGTTAACGCTAGGCTGGGAGTTTGCCCCTTGGAAAGTTTAAAAGGAATTGATCATGTATATTTGAAGTCTTCGGTATCATGATCTTTGTGTTGGCCGACATGCAGAGACGGGTAGTACTCTGTAGAGCTGGGACGATACACTTTTGTCAGGTCCAATACTCTGGCCGATCCAAAACGTATTACTATACAGTAAGTACTTATAAGTAATTGGGTTACCTTCAAATGTGTAAAAAAGGTAAAAAGAGTCATGTGTCTTAAAGTTTGTGAACCTGTTTTAAGATTGAAATGTGCAAAATGTAACAAAGTGATGGTAGTGGAAAACAAAGGAGTGTAGGATAAAAACACAAGTATTGAAAGTATTGCAATCCGATTCGATATTTTGTCCCAGCCCTAGTACTTAGTTACATATAATTTAAGTACATGTACATATACTTTAAGTACATGTACATAAGTAACTTTTTGAAGCAATAGTACTTTTGCAAGTAGCTTTTCTTACAGTACTTTTTACTTCGACTTGAGTAATATTCTTACTTGAGTAAATATTGTTTCTATTCAACCCACCTCTTCCTAAATGTAAAGCACCCCCATGAGAACAACCAAAGAAAGACCGATTCATTCTCCCTGGTTTGAAACTGCGCGTCTTACTCCCGTGCAGCAGAGGGCGCTCGTCGCACTGTCGCACATAAACATGAGACACATCCAACATGGCGGCTTAAACCCCCACACTGAACCGCTACATCGGACTCAATTACACAAACGCGGGGAGAAATGGCACTTTGTGAAGCTAAAGTGAGACATCAACAGCGTTAAGAGGACCCGCCGGACCACAGCTGACCCAGAGGTGTACCCGAAGACTGAACATTAGCCCTGCTCTCTACGGTCTATGTGTTGAACAGGAACAAACACAGGCGTTTACCCACTCCTGGACCTCCCTTGGACTAAAACCTGTGACTAACCCAGGGTCTACATCTGGACTAAAATAGGTGTGATTAAACATTAAACGGTGATTAAACCAGGATCTCAGCGTTGACCAGTAGTAACCTCCACTGCGTCTTTGGAAACAACAGTCCGAGTCCGAACGAGGAACTAAACCCAGGACTTCACCCAGGACTTCAACCAGGACTAACCCGGGACTAAACCCGGGACTAGCCGTAAAATGTGCCGTGTCCCGGTGCAGCTGAGGGAGCTGGTGAAGCAGAGACTGGCTGCTGCGGCGGAGGAGATCTTTGAGCTTTTGGAGAAAACCATCACAGAATATGAGGAGCATCTCGTCTCTAAATACGAGCAGCAGAGGCTACAGGGGGCGCTCTACACCCCAGGTCTGCGTCTCTTTACCCATAACCTGTGATGTGCAACGTTTATAGGAAGAAAAGGAGCAATAACTGTAATCTGACCTGCAGGTTTATTCACGTCACAGGGAAGTGAAACCTGCTGTAAAAAGTTATTTTTGTAGCGGTTAAGTGGGATTGTAAACCAGGGCTAGAACATTATCTTTGAAAGGAAGAGCTATTTTCTGCATTCAAGGCGCACTATGCAACTTTTTACGTAAAAAAAAGAAAGTTGATATTAATCTGTATTTGACTTTACTGTGACCCAGCAGATGTATGGATGGTTAGCTGAGCGCCTTTTTTTTTTAGGTTTTCACTGCTGATTGAAAAACCTCCCAAAAACCCTAGAAAACCTGAGATAAAATGTATCCTGAAGCCTCTTAAGGGCCACCGGGATGGAAAGTAAAGGTGCTAAGCTAACCACCTATACAGCCGCTGGGTCAGTGAAAGGCCAAATGTGCACTAATATCCACTTTTAAAAATAAAATAAAACGTTGCATAGTGCACCTTTTAAAGGGACTAGATGTAAGTTTACATTTTTATACTCGCTACTGCCACCTCAGGTCTAACGCGTAACTGCAGTCTCTATATTAAACTCGTGCATGACGGGACTTTGGACCCGAAGTAACACCTTTGTGAGTGACGGTGCAGGATTTTCGAGGCAGTTGTGGTGAACAGGTCTGGGCTCATTCTACACATTAGGACATGGCTGGAACGTGAAGGGGCAGGACAATAATTTTAACATTTTTAAACTCCGTCTAGTCCCTTTAAAATGTGTAGCTTTGGAAGAATTTTAGGCTTATTTTGAACACATTATTTTTTTACTTGCAAATAGTTATTTGAAAATAATTGTTTTCTAAACGAACGGCAACAAACTTACGGTGGAGGGTACACGGACAACCACTGAAGGGTCCACAAGACGAGGTCATCCCGCCTTTGCTCTGCCTGATCCCTAAGCAGGGAAGGGCCTGGTCGGTACTTGGAGGGGAGACCGTTTGGGAAACACCAGGATGCCTTGGTGAATGTAGTGAGTGAGTGGTCGGAGGGGCCGATGGAAGAGACTGGTTGCCTCGCTTCCGTCAGTCTACCACAGGGCAGCTGTGGCTACAACAGTAGCTTACCACCACCGAGGAGTGAATGAATAATGCGATGTGAAGTGTCTTTGAGTGTCCAGAAAAGCGCTATATAAAACCAATGCATTATTATTATTATTATTTTTGGCTCTGTGCTTCATCACCGAGTTCACACTCAATCTTTAATGAGTAGCACAAGGGCAGACCGACCCTTCAGCTGTGCTTGTGTGCTGGTATCAGTGAAGAGGCTCGCTGTATAAATATGCTGCATGTGCTCTCCTCCCACAGACGGCGGGTTTCCTCTGCAGGATCAGTGTGATGCCCCTCGCATTAAAGAGGAGCAGGACGTCACCCACACACCGCTCTGCAGCGGCCTGAAGACAGACGAGCCGCTCTCAGCCTGGAAAACCAGCACCAGCCCCCTCCACACACAGCCAGGTGAGGCGGCAGGTACATCGTCCCCTTTGGTTTGGCCTGTTTCCAGACATTCCATTTTTGTGACAAAACCTAAATAAAACTTGGTCATGAAGGCCAAAATCATGACTACATTTCCAGAGGTATAGAAATGAACTGAAAGGCCAAAACTCAAACAAGATCCTACTGCAAATTTTAAAAAATCCTCTATTGTGCAGTACTTAATTTGTCAATGAGTAGTTTCAGATAAGTTTACATTGTATCGAAAGAAAGGAAGGATTTTAACTGAATCTTTGCTAAAACAGGTGTAGCCAGTGTCCCCGAGTCTGAGGAGGGGAGCGGTGTGTCTGTGAAGACTGAAGACGGAGGGACATGGACCCCTCCACTGCACCACACTCAGACTGAGCCTCTGCCTTCTGCAGGGGGCGCTGTTCTCCAACACTCCCATACGGTCCCTCCTCCTCCAGGGGGCGCTGTTCTCCAACACTCCCACACAGTCCCTTCTCCTCCAGGGGGCGCTGTTCTCCAACACTCCCACACGGTCCCTCCTCCTCCAGGGGGCGCTGTTCTCCAACACTCCCACACGGTCCCTCCTCCTCCAGGGGGCGCTGTTCTCCAACACTCCCAGACTAAAGAGGAGCTGCTGGCTCAGGACGTATGGACAGGTGCGCTGGGATCTTCTATACAATAACTACCAAAAACAAGTGCGAGTGCTTACAGTCGTAGTGCAAGTGGTTGATAAAGTGAGGCAGATACAGCGATTATTGCACATTTTACTTTACAGTAGGGTTGTACAGTCTGACAGCAGTGAGGATGAAGGACCTGTGGTAGAGCTCCCTCTTGCACTGAGGGTGTCTCAGACTTCCACTGAAAGAGATGCTCAGAAGCGCTATTTAAGACTAATGCATTATATCTGATAGCAGTATGGGAACAGAACATCCTAATAGAAAGTTTAAACGTTGATTTACATCAACTAAACAAAATTAAGAAATGTTAATTTAATTTTTCAGAGGCACAAAGTGTATTGTAGTGAATTATAGTTAGGGGCACAACATGGCCATATGGACTAAAATTGATATCATTATATAAAAGAGAAATATCATGAGAACAATATAATTGACACCTAATAAAATTTGTGGTTGTCAAAGCGTCCATAGAATCAAAAAGGAGAAGCGTCATTCGTTCCAAACGCATGCGGACAGTTAGCCATTAAGCTAGTCCGGTAGTTTTCTCAGATTCTGTTAGCTCAATGTATTTTCCCTATAGCCGTTAGCCACCAAACATCTGAAATTATGAACGATTCAGATGTTTTCAGCTCTTGTCAACCCATCGACCACATTTAGGGGAGGCCAAAGCCAAATTAGAAATCATTAAGGATTGTGCAGCTCTTTGTAGATTTTACTTTGGATAGGAATCATGTACAGGTTTCTGCTTTTCATTGATCGGATTCACAAATACACATCTAAAAGACATTAAACATCATTGTATGATATGTTCATGATAAAGAATGCACAGAAAAGTATATAAATACCGTGGAACATGTCATACTTCGCCGTCCTGTAGGCTGCTTTCAATTTTCATATGTAGTTAGTGTTATGGTTTGAGATAGCTCACAACCCAAGAGCAAAGATTCCTGTGCAGTTTTAATCAAGGGTCACTACGAAACAGCAGGGAATTACCTTTCACAGGTATGAATTGTGATGGGGTTTTTCCAACAGTCATTATGCCATTACATTGGCTGGTGTAATGACATATGCCGGACCAAGATGGCGGCGTGCCGTGCGTATAAGCCCAATGCCCATCTCGACTGCGCATGCGTGGGTCAGTCAGGCTCCTAATTTCGGCCCAAACAAACCATCACCGCCATTGAAATGTGTGAGTGAGTTCAGGTAGCGGAGCGTGAACACTGAAGTATATTGAGCCATAACCGTGAACCATAAGGTTACGGACACTGGTTTACAGACTATAAGTCACAAGTGACATTTCTTGCAAATATTTAAGTTGTCAATATCTTGAAAGCGAGGGAACAGTCAGGGCGGCGGCTCCGTAGGCAGGAGGGGACCATCGTGGACAGGGGAACGACAGGACCTGGGATCAGCCCGACACAGACACCGTCACTTTTTAAATCATTTGAATTCGTCTTGGAATCACAGGGGAAAGTTTCAAAACGGTGTTTATGTTAAATATAGTGGGTAACTGTCCGTCTGTCAAATTAGCGACCGATTAGCCATGTTGTACACCATCAGATCACTCGTAAAAAAATTAAAATAAGAAAAAGATTGTGTCTACTGTCCACCTCCTTATTGACAAAAAAAAAAGAGGGATTCTATGTTTTTATTTCTCAAATCAGAGCTTTCTTCGTTGCTTTACGCTAACTATCATTATTGTTTGGTAGCCAAAAGACATTCCATTACCCATAATGCAACGGGCGAGCCGAGATGGGCGTTCGGCTTATTGTGACAATGGAACGAAGACACTAAGGACATTTCTCCTTTTTATTTCTATGAAAGCGTCCATCTATTTGTCCTCCATCACGCCTCTTCACCACTATCGCTGCCATGACAACCAAAAGCATGCAGTTACACACGCAGAAGAAGAGCAAGAGGTAGATGAGCTCGTCTGAGACTTGCACAAGATGAAGATGCCAAAGACGAAAGGGATATTATTAGTTTTCTCTGGTGCTTTTCTTAGCCATGTTGTTAATGTTAATAGGCTATGCTATCCGGCAAAGATTTGATTTAATTTCTTAAGGCCTTTTCTTCCCTCCAGACGAGCAGCTGGACTTGAACCGAACCCTGGACTGTGCTTTCCCTCTGTCTCCACCGGGGGGCGCCGTGCCACACCAGGTCTCAGCGGGGAAAGTGCGTAAACGGCGGGGCGACGGCCTGTTTCAGAAACGACCGCACCAGTGCCCCCTCTGCGGCCTCAGGTAAAACCCTTCACACTAAATCAAACCCCCCGGGGCGATGTTCAAACCTGACGCTGTGGTCCGCCTTAGGTTCCAGTCCCACTTCAACCTGGAGACACACCTGCGCGTCCACACGGGGGAGAGGCCCTTCAGCTGCCCTGTCTGCCAGAAGACGTTCAACCGCAAGGACAGCATGGCCAACCACATGAAGATCCACCTGGGGGAGACCTTCTGCTGCTCAGAGTGCGGCAAGCACTACAGCGACAAGTCCAACCTGCGGCGCCACGCCCTGTCCATGCACGCCGGCAAAGGCCACCTGAGCAGGCCCGCGGGCGAGGCACAGCACGCCCCCACATGACACTCAGCCCCTCTGTCACAGGAACGTCCCACGGTTCCCTGATCCCTGTCTCAGTCTGCGACGTAATGTCCCTATACCGGGTTTGATGGTTTACAAGGAAAGGGCGCGAGGACATCTTGACTTGTTAGGAAAGTTTGGAAAGACTTTGGACACGACGAACACGTTTCCAACATCCCATTTCTTCGGTCATGTGAGCGACGAGCAGCTAGCGGCTAGTTCACCATCGCTAAAGAGGCTTTAGAAGTGGACACTAGAGGATGACAATTTGCGAATGAGCGCTAACTTCTAATCCTGCCTTCTGTGCATGCACCGCAGCAGCGCACCCTTCCCTTGTGTGTCCCCCTGGAGCCGCTGTCGGTGCGGGCAGAGGGTGTGTTGGTGCTGAACACAGTGGCATTAGGCACAAGCTAAAGTAAACTTCACAGCCGCTCATTTCCGTGTGCTAAAAGCTGTGTGCGATACAAGGACAGGGCTTTTGGCTGGTGATCTTAAAGGGACAGAGATCTTAAAGGGGAGGTGTCATATTCCACTGGCCCAGTGAAATAAAACTGCCTGAACGACTTTATTTAAAAAGTGCTGCTGGTTAGACTAATAATGTAGCCCTGGTTATTTCAGTCTCCACATGAGGCCTTTATCGGCATCAATGTGTGTCTTCAAAACTACATTGTAAAACTTGCGGGGTTGGGATGGGACTGGGATTGATTTTGTCGGGACAGGACAAGATTTTTCTTTGCACATCACACTGGCGCCCCCTCCGAAACGGGCAGATTGGTAAGCGGTCTTGCGCCGAACTGGATGTGCGTCAGCGTCCGCCATGATAAGAAGCGTCCGAATTGGGCTGTCAGTTAGGAAAAGGAGCCTCAGTGCTAACTGTCATAGCTACTTTAGCATAGGGACCTCTCTAGTAGAAACTTAAGCCACATGGATAATTTGCATACTGTAGCTTTATGAAGCCGCTTTTGAGATAAAAAAAAAAGTTAAAGGGAAATGTGATGGCTCATTAAGATTTTTTTTTTTCTTCTTAAATGTCTTTATTTGGTAGCCTGATAAACCACACCCACTTCTTTTCTGCGTGAAAGAAGTGGGTATGGACATACATGGTAAACAAGTTGCTGATTGGCGGCTGAGGCCGAACCGATCACGACCGTCAGAGAATTGACAAAGTCACTCACTATGTTGTTAGTTCAGTTAACATGAACATTAGCCAAAACTTTTTTTTTTTTTTGCCTCCGCGCTCTCTTGAGTTCATATTTTGTGAGTTGGACTACAGCTGTCGTCACGTCCGCTGATCGGTTTATTTCACTGACATGTGCGCGTTAGGCCCGCCCGTTCAAACTGCTCCAACTGCTCCGTGACCAGACTCACTTCCCTGCGTGGAATGGACAGGAAGTAGTATGGCAGAGCCCGGCAATTTATTTGGGTCAGGACATAGAAGGGTCAGGACATAGAAGGGTCGGGACATAGAAGGGTCGGGACATAGAAGGGTCGGGACATAGAAGGGTAGGGACATAGAAGGTTCGGGACATAGAAGGGTCGGGACATAGAAGGGTCGGGACATAGAAGGGTAGGGACATAGAAGGTTCAGGACATAGAAGGTTCGGGACATAGAAGGGTCGGGACATAGAAGGGTCGGGACATAGAAGGGTCGGGACATAGAAGGGTCGGGACATAGAAGGGTCGGGACATAGAAGGGTCGGGACATAGAAGGTTCGGGACATAGAAGGTTCGGGACATAGAAGGGTCGGGACATAGAAGGGTCGGGACATAGAAGGGTCGGGACATAGAAGGGTCGGGACATAGAAGCTATAGTTTGATGGTTTCAGACGCAACCTGGGATTGTGTTGGGACAGAAATATTTTTGTGGGAGTGGGACAGGAGTCATCCTCTAGTGGACACACGGCACAAAGGTTTTTTTCTGCGGATGCTCCATAACGGACATTTGGACAGATACCAATCATAATGACAACCGATATTTATCTGTATATATTTGCACCTGATTGTGTGGGCAGAAATCAATGTTTTTTAAATAGCTCAAGGCTTTTACTGTTCCATCATCTGAGCAGGTCTGTCTCGGTCACTCTGAACATCTGGGTCCAACTTTATCAATGAATCCCTCCTAGTGACGGGCGAGTGAAGTCGTCCAACACTTCAAGGCAGAAGATTCGGAGCTTCAGAGCTGCTTCATTCTGTTTGAACACTGACCTCTTGTGGACAAACTGAATTATTATTTATTAGTGAAGTTCCAACACGATGGGCCTCGTTCACGGCATGTTCCTGCACACAAATTAGTTCTCCACACTGGTCTGAGGAAGGACTTTCACAAAACGTGTTCTTAGTTGAAATCTGTTCATGATCTGCTCCCGATGGAACGCGACATGCTGAGTCAGAGAGATCACGCGTTGCACTTTTTGTCCTTGTATGGTGAAAGAGGTGGAGACGTATGCTAATTAGCCCCAACACCCTCGGCAGGACATCAATGCGTGATCTTTTTTTATTTATTTCAGTCAGAGGTAATTTAGCCGCTCTTAGCTTCTTGCGTTTCCCGCGGCGTTTCCGGCGGAGGGACCAGAAAACATCCATGGTTTAGTTAGCGAAACATGCCAACAGCGGTTCGTGCAGTGCTTCAAAGTGCAGTGCTTCTGATATGAAATGTTTGCAAATCTTAAGAAATTAAATCTGTGCCCATTTCTTCTTTGTGGCCTTAAAACATAGTAAATGGCATTTAATTTGACTTGCTTCAGCCTAAATAAACCCATCATTTTTATTTTTATTCTGTTGAGCAAGTAAAACTCTAACCCTCGAGCCTAAAATTATATTTTTTTTAGACTATAATGTAAAAGCTGGATCTGTTGCAAGGCTAAATAAGTGAACACAAAAATAAAACATGTCTCATGAATTAGATTACAAACTAGTATAGTTATTACAGGTCAGTGGTTTCTTTGTCTGGCAGAGCGCTTAAACCCTTCAGTGATGCGCTGTGTGCCCCGTATACCTCAAGTGTGCCTATTATTTTGGAGGGAACCGCCACCTTAACGTGGGGGAGGGGTTTGAGCCTGAATGATCCTGGAGCTCTGTTGTCGGGGGCTTCGTGCCCCTGGTAGGGTCTCCCAGGGCAAACAGGTCCTAGGTGACGGGTCAGACAAAGAGCGGTTCAGAAGCCCCTTATGAGAGACCAACAGGCCCGGTTAGAACCATGAGGCCGTCCTTCTGTGGACCCATCACCTGCAGGGGGCGCCATAGAGGCTGGTGCAGCTCCAACAGCTGCCCCCACGACCCGGCAACGGACAAGTGGAAGAAGATGGATGGACAGACAGTAAAACTTTTATAAGTAAACAGACGTATGTGCGTGCAAAATAAAGTCAAAGATTTAAATCAGATTCACCGTCCTTCTTAATCTGAAATAATCCAAGTACTCCCTCAAATATATCCTTTGCTCCGTTTCGGTAAATGACAGGTTGAAGTCATCACTTTCTTTCAGAGACCAGTCTTTGTGTGAACATTTACTACTTGATTCAGGATCATTCAGTTTTGAAGACAGTGCTGTGTGTTTTGTCAACACAAATCATTTCAAACAATAAACTCTTGCACTGTATATTTTTAATGTATATTTTTGTGTGTGGATAAACAGCAGTCGCATTAAAAAGGGGCAAAATTAACTGCATATAAGTTGTAGAAGTTTCACTGACCCGAGACAAGTGCTTTCCTGTGGTGTCGGCGCATCAGGGGCGGGACATTCCTGATGAAATTCCTTTTAATGGGAACTGCCAAATGAATTACTGTCAAAATGCTGAAAGGAGCATTATGCAACTTTTTATGTGGGCAAAAAAGTTGATATTTGTGTGTATTTGTCCTTGTAATGACCCAGTGGCTGTGTGAGTGGTAGGTTTTCTGGTGAGAGGCGCCATCAGCAGTGAAAACCTTCCCAACAGTTGATCCTGGAGCGCTGTAGAGACCAATGTGATGGCCATGCGGACCACTCATACAGCCGCTGGGTCACTATAAGGTCAAATATCAACTTAAAGTTAAATAAGTTAACTTATTAAATAATAAACATTTAAATAAACTATTGGTGAACTATTAGTTACCCATTTATTATGTTTTTCAACCATAAAACATGCATTTGAGTGATGTCACCCCCCGACCCATTTAAGGCTTCACATCGTCAGGTCAAAACATCAACTTTCCGAAACCTATATTCTATCCTATCCGATATGTTTAACCTCGTAACACCCAGACCCGAGCACATTTGACTCCAGTTTGGCGTTACCCAAACCTTGAAAAAAGCGTCAACGTGCCAGAAAAGCAACAAAAACACAACAAGTAAGTAAGTCAAGGCAAGGCAAGTTTATTTGTAGAGCACAATTCATACACAAGGCAATTCCAAGTGCTTTCACAGTTGCATAAAAGTACAAGAAAACAGATCAATTCATTCATTAAAACATCAACATAAACATAATCAATTACAGTAAAAGGCAAGAGTGCTCGGGTAAAAAGAGCTGTTTTCAGCCTGGATTTGAACATTGTCAGAGTTGAGGCCTGTCTCACATCCTCATGAAGACTGTTCCAGATTTTAGCTGCATGAAACTGAAACGCAGCTTCACCGTGTTTAGTCCTGACTCTGGGAACCACCAGGAGACCCCTCCCTGAAGTTCTCAGGGCCCGAGATGGTTCATACGGCTCTAACATGTCAGAGGTGGACTTTGGTGCTAAACCATGAAAAGACTTGTACACAAGCAGAGCTGTTTTAAATTCTATTCTCTGAGTGACAGGAAGCCAGTGCAGAGACCGGAGCACTGGACTAATGTGGTCGTATTTCCTGGTTCTTGTCAGGACTTGAGCAGCAGCGTTCTGGATGTTCTGCAGCTCTAACAGCTCGTTTAGAAAGGCCAGTGAGCAGCCGTTACAGTAGTCTAACCTGCTGGAGACAAATGCATGGATGAGTGTCTCCAAGTCTGGTTTTGACACTATTCCTCTGATCTTAATGTTTTTCAGATGGTAAAAAGCTGATGATGTTATTGCTTTGATGTGGCTGTTTAAGTTCAGGTCTGAGTCCATGATTACTCCTAGATTTCTAACCTGATTTTTTGGTTTTAGAGAGAGAGACTCAAGGTGACTGAAAACACTTTGTCTTTGTGCCTGTGGGACAAAAACAATGATCTCAGTTGTGTCTGAGTTTAGTTGGAGAAAGTTGTTTTGCATCCACAAACTGATCTGTTCGATGCAGTGACCGAGAGTATCTACAGGCCCATGTTCACCTGTATCAGTGACAGAGTATCTACAGGCCCATGTTCACCTGTATCAGTGACAGAGAGTATCTACAGGCCCATGTTCACCTGTATCAGTGACAGAGAGTATCTACAGGCCCATGTTCACCTGCCGTCAGTGACAGAGAGTATCTACAGGCCCATGTTCACCTGTATCAGTGACAGAGAGTATCTACAGGCCCATGTTCACCTGTATCAGTGACAGAGTATCTACAGGCCCATGTTCACCTGTATCAGTGACAGAGAGTATCTACAGGCCCATGTTCACCTGTATCAGTGACAGAGAGTATCTACAGGCCCATGTTCACCTGTATCAGTGACAGAGAGTATCTACAGGCCCATGTTCACCTGTATCAGAGACAGAGAGTATCTACAGGCCCCTGTTCACCTGTATCAGTGACAGAGAGTATCTACAGGCCCATGTTCACCTGTATCAGTGACAGAGAGTATCTACAGGCCCATGTTCACCTGTATCAGTGACAGAGTATCTACAGGCCCATGTTCACCTGTATCAGTGACAGAGTATCTACAGGCCCATGTTCACCTGTATCAGTGACAGAGAGTATCTACAGGCCCATGTTCACCTGTATCAGTGACAGAGAGTATCTACAGGCCCATGTTTACCTGTATCAGTGACAGTATCTACAGGCCCATGTTCACCTGTATCAGTGACAGAGAGTATCTACAGGCCCATGTTCACCTGTATCAGTGACAGAGAGTATCTACAGGCCCATGTTCACCTGTATCAGTGACAGAGAGTATCTACAGGCCCATGTTCACCTGTATCAGTGACAGAGTATCTACAGGCCCCTGTTCACCTGTATCAGTGACAGAGAGTATCTACAGGCCCATGTTCACCTGTATCAGTGACAGAGAGTATCTACAGGCCCATGTTCACCTGTATCAGTGACAGTATCTACAGGCCCATGTTCACCTGTATCAGTGACAGAGAGTATCTACAGGCCCATGTTCACCTGCCGTCAGTGACAGTATCTACAGGCCCATGTTCACCTGTATCAGTGACAGAGAGTATCTACAGGCCCATGTTCACCTGTATCAGTGACAGAGAGTATCTACAGGCCCATGTTCACCTGTATCAGTGACAGAGAGTATCTACAGGCCCCTGTTCACCTGTATCAGTGACAGAGAGTATCTACAGACTCATGTTCACCTGTATCAGTGACAGAGAGTATCTACAGGCCCGTGTTCACCTGTATCAGTGACAGAGAGTATCTACAGGCCCCTGTTCACCTGTATCAGTGACAGAGAGTATCTACAGACTCGTGTTCACCTGTATCAGTGACAGAGAGTATCTACAGGCCCGTGTTCACCTGTATCAGTGACAGAGAGTATCTACAGGCCCGTGTTCACCTGTATCAGTGACAGAGAGTATCTACAGGCCCATGTTCACCTGTATCAGTGACAGAGTATCTACAGGCCCATGTTCACCTGTATCAGTGACAGAGAGTATCTACAGGCCCATGTTCACCTGTATCAGTAACAGAGTATCTACAGGCCCATGTTCACCTGTATCAGTAACAGAGAGTATCTACAGGCCCATGTTCACCTGCCGTCAGTGACAGAGAGTATCTACAGGCCCATGTTCACCTGTATCAGTGACAGAGAGTATCTACAGGCCCATGTTCACCTGTATCAGTGACAGAGTATCTACAGGCCCATGTTCACCTGTATCAGTAACAGAGAGTATCTACAGGCCCATGTTCACCTGCCGTCAGTGACAGAGAGTATCTACAGGCCCATGTTCACCTGCCGTCAGGGACACGTAGATCTGAGTGTCATCTGCGTAGTTGTGGTACGACACATTGTTGCTGTTTATTAGCTGACCCAATGGAAGCATGTACAAGTTGAATAAGAGGGGTCCCAAGATTGACCCCTGGGGGACTCCACAGGTCATGGAAATTTTGTCTGAGACACAGTTGCCAATTTCGACAAAGTACGTTCTATCCACGAGATAGGACTTGAACCAGTTTAGCGCAGTACCAGAGATTCCCACCCAGTTTTCTAACCTGTGAAGTAAGATCCCGTGGTCCACTGTGTCAAAGGCAGCGCTCAGGTCCAGCAGAACTAAAACTGAGACCTTACCTGCGTTAGTGTTCATACGGATATGATTTGTCACCTTGATCAGAGCTGTCTCAGTGCTGTGGTGGGGCCTAAATCCTGACTGGAAAGTATCAAACACATTGTTAGATAGGAGAAAGTAAGTGAGCTGTTGATGTATTACTTTCTCTAATGTCCTAGACAGCAGCAGTGACGCTGCTGGAGATAACAGCTGTGGGCACCGGTGGTGGGGGCCGAGCTGGGGAGACCTTGGGTGAAAAAGGCGGAGGTGGGAGAGGGGCATGATACTTCTTTGGGGATGAAAGCCTTGGTCTTGACATGACTGGAGTGAGGGGAGTCATTTTAATCCCTTGTTTTATCAAGGGTTCAAAATGGTTGGGGAATCCCATAGGTGAGTTTGGGGATGGGAATGATTCAGAAAAATCTCTGGAGGGTGTAGATGCAGCAGTCGGGCTCAAGGCCTGTGGTGGAGTTGATGAAAGTGCTCCTTCGGCTGAATCATTTACTATAGATGCATGTGGTACTGAAGCTGAGCTTTTACCCGGAGATGCAGGTGGCGCTGCCGCTATGGTTGAAGTGTTTTCCAGAGATGTGGATGGTGCTGCTGTGGCTGAGTCCTTTACTGTAGGCTCTGATGGCGCTGCTGTGGCTGGATCCTTTACTGTGGCTGAGTCCTTTACTGTAGGCGCTGATGGCGCTGCTGTGGCTGGATCCTTAACTGTGGCTGAGTCCATTACTGTAGGCGCTGATGGCGCTGCTGTGGCTGGATCCTTAACTGTGACTGAGTCCATTACTGAAGGTGCAGATGATGCAGCTGCGTCTGAATCTTGTATTGGGGATGCAGGCGAAACCTTTGCTGGCGAACCAGGAGCTCTTCTCATGCTCCTCTCTGCTCTCTCTTGTACAGCTGATTTTGCAGAGCATGGAGGAGATTTTCCGTCAGTCGTCTCACTCCATCTCTGTTCAAATGTGGGCCATTTCCTTTAAACAGATCGTCGCGTTTCCAGAAAAGATTAAAGTTCTCTATGAAATACAGTCCTCTTGACTCACAGACATTGGACAGCCATGTGTTCAACTGAAACAGCCGGGAGAATTTGTTTATTCTCCCATCGATGTTTGGGATAGGTCCACTGATGAAAATTTGTATTGCATCTTTATCCAGAGAATTAAGTCTCTCAAAAAGTTTATTAAACTTTTCTTTCAGGACTTCCGACTCTCCGTCTTTTATGTCAACAGCACCAACATGAATAACAAGTTTATTTATCCCAGGGTTATTTGTAATCTCCTTGTTTAGAACATCAATGATGTCAGAAACTGTACCACTCAGATAAGTGCTGGTGGTCATCATCTTATTGTTTATATTAGATATGGCTCCGTCTCCAAGCACCAGGATATCTCTGGCCTTGACACTTGGCACAGTTTTTCTTTCCATCTTTGTTTTGACTTCTTGTTCTCTGTTTCTCTCTGACTTTCTCTGTTCGTTATACTCATCCTCACCAGCATGTTGTCTTTTCTTTGGCTTAGCACCAAGTTGTCCCTTAAGTTTTGGGAATGTTATGGTATCGTTTAGCTTTAGGTTGCAAGTATCAGTTTTTTCCAGTCTTCTTACCGGGTTCCACAGGGAGCGTGTCATTAAGTCCTTTTTCCGTCTCTAAGGCAAAAATCTTGTCCCGTAGTAGGCAAATTTCTTGTTGATACATCCGACAGCTTTCACAAGGAGATGTTTGCGTTACTCCCTCAGCCATGTTGACAAGATTGTCGTCGTTGGTTCGTCAAATGAGTTGTAAAAAAGGAAAAAATGATTAAAAAGCTTTGGTTCACTGAAAAGAAAAGAATAAAATCATTTCCAAGACATGTGCCCAAAAATAGATGGATTAAAAAGCAAATAAAGAGGCAAGCAGCGGCAGCAAGCAGAGATACGTCTGCACAGAGATACGTCTCAACAAGTGCAGTTCGTAGAAAAAAGGTAACAAATTAAGCTGAGGTTGCCCCCTATTTTCATATCGCCATAACGACAAGAACAAAAAACCTGACAAAAAAATGTCAATAAGCGCAAGGAAAAAAAGAAATAAAAAAGGGTCACAGCTAGAAGGTCCCGGGTTCGATTCCCACCTGGACGGGGCCTTTCTGTGTGGAGTTTGCATGTTCTCCCCGTGTCTGTGTTGCCATCCCATTTCCTGCATGTTGCTTTTTTGCACAAGTGCTTAAGCGCTTTTTATTATTCGTGTTAAGGGTTCACTGTAAATAACAATATTTATTATTCGTTGCAAATTTAATACACTGCCGTTTTATATTGTATGTTTTATGGGTTGAACCGGAAGCACTGTCACATGACTTGGCCAAAATAGTTAAAGCTAGGCCCATAGCCTCCCATAGGAGGAGCTGTGGCGCAGTAGTCGAGCCGCGGCCTAAGCCGCTGTACACCTGTGGGATGTGTGAGTATTTTAACTGTTTATGTATACGGATCTTAAAAACTTAATCCTAAATTATTATTATTATGAAACCTTTTACTGTGTGTTCACAGGGGACCTATGTTACCTCCTGTCAAATGTTTGAGCTCGAAATAAACTTACAAAAAAAACAGACATCCGAGTTACCTGGTCATTTCGAGGGGGCAAAATCTGCGTAGGTTTCCTCCGGGTACTCCGGTTTCCCCTACCACCAAAAACATGTACAATTGGCTGGGATGAATGATGTGAGTGAGTGGTTGGTGGTGGTCGGAGGGGCCGATGGCGCAGATTGGCTGCCTCGCTTCTGTCAGTCTACCCCAGGGCAGCTGTGGCTACAACAGTAGCTTACCACCACCGAGGCTTCCTGTCCTCGAAGAGAGCGGACGCGTTTCTGACTTCTCCTGCCCCCGCTTTGCTGCTGCCACTAAGTCTCGTCTCTTTTTCATTTTTCCTCCTCTGGAACTGCTGCTCACTGGAATCTTAAACCGGATAACCATGGAATTGATCAGCTGGTCTCTCTCTGCAATTGACACGATTTTTTCTAAAAGAAGCGGTGCTGCTGGGGATCAGCAATGCCCAGATGGAACCTTCCCTGCTGGCTACTCGCTCGACTCTTGGAATAAGTGGAGAGTGATATGTTTGGCAGTGCTATCTGTGGAAGACATCGAAGATATTTATCTTTTTGGGCTCATGATAGCAGGGCTCCTTCTTACAAATGTAGGAGTTGCCCTGGTCTATCGTAAAGTTGGGAAATTGGCAGCGAGAAAGGAGACCCCGGTCCTGTCAGTTGGAATCAAAGAACATTTCGGAAAAGTCAGCGAGCACCTGATGGAATTACAACGGAATGTAGCGAAAAGTGAGGAACTCTTTAAAGTCCTTTCTGCTCGGTACGAGGAAGGTATAAGGAAGATGGATTACACCCTGGCTCGCTCTGGAGAAATGTTTCGTGAGGTCACGGGACAGATCTCTGGGCTGTGCAGAACTGTTGATGGACTAAGGCCGCGGCGAATGTCTGAATTAGTTGAGAACCAGCGAAAAGCGAAAAGCAAAGTGATTTTTTAAATTTTAAATTAAAGCGGACTTTAGTTAATAAGTTGAAGAATGTAATTCTCCAAGGACTCCAGTCTGCAGCTGTGCCGTTAACGTAAACTCCCCCCACAAGGACACGCTACGGCGATTAGACATACACAACACTCCAAGGCCAGGAGCCTCCGACATAACACCATACATGACCTGCCCTGACCTACCCCCCTCCCTCTGTCCGCCTCTCACTCTCACATCTTTACCTAAGGTCCCTCCCTCCCTAATGTACCAATGAAAAAGTTCCAGCGGGTTTTCCGCCCGTAATGTGTATTATCATAATCTTGTGTATAATTGTCTTATGTATGTGCTTATGCTTTATGTGATTTATTTTTCCTGCAACAATAAGGGGCGCCTTGTACGGCTGCCCTGGTGCGTTTAGCGCATCTGCGCGAATGTACCGAGTAAAATTCCTAGTTGTGAACCTGTTCATAACAATGGCAATAAAACCTATTCTGATTCTGATTCTGATTCTGAGTATGGAATGAATAATGACGACAGTGTAGCGCTTTGAGAAACACTTGGTAATACAGACTTGTAAAGCGCAATACAAGTGTAAGGCATCATTCTGTGACAAGACTTTCTCCAGCATCGTAACCAGCTTCTCTAATGCCGAGTAGGGCTGGGCGATATATCGATATTTAAGATATATCGATATATTTTAAAAAGAGATATGGAATTAGACCATATCGTATATATCGATATAGTCCAAATTTGCGCTGTAATACTTGCTTCAGGCAACCCGCTGTCGGAGCTCTGCACTGCTCCCAGTGCCCCGGCCCCGCCCCTCGTCGAGGGGAGAGAGGAGGGGCAGCCGGCACTCTTCAACAAACATGAAGAAAGCAACAATGTCTGTGAAGCGTGCGGAGGAGAGCCCCTTGTTGGTAAAACAAAAACCAGTGGCTCAATCATTTGGAGATGGTTTGGACAGAAGTGAATGTAGCGGCGAGATATGGCGGCGCCATGCGCTGCGCCATGTGCTTTTGTTTACGTGCGCTGCGCCATGTGCTTTTGTTTACATGCGCCATGTGCTTTTGTTTACATGCGCTGCGCCATGTGCTTTTGTTTACGTGCGCCATGTGCTTTTGTTTACGTGCGCCATGTGCTTTTGTTTACGTGCGCTGCGCCATGTGCTTTTGTTTACTTCTCAGTCTAGTTAAGGTTTGCGGTAGATCGTGGATGTACTGTGAAAATATCAGCGTTTGTGATGCTGCCACCGCGAAGGACTGTCGCTTTTTCCCCGTTAGCATTGCGTTAGCCGCAACACTAATCCCTCCAGTCCCTCGCTGAGCTCTGATGATGAGCAGAGACGGTGAGCCTGTGCTGCTTGTAAAGAGTAAAGAGTCGTTTGTGGCTCAGTTTAGGAGCTTATGTTTGGGAATGCTTTGGATAAAGATAAAAACTTATCTCAAAACCAAACTAAACCAGACTAAAACACAGTTAAATCAAGAGAATATGTCAAGAAATTATTTGGGCTATTTATTTATTATATTTCATGATTATTAAGGACTAAAAAGTAAGTAATACTTTAATAAGTCATATTTCATTGTCTCAGTTTAGGCTTTAGTTTAGTTATATGCAACATGACGTTATTAACAGCAAATGGGGTAGAATAAAAATAAATAAATAAAATAAAAATCGCAATATTAAATATTAAAACACTCCTATTTGGCAGTGACTTTGACTTAACATTTCATTTCACAGCTCTCACTTTGTGGAAAAAATATCGGGATATATATCGTATATCGATATTCAACCTAAATATATCGGGATATGACTTTTGGTCCATATCGCCCAGCCCTAATGCCGAGTTGTCAAACGCATTAGCGGTGCGAGGCTCATCAGCGGTCACGTCACATTTGTTCACCGTAACTTTCTTTCCTTCACCGGACCCTTTCAGACTGTCCTCTAAATCGTCCAGTACCTCCTGGACATCACGAGCCGACCATTTATCGATAGTTTTGGACCTAAACGTGTAAGAAAGTTCCTTGTCTGGGCAGTGCCTTATGAACAACGGGGTGACTTCTTCCCCGTGGTTATCAAACCTTAATTAGACTGAGAAGTAAACAAAAGCACATGGCGCAGCGCACGTAAACAAAAGCACATGGCGCAGCGCACGGCGCCACCATATCTCGCCGCTACATTCACTTCTGTCCAAACCATCTCCAAATGATTGAGCCACTGGTTTTTGTTTTACCAACCAAGGGGCTCTCCTCCGCACGCTTCACAGCAGCGGCGTCGGAAGCGTTTGGAAAGTGGGGGGGACACATTTCAAAAATGGAGGGGGTCGACTTCTTAACATTAAGAACTACAGTGGGACACGGTCAGGACACAGAGCAATGTTATTGCTTTAGCGGGACTACATCCAAATCGAGCGCTACTTCAAGAATACGTGAGAGACTCGATCGGCTCAGCAGCGCCTCCTCCTGGCAGCTGGGTGGACATATAGGGCGGATAACCAAATACCTGTGGAGCTGTTCTCCTGTCCAGTCCTGGCTTCATGACGCTTTGTGGAAAAACTCAGTGAATGAAGCTCTTATGAGACGGCGCTCGTGTTTGCATCCACATTTAGCTTCAGCCACACCCGTTAACTCCCGCCATCGCAAAGAAACATCTCAACGCTCGTATCTTCACATTTCCCACAAACGCAGATAAAATTTAGTCAAGGGGTAAAGGAAGCAAACATTTATCCGTCAAATGAATAATTCAGATGTTATTTGGTTAAGTTAGAGTCCAGACAGTGAGGTTTAACGGCGTATTGACCGGTTGAACACTCGTGCCCGGTGCAGTTTCTCCAAACTCACGCTACATCAGTTTCATCACTCGCTTTACAAACACATCCAAAACTGATGTTCCTCACCTTAAAGTTACTGGTCAGGCCCTTTGTACCGATGAAGACACGCTGTCCACCTGCCGAGGACGCGAAAAGCCCTGCTCCTCCATGTGAGAATCCGTAAAAAACTCCGGAAACACGATGCACGAGTCCTTGTGCTTCGGTTTGGTCAAATCTGTCCGTCCGTCCAACAATAATCCTCAGTATTCTCACTTTAGCCGTTTTTCAGCGGTTTACAGAGACATGTTTACATTTCAGCCGCTCTGAGGTGAGGAGCCGCATGAACACAGCTACGCAAAGCGGAGCGTATGCGCCGCGGGGCGACGCGATACTGGCGCGGATAATGGGATAATGCCAATACATATGTTTTTAAATGTATGGAAAATAAGGCGCGGGTCATATTTAATTGTTTGCCCTCGGGGAGCCTATTGAAAAGGTCCAGTCTAAACTAGTAAATGTAAAGTCAATGAAAATTCACGTTGTGAAAGTGGGGGGGACCAATCAACCACTTTTCAAAAGTGGGGGGGACACGTCCCCCTCACAATGAATGGTTCCGACGCCCATGCTTCACAGACATTGCTGCTTTCTCCATGTTTGCTGAAGAGTGTCTGAGGAGGGGCGGGGCCGGGGCGCTGGGAGCAGTGCAGAGACTCTGATCAGCGGGTTGCCTGAAGCAAGTATTACAGCGCAAATGTGGACTATATCGATATATACGATATGGTCAAATTCCATATCTCTTTAAAAATATATCGATATATCTTAAATATCGATATATCGCCCAGCCCTATCCGCTTACTACTTATTTGGTCTCGTTTACCACCTGTAAACGCGTGTAACGTCGTAAATGTAAACATTTCTCCATTACCAGTGACACGGGGGCATTAGTGTGTTTAAAGCATCCACTTCACTGGGGAGAGTCATTGTTCTGGCAAATATGGCTTTTGTTACAAAAACTACCGATATATGGGGCTATTTATGACGTGAACTCGCACCAAAAGGGAAACTCACGTGCGCTTCTGTTCTCGCGAGGGCCGTTTCTGTGCCCGATGCGGCTTCTGGCGCCGGAGCTGGCGGAGCCACAGTGTCAGCCGGACTCACTGTGAGTGGTAGTTTGGGGCAAACCCGGACCGGATCAGGACCGAACCCGGACCGTAGTTAATGTGAGCCTGTTGTTTACAATTCTAATACAGAGCTCTGTGTGCTTATCTAATTCTCCCTGCAGCCGACATCTAAGCAGGGCTTACGGCAGGCGCTCTGCACGGCCATGTCCCTGCACCCAGCACATAAAAACACAATCATTAATATTCAATGAGCCATGTGGTCTTCTTCTCCACGTATGATGTTTTGTTAGGATGACCTAGAGCGGGTGGAGCCTCCTCATTGATAAGGTCCAGCTCCACTGTGTCACTGCCCCGTCCTCGACACTCATACATGCCTGTGATTTGGGTTAACATTTATGGAAGAGCAATAGAGCAAGAGTGAGGTTTTGAACAGCGTGTGCGTGCGTGTCCTAAACCTTCCCCTTATCATTATACACTGTAAATAAGAGCACAAACATGTTACACATATTATTAAACGTATTACTCTCTGACTCCGTGTCTCGTGGGCCGGGTCACAAACTGCCAGCTTGTCCAACGTCCTTGATGCTTAGATGTTTTTACAACCGTTATCAGGAAATGGGCCTAGAGCAAGAATGTCAGCGTACGTGCAGGATTAAAAACGCTCCCATGTCTGCCACGTCAAGTGTAACATAAGCCCAAACATTTTAAACATATCTAATTATAAAATAATCATAACATAAATGAATGAATCCCTTCACTGTCTTTAGTATAAATACTTTTTAGACGTTTAATTTTTGTGGTGGTGTTTTTTGATACTAGCCGTTAGCGCTGAGATAAAAAAGTCCTACCTCAAAAAACACAGACGTTTCCTGCAGTCAAGAATTTACATCCAACTGTGGCAGGAGCAGTAGGACTCAATTTTAGAAACACCAACAACGCCACCCAGGGAGTAGGGCCCTGGGACCAGAATCACTCTTAATTTACCCACAGAATAACCCCGCGCTAGGTTGGACATCAAAGAGAGGAGTGTTAACAAAATATAAATTCCTTTATTTTAGCAACTGGTTAAAATAGGCCTAGATGTATAAAAGATAAAATCTATAAGTTGGCACATTCAAAATGACACTGATTTTGGGACAGAGCAAAAAGTCAAAAGCAACCAATTAACTTAAAGGCAAACAGTAGCAGGGAAATAAGTTGCTCACAAACAAAGTATACACAATACAAACAACAATAACCAAATCAACATCATGCAAAGCAAACCAGGTCAAAACGCTGTAATTAATAATAAGCAAAAGCAAACTAAAATACATAACGAAACATGCAAAAACAACATACAAGGCAGCGAAACTCACTGCAAACTGCAGCCTATTAAAGTGAGTTGTGCTTTAGTGCATTTGAACAAGTCCCCTACAAGGCGTCAGAGGTGCCTAAAAATATCTCTGTAATTGTATACAAAAAGTAACAAAACTAAATGGAGAGGACAAAACAACGGCCCTCCCTCACGGGGGGGCGGCCTGAAAGACAGCCGTAAGCCACGCGCCTCGTTCCTAAAATAAACAGGACGAAGTTGTTACACAATATTGCTTAGTTGTATAAACTAATGCTTATTGGCATCTTACCGGCGAACCGAGGCTGCGTGTGCGCACGAGGGATACGCGCGCTCCCACACCGCTCACAATCTAAATCCAATATAAATTCAGGATGATGCAGCACGGTAAAAGAGGACCCGGTCAAAATGCACTTACCAAGGGGGGGAAATCCCAGACACGCACCGCGCGGCTATGGCCTACACTCCGCCCGAGGGGGGGGGGAGGAGACAGCCCGGTCGCTCACGGCAGACCGACACAAACCTGTGCAAGAGACGCGCTGTGTTAAAACCTTCCACAGAACATGGCAAGGAAAGCACGGGAACACACTGACCTGAGTGAATAAGCTTGAGATGCACGGTGGTCAGGGACCATGTAGCCCCGACACGGTCCAGCGGCAGCACACAAGACGCCGTCACAAAGTCGAAAAGACAAATGCGCGTGTGCACGCGCCATGCGCGTGTCCAAATTTAAAAGCTATGTTGGTGACGCCCATGGCGCACCTTGAAGGTAGCCCCACCGCCACACCAACATGCTACATTCCAACCCCCCTTAGTTTGTCGGCGCCCCGACGACACCACCAAAAACCAGGAACCGCTACTAGAAGTTAGCTCAAGGGTGCACTGTCCCCGAGGACTCAATAAGGCGTGGCAGATGATGGACGTTGGAGTGTTGCCCAGCCGTTGCTCGAGTTGTGCGGCGCAATACTTGCCTGCCTGCCTCAGGTGGTGGTGCTTCTGCCTGGTTGCCTTTCCCTGCAGAATCCCTTGGAGGATCCCCACACTCCTGAGGGGGGGCCACGTCGTGGTGCATGGTAGGGGCTACACTCCCTGGTGCGCCGGTGACAAGAAACCATGAATCCCCACCGAAAGGACGCCCTCCATCTGGAAGCTCCGCGGCCACCACCTCGGTCTGTGGAGGTTCCCGGGATGGGCCAGGCCCCACATGGGCCTTTAACATATCCCTGTGCACATTACGGGTGGCTTGCAAATTGGTAATTGGCGCCACGGTGTAAACGGGCCCTCCGCCCAAAGGGGCCCTCACAATCTGATACAACTCAGGGCGCCAGATGTCTTGGATTTTGTGGCGACCCCTAGCCCCCTTGTCCCTGAGGTAAGCAAGCTGACCGACCTGCAGAGTGTCTTCCTTCACCCGGAGGTCATGTCTCACTTTTCTGCGACCCGCATTGGACACCAGTTGCTCCCGTGCACTGGCAAAAGCCAATTTTAGCTTTGCGCTGTGTTCTGACACCCAATCCTGGACGGTTCCTCGCAGAGGTTCCCGCACCTGCCCCAAAGCGAAATCGATGGGAAGCTTTGGCTCCCGCCCGAACATCAGGTAGAAGGGAGATTCGCCTGTGCTCTGATGAGGGGTGGTGTTGTATGAAAAGAGCACTTGAGGAAGACATGCAGCCCAGTCCTGCTTCCGGGACTGAGGTAGGGTGCGGAGAAGATTGTGGAGGGTGCGGTTAAACCGCTCACATTGCCCATTCCCAGCCGGGTGGTATGCGGTAGTCCGTGACTTTCCTACTCCATAGAGACTACACAGCTGGTGCATGAGGGCACTCTCGAAACACCTACCTTGGTCGGAGTGTATGCGGCCCGGCACCCCGTACTTGTAGAACCATTCCTGGGTGATCACCCGGGCGACCGTCTGGGCTCGTTGATCCCTCGTGGGTACGGCGATAGTATATTTCGTAAAGACATCCGTCAGGACCAACACGTTCTCAATCCCATTACGGGTTGGCTCGAGCACGGTGAAGTCGAGGGCCAGAACTTCATTTGGTTGTGAAGCGAGCAGATGGCCCATATAGCTATGAGGCACCGGGGCAGAATCCTTGGCCATTTGGCACCTCACACACTGCTGTACCCACTGCTTAACATCGGTCGACATTCGAGGCCAGTAACACCGCTGGCGCACCAAGTCAAGGGTTCGGTCAATGCCCTGGTGCCCATGTTCCTGATGGAGTTGTTCAAGAGTCTGTTCCCTTAGGGCTGCTGGCAAGAGAAGCTGGAGGAATCCTTCTTGACCATCCGGTCGAAAGACCTGGCGGTAGAGTACTCCTTCCTCCTCAACCAACCGGTCCCACTGCTGGAGAAGGGTTAAGGTGGCCTTCGAAAGGCGGCCCCGCTCGTACTGATTTGGCCGCGCTTGCCTTCTCCAAAAGGTAAGGAACTCCCCCAGACAAAGGTCGGTCTCTTGCAGTGCACCCATATCCACACTAGAGCGGCTAGGGAAGACTGCCATCAAGGACTGGGTGCCCACCAGTGGCCCTGCTGCTTGTTGAAGCGCCAGCGGGACCGTGCTGCCAGGCAGTACGCCTGCTGTCATGTCAGCCGATGTCAAGTACTGCCTGGACAGAGCATCTGCATTGCCATTGCTGCGTCCAGACCTGTACTTGATCTCAAAGTCAAAGGCAGCAAGCTGGGCAGCCCACCGGTGCTCCAGGGCTCCCAGCTTGGCGGTTTGCAGGTAGCTCAGCGGATTATTATCGGTAAAAATCACGCACTTATGCCCAAGCAAGTACTCCCGAAACTTTTCGGTCAGGGCCCACTTGAGCGCAAGCAGTTCCAACTTCATAGAACTGTAATTGGTCATATTGCGCTCAGTGGGCCGCAAACCACGGCTCGCATAGGCGACAGGCCGTAGGCCATTCTCAGTCTCTTGAGAAAGTATGGCACCAAGCCCGCTGAAGCTCGCATCAGTTTCCAAGACAAAAGGCTTGGAAAAGTCTGCATATGCAAGCACAGGGGCTGAGGCCAACTTCGCCTTAAGGTTCTCAAAACTGTCCTCGCACTGTTGGGTCCATAACTCACCCAGAGGTTGTCCAGACCCTCTTTTGGTTTTGGTCCCACCAATTGTCGCCACTAGCTTGTGGAGTGGTGCGGCCACCTTGGCAAACCCTTCCACGAAGCGCCGATAATAGCTGGCAAAACCGAGGAAGGATCGCAGCTCGGTAACATGCTGAGGGCGCTTCCACTCCGCTACAGCCTCGATCTTAGAAGGGTCCGTAGAGACACCATCTTGGGAGATGACATGCCCCAAGTATTTGACCTTCGGTTGGAAAAAGGAACATTTTTCCAGTTTGGCCTTTAAGCCTTCGTGTTGGAGACGGCCCAAGACGAGATCCAGCCTCTCCAAGTGCTGGGATACGGATGATGAAAACACAACAATGTCATCAAGATATAACAAAAGCGACTGACACTGTTGGTCCCCAAACAACCTCTGCATCAAGCGCTGGAAGGTACTTGGAGCATTGCACAACCCGAACGGCATTCGATTGAACTCGAAGAGGCCAAACGGGGTGCAAAAGGCAGTTTTTTCCTTGTCCTGTTCCGCCATTGGGACCTGATTGTACCCGCTAGCCAAATCGAGGGTTGAAAACCAGCGGGCACCAGACAACGCGTCCAGGCTCTCCTCAATGCGCGGTAGGGGAAAGGCATCCTTCCTGGTCCTGGCGTTCAGAAGTCGGTAGTCCACGCAGAGGCGAAGACTACCATCCTTCTTACGAACCAGGACTATGGGGGAGGCATAAGGACTGCAACTTTCCCTGATTACCTGCGCCTCGAGGAGCTGGTTAATATGGGCCTTGACCGCCTCATACTCCGAGGGTGGAATGCGCCTGTAGCGTTGCCGTATAGGCACGTGGTCCAGCAAGGGGATCTCGTGGGTAATCAAGCCAGTGCACCCAAGGTCCCCGTCATGAGCAGCAAACACCGTCCGGTATCTCTGCAGTAAGGCCCTAACCTCATTCTGTTCCCCGGGAGCCAGTGCCGACAAGTCCACGGCCTTCACTCTGTCTGGTTCGATCCCCGCTGCTGCCTGGGAGGACACTGTGGCTGTAACTGTGTCCACCTCCGTGACGCCTGCAGGGAGGCTCACTACCTCAGCCTTGCTTAAGGCTCCCAGACCAGTCCGAGGGTACAAGAGGGCATCGGCCTTGCCCACATTGACCACAGGGACATAGACCGTACCCCCCACAACTTGCAACAAGCACGGGGAGACGAGCAACCCAGCTGGAAGACCGGAGTCTGGTGGTTCGAAAAGAACAGCACTGCCAGACAACTGCTCAGGGCAGGTGCTGGCGACAAGTTTCATGGTACCCCCTGGTATCCGCACGGCCCGCGGACCCCGGACTCTAACGGTGCCAGTAGCGGACTCCGCCTCGCAAGCTTCGGCCTGGTGGTACTTTTGAAGAGCCTCAACAACCGGGCCTGGGGCTTGAGCAATGGCTGGTAACTCAAACAAAGAGGGGCCATAAGCCCCAAATAGTTCTCTATAGCAGCGACCGATCACATTCATCCCCAAGATACCCGGAACCGAGGGACCAGGGCCAGGGGGATCCCGCACCACCAGAATCCCACACATAGGGATCACCTTCTCACACAGCGCCACGTCTAGCTCTAGATAACCAATGTATGGTATTTCTAGCCCATTAGCGGCTCGGAGCTGAAGCCAATGACAGGACCTCAGCCGATCCGCGCCCCACGGCTCAAAATGGACCCTAAAGAAACTTTCGGTGACAGTTGACACCATGGACCCAGTGTCTAGCAAACAGGGGACGGGTACCCCTCCCATGCCCACCTTAAGGGTAGGGCAGGTGGCCATTAACCCCGACAATGCACTTGCCTGTGAGCCTGTGGACTCCCCTCCTGAACCTTGGCTCCCTAGTTCAGAGGGCTTTAGTTTCCCTGCTGGCCGGAAGCGTGGGAAGGACCTGAGACTGAGCTGGCCCTACCCCGAAACGGAATCCGCTCTCCCTCACACTCGCTGGCATAGTGGCCAAGCTGTCGACACCTTCGACAGGTGATGCTACTCCGAGGTGGTGGACCACTATCCCTTTGCTGTGGAGCCTGAAGAGCAGCCACAGTCTCAGTGAGCCGATTAAGCTGCTCCTGCTGGCCCTTTAGCAGTTCCATCACCTCACTCAGACCCGGCACGTGGGCAGGTGGTTGCGCAGGTGGTGGGCGCATATCCCCACGAACCCCATACTGGAGGCCGTGAATCGAGGGGAGGGAGAAACTACGTTCACGTTGAGCAGAGGGCATTCCCTCTCGCTCCCACTGAAGGGCTTCAGTGCGTATCTGTAGCAATGTGGAGGTGGGACGTTCACGCGCATACCGCTTTAGCTCTCTGCGTAACGCTCCGTCACTGACGTGCTCCATAAACTGGTCACGTAGCAACACCGCTTCGTTCGGCACACCCTCCGGTGTAGATTGTTTTACCTGCTCCATCAATAACAGGAGAGCTAGTGAGAACTCCTGTAGAGTTTCCCCTTCCTGTTGTCTCCTTGAAAAGAAAGCCTGCTGAAGGGTGACGTATGGTTCTGTGCAGCCATAGAGCTCTCGGAGAACACTTAGGATTCGAGCAGGGTCTTCCTTGATTTCCGCCGGGCGAAACCTCAACTCACTCCTAGCCTCACCTTCCAAGTGATCCAAAATAAAGAAGGCCTGATCCCTGCTGGACAGGTGTCTTGCACGCATGCAAGCCTGAATCTCTTCCGTCCAATCATCCAATAGCATGCCAGACTTGCCATTAAACAGCGGACACTTTCGATCCCGGGACATCACCAACACCCGCTCATTGGAAGTAGCGTAAGCAGGGGAAGCCAAACCAGTGAGAGTGCCTGAAGCTTGGTTAGCTCCACTAGGGCCGGCTTGGGCCGGGGCCCTCTCCCGGAGAAGGCGCTCGTTGTCTGCCTTAAGCTGAAGCAACTGCTCTCTGAGCTGCTGTAGCTCCTCCTCCATACTGGTCGTAGCCACACACACCTCAACCCGCAGGCAAGGAATTAACTTTGATTATTGCTAACTGTAGGTTATTTTGGGTCCCGAAAAGGATTGCCGTTGTCTTGTCCAATTATCCTCAAAGTAAACACATAACCAAAACAGATAACATATAAAATGAATTTTTCAAAAATAATAATAACCAAACCTCTACTTTATGTCCGATCCTGCCAACGATCGCCAAATGTGGCAGGAGCAGTAGGACTCAATTTTAGAAACACCAACAACGCCACCCAGGGAGTAGGGCCCTGGGACCAGAATCACTCTTAATTTACCCACAGAATAACCCCGCGCTAGGTTGGACATCAAAGAGAGGAGTGTTAACAAAATATAAATTCCTTTATTTTAGCAACTGGTTAAAATAGGCCTAGATGTATAAAAGATAAAATCTATAAGTTGGCACATTCAAAATGACACTGATTTTGGGACAGAGCAAAAAGTCAAAAGCAACCAATTAACTTAAAGGCAAACAGTAGCAGGGAAATAAGTTGCTCACAAACAAAGTATACACAATACAAACAACAATAACCAAATCAACATCATGCAAAGCAAACCAGGTCAAAACGCTGTAATTAATAATAAGCAAAAGCAAACTAAAATACATAACGAAACATGCAAAAACAACATACAAGGCAGCGAAACTCACTGCAAACTGCAGCCTATTAAAGTGAGTTGTGCTTTAGTGCATTTGAACAAGTCCCCTACAAGGCGTCAGAGGTGCCTAAAAATATCTCTGTAATTGTATACAAAAAGTAACAAAACTAAATGGAGAGGACAAAACAACGGCCCTCCCTCACGGGGGGGCGGCCTGAAAGACAGCCGTAAGCCACGCGCCTCGTTCCTAAAATAAACAGGACGAAGTTGTTACACAATATTGCTTAGTTGTATAAACTAATGCTTATTGGCATCTTACCGGCGAACCGAGGCTGCGTGTGCGCACGAGGAGCAAGAGGAGGGGAATAGGCACGGAGAAAGGTGCACGTTCCCACGCAGCTCAGGATCTAAAGTAAATTTGGTATCAGCATGGTCCAAGACCCAACAGAAGTCAGACACAGAGGGCACTTACCCGGGGAAGACTCCAAACCTGTGCCGCGCCCTTAAGCGTGCACTCCGTGTACACACACGAGAAGCAGACGGAGGCGAAGGCACGAGAAGGGATACGCGCGCTCCCACACCGCTCACAATCTAAATCCAATATAAATTCAGGATGATGCAGCACGGTAAAAGAGGACCCGGTCAAAATGCACTTACCAAGGGGGGGAAATCCCAGACACGCACCGCGCGGCTATGGCCTACACTCCGCCCGAGGGGGGGGGGAGGAGACAGCCCGGTCGCTCACGGCAGACCGACACAAACCTGTGCAAGAGACGCGCTGTGTTAAAACCTTCCACAGAACATGGCAAGGAAAGCACGGGAACACACTGACCTGAGTGAATAAGCTTGAGATGCACGGTGGTCAGGGACCATGTAGCCCCGACACGGTCCAGCGGCAGCACACAAGACGCCGTCACAAAGTCGAAAAGACAAATGCGCGTGTGCACGCGCCATGCGCGTGTCCAAATTTAAAAGCTATGTTGGTGACGCCCATGGCGCACCTTGAAGGTAGCCCCACCGCCACACCAACATGCTACACAACGTAATGTTTTTGTGAAGCACTTTGGTCAACAACACTTGTTTTAAATGTGCTATATAAATAAATTTGATTTGATTTAATTGATTTGATGTTTTTAACACGTAGCGAGTCACTTCGGATCAGTATCTTACTGTCAGTGATGTTTCCTTGAACTATACATTGTTTTAGACAAGACCTCATAGAGAAATAACGGAGACAGGATACGGAAGCACCGACTTAGGATCCACTGGAAGACACAGGTCATTTGCGTGCATAGAGCCTATTCAAGTTAATTTAAATCTCTGTACATCCATGGTGTATATTTTTCTTTGAAGGCGAACAGGAAGTGACGGCGGAAGTGAAAGGCAAGGGCGCGGGCTTTACAAAATGGCGGCATAAATATCCCGCGACTCCAACAAAAACATTCTGAAACAAGACTCGGGGGTTTTCGAATTGTTTTTATTTTATTTTTTTACAGATAAACGTTTAGGCCCAGCCCTGGGGAGCGGCCCGGGTTTATAACAGGACTTACACAGGGCTTGAACTGGAAGTGGAAGAGTAAAATGTGTCGTGTCCCGGTGCAGCTGAGGGAGCTGGTGAAGCAGAGACTGGAAGCGGCGGCGGAGGAGATCTTTGAGCTTTTGGAGAAAACCATCACAGAATATGAGGAGCATCTCGCCTCTACGTACGAGCAGCAGAGGCTACAGGGGGCGCTCTACACCCCAGCTCCAGGTAATGTGTTTTAACATCATCATCAAAGCAGCATATTCATGGAGACGAGCTGGAAGGTGTGAGGAGCTGCGAGACGCGCAGGGAAGATGTACAGTTATGCATGTGGCGTCACGACGGCAGCAGCATAGCAACCGCATAGCAACAGAGCAAAATGAGTGGCAGTTCTACTGCCTTTGATTTGCCAGTCAATTTGCAATAGACTACTGCTGCTAGAGATTGTGTCACTATTTTCCAGGGCTGGGTACTGTTATGTATTTTTTTAGATACCAGTACTTTGACAGCACTTGGTTTTCGATACCGATACCTGAACAACACTTTTTTTTTCTAAACCTACACTTAAATATTTATCGTCCAGAATTCGAAAACAGAACAATAATGTTTTGAATATTATTCAAATTTACAATATCGCGTTCATCTCCAATGTCTATGGAGGATTGAAAGTGCCACAATGAAATAAATAAATACAGCATTAAATAATTAAGTAAATGTGCCATTAATTAATTAAATGTTTCATTCATTCATTAAATATGGAACAAATAAATAAATGTATTATTAAATGTGTAATTAATGAATAAAAAATGTTTATATAATTATTTATCTATTTAATACATTATTTCATGGTCCTGTGCAGTGTTTCAAACTCTGTCAAACTCGGCCATCAAAGTTTGAGGGGTAGGTCCTAACACCTGATTGGTCACCCTGCTCATCGATCATAATGGACTAGTGAACATACTCCGATACGCTGGGTGGTGCTATTCACCCGTACGTTGGTTTGAATACTCAAGCAAAAACAACTAAACACAAGCGTCCGCGGCTATGAGTGCGCTATATGAGCGGATCGGCTGATCTCTCGCAGCTCTGGCTAACGGGCCGCAACAGTAGTAGTTCACACGGACAGGGGGAAGGAGAATCAGAATGAGAATAGTTTTTATTGCCATTGTTTCAGAACAGGGTTCACAAACTAGGAATTTTTCTCGGTGCAAACGTGCAACATAAAACATATAACACAGAATTAAGATAAAAAAATAAGCTAAGAACGTTAAACTAAAAGGCTATAAGGGCATGCATAAAAAATATTAAATAAGATAAAATAAAAGTGACGTGTGGTAAGACAACAACAATTTGACATTGAACAACAGCGGGATTGTATTTACAGATGTGTAGGCATATAAAGTGATATTAAGTGTTATAAAGTGATGAGTGATCGCAGCATTCAGTTCCACACGGCCGTCATCGAGTCCATCCTCGCCTCCTCCATCACCGTGTGGTCTATCCTCACCTCCTCCATCACGTGTGGTTCCCCGGCGCTACAGAACGGGACAAGCACCGACTGCAGCGCATTGTGCGTGCTGCAGAGAAGGTGATTGGCTGTGAGCTCCATCTCTCCAGGACCTGTTCACCTCCAGGACCCGGAGGCGTGTGGGTCGGATCACAGCTGACCCTTCTCACCCTGGACACGGACTATTCACCCCTCTCCCCTCAGGCAGGAGGCCACGGTCTATCCAGACCCATACCTCCCGCCACTGGAACAGTTTTTCCCCTCCGCCATCAGACTCATGAACAAATACAAGTCTCTGTAGCTCAGTCACAGACTCATGGATGTATCTGCTCTGTGCGGTGTGTCCACACTTAGACCCGCTGCTGTCACTCATCACTTTACTTTTTACTCGTACTCATCTCTAAATATAATCCCACTGTTGTTCGAAGTCTGTTGTTGTCATCTTACCATATTTTACTTTTTATTTTGTATCTTATTTATGAATATTCCTTATGCATGCCCCTATAGTCTTATAGTTTAAAGTTTTATAGCTTAATTTGATCTAAATTCTGTGTTATATGTTTTATGTTGCACGTCCGCATCAAGAAAAATTCCTAGCTTGTGAACCTGTTCTCAAACAAGGGCAAATAAAATCTATTCTGATTCTGATTCTGATTACTAACATTCAGATTGTCCACTACAAGTAACAAATCGGTACTTGAAGCTAGCCGTTAGCATGTAATAACAAATAATTAAAATGGCCTATGAGCTTGGATTCGAACCCCCAACCTTCCGATCACGAGACGACCCGCTCTACCATCCGCGCCACTGTGGCCCCTTAACAAGCCTGAGTTAGCAAGTTTCCTAAAGGCACCACGCTGTAGTCGTCGTTCATACACGTACTATACAAGCTACTATAGAGCGATCACCGTGTCACGTCTGAGGCTTTGATGTATTAACCTCACCTGAACCGAGCACATGTTCTCCAGTTCGGCATTACCCAAATGTTCTTGAAAAAAGCAACAGAAACGCAAAAACAAACAAACAAGAGACTCGCCGAGGTTCTATGACACGACAGGAAAGCTCAGAGTCCATGTTGTTCCTGTTGAGTCCACGGTTTCAGCCTGATTTGATCTTCTCCTTGCAGTGCTCCCAGAGCTATCGCCTGAGCTATCGCCTGAGCTGACCCCTGAGCTGACCCCTGAGCTGACCCCTGAGCTGACCCCTGAGCTCCCGCACATTGCATCTGTTCAGACTCTGAGTGGTGAGTGTAACGGCTGAGCAGTTGTTGTCACATGTTCATCTCACTGTGGGGCGTTTGTTTGTTTTGCAGCTGAGGGCCAGGTCTCTGAGGGCCAGGTCTCTGAGGGCCAGGTCTCTGAGGGCCAGGTCTCTGAGGGCCAGGTCTCTGAGGAGCCTCCGGAGCTGCAACAGATTGAGATCATCAACAGTATGTGACAGCTTTTCAGGTTTTCTTATTATTAAATCTGGGAAGGTGCAATTTTATAAGAGAAGTTGAAAGCGACGGTTCTGGAGTGACTTCTTCTGTCATATCCTTTGTGAAATAGTGAAGAGAAATAATAAACATCTCAAACATGTGTAATCAGTGAAGGTTATGTTGTATTAGATCAGTGAGGGGGCCTCAGTCGTCCTGTCAAATCACCAGTGCAGATTCAAATGCGCTGGTTTAAGCTTTTGTTAAAGCAAAGATAATGTATATTCAGGACATTACAATCTTTGCACGTGCCACCGCACATCAGCCCGTAAATGTAAATGTAAATGTGTCAGATACAAAGCCACAGGTTTAGCTTCTCCTTCTCCCCTCGGATCAGAATGAGAGGAAAACTCCTGTTGCAAATCAAAGTCCCCATCAGTCTGACGGCACACAGGCTCTGACAGATATCACAGAAATTCCAACTCGATCAAACATTGGCGCCGCTGTTATAGCGAGGGCTCAGCCACGCCCCCGGCCTCCGCGGGGTTTTACGCACTCGGGTCCAAAGCGGCTCTTCAGGTTCGGTTCTGGAGTCACACATTTGGGTCCAGGACAAACTCATCCACGTCTCAATTATAAGACTCCTGTATAAGTGCGTTTCCCGTGCGGCGTCAATATTAATCAAATCTTTTTTTTCTTTTTTTTTTTCTTTGCGTACCCCCAGAGGTACGGGTACCACAGTTTGGGAGCCCCTGTATTAGATCAATCCAGCAGGTTGCAGCCCTGACACAGATCCATAATTCCCCCAACAATATGACTTGACCCTGATGAGATGTTTCGGTTCAAAAGAACAGCTGCAGTGGGATACTTATTGGGGGATGCAGGTGTTTTGAGAGGATCAGATTGGATCAGATTTAACGACTAGATCAGGTCCGATCCCCTAAAGGACGGTCCTGGATCTGCAGTGGCTCCTGCTCAATGCTATCGCTAAGCTACTACAGCGAAACACTCCCGAGGATGCTCAGCAGCTATAACCATAACGGCAGAGAAAGGTTCCTTACTACTTTGCAGAGCTTCCTTTAGCTTTCACAGAGGAGACCGAAGCTCAGACAGAATCTGATCCAACAGCGGGATGGGACAGTCTGTAGGTCACTCTCTATGCAGAGCCATGAGCTGCTAGTGCGTATGTCTCACACATAATGCAATACGCCTGAAAGGCCTTTAGAAGAAGAGCTGAAACTATCATATCTGCTGCCGTTTTATGAAGGGGCTTAAAATGCTGAAATTATAAAACAGTTTTTGTTTGAACGTAAAATGCCAATTTTAGCCTTTTAATTTCCAGCATTACGTCTCATTTAAAATTCAAAGCTAAATCCAAAACTTGTTGCATATTTATGAAGCGGCCTGTAATGGACGCCAAACTGTAAAACTAATATAGAATATATGTGATTGACCCTCCTAAATAAATGAATTACTTATTCAAAGTAGTATATGTAAAAGTACGTGTAACGTGTCATTTTGATCACTATATCGTAGAAGAAAATATCGATCTTTTTCCTAAGGAAAATTACAAAATAGTAACGCACAGTGACATGGATAAGTAACTTTAACGGGATTACTGCTTTGGAAATAGTAATGCGTTATGCCATCCTGCCCAATCCCGTCAGATCTAGGAGGCTAAGCAGGGAAGGGCCTGGTCGGTTCTTGGATGGGAGACCGTTTGGGGTGAATGAGGTGTGTGAGTGAGTGGTTCGGAGGGGCCGACCACCACCAACAGAAGTGAGACTGGTTGCCTCGCTTCGTCAGTCTACCCCAGGGCAGCTGTGGCTACAACAGTAGCTTACCACCACCGAGTATGAGTGAATGAATAATGACGACAGTGTAGCTTTGAGAAACCTGGTAATACAAGCTTGTAAAGCGCAATACGAGTGTAAGGAATTATTATTAGCATTATTATTAGATCAGTTGTTATTGAAAAAAGTGGCCAGATTAGTACGGAGCCCTGGAAGTGACATGAGAAAAAAAAATTGGGGGGTAAAAAATAATAATAAAAAAATAGATTTTTTAAATATTTTTTAAACAAACAAACAAATAATTTCTAAAACATTTTTTACCTCGAGATAATTATTTTGTTCCCCCGACATAATTTTTTCATTCATGTCACTTCCAGGGCTCTGTAGTATTGGGATATTTGGGAGTTTGGAGAAGTATCTGGGATTTACAAACATAGGCTTTCATCTGACAGATTATTACTCCAGCTACAAAAGTCTGACTTACTTTAGTCTGCATCACATTTCAGCGAGTTTATGAAATGTAGCAGCAACTAATAATTATTTTGGTAATAGATGAATCTGCAGAATCACTTTCTGTGAGAGGCGCATGAACGTTTTCCTTTTAAACCTTTTCTTCCATAAAGCCAAAGCAGCGTGTCAATGGAGTAAACTCAGTTATGACATCTACAGTGTACAAAACTCTAAAGGCTGAATCTAAATCTAAAGGCTTCTTGAAAAAGTGTCAAAAAAGCAACAGAAATGAGAAAAAAACGAGGATGAAATGCAACAAATAAGAGGCAAAAACGTGAAAAAAAAATCTGTTGAGATCAGTTTTGTAGGTTTTAGCTTTCAAATACGGCGTTACACTGGCCTATAGCAGGTAAGATTTTAGATTTGAGTCAAGCCGAACCGGAGAAGAAGTTAAAACAAAGGACTTTTTCATCAAAAATAAATGTTCATGTCATTCTTGCTCTTCCATCACTAAAGCAGCCGTCCGATATTTCAATAATCCATTGGTTGCGGATGAATAGATGATTCTGATAATCCTGTCTCTCTTTGCCCCAGCCCGAGGCCCGGTGAAGGAGGAGCAGCTTCTGGTGAGCATCGCCCAAACGCTGGTCAAAGAAGAGCCGGCCGCTGTGGTCATCGACGCCCCGTTACCCTTCGCCCCGTTACCCTGCGCCCGGGTCAAAGAGGAGCCTCCTGAGAGCAAAGCCTTAACGCTGCTCTTCATCAAACAGGAGCCCACGGAGCAGAGCATCACCCCACCTCTAGTACCCGAGCCCCAGGACCGAGACCTCAACCCCAGTCCCCGCCAGGAAGAGCAGACTCGAGAGCAGAACGTGGACCAGGACCCAACTCCGGCCCAGAACCCGCAGCAGGATTTGCCCCAGGACTTTGAGGAGGAGAATGTGGAGTGGGAGTTCGAGGGACTTTCACCTCCAAGACCGAGTCCAGACGAAACGGAGAACTCGTCTGAAGAGGACGAGGCCTTTCCGCCGGACCACCCCCCGAAACTGCTGCGAGTTCGCGTTCTCCCAGAGGTGAATTCAGGCCAAAGATCGGGCGACGGTGCGAACGCTTTAGCGACCGACGACGTAGCAACGGAGGACTCTTCCGACCCCAGCGACAGCGAGCCGGCGACCACCAAAACGCCCAAGATCTACTTGGAAAAAGTCATCTGCAACAACGTGATCAAGACGTTCAGCATCGTGCAGAGGGCGGAGGAGGACACGGCGGTGAAGGCGGACACCCCGAAGCCAAAACGCAAACGGAGCGACAGGAAAAAGAGCCACAAGAGCCCAAAGGAGGGCAGCAGGGGCCCGAGCCAGGCGTGCGCCGTCTGCAAGAGGACCTTTGACACGCTGAAGAAGCTGACGGCCCACATGAAAGCCCACAACGAGAGCCTGCCCTGCCCCGTCTGCAGCAAACTGTTCAAGAAAAAGGGCTTCCTGGTCAAACACATGAGGACGCACCGGAGCGACACGCCGAAACGGGACGCCGCGGAGAAAACAGCCGAGAAACGGAGAGCCAAATCAAGCGGAGAACGAGTGCTGTCCAAAAAGAGACCGCGGGACGAGACGGGGGACAACACGGACCCGGACCACACCGAAGACTCCTCCGACAATTCCTGAAACCGGCTCAGGAAACGGGCCACGGGGACTGTGTTTACTCAGGGGTTTAGTAATGGACTCCACTAACCCCACTGGAAACTCTGGAGGGGGCAGTTTCCCTCAGCGGGAGGTCGTAACGTCCACCGGACAGAACGCCACAGCCCCGGCCTGGACGCTGACCAGCTGTTCACCACATGGGTTCTCACATGTGTAAGTTAGAATGAATCATTTGTACTGACTTTTAAATGCACCAGAGCTGCCACAGAAAGTCACAACATCCAAAAGTTTTTAGGAAGTTGAAACGGGGCTAAACTGTCGCCTTCTGCCAAGTCGACTCTGTGTCAGCCCCTTAAACTCAGGCTGTTACCGAGAACCAGAACGATTCCGAGTGCCAGAACCATACCTGGTACGGGGCTGAGACTGAGGCCTGTGTCCCGTTGCTTTAACTCTTACGGCGAGATGCTGCAGGTGACCAGATCCATTTCTCAGGCAGGGGTCAATTTGGAGACATCTTTGCTTCCTTATTGTGTGACGTTTTGTCGATTTTCTCTCCAAGATGGCCGCACTCCGCCGTGTTTCCCAATCCCCACATGTATCTGTTCACAAAGACTAGCATGTTTGGTATCTCCCCGATGGCCCCCTGTAATCTAAATATGGAAATGTCCTTTGAGGAAGATGCTAGCTGCCTAACTTTGCCCCCACCTGCCCCTGCCCACAGTCCGTTAGCGGCTAACACAGTCCGTTAGCGGCTAACACAGTCAGAGTTTAGCGTTATGACAAAGGTTTACAGAAGGTCGTGAACTTATTGAAATCCACACATATACTTTTCCTGGTCACCTGCAGCATCTGGCCTGAAGACTAAATGAACGCCAAAACAAATGTGCACTTTGCAAGCATCGGCTCGCTTTTGTGTTCAGGTTCAGATTGATGTTAGAAAAATCTGTGTATCGATTTGTGTTCTTCACTTGGTTTTTTTAATGAAAAAATGTGAAATAGTATAAAACATTTTTGTATCTGTTTTTAAAGTCAATATTTACCTTTTTTGTCCAAATTGGCAAGAACATTTTGGTGACATTTTTACACCAGGCCTTGTGTCCAGTGACAAGTTACACTTTTGGTTAGTTTTGGCTTTTGGAATCTGTGAAGCTGTTTTTGTATTTGAATAGTTTTGTTGCTCTCAACTGGTGCGTCACAACAAGCCCCGACCCAAATAAAAACAAAACTATTTGCAATTTGCCCAAAATTCAGTATTTCTTCCCAGACCTCACTGATCTGGTTAACTCATTACAACCCACCAGTTGAGAAGCACTGCCTCTGTTCTCAGATGAAAATGTTTTTGGAAATACTTATTTCTGATTTTAAGCCTGACGTTTGGGTGACCAGACGACAAACCGTCTCGGAGTTGTAAATCCGATAAAAACAAATAATTTATTCTTCTTTTAAATAAATCAGTAAAAATATGTGGATTGATTTTTATTTATATATTCAGTCTCAATCAAATGTTAGACACCACTTGAAAGATGGATGGATTTGATCAAAGTTCCCAGTAGAAAAAGTAAAGCAAAGACAGTGCTCTGCTCTGATTGGCTGCTCACCAGATTTGTTTTTTCTTCAACATTTATGTCAAAGATCTTTGATGAAAGTCTAGATCGGACACCAGCATGGTAACACATTGGAACAAATTCTGGCAGCCATTTTGTGATAGAGAAACCTCAAATTGGCAGCAACTCAACAAATCATAAACAATGACAGTATCTCAAATTCTGATGTTTTATCAACAACAACAAAACGTTTTCCCATTGGTTTCGTTCACGTGATGTCACAACATTCTAAAGAGCCTATAGTTTAAAATGGAGGAAACTATGGTAACTGTCAAAATACAGATTTCTAGTCTTAGTTTAAAGGAGTATAGGGAGTTTTAAAATGATGTATTTTCCTCCCCCTACATGTTCCAGCCATGTCCTGATGTGTAGAATGACCTGTTCACCACAACTGCCTTTAAAATCCTGCACTGTCGCTCAAACAGGTGTTCATTCAAGTCCCAAGTGCTGTCATGTACAAGCTTAATATAGAGACTGCAGTTACGCGTAAGACCTGAGGTGGCAGTAGTGAGCATAACATCACCAACTTGCATCTAGTCCCTTTAAACTGTCCCAAAGGTCAAAGTCCTCTCTTCCAGCTCATGAACTATGGTCTAATTATTTGCTAATAAAGGCGTCCAAAAGTGGAGACGATCTTCAAAAACAAAACATGAGCGTGACGTTGATCAGTAGGATAAGAATGTCCAAAACATTTGGACATTTTTCGAAAACTGTAGAAATGTATTCGCACCTGCCCTCCAACGTAAATATAGTTCTAGAACATGAAGGCCACTGATAAGTGATCGTGCTGCTTCAGGGTCCAACAGACCTTTAGCCGTATTCATTATAATGTGATTTATCTGGACCTGCAGTAGGGCCGACTACAAGACTCTTTTAAATACCTGAACGCAAAGAAATATTACTTTAACTCTGGATTTTCATTAGAAATGCTTGTTTGGCATTAATTATCAAATTAATTTCCATACACAATGAAGGCTAAATTATATATAAAAATATCTTTGATATTGATAATTTGAGAAATTGTGAGATGTTTTATTCTAATTGGGTGTAAAACAGTCGAGACAGCAGGAGATTCAGATAAAGTTGTTTATATCAGTGGAACTCTCAACGGTTTGGACCTGGAAGAGGCTTATTACCTGTTCAAGGCAAAACTAAAGACTCACCTGTTTAAAGACTCGCCTGTTTAAAGACTCACCTGTTTAGACTCACCTGTTTAAAGACTCACCTGTTTAAAGACTCACCTGTTTAAAGACTCACCTGTTTAAAGACTCACCTGTTTAAAGACTCACCTGTTTAAAGACTCACCTGTTTAAAGACTCACCTGTTTAGACTCACCTGTTTAAAGACTCACCTGTTTAAAGACTCACCTGTTTAGACTCACCTGTTTAAAGACTCACCTGTTTAAAGACTCACCTGTTTAAAGACTCACCTGTTTAGACTCACCTGTTTAAAGACTCACCTGTTTAGATTCACCTGTTTAGACTCACCTGTTTAGACTCACCTGTTTAGACTCACCTGTTTAAAGACTCACCTGTTTAAAGACTCACCTGTTTAGACTCACCTATGTTTAGACTCACCTGTTTAGACTCACCTGTTTAAAGACTCACCTGTTTAAAGACTCACCTGTTTAGACTCACCTGTTTAGATTCACCTGTTTAGACTCACCTGTTTAGACTCACCTGTTTAAAGACTCACCTGTTTAGATTCACCTGTTTAGACTCACCTGTTTAGACTCACCTGTTTAGACTCACCTGTTTAAAGACTCACCTGTTTAAAGACTCACCTGTTTAGACTCACCTATTTAAAGACTCACCTGTTTAGACTCACCTGTTTAGACTCACCTGTTTAAAGACTCACCTGTTTAAAGACTCACCTGTTTAGACTCACCTGTTTAGATTCACCTGTTTAGACTCACCTGTTTAGACTCACCTGTTTAAAGACTCACCTGTTTAAAGACTCACCTGTTTAGACTCACCTGTTTAAAGACTCACCTGTTTAAAGACTCACCTGTTTAGACTCACCTGTTTAAAGACTCACCTGTTTAAAGACCCACCTGTTTAAAGACTCACCTGTTTAAAGACTCACCTGTTTAGACTCACCTGTTTAAAGACTCACCTGTTTAAAGACTCACCTGTTTAAAGACTCACCTGTTTAAAGACTCACCTGTTTAAAGACTCACCTGTTTAGACTCACCTGTTTAAAGACTCACCTGTTTAAAGACTCACCTGTTTAAAGACTCACCTGTTTAGACTCACCTGTTTAAAGACTCACCTGTTTAAAGACTCACCTGTTTAAAGACTCACCTGTTTAGACTCACCTGTTTAAAGACTCACCTGTTTAGATTCACCTGTTTAGACTCACCTGTTTAGACTCACCTGTTTAAAGACTCACCTGTTTAAAGACTCACCTGTTTAGACTCACCTATGTTTAGACTCACCTGTTTAGACTCACCTGTTTAGATTCACCTGTTTAGACTCACCTGTTTAGACTCACCTGTTTAAAGACTCACCTGTTTAGATTCACCTGTTTAGACTCACCTGTTTAGACTCACCTGTTTAGACTCACCTGTTTAAAGACTCACCTGTTTAAAGACTCACCTGTTTAAAGACTCACCTATTTAAAGACTCACCTGTTTAAAGACTCACCTGTTTAAAGACTCACCTGTTTAGACTCACCTGTTTAGATTCACCTGTTTAGACTCACCTGTTTAGACTCACCTGTTTAAAGACTCACCTGTTTAAAGACTCACCTGTTTAGACTCACCTGTTTAAAGACTCACCTGTTTAAAGACCCACCTGTTTAAAGACTCACCTGTTTAAAGACTCACCTGTTTAGACTCACCTGTTTAAAGACTCACCTGTTTAGACTCACCTGTTTAAAGACTCGCCTGTTTAAAGACTCACCTGTTTAAAGACTCGCCTGTTTAAAGACTCGCCTGTTTAGACTCACCTGTTTAAAGACTCGCCTGTTTAGACTCACCTGTTTAAAGACTCGCCTGTTTAGACTCGCCTGTTTAAAGACTCGCCTGTTTAAAGACTCACCTGTTTAAAGACTCACCTGTTTAAAGACTCACCTGTTTAAAGACTCACCTGTTTAAAGACTCACCTGTTTAGACTCATCTGTTTAAAGACTCACCTGTTTAAAGACTCGCCTGTTTAAAGACTCGCCTGTTTAAAGACTCGCCTGTTTAAAGACTCACCTGTTTAAAGACTCACCTGTTTAAAGACTCACCTGTTTAAAGACTCACCTGTTTAAAGACTCACCTGTTTAGACTCACCTGTTTAAAGACTCACCTGTTTAAAGACTCACCTGTTTAGACTCGCCTGTTTAAAGACTCGCCTGTTTAAAGACTCACCTGTTTAAAGACTCGCCTGTTTAGACTCACCTGTTTAAAGACTCACCTGAAGACTCACCTGTTTAAAGACTCGCCTGTTTAAAGACTCACCTGTTTAAAGACTCACCTGTTTAAAGACTCACCTGTTTAGACTCACCTGTTTAAAGACTCACCTGTTTAAAGACTCACCTGTTTAAAGACTCACCTGTTTAAAGAGGCGTTTGACACATAGTTCTGTGGCAACTGTTGTGAATGGTCTATTTTTAATGAAATTGAACTCCTTTTTGTATTTTTATTTGTATTGTGTGCAGCGCTTTGGTCAACTTTGGTTGCTGTAAGGCGCTTTAGAAATAACACTGGATTGATTATTATTGTGTGTGATAGGTGTTTAAGATGAGCAGGGCGAGCTCAGGCGGTCAGATTGGTGCGGCGGTGCCGGTGTTCTGGCGAGAGCGAGGCGGCTGGAGAGTGTATAATTTTGCTTTAGAGTTTGGGCGTCTGTGTGTGGGAGAAGCAGAAATACATTCACAAACTTTTAAAATAGTTTTATTCACAAAGTTGAGAGGAATCCTCCCAACGGGCTCAAAACCTTGTCTGTTAATGCACCACTCAGCATAGGAACATCATCTATAAAATCAGCTGTTAGGGCAGCTGGATGGGGGTTTGTTGGTGGGGAGCTTTTTGCCCTCTTCAACTGGCCCGCTCTACACTGTGCAGGGCTTACATCATACTTCACACATAACTTAATAATAATTAATTAAACTCAAAATCAAAATTACATTGAGGATGGTAATGACAGCTGGGCAGTAGTAAGATCTCAGAGTATAATAAGTATTAATGCTTTTAATGCATTACACTATGTAGGGCTTTCATAATACATTATACATGAAAATAATAATAAAATATAAAAAAAAGAGGAAATTGTACACACATTTATATTATACTGAGATTGGTCATGACAACTGGGAAGTAGCAGGATCACGAAGTATAATATAAACTGCTGCATAGTAACGAGCCTTTATAACATTAAAATAGAGACTTCCGGTAATGTTACACTAGTGATGTTAGTAATGTACTAATGTTTGGCATTGGTAACAACTTGTAAGAAACATATTAATGATCATTTGTTTCTTGCTCTGTACTAGACATTGTACAAGAAATGAAACAGCTGTTGTTGTGTTTTGTTTGCTTTGATTGTTAAATGAAAATGTTATTGTTTTTATTTTGGGGGTGGAGCTTATAAGGCTTTTGCTTCGGCCCACTCCTTTTGAGCAGACTGACTGCTCAAATAAACAAATAAACTAAACAAAAACTTAACAAACTCTAACAAACGTGAGACGCTGCGTGATCTGAGGCTCCTCTCTGTTCTCGGGCTGAGATGTGTCTGAGGCGCCTTTCTCCGCCCTCGTCTGGAATCGAGGCGAGGCGCACTTCATCTTAAACACACCTATTAGCTTTAGCCTCACCAGCCAGTCACAAGATGGCCGCCACATTTGCCACAACAACGAACGTCAAATCCGATCCGATTTTTTTTTAAAGATCTTTGATTTTCGTTCTTAAATAGGGTAGGGCTGGCTCTCTGCTTAGAGGAATACGCTCCTGCTGTACAAATGTGCCTCAGTTACCTCATGTTGTTTTATTAGCTTAATCCAAATACAGTTTAAATAATGTGGATGTTTAACCATCTTTGACTTTTTAGTTAGAGAAAGGGTTAGCCTTTGCAATTTTGTTTGTTGGTTCATTTCAATTAAATTCATTAAATACAATAAATATATATATTTTTTAAAATATATATTTTGAAGCCCCTTATGAGAGACCAACAGGCCCGGTTAGAACCATGAGGCCGTCCTCGTGTTTTTTTTTTTTGGGGGGGGTATTTTGGTTTCAAGTCCTAATTGCTACATGAGAAAGGCGCTTATATTCCATCACTTTGAACCCATCTACAGGCCCCTGCCCTTTCATAAATTAAAGTTCAGACCTTTAGAAAGGCGATGAGACCTGTGGGTGTTTGCGTCTTGCTTTATTGATGCGTATGAAAATATATTACACTGAACCTCCATTTTTGCCTCATAACAAAGTAAAAACACAAAACTCACAGGAACAGAAGGTGCGTCTTTAACTCCGCCGAATCCGCCTGGTTTTAATCCCCCATAAAGTGCGAAACACCACAAAGCAAGCAGAGGCTGTCCATAGTTTTTCAAAACAGACACAAAACCATGCAGGGACAAAGAGAAAACTGTACAAATCCATAACTTAACACGGTACGGAGGCTCTTTGAGGACAAAAGACTGCAGTTCAGTTCAGGCCCGTGGGACCAAACGTCACATTTGTACAATTGGTGGAAGTTCAAAAAGCAAATGTACGTATAAAGAAATAGTTCATCATTCATTTTGTCCCTAAAGAGACTCCATAGTCTCACTCACTTCTCCAACAGGACCGAGAAAAGGGTCGCTTGGACATTTTCAAAACCAAACTGAAAAAACATATCGGGGTCAAATCTGAGGTTTTAGAGTGAGAGTCCGGCTGGAAAAGTGAGTTCTGTTTTTACACAAAACGAAACAAATATAAGCTACTGCACCCAAAGAAGCAAGGGACGGGGAGAGGACGTGGGGAGATCAGGGGAGAGGGAGGAGACGAGGGGAAGAGGAGAGGAGGAGGGAGGAGACGAGATGAGGGAAGAGGAGACGAGGGAAGAGGAGACGAGGGAGGAGGAGACGAGGGAGGAGGAGACGAGGGAGGAGGGAAGAGGAGACGAGGGAGGAGGGAAGAGGAGACGAGGGAAGAGGAGACGAGGGAGGAGGAGACGAGGGAGGCGGGAAGAGGAGACGAGGGAAGAGGAGACGAGGGAGGAGGAGACGAGGGAGGAGGGAAGAGGAGACGAGGGAGGAGGGAAGAGGAGACGAGGGAAGAGACGAGAGGGGGGAGGACCCGAACTCCGATCCGTTTCTGTCTTTGACCCGTTTCTTTAGTTTCACAGTGATTCACACAAACCCGACCTCTGCCTCCAACAGTCACTAAGAACCCTGGGTTTACACATTTAGCCCCAGGTTTTGTCCTAGTTTAGTCCAGCTTTAGCTTTAGCTTTAGCTCCGCTCAGTCCAGTCCAGTCCAGGTCTAGTCCAATCCTGGTTTAGTTCTGGTTTCATAGAGCAGTTCAAACTTACTTTCATTTTCCCTTTTGTACCATTTTCATACACCTCACGTCTCTAAACTGCATTTCCGAACAAATTAAACATAATTGTTAAAATTAAATAAAATATAAATTTATATTAATATAATAAACATTGGAATTTTGTTTTGAGGTTTGGTTTGGATTGATCTTAAAGCAGAAATGATTCTTAAAATCACTAATATGTCAACATTAACAGACACAAACATATATCTTTTATGCTTTTTCAGAAATATCAACGGTTAGATCTTTAGAAAATTGTGTTTCGACAATTAGTGCAAATTCAAATTGAACAAATAAATGTACAGTTACAAAGATGATTCAAATGAATACAATTGTGTCACATGTTTGTGCTTTAAGTTTAAACGAATGAATAAAGTAAATGATCTTTTAAACATATTATATTATTGTGAAATCTGCTTGTATCTTTGTTCTCCATCCGACCTGAGGCGTACTGCCCTTTTTCTGAACCAGAGATTTAAACCGAGAGGAGCTTCTGCCTCTCGAACCCGTAACGCTCTCCGACACGTGCAACCACGACGCGCCGCGAGAACACATCCACAGACGCCGTCCCGTCCAAGTGACCTTCTGCTCAAGCCCCGCCCCCCTAGTCACTGTTAGCTAGTCAGCTAGCTCCACCACGAAGCTCCGGGAGAAGTGCGTATCCACCGGATCGAGGTAAAACGGGTTGTGATTATATTTAACAAACGCAGCGAAGAGGACGCTACTACAGAGGCTAACGCTAGTGACATTCAATGTGTTGGCCTAAAGTTAGCTAGCTAGCTAAACCGAGTGCACCAAATGCTGGTTACAGCCTCCTCGTGTTACGACCCTGTGACTAGGGCTGGGTACCGGTACGTTAGCCACAGGCTAATACCGATCGCTAATGCGATTCCGATACCTGAGTGATCGTTTTATCGATACCAAAATATTTCTCATCTAGAACCAGAAAACAAAACAATCTTTAGAATATACTATTAAAATTTTACAATTCTCCAATGTCGAGACATGTATGAAAAATGCGGGAAATTGTGGCAAAAAAATTAAAATAGAGGGGGGAAGGGCAAAATTCCAAAAGATATTAGTCATGAAAATCAAAAAAATTAGAAAAATAAATAAATGTATTTTGAACTGAAACAACGCTGAAACGCTGTCCCTGGACACTTCCTTTTTTACAGTACCTGCTTTCGATACTTTTATTCTTTCGATACTTTTATTCTTTCGATACCAGTACCCAGTCCTACCCTCTGTGCCCTTTTAAGGCCAGTCCGGGCCCGGGTAAGTCGCACAAATACTGTATATCAAGGCTCTGCTTCCTGTAGCACTTAACCCCTTACCCCCCGCCTTAACCGAGTGCATCTCCTCCGGTTCGGCTTTACCCAAATCTAAAAGCTTACCGACGGCAGAGCTACAGCCTCATTTGAAAGCTAAGGCCTACAAAACTGAGCCTAAACTTCATTGTCTCACTCTTTTGTTGCTTCTTTGTCGCCTTTTCTGTGGCCGTTGTTTTGGTTGCTTCATGTTGCGTTTTCATCGCTCTTTTATTGCGTTTTTTTGAATCCTCGCGTTTGTCGCTATTTTGACGCTTTTAGATTTGGGTGAAGCCAAACTGGAGAAAATGTGCTTGGTTCAGGTGGGGGTTAAGAGGTTAAAAAGGTAAACGTGGCAGTTAGCGCTCCTTTTTTGTTTTTCTGTATATTTTCTACGTCAGGAGATCCAGGGAATGGCGGATAGCGACGGTTGCTGTGAGGTATGATCGGACCGCTTTTGGGGGGCGGGGTCGTGCAAAAGGTCAATTCATTTGGTCTTTTTAAATGTTGTGGATATCATTTCTGCGGCGGTCTGAACCAGTTCCTCCGAATCTGTGCAACATTCAGGGACAGAAGAAAAAAACAAACAAACGGAAACTCCGAGTCAGTTCTGCTCATGAATAAGACCGTGTGTAGGCCACTGCTGCTTCCACATGAATCCTGGGTAATGTAGTCCACAGGTCGACCTGGTCCAGACCTGATCCGTCCTGGGTCTGTTCCTGCGTACATGTGTATGTGAGATACTTTAATGGGACTGTGCTGATGAACAGAACTGACTTCACAGAGACGCGGCGTCGGCTTCATTCGTCCAAAACGAGGATTTCCGCCAAACGTTGAAGGATCTTAATATTTCACTGTCCCCCACAAACATCAGAAACACAAAACGGTTTCTCCCTCCAGTCGACTGAGGTTTAAAAAGCGGCTCGGCCCAAATCAGTTCACGTTAGGGTTGTGCCCGTAATCGGAGCTGTTATGCCGATACCACCGATTTCCGGTATCGGTATTGGCGATTACCTGAACCAATACCAATCCGATGCCATGCTGTATTTTTGGAGTTCACTGTGCCGTGGCTAATGCTTCTGTTTTAGAGGCTCTGCCCACACTACACAGTCTAAAAGACACAGCGTACATTTATGTTACCTCTTTGATGTCTTCATTTCATACTCAGAGAGAAAGCAGAACCTTTTGCATAATGAGCTGTGTGCTCTGGGGCGTGGCCTGCTATAGTGAGGTGTTTATTGACAGTATCAGACTGGTACGTGGCATCAGAGGCTCGGAGCAGTACTGGATCAGATTAGACAGCACTACAGTTCATGTACAGTAGAGTACGATGGTTTAGGTCATCAGATACTTCAATTTCTTTATTTAGCAGTGGCACTTTATGATAAAGTACACAGAGAAGTACTAATAGTAGTAGTATTTTCCTGGTTAGTTGAGGACCTTTATGTGACTGATTTGAACCCGAGTCCTGATTCTAAACCTCAGTCATAGTGAGTTCACAGAAAGGGGTTTTGTGTCTTCAGCATGGAGCTAATGCCAGCATCGTTATCATGTTGCTAACATTAGCGTTTTTAGCTTGTTGCTAACATCTTTAGCACATTGCTAATATTAGCATCTAGAACATGGAGCTAAGCTTAGCGGCCTGCACGCTTCTCTTCGTCTGGCCTGTTGCTCAACGTAGTGCTTGCACCAGACAGGTCTAACTCGACAGGCGTCAGCGTCAGCTCCACTTCTCGCTCCGGGCTAATGGCGGCAGGATTCACCGCTAACAGTGCCGGGTTTGTCGTTACCGGATTGGCAGCGCTGTTTGTAGGTCGCGGCGCTTTCTGTATGACCTCGACCATGTGTCTGGAGGGAAGCTCCCAGTTGGGGTTCTGCAGCAGCAGCACAGGCTGCTGCTTATCTGCCTCGATGGATAATGGCGCAGAAAGCACCACGCTGCCCCGAGACTCGGTGGAGAGCACCACGCCGCCCCGAGACTCCGGCGGCAGGTGACTGAAGACAAGTGTTGGGTCCTGGATCAGCAGCTCCACCACGCCAGAGGACTGGCTGGCCACGTTGGCAATGTTAGCTGCAGATGTGGCCTTCTGGATGACCCCGCCTGTTACCGAGGTGATGATGGGGGGCGGGGCCTGTGCAGGAAGTTGTGTGACTTGAGGTGTGAGCTCCTCTGGACGAGGTTTTCGGGGCCGTCCTCGTTTGCGCTTGACAGGAGGAGCAGTATTCAGAGTAAGAGGTGCATTCTCCAGACGGCGCTTGACTTTCTGTACGACCGAAGTGTGTGACGTGGCCGGCGGCGGGCAGAGCTGCCCAGGTGGAGGAGAGCCGGTGGGGTTAGGGGGCGCGGCCGTGATGGTCTCCGCCCTCTCGTACGATAAACAGCCCTGGGGCAGGATCACGAGAGGCAGAGGCGCCCCTTGCTGCTGCTGGAGCGCCGCCATGGCAATAACCTTGACTCCGCCCCCTGCATTAGCCGCAGGAGGGTTAGTGGGGTTAGCGACATTACCGGGGTTAGCAACTGTTGAGGCCCCGCCCACTGATGCGCCAGAATCTTTGGGGGCAAGAGACGGTGGCGACGATCGCACAGAGAGATTGTCAGGGATCGAGCTGCGTGGCAGGATCGTCGGCAGCTTCTTCATGAACGCCTCCACCTGACAGAAGAGAGGGACATCACTGTAATACCACATTATGACCTGAGCGCCTCCACCTGACAGAAGAGAGGGACATCACTGTAATACCACATTATGACCTGAGCGACTCCACCTGACACAAGAGAGGGACATCACTGTAATACCACATTATGACCTGAGCGCCTCCACCTGACAGAAGAGAGGGACATCACTGTAATACCACATTATGACCTGAGCGCCTCCACCTGACAGAAGAGAGGGACATCACTGTAATACCACATTATGACCTGAGCGCCTCCACCTGACACAAGAGAGGGACATCACTGTAATACCACATTATGACCTGAGCGCCTCCACCTGACAGAAGAGAGGGACATCACTGTAATACCACATTATGACCTGAGCGCCTCCACCTGACACAAGAGAGGGACATCACTGTAATACCACATTATGACCTGAGCGACTCCACCTGACACAAGAGAGGGACATCACTGTAATACCACATTATGACCTGAGCGACTCCTCCTGACACAAGAGAGGGACATCACTGTAATACCACATTATGACCTGAGCGACTCCTCCTGACACAAGAGAGGGACATCACTGTAATACCACATTATGACCTGAGCGACTCCACCTGACACAAGAGAGGGACATCACTGTAATACCACATTATGACCTGAGCGCCTCCACCTGACACAAGAGAGGGACATCACTGTAATACCACATTACGACCTGAGCGCCTCCACCTGACACAAGAGAGGGACATCACTGTAATACCACATTACGACCTGAGCGCCTCCACCTGACACAAGAGAGGGACATCACTGTAATACCACATTACGACCTGAGCGCCTCCACCTGACACAAGAGAGGGACATCACTGTAATACCACATTACGACCTGAGCGCCTCCTCCTGACACAAGAGAGGGACATCACTGTAATACCACATTATGACCTGAGCGCCTCCTCCTGACACAAGAGAGGGACATCACTGTAATACCACATTATGACCTGAGCGCCTCCACCTGACAGAAGAGAGGGACATCACTGTAATACCACATTATGACCTGAGCGACTCTACCTGACACAAGAGAGGGACATCACTGTAATACCACATTATGACCTGAGCGCCTCCACCTGACAGAAGAGAGGGACATCACTGTAATACCACATTATGACCTGAGCGACTCCACCTGACACAAGAGAGGGACATCACTGTAATACCACATTATGACCTGAGCGCCTCCACCTGACAGAAGAGAGGGACATCACTGTAATACCACATTATGACCTGAGCGCCTCCACCTGACACAAGAGAGGGACATCACTGTAATACCACATTATGACCTGAGCGACTCCACCTGACACAAGAGAGGGACATCACTGTAATACCACATTATGACCTGAGCGCCTCCACCTGACAGAAGAGAGGGACATCACTGTAATACCACATTATGACCTGAGCGACTCCACCTGACACAAGAGAGGGACATCACTGTAATACCACATTATGACCTGAGCGCCTCCACCTGACAGAAGAGAGGGACATCACTGTAATACCACATTACGACCTGAGCGCCTCCACCTGACACAAGAGAGGGACATCACTGTAATACCACATTATGACCTGAGCGCCTCCACCTGACACAAGAGAGGGACATCACTGTAATACCACATTATGACCTGAGCGACTCCTCCTGACACAAGAGAGGGACATCACTGTAATACCACATTACGACCTGAGCGACTCCTCCTGACACAAGAGAGGGACATCACTGTAATACCACATTATGACCTGAGCGCCTCCACCTGACACAGGAGAGGGACATCACTGTAATACCACATTATGACCTGAGCGCCTCCATCTGACACAAGAGAGGGACGTCACTGTGACCTGAGCAACTCCACCTGACACAAGAGAGGGACATCACTGTAATACCACATTATGACCTGAGCGACTCCTCCTGACACAAGAGAGGGACATCACTGTAATACCACATTATGACCTGAGCGCCTCCACCTGACACAGGAGAGGGACATCACTGTAATACCACATTATGACCTGAGCGCCTCCATCTGACACAAGAGAGGGACGTCACTGTGACCTGAGCAACTCCACCTGACACAAGAGAGGGACATCACTGTAATACCACATTATGACCTGAGCGACTCCATCTGACACAAGAGAGGGACATCACTGTAATATCACATTATGACCTGAGCGACTCCACCTGACACAAGAGAGGGACATCACTGTAATACCACATTATGAACTGAGCGCCTCCAACTGACACAAGAGAGGGACGTCACTGTAATACCACATTATGACCTGAGCGCCTCCACCTGACACAAGAGAGGGACATCACTGTAATACCACATTATGACCTGAGCGACTCCTCCTGACACAAGAGAGGGACATCACTGTAATACCACACAATGACTTTAGCGCCTCCACCTGACACAAGAGAGGGACGTCACTGTAATACCACATTATGACCTGAGCGACTCCACCTGACACAGGAGAGCAGGAGAGGGACATCACTGTAATACCACATTATGACCTGAGCGACTCCACCTGACACAAGAGAGGGACATCACTGTAATACCACATTATGACCTGAGCGCCTCCTCCTGACACAAGAGAGGGACGTCACTGTGACCTGAGCAACTCCACCTGACACAAGAGAGGGACATCACTGTAATACCACACAATGACTTTAGCGACTCCACCTGACACAAGAGAGGGACATCACTGTAATACCACATTATTACCTGAGCGCCTCCCCCTGACACAAGAGAGGGACATCACTGTAATACCACATTATGACCTGAGCGCCTCCACCTGACACAGGAGAGGGACATCACTGTAATACCACATTATGACCTGAGCGCCTCCACCTGACACAAGAGAGGGACGTCACTGTAATACCACATTATGACCTGAGCGACTCCTCCTGACACAAGAGAGGGACATCACTGTAATGCCACATTATGACCTGAGCGACTCCTCCTGACACAAGAGAGGGACATCACTGTAATACCACATTATGACCTGAGCGCCTCCACCTGACACAAGAGAGGGACATCACTGTAATACCACATTATTACCTGAGCGCCTCCCCCTGACACAAGAGAGGGACATCACTGTAATACCACATTATGACCTGAGCGCCTCCACCTGACACAAGAGAGGGACGTCACTGTAATACCACATTATGACCTGAGCGACTCCTCCTGACACAAGAGAGGGACGTCACTGTAATGCCACATTATGACCTGAGCGACTCCTCCTGACACAAGAGAGGGACATCACTGTAATACCACATTATGACCTGAGCGACTCCTCCTGACACAAGAGAGGGACATCACTGTAATACCACATTATGACCTGAGCGCCTCCACCTGACACAGGAGAGGGACATCACTGTAATACCACATTATGACCTGAGCGCCTCCATCTGACACAAGAGAGGGACGTCACTGTGACCTGAGCAACTCCACCTGACACAAGAGAGGGACATCACTGTAATACCACATTATGACCTGAGCGACTCCATCTGACACAAGAGAGGGACATCACTGTAATATCACATTATGACCTGAGCGACTCCACCTGACACAAGAGAGGGACATCACTGTAATACCACATTATGAACTGAGCGCCTCCAACTGACACAAGAGAGGGACATCACTGTAATACCACATTATGACCTGAGCGACTCCTCCTGACACAAGAGAGGGACATCACTGTAATACCACATTATGACCTGAGCGACTCCTCCTGACACAAGAGAGGGACATCACTGTAATACCACATTATGACCTGAGCGACTCCTCCTGACACAAGAGAGGGACGTCACTGTAATACCACACAATGACTTTAGCGCCTCCACCTGACACAAGAGAGGGACGTCACTGTAATACCACATTATGACCTGAGCGACTCCACCTGACACAGGAGAGCAGGAGAGGGACATCACTGTAATACCACATTATGACCTGAGCGACTCCACCTGACACAAGAGAGGGACATCACTGTAATACCACATTATGACCTGAGCAACTGCACCTGACACAAGAGAGGGACATCACTGTAATACTACATTATGACCTGAGCGCCTCCACCTGACACAAGAGAGGGACGTCACTGTGACCTGAGCAACTCCACCTGACACAAGAGAGGGACATCACTGTAATATCACATTATGACCTGAGCGACTCCACCTGACACAAGAGAGGGACATCACTGTAATACCACACAATGACTTTAGCGACTCCACCTGACACAAGAGAGGGACATCACTATAATACCACATTATGACCTGAGCGCCTCCACCTGACACAAGAGAGGGACATCACTGTAATACCACATTATTACCTGAGCGCCTCCCCCTGACACAAGAGAGGGACATCGCTTACTACATGTACACGAAGTCTAATCCGACTCGGCTAAAGATTCGACTCCTATCTGTTTCCCCCCAAAACCTGTCAAACCAGTCTTGTCCCAGTCACATGACACCGATCCGAATGTCCTTTGGAGCAGATGAGGAGCGGCGCAACTCCCGGCCAGTAGGGGGCAGGAGGTTGATGGCTTTGCGCAACATTTCCGGTTCACCTTTGGCTGCTTTGTTGTTGTTAGCAAAGAACTAGCCCAGTTAGCCCCATGTAGTCCAAAGTTACATCCATATCAAACTGCTGTTTTAGGATAATTTTTTATTCTTTATTGTTTATACTTTTTGCCCCTCAAAGTTTTTGCCATCATTGTATATAAGATACCTCTATTTACTATTTAATTGTTAACTGCTGCACATTTCCGGTCTATTTTGCACACCCTGGGGGTTTTCTTGAGAGCTCAATGTAACAAGTGAATTTCACCATTTTGAGATCAATAAAGTCTTATCTTGTCTCTCTCTATCTTATTTACTGTGATGTCCTACAGATCTTGAACTAAACACCCACTTTTTATGCCAGGGTTTCCCCCAGTGATTAAGACAAAACTGTACCTAAAACACTAATAAAGAAGCTGATTAGCCCTTGGCGGCTAACGTTATATGACACAATGCAACAATAGGCCGCGGCTCTTTGTGGAAGAGAATTGTGTAATAAACTATCAATTCAAAGAGCACAGCTTAAACGGCCGCTTTAAATGTAGCTAGTGGTTTTAGTTACTTTATTGTGCAAATTTTTTGTTTTCATGTGATCAATCAGAGCTAATCTTAGCTGTGCCCGACACACACTGTCCAAAGTTAGCTCCTCTCATCCTTGTTGCAATAATAGAAATAAAAAATATTATATTTTTTATCAACATGCATCCCCCGTAATGCACAAAAGCCCAAGCCCAATCCAATCTGAAACTAAATAGTGTGACACAGAAGTACAGTATGATGATTTTTACAGTGCCTTGTGAAAGTACATCTTGAACTTTTGCACATTTTGTCATGTTTACAACCCTAAACGTAAAGATTTTATTTTTATAATAGGAAAGTGGGGCATGCATAAGTATTCATACAGTGTTGTGCCACACAAATGTGGTTTTGTCAGCAGTTCAGTTTAGGTTGTTTATTTTTGTAAACCTAGTAGCGATGCACTATTGCAACAGGACAGTAGGTGGCAGCATGTGCCTTAGTTTGGTTAGAAGAAGTACAATGGCTATGCAGCATTTAGCTCCAGACATGTGTGAGCCTTCTCTGTTTTCTGCTCCCATTTGACCGCTTTTCTTTTCCCCTTTTTTTTGCTAAGGCATCATCTGTAAGTATTTATTATCGTGTAGCACTAGATTATCACTTAATTATGATTTGTGTAACATTTAAGACATCCAACAAGCTATTGGTTTGTGCTAGGCTAGTTAGCTTCGTGCTCATGCTTCTTATGTATGTTTTCATATAAGCTGCAGACAGCTAATTTACACTATTTCATGTTTTCTGTTTGGTTATAACATAGGCATATGTTTGTACTGTGTTACAGTTTCACAAGATTCTCAGTAAACTTCATGGAAGTACATCTGCTGTGTCCTGGAGTTTCTTGGGAGTGTTTAAACTGAATGGAACATAGTCCTGACCAATGGCCGCTGACTGCTCTGCTTTTTGACTACGACACTGGAGGCCGCCATTGCTCCACCTTTGCTGTAGTACCTCCATATGACCGCTATCCCCCCATTGCAATGCATTGGACTTTAGACACGTTAAAAACAACGTTAATGCCTGGTGCTTAATGGTTTAGAAGTGGCTAGAGCTACATATTGCTCCTGTGATTACGCTGGGTTAAAAACAATATGAAGCACCAGGGTTTTTATCGTAGATAAGAATTTTAGAAATCTTGCGTAATTAATGAGGCCCTGACTTTGATTGACAGGCCGTTTACGTTGCTGCCTGGCCATGGGCGTGATTACAACAGAAATACACGCCCATTACACGCCCCGCGAGGGCCGGGTCTACAGTCAAGATCCCTCCCTTATCCCTTTTTAGGAACATGCTTCGTCAGAGCTGGAGAGGAGGAGCCTGTAAATCCGCCATGATTTCCCCCACGAACGTGGTCATTTTGCTAAACGGGGAGGAGTGAGGAGGAGCTGTCTATTATTTATACAGTCTATGGTCCTGACATACAGCATTTTCTGAGTGCATTAAATTGCCTTTATAACATTCCTAATGACTGCAGAGTGTTCACACCTCGCCCTAACCATTAAATAGAGGCCACCTGTGTGTAATCTACTCTCAGTATAATTCCAGCTGTTCTGTGAGGGCCTCAGAGCTATGGTCAGAGTGTATTGGTCACTGAGCAACATCATGAAGGCCAAGGAGCTCACCAGAGAGGTCAGGAATAAAGCTGTGGAGAAGTTTAAAGCAGCGTTAAGTTATACAAAGATTTCCCAAGATTTGAACATCTCACGGAGCACTGTTCAATCCATAATTCAGAAATGGAAAGAGTATAGCACCACTGTGAACTTACCAAGACACGGGCGTCCACCTAAACTAACAGACCGAACAAGGAGAGCACTGGTCAGAAATGCAACCAAGTGCCCCAAGGTAACTCTGGAGGAGCTGCGACGTCCTGCCGCTGAGCTGGGGGAATCTGTACATGGGACAACTATAAGTCGTACATAGGCCTGCCACGATAAGTGTTTTTTTGAGGACGATATATCGTCTCAGAAAATATCGCGATAAACGATAATATTGAGTATAATGCAAATACTGTAGGCAATAAAAAGAAAACCGTAAGCAACTATTTAAATTGAAATGTACTGAACTCCTGACATTCAATATTAACACCTTATACCAAACAAAGTGCAAACTAGAAGGGTCGACATATTCTAGGACACTGTCCATCTGTGCTTCTCAACCTTTTAACATAACTTACACCCTCACCAGGTTCTGTGTTTGAACTGGGCCTGTCACAACATTTACAACAAATAGTCAATATACAGTATCATCTTTAAAAATATCCCAATAACAATATTTCATTTCATTTTAACGATATTTCATCTGCATTATTCTGGTTAAATATTAAATATTTCAAAAACAATATATTAAATGTATGGATTCAGATCATACTGTATTACTGCTAAAGTAGAGTAGCCATATGTTGTGTTCTTTTTCCCTTTCTTTTAAAATATAACCTCCTGTACACACGGCTGTCGGAGTGAAGCAGCTTTTTTGGGAAACGTGTTGACTGTTTGTCAAACCGCTGCAGCATTTCTCTGTAACATGTAGACCTAAGCACTGAGTAATGTTCTCAGGATTATATCGCGCTTGTATTTGGACAGTGGCTAAAGCGCTCGGGTTCCTCTCGCTAGCAGTAGCGCTGATTAGCTTTGATGCACAGACTGGGCGGGGGTTTCGTTTCGTTTTCACGTTGGACATACCTGTAGTCGCATTAATGTTGTTATTCTCTCCGTGATGAGTTATTTTGGCTGGAATTCCAAATGTTTTCTCACGAGTCCCTCTTGCTCCGCGATAAAGTTCACAAAAAGTGTCGGAATCAGCAGCTCCGTAGTAGCGGCACTGTGTTTACACCCCGCCTCTCTCCAAAAGCAGCTGATCTATGATCTGGATACATGCGGGATACGGCTGATGTGCTCAATGCTGTCTTTAAGCACTGGGAGACGGGTTGGACGGACGCTCCGCTCACTCAGCGCTGTGATAGTGTTCATGTTTCTGTATTTATTTTAAGCACACGCAGCACGTGCATTTATCGAGACTAAAAATTTTATCGTCATTCATTTTACTTATCGAGCGATAACTCGATATAGTAATTATCGCGGCAGGCCTAGTCGTACTCTACACAAATCTGGCCTTCATGGACGAGTGGCAGAAGAAAGCCATTATTGAAAGGAGGCCATAAGAAATCCCGTTTGAAGTTTGCTAGAAGTCATATGGAGGACACAGCTACCATGTGGAAGAAGGTGCTTTGGTCAGAGGGGACAAAAATTTAACTTTTTGGCCCAAATGCAAAACGTTATGTATGGAGCAAACCTAACACTGCTCATCGTCCTGAGTGCACCATCCCTAGTGTCAAATATGGTGGGGGGAGCATAGTTGGGAAGGATGGAGCCAAATACAGAGGAAAACCTGCTGGAGTCAGCAAGAGAATTGAGGCTGTAGAGTCAAACCCCAGAAGACTTGCTGCTGTTATTGCAGCAAAAGGGGGTTCCACAAAGTATTAAGTCATGCTGTATGAATACTTATGCACGCCCCACTTTTCACTTTTCTATTTTTTTAAAAATATCAGAATCATGTATCATTTTGCTTTCACTTCACAGTTGTTACTTGTGTGTGAACTTTCAATAAAACATTCAAAATAAAATCTTTACGTTTAGGGTTGTAAACATGACAAAATGTGCAAAAGTTCAAGGTGTACTTGAACTTTCGGACGGCACCGTAAGTTGTTTTGGCATTCACAAGACTTCTATATTTAGTTCAACTTGAACTAAGAAAATCTTCACAGAGGAATTAGATATGAGGTCAATGAGGATGAAGAGTTCAGTCGGACTAAACCAGTGGTTCCCAACCTTTATTGTCTTGCGTACCCCTTGGGCCTTTCAGTGGTCGTCCATGTACCCCCTACCTCAAGGGTGTTGCAGTTTATTTAGAAAGTAATTACTTAAAAGTGGTATGTGTAAGAAAAGGACAGTCAAAATAAACCTAAAATTCTTCCAAAGCGACACATTTGACTGAAAAATATAGTTTTCCCTATAAAAAATGTCCCCCTTTTTTCAGTCTAAAATAGTTCCAAGTACCCCCAGGGGTCCGCGTACCCCTGGTTGGGAAACACTGCTGTACTGTACCTGCAGGCGGCGCCCCACAGCAGGGCGGACTGAGGGCTGCGGCTCAACTGACGGTTGTTTTACGCGGTCGCACTTTACCGATGAAACGTCGCTGCCATCTTTCTGTAAAAATAACAAAGAATCTAAATTTAAAAAACAACAACAGAAAAGGTAATCAACACATGGATGATTTAAAGGAGTTCAACCCATTGTAGGAGAGTGAAATCGTTTTTTGCCTTTCAGTATTGTTTTTTTTACTAGTTTGGCCAGAGCACTGAGGTTAATGATAGGAATCCCGCAGAGCAAGGTGAAAAGAAGCCAAATACTCCGAATACAGATGATTAATCCAATCTTCGTGGCAATCAGCCCAATTATTTCCAATTAGAAACATGAAGTTGTCCAGGAAGAGTCCCGAGTCTAGCCCTTCATCAGAAGGACCCGAAACGTCACTCTACTCTGTGTGAACAATTAAACTGGTGAGCATATTTCAGTTGTGCAGATCTTTTTTCCTTTTTCCATTGAACTTTTTGGATCCAGCACACTGGTTCAGTACGGCGGATGTGCGTGTCTTTCCTCCTCAATTAGTTAAATAATAAACCATAAAGACTTTTAAACTAGAAGGGCAACATTTTTTATTGTTTTTATTTTGTCGGTGGGCGCTTATAAGCCTTTTGCTTCGGCCCACTCCTTTTGAGCAGACTAACTGCTCAAATAAACAAATAAACTAAAACTAAACTAAAGCATGTGCAATAAAATAAAATTTAAACTATGATAAAGAAAACAATAATTTGACATAGAACAACAGTGTGAGTATATTTCCAGATGTCCAGGTGCATTGAGCGTTAGCAGCAAATATAAGTGTGGACACACCACACAATGCAACAGAGCAGATTACATTTATGAGTCTGTAACTGAATTATCGGGACTTGTTTTTGTTCATGAGTCTGATGGCGGAGGGGAAAAAACTGTTCACGTGGCGGGAGGTGTGGGTCTGGATGGACCGTAGCCTCCTGCCTGAGGGGAGAGGGGTGAATAGTAAATAGATGCAAATCCAAACAGACAGAGAGTCCCCACCCAATGAGGAAATTGTTAGGAGTCCGTGAATTTGGACTATGGTGTTTCTATATAACTGTTTAAAGCCTCCTCAGTCACAGTTTGAAAACCGGACTAATGGGAGCAGGAGTTTAAATACCGCCAAGGGGCTTTACCTTCTGCTCTGAACCCGTGTCTGAGTCGGGTCTAGAGACGCACGGAGTCTTCTTTATCACTTTGTAGGGTTTAGCAGGACCTCCTGGAAACAGATAACAATAATGTTACAGTTCTTATTCTGAACAGTGAGCAGTCAGCCTTTCAATTGAAATCATCAAATACAACTTGTCCAGGGAACTCCGGAGAATACAGTACCATTGGCGCTCAGATTCGCTTCTGCAGAATCTGCACTAAGGCTGCACAATATACAGTATCGCAAAAAAATATTGTATCGCAATATTAGGTGATGCAATATCCATATCGCAAGAAGCCACAATATATTGCAACATCATTTAAATTTACAACTTACAAATGTGTGGAAGTTCAGTTTTAGTTAAATATGTCCTAGTTTGGTTACATTTTACCCTTGTTTTGTGTGCTGATGTAGTGTTTTTCTAAGTTTTGTTTTGACACAATTAGCTGAAAAACTAGTTACATAAGATTTGTGTTTAACCACTTAACCCCCGCCTTAACCAAGCACATTTTCATACAGACTGTGTAACGCCTCTTTTGAAAGCTAAGACCTACAAAACTGATCTAAGATTGTTCCTCTAGTTGTTGCTGCGTTTTCACTTTTGAGATGTATTTTTGACGCTTTTTTGCAGCGTCATTTTCCGTTTTTGATGCTTTGTCATTACTTTTGTCCCTTTAGTCTTTTTTGGCATTTTTGTTGAGTCATAATTTTTTGTTGGTTTGTTTTTTTGTTGTTGCTTTTTCATCACTTTATTATGCTTTTTAGTTGCGTTTTCAGGCTGTAACCAGTGGTATAACGGAGTGATGTTTCTACTTTTAAAAATGTTGCTGTGCTGGACTGTGAGGCATTGGCTAGTACTAGCTTGTACTGTTATAGTGAAATATAAATGCGCTGTCTTCTGCACGTCTCCACGGTAGACTCCGGCCAGGGAAAGGCCATCTTGACATATTTTACGTATCTGTGTGTGAGTCTGTGATCTTGTCCCCTCAGTCAGAGATAAAATGTGTAAAAAGCTGGTCTTGAATTTGGTCCGGACCAGGCACAGATCCACACACGGAGTAGATCAGGTTTACAACCCAAACATCAGGAGCTCAGCCAGAATTAGTGAGCTTCCTATTTTTTTGGGATAAAACTGGCTCTGAACGGCTACAATAAACAGACTGACTGAGTGAGGTGAGCGGCGTCCCCCGGTGGACAGTACCTGCAAGTGCGGCGCTGGACACCAGCTCGGCCTGAGCACAGCGGGGGTTAACGATGTGCTCCTGGATCAGGTACCGAGCAATCTCCACCACAGTGTCAAAGGAGCGCTTTAGGATCTTCTGCGCCCAGTCACAGATGAGCTCACAGGCCGCCTCCGTCACCTCCTGTTTGTAGGTCTGCACCAGCTCCGTCAGCTCCGACTGAGAGAGAGAACCAGGGTTGAACCGGGACTGAAACAGGACTTACTCAGGGCTCAAGTGAGGCAGTATTTTGGGGAAAGAACTTACTGGGTCGTTCTTGAGGTCCAGGTTTGGCAGCAGAGGCATATTCAGAACAGTCTTCCTCCTGATTCCGCTGTAACAGTATGTATTCACCACAGAGTTAAGGAACAACCTACCGATACTGAACATTGGATAGGAACATCCCGATTATTTACGGCACAATCATTGATTTCTCTGAAAGCAGGTTTGACCCAAAGGATATTTGGACTGTCCTCGCCCTCCTAACCGTCGAGCTTTGATGTTGGGGAAAATGTCCCGGATGATTTTGCCGAAGTTTGCAGCGCTGAGTGGACGGTGCTGCAGGTTTTCACAGTGACGCCTAAAGAAAAAAGAAAAAAAGTCAATAATGAAGCCTAACATCTTAAACCATTCACTACTTTTCCCAATCTCACCCTGAACACTATACCCTAAACTCTGAACACTTTACCCCAAACCCTAAACACTTATTTATAGGTTTATTGGACTAAACCTGAGCTAAACCTGGACTAAACCGGGGCTTAAACCATGCCTCGGGCTTTCCGCTCACTTGTAGGTCTCATAGACGTCCTGTTTGGGCAGACAGGTGTCGGAGTGCTCTTCCAGGTGGCTCCTAATCCAGTTACAGGTGTGGAGCTGGTCAGCCGTGTTCAGGGAGCCACAGTCCCCTCCGCTACAAAAACAAACAAAGATTAGAATATTTCTGTGCATTAGCGAACGTCACAGCCCTGTTTCACACTCGGACAGAAATACTGTGCTAAGTCCTGGTCGAGAGAATGCTCTTGAAGTCTTCTGCGTCTTAGTGTCTTAGTGTCAGCAATGACTGAATCGGTCATGGAGCCCACCTCTTGTCTCCGGAGCTGGGCCCCGAGGGCAGCTGCAGGTACAGGTACAGCTTGTCATTGTCCGAGAACCGCTGCACCTCGGTCTGAGCAAGAAGATGTAAACAATGGTTACATTTTATCAATCAAAATGTATAATCAAATTAGCAGTGGAAATAGTAGCAGCACTTACCAGAATCTGGTCCACTTTTGTCTGGACTTGTTTCCTGAAAAAGATTAAAAAGAAGTATAAACCAATGACAAATGACCAATAGCTCTGATACCTGAGGTTTACGAGTATGATGATTCGGTATGATATTTTACCCTGACTAAATTGCAAAAGAAACTAGAATGTACCAGCTGAGACTTTTCAGTCCGTTAGCCTGCTCAATGTATTTTCCCTATAGCCTTTAACATTAGCCACCAAGCATGACAAATTATGAAAGATCCAGAAGTTTTCAGCTGTTGCTAATCCATCGACTACATGTAGGTCAAAGCCTATTAAGTAATCATTAATGAATGATGAGATTTTACTTTAGATACTAATTAGCATATAGAAGTGTCCTCTGAGCTAAATGCTAACTCAAATTCAGTTAAGTTTCTACTTTTTGTGGGGTCGGATTAGGGCTGGGCCATATCGTATCGCATATCGTTATCGCGATATAATGTTTTGATATCGTTGTAATTTTTTATATCGTTGTGGACACAATATAATTTATGTTACGCTCCGCTCTATCAGAGCAGCATAAACGGTGACTGTAGAACACAGGGACACAAGCTGAAAAAGTAAAATGAAATGAAGGATGTAAACTGCTTGAGTAGATCATATTTGGAAGACAATTATGCCGTAAAAAGAATTAAATATCACTGAATGAATCTTCCCAATAGGCGTAAGGCTGGGATTTTGAAGTAATTCGTCCATTGTCAATTATATCGTCAAATATATCGTTATCGTGATATTTATTTTTTCATATCATGATATAGATTTTAGGCCATATGGCCCAGCCCTAGGTCGGATACACATCCAGGGGCCACTAACATCATTTTATACGATGTTAATGATAACAAAAGCACAGAAATTATGTAAATGCAACGAAAAGGACAAAGCATACCTCCCCAATTGTTCCCTATTCACGATGGAACACTGAATTTAAATCTGGTCCGGGAACCGTTGGCTAACAAAAATGTACACCGTTGTACAGGCCTTTAGCCACAGGCTCAGGTGGCTAAAGGCATTTCTGTGATTTCTATTAATAGTTACATCTGACTCATTGGTTAAAGGCAACATATTATGCAAATTTGACTTTTGTGAGCTTTTAAGATGGTTATGGTACTTTGCCTGTGTTCGGACTTGGAGTGGTTTTATGAGCAATTCATGTCTGAGGAATTCTGCACTGTCTGCTCCCTTCTCTTCACATCTATCTCACATGCCCACCCAGGAAGAGCACAGACCTGCTCTCACGTAAATGATTTATCTTGTTTTTCAATTCGTTATTTGAATGTGTTCATGATGTTATATCCACCTTACTCCTGGGGCGGCTCGTGTAGAAACGAGGATGGGGGGAGTTTCCGGTGAGATGCTGAAGTCGCTCTGAGCCGTTGGTTTACGTTGGTTTCCAGGGCGAGTTTTCGTTTCACATAGCGGTTTGTTTTCACATTTTAAGATGATTGTCCAAACGATCAGCCTCCGTAACATTTGAAAAGATCTGGAACACGTTACGCTGTTCGTGGTTTATTTAAAAAACGAGAAAGTGACACGTGTGGCTCTGGAACAAGCCGTGTTTGGGACATGCTAAAACTGGCCTTAAACTGACATGTTTGAGGCGATTTTGAACATGCTACATGCTACTGACGCACATACATGTATGAAGAAAGCCTTAGCCCACGGAGGTAAATAAACACCGTTAACCCACGACTGACTGACCTCACACTGTACGAGTGACATGACCCGAGCCCCGTGAGGCCACACAGGCTCAACTGGGTCTGAATACATGGCATTTTAAATACTTGGATATGCAAAGAGCATTCCAAGTATTTCTGCTCGTTTTTTGTGCAAAACCTCTGACCTAAATAAACTACAGACATGGCCTTTTCCACGTGGAGCGGCGTCTGTAACGAGGCTTCGTAAACTTTCACTTTCACTCAGTTTAATCTGAAAATGTGAAGATCTCCACGGATATTTGATCAATCAACAAGAAACTAAAATACTGTTTTTATGCTGACCATCCATTCTCTAAGCCTAAAGTACCACATCTGAGTAGTCTTTGTGAAAGATCGCAGAATTAGAAGATCCACAGAGGTTAACTGGAGACGACTTGGCCAACACGTCCACGGGTCAGAAAACTCTTGGACGGAGCGATTTTCAGTCAGAAGTTTATTGTGAGCAGTTAATGACGGCTCGTAGCTTGGTCTCAGCTGTGACAGCTCGTGTTTCCACATAGTCTGCGCCTCTAAAGCTCATACAAAGTGGATTCAAGCGAACGGTCTCCATGCAAACAAACAGCGGCCCCGGTCTTACTGGAAATCGCCCACATCTTTCACGCAAAGGCTGATGGGGCGCAGGAATAAGGTGGATATGAAGCATTAAAACAAGTTGGAGCAGTCGGTGGCGGTGCACATACAGGACAACCAGCAAGTTTTGCACTGAAGCCTGGGGAAATTAATGCTATACTTTATTTGAGGCCTCCTGAAGCCCATCACTTGATCTAACAGGAATATTCAGGGATGTTTACGATATATTTTACTACTGCTCAGTGCTGCTGGAGCTTCAGAGAGTTCTATGCTCCAAGGACAGAAATGGCTGCACGCACCAGTTATGAAATGTTTACTTCTTGTTATGTCACTACTGCGTGTATCCAGTAAAGAAGTGAATAATGAAAAGCATTAAAAACATATTCAAGAAAGGAAAAGTAGGTTAAATGTTTCAACCTTGGTGTATGTCCTGGTGAAATGTGAAGTCAACCTTTCATATACACCATTTGTAGAGCATGAATTTCTGAGTATATATTTAAAAAAGTAAGTCTCTAGCCAATTCTTGTGCTGAGTTATGATTTTTTAAAGAAATAGCCAGAATGATCACTCCAGCCACTAGGGGCAGCTTAAATTTAAAAAAGGAAAGAATTCCACACGTGTCCAGCCGAGGACACTGGCATAATAAGAGATCAGGATCATCATAAACAGCATATTATAGCCATGGGCGGCACAGTAGTACAGTGGTTAGAGCTCATGCTTCACAGCAAGAAGGTCCTGGGTTTGATTCCCAGTGTTCTCTCCGTGTCTGCGTAGGTTTTCTCCGGGTACTCCGGTTTCCCCTACCACTGAAAACATGTACAATAGGTTCCCCTCTTGGGCTAGGACTCCCTTGAAAAAGAGATTCTTAATTCGGAGATTTGGTTCAGAAGCCCCTTATGAGAGACCAACAGGCCCGGTTAGAACCATGAGGCCGTCCTTCTGTGGACCACCACCTGCAGGAGGAGCCATAGGGGCTGGTGCAATGTGATTTGGGCAGTTCCAACAGCTGCCCCCACGACCCGGCAACGGACAAGTGGACGAAAATGATGGTATTGGTTTGGCTCATGTTGTCATGTTAAAACTGAAAGTTTAGTCTTTTCTTACGAGATGTTGTTCTTGAGTTTTTGCAGGAGCATGCTGGGCTCAGTGTCGCCCTCCGGTGGCTCCAGACCCACCGTGCCCTGATGGGCCGCGTGCTCCTCCCCCGACATTTGACCCGCTCCAGCTCACACCATCTGCACAAAACACCAGAGGTATTATAGCAAGACTCTGTCTAGGTTAGAGGTAAAGCACTGCCGTAAATGTTTGTCTTTTATAGTTTCCATTTTTGTCTGTATGGTTGTGTCTCTGTATATTCCTGCTGGCTGCACACAAATTGTCACTCACCGATGTAATACATTATTAAATTGAAATCTTCATCTTTGACTCCTGTGATATTTTCCTGCTTTAGTCCAGTTTAGTCCTTTATGACCGAGCCTGGCCAAACTTACAATACACTTTTTCTCATCTTTACAAAGTTATGTAACCTGGAACCCAGCATTATCACTGCAAGTTCTTTTTTAAATTATTATTAGTTTATTTGGTTGATGTAGTGCATGTTAATGAACATACAGGAGACTCATGCATGTAAATACACCCACCCGAATGTAGCCATGGGCTAGTTTCCATCCGTTGTCCCACACTCACACACTCAAACACACTCTCACTTATCCTGGTCTTTTGAATGTACATGTTTTATTGGTAGGGGAGCCCCTGGAGCAAACTCCACACAGAAAGGCCCCGTTAGTTGTGAAGCACGAGCGCTAACCGCTGCGTCGGTAGAAAAACATGAAAAATAACTAACAAAAGTCACGCAGAAAACTGAGCAACAGCGCCAGGTGACTGTCTAAAGCAACAGGTGACTGTCTAAACTCTTTTTTATTACAGGAGAAGAGTATTAAAGTTTCTCAATGTTGATTTGAATGTTGAGTCTTCCACGTTTCAGTAACGTGGTACAAATTTGCATTTGTGATTAAATTGATAAAAAAAAAAAAAAGAAAACTCTTGGTTTTGGGATTGGCTACAGCCAGAGTCCCAGACTTCTGCTTTTAAACTGAAAGTAGGAGAGGCTGGTTTGGCCCTAATGTAGTCCTGTTGAGTCCTCTGGAATCTTGGTCACCTTTTGTTTTTTCTTTCCCTATTATCTTTCTTTTTGTGAAGTAATCACACAAATATTCTGCATTGACACAAAAGGCAGTGATATATATCTGTAGTTTGTGTCACGAACCTGAGAGCACAGTGACACAAGTGAGTGACAGCTTGAATCAGATGTTAATTCACAATTCAAGATTAAGTGAAGGTAAATGTTGTAAATCATGAATAAAACTGAACTTTAACATGTTTCTAAGTTCTTGTGCATTTTTGTTTTAAGATGGTCAAAGGTGACTGTGGTCCTTTGCTAAATTGCAATTTGAAAATTAAAATAAAATAAATAGTTTTTGATCACCACAAACCAAGCCAAAAAAAAGCGCAAAAAAAACATTGGCCCCAAGTGTACGTTTCATCTGTCATCAAATTCATAAATAGGCCCTGGCATCGTGTACTTTTTTGCGGTGTAATTACAAGTTTACACGTACCACAGTTCTTAAAACATGTGCCCCAGTAGTTTTTGGATTCAAACCCAGCCACACGAAGCTAGCCGCCTTTAGCCGCCTTCGTCCCGCTGAGAGTCCGCCCCGAGCCCGTGTTTACCCCGCCGCTCATGTGCTTTTACTACACACCGGCCGGAGCTGTCACAACAAAGCTCCGGGCTAACCACGGGGCTAACCATGAAGCTAACGCGGGCTAATGACAGGCACCGGGCCGGGATCAAGGCTGCACACCGGGCGTGGCAGCAGGCGGAGTCGACATATGCCCTCTGGCTCCCCGGTCCCGGTCCAAAAGCACTATGCGGCTGTCAGACAGCTGCGATGAGCCGCTGTCACAATCATAGAAGTAGCACACTAGCTTAGCCGCGGCTAGATGTTGTCTGAGGCTAGCTCTGCTCTGAAACAGCTTTGTAGCACGTTCCCACTCGAGGTTTAAAGCGCTAGAGCGGCCCGCAAAGATGGATTAATGTTGGTTTTATTATTACGTGGCCGCATTTGTGAGTCATATTGTTGTAATTGATTTATAAAATAAAAAGAAAGTACCTGAGCCAAGATAGCGCAAAAATCCCCTTCAGATTTTTTTGTGATTGGACGGCTTTGTTATGTCTGCCTGACTACAAACCCGCGCTGTGCCCCGATTGGCCAAGTGTCACCGCGCGGGCATGCAGAGATTATTGTGATTGGCTGCTGCGTGCTCGTCTGCCCAGTTACCGCGCAGTCGTCTCTAATCTGCCTAGCAACAGCAAAGTGAAAGCATCTCAGGCACGCGGCAGCTGGCGACGCCTTTTGTTCTTTGGGCATACTACGAAAACAACGTCCATGGTCTTTTCCGATGATCTATAAGCTTGATATCAGTTCAGATCGACAAAACATGTTTAATATCAAGACAACTGTAGAATCTCGATTGCATGATTTGCCATCAAGCAGCTTTACCCTTTTGACAGGGGACAAAAACTGGATTTCTTCCACCCATTTTCACAAATTACAAACAATGCAAATAGAGATAAAGATAGAACAGTACATATGCCCGTCTAGAGTGATGTTAAATAGTCCTAAAACAAGTGCAAATGACCACTTAGTGTGTTTAAAAAAAAAGTAGAACAGGGGTCACCAACGTGGTGCCCGCGAGCACCCAGGTGCCCTTTGGGGCATGCCCAGTAGCCCTTGAGACTTTTTCTTAGGTGTAAAACACTTAATTTTCTTAAAATCTGATTCTTAAAAACACTTTCTGTTTTTGTTACTCAGTATGAGTTTAAAAGAAAGCTATTTTGATATAATATGGGGTCAATATCCTACAAGTAAACAATGCACATTTAAGTCTTTAGGATTTGTTTTTAACTGGTAGCTCTCGAACTATTTAATGCTCTTGAAGTGGCCCTCGGCTGAAAAAAGGTTGGAGACCCCTGAAGTAGAACATGTTTATCAGGAGTCTTGGCCTCAGAAGGAACCTTATTGTTCATGATTTAGAGAACATGTGGGCAATGGGACTTGCGCCATCACACCACTCAACTGAGATTATCTTATACTGTACATACATTTATAAAGTTAAAATATACTGCGTTTATTATGCGTAATAAAAACATTTCCATGTTTTGGTTTTTCATCTTTGACAATACATTTTTAACTTGTTTTCTATTTGCCATCATTTTGACAATCTATCCATCCATCATCTTCCACTTGTCAGTTGCCGGGTCGTGGGGGCAGCTGTTGGAGCTGCCCAAAACACATTACACCAGCCCCTACGGCTCCTCCTGCAGGTGGTGGGTCCACAGAAGGACGACCTCATGGCTCTATCCAGGCCTGTTGGGTCTCTTGTTTATTTGTTTATTTGAGCAGTACACATAGTGCTCAAAAGGAGTGGGCTGAAGCAAAAGCTTATGAGTGCCCACCCCCAAGTGCAATAAAATAAATAAAAAAAGAACATTACAAAACATTTCAAGCAGCTACATTCGTACAGACCAACTTACAAACTTACAAAAAAAATATATGAACTGTTTATACAATTAATTGAAACAACGCACAGCTACAACAACAATCTTTTTTCATGTACGCTGTCTAGTACAAAGCAGTCAAAATAAAATAAAAATGTGATCCTTAATATATTTCTTTCAGATTTTTACCCTTGATAACCGAGAGTTACTTTTATGTTATGAAGGTACATTAATAGGTATTATACTCCGAGATCTTGATACTTCCCAGTTGTCATTACCATTCTCAGTATAATTTTAATTTGGGTGTAATTTCCATAATCATTATTATTATATATTTATTTAATTGAGTTATATGTGAAGTATGCTGTAGCCCTGCATAGTGTGGTGCATTAAAAAGCCAGAGTGTAGAGCGGGCCATTTGAAGAGAGCAGTAACTCCCAATCAACAAACCCCCACACGGCTGCCCTAACAGCTGATTTTGTAGAATATGTTCCTATGCTGAGTGGTGCATTAAAAGACAAGGTTTAGAGCCCGTTGGGAGGGTCCCTCTCAACAGATCCATAACCTGCCAACCCTAATTCTCCATTTGTGAATTTGAGCAATAGAATGACAACCGTTCCAAGCAGCAACACTCTTCCAGATTATAGAGGAAACAATACACATAATTGATCCCACTGCTCCCCCTAGTGGCAACACATTTCTTCTTGTCTGTATATTTCAAAAGTCTTTTGTTTATATTTATATTTGAACAGGTTGATGTTTGGACATCGTTTCAAATCCATCTCCAGTTTATTCCACAATTGTACACCATTAACTGTTGGGCTAAAACTTTTCAAAGTTGTGCTATGTTTCTGAATCCTAAAGTTTAATTCATCACGTAAATCATAACAACCAGTACGTTCTTGGAACCTTCTTTGTATTTGGATTGGTAACAATTTATACCTTGCTTTGAATAACATCTGTACAGTTTGGAACTCAACAATGTCACAAAACTTCAAGATCTTTGATTTTAAAAATAATGAGTTTGTGTGGTCCAAAAACCCAACTTTATGAATTACTCGGATAGCTCTTTTTTGCAACAATATTATTGGTTTAACTGTGTTTTTATAAGTACTACCCCAAACCACAGTACAATAATATAAGTAGGGCAAAATCAGAGAACAGTATAAGGTATGTAGAGCTTTGATGTTAAAAATGTGCTTTGCTTTTGCAATTACTGAAATGCTTCTAGAAATTTTCGTAGATATATATTTAATGTGAGATTTCCAAGTAATTCTGTCATCAATAATCACACCAAGGAATTTGATTTCATGCACTTGCTCGATAACAACACCCTCTATCTGAATTGCTTCCTGAGCATTGCAATTACAGTTGCCAAATATCATCATTTTGCTTTTACTCAGATTTAGAGATAATTTATTTTGTTTGAACCACTTATTGACACTTTTGAGTTCCAAGTTAACAATCCGAGACAGCTGCTGTAAGTCGTCTCCTGATGCAAAAATATTTGTATCATCAGCAAACAAGATAAATTTAAGTACTTCAGACGTTTTACAAATGTCGTTAATATACATATTAAACAATTTTGGGCCTAGAATAGAACCTTGAGGTAAACCACAGACAATTTGTCGACAACTCGACTGATAATCACCGATTTTCACACATTGTTTTCTATTTTTTAAGTAACTGGTAACCCACTGTAGAGCTACCCCCCTAATTCCATAATGTTCTAGTTTATTAATTAATATGTCATAGTTTATTGTATCAAACGCTTTACTCAGGTCAATAAATAACCCTATTGCATATTTCTTGTTATCTACAGCATTAGTTATTTCTTCAGTTATATCAAAGAGCGCGTGTGAGGTTGAGTGATTGTTCCTGAAACCAAACTGATTGTCCGAGAGTAAATTACACTTTTCAATAAAGCTGTCAAGTCTCTCATAATGGGCTTCTGATTTTGACAATTAATGAAACTATCAAATCATCTTTCCTTCATAACACTATTAGAATATATTAGTCGTTAAACATTAAAAAGAAAAGTCTTGAATTCTTGCACTTAGCAGTTATTTAATTGCATTTTTATTTGTACAAAAAAACAGTGAACATCTGAAAAACACTACAGGAAAGATGTGACGGCTCTTCCATTACAATCCATCTTTGTGGCTGGGCTTCACTCGAATCCACTGAAGGAGAAACACAAAAAATGAGATAATTAAAGAGACGTTTTCACAGAGAGAGAAGTGGAAAAAAAAAAGTTTAGTGTCGAGCCTCACCTAACCAAGTGCGCAATGTCCCAGTTGGTCTCAGATGAAAGCGGCCCGATTATCTCCACTCCCTCCGCCGACACAATAGCGATTTCATACTAAAGAGGAGAAATAAAAAGTGGATTTAGGTTGGCGGCAGCAGGAGGAAGGAGGAGACCGGAGAAGCAGCTGACCCTGTTGTAGGAGCGAGCGTCTCTGTAGTAGAGCACTTTGAGGCAGCGCTCGATGAGCTCTCGTGCTTCCTGTTTGGAGAGGTCTGTCCTGTTCTCCACCACCTCCCGCATCAATGGCTGAAACACAGAAGAGACTTAAAAGCAGGGTTTATGTAGGAGGCACAGGCAACAGCACAGTAACTGACCCCGATGGGACATAGAACTCAACATGGACTCCATTTGGTGCCTTTATTCTTGCACGCTGTAATGGAACCGGAAACTACTGTGGAGGTAAGTTTTGCTGTCAACTGGGACTTGATTGGGGACGAGGGCTGGCCTTGTGGAAGTGAGAGCGCTTCCTTTGGGGTTTTTCCAAACTCGTTTCACATGGATGCTAGGAGTGTGACAATGCATCCCATCTTGCGATATTTTGCCGAACAATATACTTTTTAAATGGTCTCAACTTGTATAGCACTTTTCTACCTTCCTCAAGCCCAAAGTGCTTAAAAGGAAAGGAACCACTCGCGCACTCATTCATACACCAGTGTACGCAGACACTGGAGGCGAGGAGGGTGAAGTGTCTTGCCCAAGGACACGACGACAGTGTGCACCCGCGGGAGCTGGGATTCAAATCCTCAACCTTTCGATCATGAGACGAGTTTATTCCGGTATCGATACTTTTGATGACGTCATGCATATTAATGAGGCCGCATTACTCTACCATTTTCAGTCAATAGGCCGAGGGCAGCAGTACACCTTTTTATGGCCCTGGACCACACAGTCACAAATATCTTACTTTTAAGATTGTTTATAAATAAGATTAATTTGGGGTTGATTTATAGGTAGCGTTCACGTGACATCGCAACATTCTAAAGAGCTTATAGTTTAACATTGAGGTGGAGGGCAACTGAAAATTCAATGGCTGTAACCATAGTAACGCTCAAAATGCAGATTTCTAGTCTTAAATCATTGCTAATTTCTCTGTAATTCCTGAGGCCAATTCACATGAAACAAAATCTGTCACAAAGTTCAAAGTCATATCTTCCAGCACATATGAACTATGGTCCAATTATTTCTTCACAAAGGCGTCCAAGACAATATTCAAAAACATGTGCTTGATGTTGGCCAGTAGAAAGGACTTTCAGCCATAAAATTCACATGTCAGGTTTGTGAATCCAATCACTATCACATGATGATCAGAGAAACTATTTGGACATTTTCTTTTTGGAAATTTCTTTCAAAAACTGTATCTCTCCCATAGAGTTGTATTGACCCCTGCCCTCCAACTGAAATAGAATTCTATAACGTGAACGCGACCTATTCCTTCTGAAACCGGACGGTGGTTTGTTTATTTAAAGTTAAATTAAGTGATGTCACTGACAGATCAATGACCATTATTCAGGAAGTCAGGGATCATTTATTTACTTCCTTGTTTAACCTCTTGACCCTCGTCTCAACCGAGTGCATTTTCTATAGTTCGGCTTTACCCAAATCTAAACACTTCTTGACTGGAGCTTCTACCTATGGGCCAGAGTAACGGCTCATTTGAAAGCCAAGACCTACAAAACTGATTGTGACTTTTGTTCCATTGTCGTCACATTTCTCACATTTTTGTCACAGATTTTGTTTTTGTGGCTCTTTTTGTCACATTTTTTGTTGTATTTTCATCCTCGTTTTCGTTGCTTTGACGCTTTTTCTAGAAGCTTTTAGATTTGAGTAAAGCCAAACTGGAGAAAATGTGTTTGGTTCAGGTGGGGGTTAAAGCAGTACCAAGAACTCGTGCACCTAGAGGCCATAAGCGCCACTGCAGGTGTCGTAGCATGTTGCGGTTTTTTACTTATTAATTGTCCGTGAGAGTAAACACTACAGTGACAGAAAAGACAAATGGACAGAGGGATATTGTTCATCCAATTACACAATGGAACAAAAATTTTCACTCAAACTTGGCTGTAAATACTGTTTAACTAGGACTAGCCCGCAGTTAGCTTTGCCCGTTAGCCAGTTCGCTTCTTCTTCGTGATTCCATTAGTGTGTATTGGTGCTCCGACCCGGTGGCAGTCAAGTTGCAATTGTGGTTTTCTGGCCATACTGTTTGGATTCGCGACCTGAAGGTTCGGCAGGTTGAAGAGTGGACTTACCTGCGCCAGGTAAGCTCCGAATCCCGTGGCAACAGTGGGAGCTTCGTAAGCCACGCCCAGTTTGTCCACATAACCCAGGAAACTGCAGAGAGAGGGCCATATACATTACTGAAGGAACAATAGTGATATGAAGATGAAAGGTTTGGTGAGCAGCCATGAGAATAATGTGGACAAATATTGCCTTTTGATGGGAGTTTATGGAATTATTCTGAAGTGCCAAGGCAAAAAACGAGACAAGAAGTAGGAATGTCCGATACATTGGTGCCGTCGATATTATCGGCCGATATGTGTTCATTGATTGAAGCTGGCGAGTGAAATCAGTTGGTGGCTCGTAACTTTAGCGAACCACAGTGGCCGGTGACCAAAAAAGTCCAAGCCCTGCCTCCGGCCCCCTTGATGTTTCCCTCAGTTGCCCTTACCTCTCTCCGTTGTAGTGCCCCCCAATGACCACGGTGTTCCACAGCGGGTTCATGCGGCTGCGGCGGTTGTACATGACCCTGGTGAGCCATGAGTGCACGGCTTTGGGGCTGTAGGAGTGACCGTCGCCCAGGAGCTCCTCATCGATCCTGAGGAACACAAGGACATCTCAACACCAGAAGTTCCGCTACATTTTTTTTTGTCCGCCACTTTGGCCGGCTGGATCGTAAAATGTCGGCCATTCCCAAGAATTACCGGACACACACACACGGGCTCCCAAGATTTTCATTGGTCGACTTAATGCACGCACTTTAGCATCAATTAAGAAGCTCTCAATGTACATAACACCAGAGGCCTGTGGCAGGTCTATCTTTTACCTTGAGCTAATGTTTCATTATAAAAACAGATATATCAAAGTTTTACAGACAGAGTGACGTTTGAATTGTTGGTGTTAAATACATTTCCTAAAATTAAATAAATACAAAATATGTAAACAAAATTTGAGGAGAGAAATGACGAGAGAGGCCTCTGCATGCGCATAAGCAGCTGAGATGAGAGGCTCTGTGTCTTCTACAGTTGTTTAAAAACACAAATACCCTGGTTCTACATAGGGCTGAACGATTTAGAGAAATAATCTAATTGCGATTTTTTTTCTTCAATATTGCGATTGCGATTTAATATGCGATTATTGTTGCAAGGTCCTCTTCTCATGTATTTTTCACCTAACACAAGCAATAAATCAGCCTGTTTCATAACAATATTTGAAGTGAAAATTGCAACAAAATTGTTGCTTGACCTATTCAAAATTTGTGTGGACTGCACTTCTTAAACTGTCTGAACTTAACAGTACAGTCTATAAATAAATGCTAAATTATATAGATATTAAAAAAAAAAAAACTCACTGATCCAGTCAGTAACATCACCCATACTAAAGTGCAGGAAAGTAAGAACAAACGTCTGCTTTAACTAGTTGGAAAAGTTTTAGGAAATCAAACTCCCAATTAATACAAAATAAGCTATTTAATTTATTAAATAGTACTTTATTATTTCGGCCAATCAAATCCCAGTCTGAGCTGCGACTCGTAGTACTTCAGATGCGCGTTATTGAAGGACACGGAGAGGCCAGATGGAGCACACGCCAAAACACAGTGGAATTAAGAGCAGCATTTTGGTTTTGGGATGTAACTCTGGACAATATGAAGAAAGAAAAGAACACTGACACAAGGAGACGGCGACATGAGGCCAGACACAGACACGTATCTTTGACTCGCAGCCATTTAGTGACATTTCAGCTTAAACAGCACATTTCCTCAGCAACATAAGACATGACACGGGCTCCTGCCTCGGATCCTAGTTACCAACCCTTTTCACACTGCAGTTTAGTGTTTATATCTTGCGTCTGTACGACCTACGGAGCGGATATGCGGTAGACGCAAAGGTAAATAAAGGCACATGGCACATCGCCTCCGCGGATACTTAATGGTCATGAAACGTCATTATGCTTTTGAGATAAGTTCTTTATCCACAACATTCCCAAACATAAGCCTCCTGAACTGAGCCACAAACGACTCTTTACTTTTTACAATCAGCACAGACTCACCTATATATGTCTGTGGATGCAGAGGCGTGTGAATCCGGAGGTGAGGGAGTTTCTGTGATCGTCAGAGCGTGTAGTAGCGGCGACGGAATGGCGTGATTAGCGCTGCGGCTAACGCAATGCTAACGGAGAAAAGCAATATTCCTTTCGCGGTGCCTGCATGATAAACGCTGATATTTTCACTGTACATCCACAATCTACCGCGCACCTTAACTAGACTGAGACGTAAACAAAAGCACGCGACGGAGCGGACTTTGCTGCCATATCTCGTTGCTCCATTTACTTCCCAAATCGCGTGCCCTGCGATTACGAAATCGCGTTGTGTAATATCGCGATAAAATTGCAAATGCAATTAATCGTTCAGCCCTAGTTCTACACTGAAATAACCTATGCGCGAGGCTAACCCCTGACCCATGTCCTCTGTCAGCGGCTCAACTAAAGCACATGAAGCAACGAAACGAAAGTGTAATGTCAGGCTCCGCAGCTCATGGACCTGCTGTGTTTTTTGCCTCTTCATTCTGGCTTATTCCAAGATAAATAAGACGAGGAGATCCGCGTAACGTGAACCGATTCATCACAACATCATGCAGCGCAAAAGTCGAAGAAATGAAGCGGCCTGAGGGGAAGTCACACGGAACCACGCGGGCGGCGCATTTCACACTAAAGCACATGGCTCGGCCGTAATTACATTACACGGAAGTGTTACCCAGAGGACACTTGAGAGCAGGGACGATGATGGAAGAACTACCACTTTATTTGGATTATATGGATAAATGAACAGCACATGTACAACAGCAGATGCAGCAGTGAGGCAGGGAGCTGGAGTCTGAGATTAAAGGTGACCTTTTTTTTTTTTACACAGAAATGCACCGTTTACGTTGCTTCTATGTAAAAATAGCATGAGCAGTTTTATGTCTTATGAATGCAGTTTGGGATATAATTCTGGTCAGAAAATCTTGGTCATTGACAGCCCTAATTTTTATAATAAGCCACATTCATTAATATATAATGAATGTGGCTTATTATCAATAACAATCTACATGTAAAAAATCCCAACAAAGTTGCGTGCGTGGAGACGACAGAGGTGGCAGGTGTCACGTGGACGTACCCCACTCATCTGTACTTTAACTCCGACAGAAGGAATCCATCACCAGATCTGACCGCATCAGCTGCACAGCGAGGGCTGTAGATGCTCTTCCGCACTTTAACGAGGCTTCAGGTGAAAAGTAGCGATTAAGTCTCTCACCGCTGAAATATTACGGAGGGACAAATCGACAGCACTGAAGTCATCAAAAGTCAGTCTCGACTGATTCACCACGGACCCAGCTCTGCCACGCTCTACAGCGGCTCCGACACCGTAACTAAACCGAGGCGTCTGCGCAGACTGACCGAGGGAAGCACCTCTAAACCCGGCCACTCTCCCAGGAAGAGCCACTGTGGGACAGCGCGTCAGTCTGACTGAACACACGCGTGTTTAAAGAATATCCTAATTGAATTTATTGGCTGCTGATCTTAACACACTTTCATAAAAGTAAATGTAACTGTAGCTCGCCGTTTTCTTGGAAAATGTGACGAAGCACGAAGATAAAGTGTTACATATCCAGAGCGATGAAGGCGCTTTGTGTGCGAAGAGTGCAAGTCAAAACTTTTTTTGATAGAAATATTTGACCTTTTTAAATATTTACGCCTGTCTTTTTTTTTTTTTACTGTCACACAATTTGGCCGATGGAAATTTTTTTTACCTGCCATTTGCTTTTCAAACCGGCCAAAAGCCAGCTAACGGAAACCCTGCTCAACACACCTACTTTTTCTGCTTTTCTGGTACTGAGCCATAATGTCATTTCAGTGTTCTGTTACACACCCTGGACAGAAGTATACAGACTTTGAGGACGGGCAGCTTTTCCGTGGGTGAAATAAACTGTTCACAGGTTTAGTCTTTGCTGATGTCCATGTAAATTAAAAAAAAATCTTTTTTTGACAGAACCTGGAATCCAAAGCGTTAATAAGTAGGGCTGTTAAACGATAGTTTGGTATAGTTTAGGTACAACCGGCATCGAGAAAATGAAGGAAAAAAAAAGGTATACCGTAACATCCAGGTTTTGATGCTGTCAGTCCAGGGACAGAATTAAAAGAACTGGTTGTTTCAGCTCAATTCATTTCACAATTTTTTCAAAAACATTTGCCCAATGTTTGCCCTATATTTCCCTTTTCTTTTTTTTTTTTTTTACAATTTTATTGTTCAAAATTTAGATTATTGAACAGTGTGAGAGAGAGAAGCAGCTTACACCATCTGCTCGATGACCTGCTTCATGTACTGATAATCGGCGTAGTCTCCAGACGCGCCCAGGATGGTGTTGTTGTTCACCTGTGTGCACAGACACAAAGGTTGCACTCATTAGCACGGATGAGCTCGTGTTGTGTTTTGGGCTGAAGAGGTTAGATTTACCTTCATGAGGCGAGAGATGTTCCTGAACCGAGCCAGAGAGCCGTAGGAGCCCAACATGTCCGCCGCAATGATCACTCCTCCGTCAAACTTCACCCCCAAAACAGAGGTGCCCGTCACCATCGGGTTACTGCAGAACAAACAGAAACAAGAGCACATTAGTAGGACTCATGGTAGGACTAAGTTGCCTAATAAAAAGCCCACAACACCATATTTATCCTAGTTTAGCGGAATACACTTGGTCATGTCCTTGAATATATTGTAAAAGCAGATATTTGTGATTGATGGTGAACAGCAGCTACATGTTTTTATATTCTAAGTTTATATATTTTAAATGTACAAAATCTTCTGGACAGTCCTCCTCTAATGGAACTCTCTGCCCACTGAAAACTGCAGACAGGTCTGAAACAGTGGCTGTCGTCAAATCAGAGCTGCACACACGGTAACGCTGTATGAAATATGTATTGTTTACCCTTTTTATATACTGTATGCGTTTTGGTAACGTGTCAAAAAGCCTCCTATCCTCACGCTCGGACATCCAGGAATGTCATGGCCATGAAGAGGCAAACCCACTACGTGACGAGTTAAATTGATGAATAGTTTAGTTTCGCTTTTAATTTTCTTCTCGTTTTCCCATGTCCGTTAGATATAGTAAACCGTTGCATTTTATAACAACTTAAGCCATTTAACGAGTAAACTGAGATTATAAAAAAAAAAAACTGTGGCTAATCTATAAATTGAGAGCGTTGAAGTGTAGTTAGCCGTTAGCTTAGCATGACTCGACTGCCGTCTGTGTGAGGATGATGCAGCACCGCGGCGCAGACACAAATAAATCTAAGTTCATTTGTAGCGTGAGACTCACAGCGTGTGTCTGACGGGTCCACAGGCCGCTCCAGAGCCCACACTCCCGGCCAAAGCGCCTCCACTGTTCCCCGGGAATGAATAAAACTGCCCCGGCTTCGGTCCGTTCCCCCAAAAACCCAGCTTTCCTCCACAGAACTCCATCTTGGATCTGACCGGAAGTGACGGCAGGTTCCTCTTGTGCAGCGGATACGTCTTCTTCTTCTTCTTCTTCTTCTTTTTTTTTTTTTTTTTTTTTTTCTTTTTTTCTTTTTTTTTTTTTTTTTTTTATTAACAATTTACAAACGAAGCTTACAGGCTTACAATTTCCAAAAATTCAAATGCCTAATGAGCAGGTAAAATAAAAATGAATAAAATAATACAACAAACAAAGCCAACAACATTAAGGGACAATTGGGGTAAAAGACATAGCCAACATATTATTATATAGCCATACCGCCTTCTTGGAGTTACAAAGTTTTAAAGAATCCTTCAGAGACACTAATTCTTTTAGAAATACAATAAAAATAGGCTTAGTGTTATTAAATTTACATTTGTGAATAAAAAACTTTGCTAAAATAATAACATTATTAATTGTGAATTGTTTTTCCTTGTCCTCCAAGATAGTTCCGAATTTAATATCAATATAAGTCAGACCTATTATACCTAAATTATGATATGAGGCCCATAAACAAAAACTGTCCCAGAAAATCTTTGTAAAAACACAATTAAAAAAAAGATGTTCTACAGATTCTATATTATTAGTACAAAAAACACAATCATTTTCACCAATATTAAATTTGGAGTGTAAGAATTCTTTACTGGGATAAACATTGTTCATAATTTTAAAATGTACTTCTTTAGCTTTAGGTGGAATAGGAAATTGAAGATAGTTGCATCTGATAATTTTAACATTTTGACTGGAATAATTATGTACCAACTCTCGCCTTCTAAGAGGTAAGGGGAAAATTGCATTGGAAAGCACCGTTCGGAGAAATTTATTGTTACATTTTTTGTCCACAAAGGGGCAGTCTTGGACCATTAGAATAGGCATCTGAGGGACAAAGTGCGTATATCTAAGCGAACCTCTTAAAGTGCAAATAATAGCTTCTGGGATTGCCTTAATAACATTAGAAAATTGTTGGATTGTACAAGTTATATTATATTTACGATTGAAATCAACAAAATTGAGTAGAATCCCATTCTCATCCATCAAGTGCACTACTGACCATATTCCTTTATCATCCCAGTCTTTGAGGTAAAAGGACTTTATAAGTATATATCGATTGTTCCAAATTGGTGTGTTATGGGGAGTGAAATTATGATTATATATTAGTTTCCAGTATTGTAGGACTTGTTCATGGAATTTTGACAGTTTTATGGGAAGTTTAGACAGTTCGAAATCACATTGTAGAAGCAATTGAATGCCTCCTACATTGGAGAATATTTTAGCCGGGAGATTGAACCATAAAGTGTTCATGTGAATCATAAAATTTTGTAACCACCTTAGTTTTAAGGCACCATTCATTGGATCAAAGTCAATAGCATTAAGACCACCTTCCTCTAAAGACTTGACAATGTCATTCTTCCTTATATAATGATGCCTATTTTTCCAGATGAAATTGAAATTGTTTTGATTGATTTGTTTGATTACATTCTGTGGTACGTCCAGAGAATAAGCGGGATAAATGATTCTTGAGAGACCTTCCATTTTAGAGAGCAATAACCTACCAAATATGGAGAGATCTCTCTGTAACCATATATTTAAAATAGTTTTACTCTTTTTTACTGTAGTATCAAAGTTGCTTTTCAATCTAACTTCTGAATTTTTTGAGATGGTAATTCCCAAATATTTTACCTGGTCTTTAACAGGTATATCATACAGAGGTGTTTGTGGGTGATCACGAATTGCCATTAATTCACATTTATCTATATTTAAGTGAAGGCCAGAGGCTTTGGAGAAGCGACTGACAGCTTGTAAAGCTATAGGTATTTGCGTTTCATTTTTAAGGAAAAGGGTGGTATCATCCGCAAGTTGAATTATAGCTAAAGGGTTACCTAAAACATCTAATTTTTTTATCTCATCGCAATTTTTTATCATAATGCTAAGAATTTCCACGACCATAATGAATAGTAAAGGGGATGCAGGGCATCCTTGTCGAATACCTCTTCTAACATCAAAACGTTTACAAGTACCAAAAGGGAGCAATACAGAACTATTGATATCACTGTATAGAATTTGGATAATTTCACAAAAAGTATCTCCAAAACCAAATTGACGCAACGTATCAAGCATAAAAAAATGTTCAACCCGGTCAAATGCCTTACAAAAATCCAAGAAAAGAATAAAACCATCATCTTTAATCTTGTCCCTATAATCTAACAAGTCTAATACCATCCTAATGTTGTTATGGATAGAACGACCTTTGAGAAAACCAGATTGCGAATCACTAATAATTTGTGAAATACCCTCTTTAAGTCTATTAGCAATAACATGGGCAAAAATTTTATAATCAACATTAAGTAAGGTAATCGGTCTTAAATTGTTCAAATACTTTTTATCTTTACCACTTTTGGGGATCAGTGAGATGAGTCCTTGTTTCATGGTGGTCAACAGAGATTTAGTTTTAACACATTCTTGTATGGCAAAGAAAAGAAGGTCTTTTATATCTTCCCAGAAGTGTTTGTAAAAGTCTGATGAAAGGCCATCCTGACCAGGGGATTTCCTGAGGGAGAGTTGTTTAACTGCAGCGTCTAATTCGAACATTTCAATGTCTGCATCACACATGTCCTTGAAGTCCAGGCTAATGGTAGGAATGTTGTGTTTTATACTGTCCAAAAGATGTGAGTCTCTATCAGAAGTCGATGAATAAAGTTCCTTATAAAATCTGTAAACTTCCTCAGCAATGACTTTGGGATCCATGCATTCAACATCATTAATCATGAGTGTGTCAATCAAATTCCTCTCCTGTCTCCTCTTTTCAAGGCCACAAAAATATGCTGTGTTACGTTCACCTTCTTCGATCCATTTGGCTCTCGATCTAATGAAGGCTCCTCTGGCTTTGCGAGAGCTTAATTCATCCAGTTTGGATTTCAAGATTATAAAAGTAGCTTTGTCCGAGTCCAACATTGGAGTTTTCTTACAGTATTCATCCAAATCCTGTATTAATTTAAGTTCCTGTTCCCTTAAAGTCTTGCTCCTTTCCTTTCCAAAACGTATTGAAACCTGCCTGACCTTGAATTTAAAGAACTCCCATCTACAGCCGTAGTTGCCAATAGTTACATCATATCTGATTTCTGAGACTAGGTCCTTAATTGTGTTGCAATATACCTGGTTTTTCAGCAAGTCAGCGTTAAATTTCCAGTACACATTCCTTTTGTTAGCAATTAGATCTGGTTTTAAATTAAGGTACAACAGGCAGTGGTCGGTTAACGGTGCACTGGAGATCGTTACATCTGCGGCATAGTTTACCACTTCTGGAGCAGTCAACCACAAGTCAATCCTAGATCTTATAGTTCCATTAGGTTTAATCCATGAATACTGCCTGAGATTGGGATTTTTATTCCTCCAGATGTCAATCAATGAGAATGTGTTACAAAATTCAATCAAAGTGAGATTACAGTGTGTATCAGTAAATTTTGATGGATACCTATCCAAGTAATCATCAGGCGCCAAGTTGAAGTCTCCTCCAAAAAGTATTAAATCTGTATGATATGACCTTTTAAATTGAGCAACAACATCCGTTATTTCTTGTAATAAATTCTTGTTTTGGGTGGTGGTATTATAACCATAAACATTGGTTAAGATTATGTATGCATTGTCAATCTTTATGACAGCAGTGATCCAGTGGCCATTGTCATCTGCTTTATATGAGATTACATTACCCGGGCATTTATTAAAGCAGATAGCGACTCCCGCCGATCGGTTACTTCCATGGCTGAAGAGAATTTTGTCTCCCCATTGCGTTGTCCAGTAGGTGGCGTCCGAGGCACACGAGTGAGTTTCTTGCAAAAGGACACAATGGCATTTAACTCCTTTACAGTGCAAAAAGATGGCTTTTCTTTTTAGATTGTCTTTAAGACCCCTTGAATTCAAAGAAACAAAACTTAAGTTGGCTGTGAGTACGTTCATCAGCTGGATAACCTCGCAGCAATACAAAAATAAACAAAATATTCAAGTTAAAGTGTTAAAGTGTTAAGTGGCTTTAAGGTAGTAGGTTAATGTGGTAATTCCCTCCTGTTAGAATTCATCCACATACAAATATTAGAAGGGATAAGAAGTTATGTGATACGATGACCATTGATGTATCCATAAGGCCCGCGAAAATAGGCCTTCTTTCCCTCCTGACGTGCTTGTTTGATGCGTGGCCACAGCACCTCTCTGGCTTCTTTGACCTCCTTAGTGAGATCTTCGGCAAACCTGATGCCAGCATTTTGACAGACCCTTGAATCTTTGGTCATTTTCCAAAATGCGTCTCTTTGATGTCGTTTAGGAAACTGGACAATGATGTTTCTTGCTCTCCCGTTCTCCTTCTGGCCAAGCCGGTGCACAGTATCCACATACTCATCCATTTTATCAGCCCAGTGCGGTGCTATTTTCTTGAAAAGCTCAATGACTACATGTCGAGTATCTTCGTTCAAAGTCTCTTTCATTCCTTTAATCTTGAGGTTCCATCTTCTTTTGTAGTTATCATGTTCTCTGCACTTTTCTTTCAGCACAGCGATTTCAGTTTTTAAGTTGCTCATTCCGTTCTCTAAAATGGCAATCTTAGATTTGTTGTCTTTTATTTCGGCTGCGTTAAATTCTGTCAACTTGGTGAGGTTAACTAACATAGCGCAATTTTGTGTTAGTTTAGCATCGAAATCCCTCATGCAATCTTCTTGTGAATCAAACTTCTCATTGAGCTTATTAATAGCGGCAAGGATAACAGAGCCTGATATTTCGTCATCATTCGGCTTGGGTATCTTACGAGCAGAAACTTTAGACGGTGTAGAGGGGGCCGAGTCTTCCCGGGCTCTCTTGTCGCTGTTCCGGTCCGTATCCATAGCATACTCGTGGTCAGCTTGTTTCAGTGAAGTCGCAGCTGCATTGGCGTTCACTTTGGACATTTTGTCAGAGGGTGCGTGTAAAGTCTGTACAAAAGATTTGCTATAGTTCAGTGGAAATTAAAAGTCCTTAACTTTACTGTTGGAGGGAATTAACCGAGAGCTAACAGAAGACAACACCGCTCAGGCCGCCATCTTGCCGGAAGTCCTCTTCTTCTTCTTCTTCTTGGTGTTTTACGGCGGTTGGCAACCAGCTTTTAGGAGCATTACCGCCTCCTACTGTTCCGGAGTATGGGTCATACAGTGAACTTACAATCTACATCAACCCAAAAAATAAATAAATAAATAAAAGAAAAGAAAATAAAAGAAAATTAAAAATAATAAAACATATACAAAAATAATAATAATAATAATAATAATAATAATAATAAAACACCACACACACTACTACCTACACTCTATCAAAAACCCCTATCTCCTTTAAAAAACCCACAAGTTCCCTTATCTGTGCCCTACTACCCTCCAACACACTCTTCAAACTGAACTCCCCAACACCCAGCTCCTTCATCCTACTCTTCAGAGCTTCTCTCTCTGCATCATAGCCCTTACACTGTAAGAGCACATGCTCTACCGACTCCTCCGACTCCTGACACGCTCCACAAAGCCCTGTGCCATGTTCCCCTATCACCCGTAATGTTTTGTTCAGTGCGCAATGTCCCAGTCTAAGCCTTGTGACGACCACCTCTTCCCTCCTATTACCCCTATGCACCCCAACCCCTGTCACCTCCTTCTTAAGATTATACAAATGCCTACCCTTAACCCCAGAATCCCACCGCTGCTGCCACTCCTGAACTACCTGCCTCCAGACAATACTTTTTGCTTCGAATTTACTGCTTTTAATTTCCATCTCAACCCTGCTGCTATTCAAAGCTCCTTTCGCCAATCTATCCGCTCTTTCATTTCCACTGACTCCTACATGTGCCGGCACCCAAAGAAAGTGAACCATGCTGCCCCTACACCTTACTCTGCTTAAAGTAACCAAAATATCATAAAGCATACCCTGCCTCGTCTTAGAACAAAATGATTGTACACTCGACAGAACCGCTGCAGAATCAGAGCACACTACCACTCGACTACTTTTTGAATGTTCAATCCATTTCAACGCTATCAAAATTGCTGCCATCTCAACTGTATACACCGCCAGTCCATCTGAAGTGCGCCTATTTATCCCAATATTTCTTGACGGGACCGCTATTCCATATCCAGTAACTCCACTGTCTGGATTTTTAGCACCATCTGTAAACACATGAACACATTCTGAGTACTTACTCAAACTGTGGAAATGATATGCCGACACTAGATCCACGCTTCCTTTCAGTTCCTTCTTCAGATCCAGAAGATACCAGTCAACAAAAGGAGTCCCCAATAACCATGGAGGAACAACAGGGAACACCAATGCAGGACACAGTTTCAGGTCTGACACCTGACACTCCTTAGCCCACTGATTCCCCACCTTTCCAAAATTATCCCTCTGACCTTTCCCATACTCCCAGCATTCCAACAGCACCCCCTTTGTGGGATGTGAACCACCATGACAGCCAAGATGAACCCAGTAATTCACAGCCATTTGCTTCCTCCTTAGATCTAGCGGCATCTCTCCAATCTCCACCTGTAAGGCATTGACTGGAGACGTTTTAAACGCTCCACAGCACACTCTAAGGGCTTGCGACTGCAAAACCTCCAACCGCCTCAGCACAGAAGGGGCTGCTGAACCATACACCACACAACCATAATCAAAGACAGATCGAATTAACGCCTGGTAAAGACTTTTCAAAGCAGAGCAGCTCGCACCCCAACCCCTCCCAGCTACAAACCTCATAACATTGATAACTTTTTTGCATTTGGTTTCCATCCGGTCAATATGACCCCTCCATGTCAAGCGTGAATCAAACACAACACCTAAAAACTTGAAAGAGCTCACTTTCTCAATTTCCTCGTCATACAATTTCAATTTCAACATCTCACTCACTTTCCTGTTGGTGAAGAACATCACTTTCGTTTTCTCCACTGAAAAACGGAATCCCCAGTCAAATCCCCACTCAACCACACTGTTTATAGCATCCTGGACTTTGCCCACTAGATACTCAACATTTCTACCTGTTCCATAACGCACCATCATCAGCGAACAAAGACCTGCCGATTCCCTCAGGCACGGCAGAAAAAACATCATCAATCATTATAAGAAAAAGCAGGGGACTAATCACACTGCCCTGCGGCGTTCCATTCTCAACCGTGTACTGACTAGAAAAGGTAGACCCAACTCGCACTTGAATTTTCCTACCAGAAAGGAAGTCTTGGATCCAATTAAACGTCCTGCCCCCAACACCCAACTTGTGCAACTTGATTAAAAGCCCATCCCGCCACAACATGTCAAAAAACACTACTAAAACAGACTCTTTTTTGGCCTGAGCTTTTCTAACCACATTTTCAAGTCTAACAACAGCATCAGTCGTGTTTCGAGCTTTCCTGAAACCACTCTGAAATTCGGCTAAAGCCCCTTTCCTTTCCAAATCAAAGGACAGTCTTTCCGTTATCATACGCTCCATCAACTTACACACATTTGACGTAAGCGCAATTGGCCTGTAGCTACCTGGTTTAGCTGGATCCTTCCCAGGCTTTCTGATAGGCACAACAACAGCCTCTTTCCAAGCACTTGGGAGCTCTCCCTTAACCCAAACTGTATTAATTAAACACAACAGTTTTTTAAGTGCTTCCTTACCAAGGTTCTTCAACATTAAATAACAAATTTGGTCCTTTCCAGGAGCCGTGGGTTTTGTTGCCCTAAGCGCTCTCACCATTTCCTCTAGAGAAAACAATGCATCCAAACTAAGGTCTGCACAGGTCTTCCTTCCCAGAGCCTCTGGATACTGGGCTTTAGTTCGACATATTCCATCTTTCCCCAGCACCGACAAGTTATCAGAACTATGAACCTTTGCAAACGATTTTACCAACACCTCTGCTTTTTCCTGGTCCGTTACAAAGGTTTGTTGATCTGAGATCAGAACTGGGTATTCCCATTCCCGCCGGTCACCTCCCGTCCGTCTGACCATGCCCCAGACATGTCCCACAGGAGTGGTTCTTCCTATTTTAGAACAGAACATTCTCCAACTTCTCCACTTTGCCTGTCTCACTGTTCTCCTGACCACTGCCACCGCTTTCCTGTACGCAATAAGGGCCTGCATGTTTAGAGACCTTTGGAGGAATTTAAATGCCTTGTTGCTGTCCTTTACAGCAGTGTGACACTCCTCTGTCCACCACGGCACCAAAACTTTACCCTTTCTTCCTTTACTTATTGGGATTGAAGTCCGCGCAGCTGTCATAAGTACTTCAGTAAACTGATTATTCATATGGTCAATGCTACTAGACTCTCCAACCTCATCAATCGTTTCCTCACATATTTTTTGGAACTTTTTCCAGTCAGCCCTATGAAAACTCCACTTCTTATTCACCTCTCTTGGAGTCACCTGTATCCTACCTCCAACATCACAGAAAACAGGATAATGGTCGCTTATGTCCGTTCTGACGGACCACTGGCTTATTCCTGCAAGGACATTTGAAACCAAGGTTAAATCCAGTACTGACTCTGTGCCATTTACAACATTGCATCTGGTGCCCCTGCCATCATTCAGACAAACCAACTCACATGCATCCATCAATTCCTCAATCACCAGACCATTAAGATCTGTGTGTGTACCTCCCCACACTCTGCTATGGGCATTAAAATCCCCACACCAAATAGCTCTACGATAATCACTGCCTTCAATAGCTCGAAGACGCAGCAGCTCCAACCTGGCGCAAGGATTGTAAAAACTTACAATGGCAGTTGGTTCATTCCCGCCCCACACCTCGATAGCAACATACTCTAGATCATCACCTTTACCCAACAGTCTGTATGGGACGTCTTGTTTGACAAATGTTACACATCCTCCCCCTCCAACATGGACCCTGTCATTTCTAATTACATTATACCCATACAACACAAAATCCAAAGACGATTTAAGCCAAGATTCCTGTATATGTTGCACTCTCCAACAGAACAGGCACAAACTTGGAAGTTTTGCAACTTTATTTAGTCCAGTTCAGTCAAACACATTGAGGCACGCTGGGACCAGCGTCACCATAGCGCGCACACACAGGCCTCACTCACTAACCCTGAGTGGGCGTGGACAACTCACTTTTGTGAATGAGCCCCACTACTGGACTCCACCCATCGCGGGATACTTGATCGTATAGTGATATATTATTTAAACACTTTTTACCAATAATAATTTAACAGTGATATATACACATTTGTTTTAGCAACAGATAAAATAGATGGGCTACACCCTCCCCCACTGCAAAGAGAAGTGCTCCCCATACTCGGTCTTTTTTTTTACGTTTTCCCTTTTATACCAAAGTGTAAAAGACTATACAAATAAGGCATTACATTTAAGAGTAATGGGCATCAAGGTAAGTTCGGCAGTCCATTTCACATATAGTTTTCAATTTAACTAGTCATAAAATGTATTTTTCTCAAAGTTCAACTTTTTATGGCAATAACACACAACTCTTCATTAAGTCCATATGCATCAGCGGGTGCATTGTCCAGGGAAGTATCGGTGGGCCCCCCAATCTTCCATAATGGGACAAGGAAAATACTTGCTTCACCCTAACTAATACCTTTTAGAATAGTACACATTTCTAACAATTTCTTTACCGACTACTTTACATTATAGGAGTCAAATGACCCATCTTTCACTATTTACAATAGCCTATAAGACTAATAATGTGCAAAAGGATACATAATGGGTCCCACGATGTAGTCAATGTGGACCTCATCTGCACCTCTAGGACCAATGGGACAGGTCTGCAGCTCTTTCACGGTTGGTTCACCCAGCTGGTCATAGGTGTACAGACGACGAGGCCGTTTTGCTCTGACAGGCCTCCGTGGTGGAACTGCAGCTTCCCTCTGTTCTTCTTCAGACTCACTGGCGGAGGTTTGGAAATCCTCTTGATTTTCAGGCTCGCCTTCAGGACTCCCAGGAGCTACCACTTGAGGCTGCGCCGCATTTTCTTCAGGTCTCTCCTCTTGCATGGGCCTTCTGACAGGTGCTGTGGTGAGCGGATTCCCAGCTGTCCAGAGGCCAAACTCCTCCTCACTGGAACTTCCTGTATCCACTGGTTGCACCTCTCGTCGATCTCTTTGGTGTCTTCCCCTGGTCTGAGGTGGGTGGTGGGATGAGGACTGAGGAAGGTCCCTGGGGGGATCTTCTACCAGGTAAGGACAGGGCAACAATAGGTTGCGGTGTAACACTCTTCTCCTCCCTGTACCTTGCAGTGGCTCCACTGTGTATACTGGACTGTCCGGGCCTCTCCTCTCTCTCACCACATAGATGGTTTCCTCCCAGTAGCTTCGCAGCTTCCCTGGACCACCTCTGGGGGTAAGATTCCGTACCAGGACGTGGTCACCAAGTTGTAGAGTAGAGCTCCATGCGCGCTGGTTGTAGCACCTCTGCCCCCTTCTGGCTGACTTCCACATGTTCTCCATGGCTATAGCATAGGCCTGCTGCATAGCTTCTCTCCATTTCTCTGCATACCCTACCAGAGACTGCCGCTCCTCTTCATGCTTTTTGCGAGGGATGAGCAGATCAATGGGTAACGTAGGTTCACGGCCGAAGAGGAGGAAAAACGGAGAATACCCTGTAGCTTCATGGACTGTGGAGTTATAGGCATGGATAACTTTACCGAGATGTTCTTTCCAGCGCGACTTCTCAGTTTCTGCCAGTGTCCTCAGCATACCGAGCAAAGTCCGGTTGAAGCGCTCCGCAGGGTTTGACTGTGGATGGTAGGGTGAAGTGCGGGAGTGTCGCACACCAGAATAGCTCTCCAGTTTGCGGAAAAGCTGATTTTCAAACTCCCTTCCCTGGTCATGATGAATTTTCGCAGGGAAACCAAAACGCAGAATGAAATCATCAAAGAGCTTTCTGGCCACCGTCTTCCCAGACTTGTCCCTTGTAGCATATGCTTGTGCGTATTTGGTGAAGTGATCCACCAATACCAGGATGTACTCCTCTCCTCCACTGCTCTTCTCCAGGTGCACGAAGTCAATAGAGATCATCTCAAATGGAGCTGATGTTTCAATACTTTGAATTGGCGTTCGATTAATTCTATTTGGCTTCTTCCTCTTGAGACAGCTGCAGACAGAGGTGACATGATGCTCAATTTCTTGTCTCATCTTGGGCCAGAAAAAGCGCTCACGTGCCAGAGCTATGACTCTCTCCGTTCCCAAGTGTCCCATATCTTCATGAAGATGCTTGTAGATGAGAGCTTTCATGGGCTCTGGGACAACCAACTGTGTCCTACAGGATGTTTCCCTCCAGAGGATCCCATCTTCATCCGTCTGCAAGCGAGACCACTCTCTCAGGAGCCTCCGCACTGGTGCACTCTCTGTCACTTTTTCTTTGTATTTCAGGTGAGTATATTTTTGTTTCAGGAACAGGACTCTGGAGATGGCTGGATCTGCTCCCTGAGTGGCCCTGATGTCTTTGGCTGCCAAGGGCTGGACAGGTGGAGCAATGCTGACCTCTTGTGGCAGAGCATCAATGTTACAGGTAACTGCTGAGATCCAGTTTATCTCTCCTCTGCTTTCCTCCTGCATACATATGCCAATGCTTTCAATGTCCTCTTGATGGAACTCTTCAGTGCACTCCCTGATGATGTTGTGAATAGGCTTTTGTCGTGACAGGAAGTCGGCGTCCCTATTAGCAGTCCCGGGCCGGTACTTGATGGTAAACCGGTAATCCGCCAACTCTGCTATCCACCGGTGTCCCGTCGCATTCAGCTTGGCAGATTTTGTGACATAAGTCAGTGGATTGTTGTCACTGTACACTGTAAAGTGAGGGGCATGGAAGAGATAGTCCCGAAAACGCTCAGTAATTGCCCATTTTAGAGCCAAAAACTCCAGTTTTCCAGAGTGGAGTTTGTAATTCTTCTCAGTGGCGGAAAGGGTCCTGGAGCCATATCCAATTACTCTGAGGATTCCCTCTTGCCTTTGATAGAGGACAGCACCCAGTCCCTCTTCTGAAGCATCCACGTGCAGAATGAAAGGCTTCTCTAGGTCGGGATAGGCCATCACCGGAGGGTTAGTCAGCTGATTTACCAGCTTCTGCAGTGCTTCTTGGTGAATAGTAGTCCATTGCACTGGGTAGGATGGAGCAAGCTGAGCTGACTGACGACTTGAGACCTTTTTCTGCGGGCTTTTCTCTACAGCTTTGGGTTTAGTTAGCAGGTCATACAGGGGTTTTGCTGTTCTCGAGAAGTCCTGAATGTAGGACCTGTAGTAAGTGAGGAATCCCATCAACTTTCTTACTTCTCTAACAGTAGAGGGAGTCTCCTGTTGGAGGGCTTGGACCGCTTCCATTTCCTTGGGATTCATCTTGTAGCCCTCAGCTGAGATGATCCGCCCCACATAACACACCTCAGGTTTGAAGAAATCACACTTTGTTGGTCTCAGTTTAATACCAGCTTGTTTTTGTCTTTGCAGCACTTGCCTCACATTTTGTACATGCTGATCAAAACTTTGGCTGAAGACTAGGACATCGTCAAGGTAAGGGATACACACTTCATCTCTTAAATCCCCGAGGCAGCTCTCCATGTAGCGCTGGAATGTAGCAGGAGCATTTGCGAGTCCAAATGGAATCCGTACCCATTCATACAGGCCCCAGGGTGTAATAAAGGCTGTAGATGGGCGACTCCTCTCACACACAAAGCCCTGATGGTATGCCTTTCCTTGATCCAGGACAGTGAACCACGAGTTTCCTCCCAGATTCTCCAGAATCTCCTGAATACGAGGGATGGGGTGGCGATCGGGCACAGTTTTTTGGTTCAACAGCCTGTAATCCACACAAAGACGAAGGCTTCCATCTTTCTTCCTGACGCAGACAATAGGTGAGGAATATGAGGAGTAGGATTTCTGGACCCATCCTCTGCTCAGCAGATCTTGGATGTGTGTCTTTACTTCCTGATAAAGATGACGTGGGATTGAATTGTAAGTCCTTTGCACTGGGATATTATCTTTGAGCTGAATATTCATTTCCAGTCCTTTTATACATCCCGTATCCCACTCATCCTTAGCAAAAACTTGACTCTCTTCCCTCAGCATTTGGCGTACCTTCTGTTGTTGTTCTAGAGAGAGATGGCTCAGGTCCACAGGAGGATCCCACAGCAGTGGCACTTGAGTCGACTGCTCTTCTTCAAGTGTGGCGCTGCCCTCTGGTGGAGACAGTGATTGCTTAGGCTCTAGGGGACACACACCATTAACACTATGCAGCCAACCAAGAGTGGTACGACCACACAATGTAATGTCCCTGTCAGTGTTATTCTCCACAGCCACAGTGACACGTGCATTGTCTTGAGGGATAACTACAAGCTGCTCTCTCACTTTTAATCCACTTGGCCATGGAAACTCCGGGTTGGGTTCCAACACAGCATAGGATCCACCCCCGTGGGCCAGTCCACAATACACGTTCATGATACTGTTTTTGGGAATTGTCACGGGGCGTCGGCTGAGGCGGGCGATGTGAGGGCTGTCCTCAGGTTTATGCTGCTTCAACACAGACAGGACGGCATGAGCAGTTCTACGGCCCACCTCTAATGCTGAGGAAAGTCTCTGGGCCATGTGACCCACTGGATTGCAGTTCTCTGAATTGTCACTGGTCAGGGCGAGTTCCTCTATGACATTGAAGCCAATAATTGGACGCTCCAAGTCACTGCTGGCCACTAGGACAGGTACAAGCACGGACTGCTCACTCATTCCCGGGACAGCCTCATGAGAGAGAGTGAACTCCACCTCCATCCATCCTTTGTAGGGAATCTCTGTTCCATTAGCTGCAGACAGGCTAAATTCTCCATCCTCCAGGAGCTCCACTACAGGCCTCACCGGGACATCTGGCAAGTATTTATTTTTCCAGTCCGCTCCAACAATCGACACCTGTGAGCCACTGTCCCATAACACTGTTGTATCCACATAATTGAGGAAGGCTCTGACCAGGCATCTTCGCCCCACTAGTTTAGCTGTTTGTCTTTGCTTACTAGTGAGAGGTGTTGTCTGGTTGAACTGGGCATCGGTCTTACCAAGATGTACCTTAGTCTCAATCTTATTGGACGAGGCAGAGACATGAGTGCCCTTGCGACAGCCAATGGCCCAGTGGTCAGAACTCCCACATTTATAACAGTGGTCACACTTGCCGTGGGGGTTGGTGTCCTGGCAGTGTTGACACCTCCCGGCCATATGCGGTCGCTGTTGTGGCCTGAACCTCCTGTTGAAATGTCTGCTAGGTCCCTCTGGGCGTGGTGGTCCTGGGGCTGGTGCTTGATGCAGGGTAGAGAGCTGGGTTGTGAGGTGTTGTATAGCCTCACAGATGGCTTTATTGCCCTGGTCCACTTTATCCAGGAGCGTCTCACGTTTAGGTGGCTCACGGGACTTGTTGGCATCGATGGTGGACATCAGGGTGGAGCTCTCTCTGCTGTAAGAATAATCCTCCCCCACTGCTGCTACTCTCACGCCTCGTGATTTTGACATGGAGGCAAACTTGTTTTTCCTTTCCACTTCTAGAGTATATGCATCAGTCACTTTCTCCAGGAGAACCTCATCCAACACCTTTGAGTCACGTAAGTATGGCTTTAAATCAGCTCGGACAGTGTCATCAATCAAACCAGTAAGCACTGTCTGAAGAAACTGGTTTTGAATCAGTTCAGAGCTATACTTTAGTCCAAACTCAGCCCTTTCCGATGCAAACAAAATTTGCTGTCTCAAGTCCATAGCTCTCATTACAAACTGTATGGGCGTCTCCCTTGAGTCTTGTGCTGCCCTAGCGAGGGAGTAATACAGTTCTGTTGCATCCTTTTCAATAAAATGGGTTCTCAATATTTGCCTCAATGCCTGAAGAGAAAGGTCCAGTCTACTCTCAAGGTAACTTTTTAATTTTATTCCCGGAACAATAGCTTGGATTACAGCCTCCACAATATCAGCTTCACTGTATCTTTTCTTCAATGCTTTTTCAATCTGTCTCTCTAAGCTTGTATATCCAAGTTTGTCTTTTTGATGTGGTTCACCAATTTGTCCAACAATTTTAAAGTCTTTTCGATATAACTGATGAACAAATGCAGGACTAGCATTATAGACAGGAATATTAGCAGCAGACACGGGTGCATTGGGGACATTTTCATTGTTGGGTGCAGTACCTGATTTTTCCAGCAGATGGGGGTCTGGTGTTATAGAACGAGTCAATTCATCAATGCGGTCTCCAACCTTAAGCAACAGAGACATTCCTTCGTCCTCTAGCGAAATCACGTCTTCTCCTTCCAAATGTTGTAGGATAATCCGTCTCATTTTGCGAGGTAGGTTCTTGTCCTCTTCGCTTACAGGTAACTCCAGCATTGTGCATAAATTAGACAGCTCCATAGCAGGTAACGTCAATAGTTTCCCCTCAATCTCTTCCAGCGTACTTTCCCAGATGGCAGACATTTTCCAATTTCCAACTGGCAATAGTCACGATTAAACGTTAATGCTTTTACCTTAACGTTTGGTGAAAGCGTACAGTTTGTGAGTGGGCAGCCGTGCGCCGCCGTAGTGGGCTATCAGCTGGTGGCTTGTAGCTACAACTCCGATCAGCTGTTGTTGGTCAAATAGCCGCTGTCCATTTGCGATCTCCAATCCGGGTCACGGCACCAAGATTTATGTTGCACTCTCCAACAGAACAGGCACAAACTTGGAAGTTTTGCAACTTTATTTAGTCCAGTTCAGTCAAACACATTGAGGCACGCTGGGACCAGCGTCACCATAGCGCGCACACACAGGCCTCACTCACTAACCCTGAGTGGGCGTGGACAACTCACTTTTGTGAATGAGCCCCACTACTGGACTCCACCCATCGCGGGATACTTGATCGTATAGTGATATATTATTTAAACACTTTTTACCAATAATAATTTAACAGTGATATATACACATTTGTTTTAGCAACAGATAAAATAGATGGGCTACATATACAAATGACATCCGGTTTAACATTAAGTTCTTTGATGAAGTGCTTAAACTCCTGGCCATTGGCCAACAGACTCCTTGCATTCCACTGAAGGAGAAGTACCATGATTATCAAATCAAATCAAATCAAACTTTATTTATAGAGCGCTTTTCATACAAAATGTAACACAAAGTGCTTTACAGTGCTTAAAAATCATTAAAAATAATAAAAATCGTCCGAACCAGTAAATATACATAAATAACTACAACCCCACCACCCACCACCCGCACACACAGACACACAGACACATATACGTACAGACAGCCCAGCAATTAAAAGTCTTAAATAAAAATGGACATAGAGTTGAGTACGTAAGGCTGGGTACAGATGGGCCGAAAGAGGAAACATCATCCAAGGAGCCGTCTGCACCAGGAGCAGCCCATCGCCCACAGCCACAGAGCGCCAACCCAGGGGGCCCGGAGTAGGTGTAGGAGAGACGTCCTACCTCCATCCAGGCACCCCCAGGAGAGCGCCCGCACGGCCACAGCCAACCAGCACTCCCGGGGCAGAGGGCTCCCTCAGAGGAACCACTAGGAGAACATAAAAAATAAATGAATAAAATAAATAAAAATAAATAAATAAATATTTAATAAGAGATACATTAAAAACAGCTAAAACTGTGCGTGAAATAGCACAGGATAAAAGAGGGAAAATAAAGAAATAATAGAACTAAAACCGGTGAATAAGGTTAATATAAGTAAATATTAATTAAAAGCTAAACTAAAAAGGTGGGTCTTGAGCCTGCTCTTAAAAACATGAACGTTCTCTGTGGTCCTGAGCTCCTCCTCAGGTCGTTCCAGAGGCGAGGGCCATAATATTGGAAAGACGCCTCGCCGTGAGTCTTTCTGTTGACTTTAGGAATAACTAGGAGACCCCTGCCAGAGGAGCGAAGGGACCGCGAAGGCTCATATGGTAAAATCAATTCTGAAAGATAAGAAGGACCAAGACCATTAAGACATTTAAAAACCATTAAAAGAACTGAAACACACGGGGAGCCAATGCAGCGACTCTAAAATCGGTGTAATGTGGTCCCGCCTCCTGGTCTTCGTCAGGACACGAGCTGCTGAATTTTGTAAAAGTTGTAAACCTGAGATACTCTTTTTGGGAAGACCAGAAAGCAGGGCATTACAGTAGTCGATACGACTGGTGATAAAAGCATGCATTAGCGTCTCCGTGTTGGCCCGAGAGAGAATGGGGCGGACTCTGGCTATGTTCTTTAGATGGTAAAAACCTATCTTTGTGATATTCTTAATGTGTGGAATTAAAGTCAGCTCAGAGTCAAAAATCACACCCAGGTTCTTCACCTGTGAGGAAGGATTAAAAGACAATGACTGTAGTTTGGGTAAAAGTTTCTCTCTCTGGGCCTGAGGACCGATGACTAAAACTTCAGTTTTGTCCTGGTTAAGCTGGAGAACGTTTTCTGCCATCCAGGATTTGATCTAAAATGCAGTTAAAAAGTGCATCCATTGGCCTGGTGTCCTCAGGAGACATGGAGATGTACAACTGTGTATCGTCAGCGTAACTATGAAAGTTGACTCCATGTCTCCTGATGACATCACCAAGTGGGAGCATATACAGGTTAAAAAGCACTGGGCCTAAAATCGAACCTTGAGGCACACCACATGTAATATTATGGACCTTGGAGGAGCAGGTATCCACACTTACCATGAATGTCCTGTCTGTGAGGTAGGATGTAAACCATTGGTGGACAGCACCAGAGAGGCCGATGTGTTTTAAACGAGTTAAAAGAATAGTATGGTCGACTGTATCAAAGGCAGCGCTCAGATCCAGTAGAACCAACACTGTCAGCCTTTTGGAATCATAATTTAATCTAAAATCGTTTAAAATCTTTAAAAGGGCTGTCTCGGTGCTGTGGTTTACCCTAAAGCCAGACTGGAATTTCTCAAGGACGTCATGTGCATTTATAAAGTCGCTAAGTTGGGTAAAAACAAGTTTTTCTAAGATTTTGCTTAAAAATGGTAAGTTGGATACCGGTCTAAAGTTGTTAAAATCATTACGGTCCAAATTGCTCTTCTTCAGCAGAGGCCTCACCACCGCCCCCTTAAAGGCAGCAGGGAAGACCCCCGTCTGAAGGGAGCAATTCATCATGTGTAAAAGCTCATCTCTAAGAGATCCATAAAAAGTTTTAAAAAACGGGGTTGGGACCGGGTCTAAAGGACATGTGGTAAGCCGGGTCTAAAGGACATGTGGTGGGCCGGGTCTAAAGGACATGTGGTGGGCCGGGTCTAAAGGACATGTGGTGGGCCTCACTGAGGAGAAAACTTTATCAAGCATCTCAGCATTAACCTGGACAAAACTATGCAGTGTTTCCTCTGGAACAAGTAGACAACCAGATGCATTTAGAACCGTGTTATTTTGAGTAGATCAAATATTACATCTGATAGTGTCTATCTTTCCCCTGAAGTGGTCTGCAAACGCCTCACAAAGGGAGTCACTTGGAGTAAAATTGGTCTTGTTAAAATCAGGATTGATTAGATGTTCTATTGTAGAGAAGAGTACCTTGGGATTGTTTTTATTATTGTTGATCATTTTTGAGAAGTAGTTGTTTCTTGTGTTTCTTACTGTGTTATTGTAGGTTGATTGTTGTTCACGGAAGATTTGGTAGTTTATGGTAATTTTGTTTTTTCTCCATTTTCTCTCTGCCACCCTGCATTGTCTTTTGAGTTGTTTAATTTCCTCATTCCTCCATGGAGTAATTGGTTTTGTAGGGAGTTTCTTGGATTTTAAAGGAGCGATAGAATCAAGCGCTGACTTGAGTTTGCTATTAAAATTTTCAAAAATAAAATCACAGGGGGCAGGTAGAACAATAGGAGAATATTTCTCTAAAACATCAATAAAATTTGCAGCCACTTCAGGGGTGAGATGACGTTTCCTCACAGCTCTTACCGAGGTCTCCCGCTGGGTAAAACTGGTGACATTAAAAAACACACAGTAATGGTCAGAGACAGAAGACACAGCTGTGGACAGGCCATACGTGATGACCAGGTCCAGACTGTGTCCTCTGTCGTGAGTTGGCTGTGTGACGTGTTGGGTAAAATCCATATAATTAAGAACATTTAAAAAATCCCTAGCAACAGGGTCTAAAAGATTATCTATGTGTAGATTAAAATCACCAGTTAAAAGAATCATATTAAAAGAGCTATGTAAAAGTGATAAAAACTCAGAAAATTCCTTAACAAAAAGAGGGCATTTTTTGGGGGGGTCTGTAAATAGTGACACATAAAATGGGGGGATTGCTAAAAACAACTGCATGGTGCTCAAAAGTGGGGAATGGATCAAATAAAATAGGTTTGGTGGCAAGAGTGTTTGTACATATGGAAGCAGTGCCACCTCCCCTTTTTCCATTCCTTATTGAAAAGGTGCTGCTAAAATTAGGTGGGGGGGCCTCAGCAAGAACCGCGGTCGCATCTGTACCCAGCCAGGTTTCAGTTAAAAACAAACAATCAAGATTATTATCTAAAATCAGGTCATTCACAATAAAAGACTTCTTCTGCAGAGAGCGGACATTTAAAAGAGCCATGTTTAGTGTGGTTTGAGATGGATTAGCTGTGGACTGTGGGGGGGCTTTGGGGAGGGGTTTTAAAACGTTAATATGGACAGGATAATTCCTGTCCATATTAACGGGATAATTCCATGGAGGGTTGTGTTGTGTCCGCTCTCTGCTAGTGATGACAGGGATGGTTTGTGAGGGGGGCGTGGAAACGATAGGACGGGGAGTGTTGGCGGAGGCTGCACCTGCACGTGATTGACTGGAGGCAAACCGTCAATCACGCGCAGGTGCGGAGTGGACTGCCAGGGTCATGTTCTTTGTGAGCAGACGGCTGCCCCTCAAGTTCAGATGTAAGCCGTCGACTCGGAAATGAGAGGGTCGGTCCATAAAAAGGCTAAAATTGTCAATAAAAGAGGTTAGAGGTCTACATACGGATTTAAGCCAGCAGTTCAGATGGAAGGTCCTGCTAAAATGTTCATCGCCACGATTCAGCGTGGGGAGGGGGCCCGAGATGAACACAGACACACCCCATGGTCTCAGAACGCTGAGGAGTTCTTTAAAATCCAGTTTTGTACGCTCCGATTGTCTTTTCGATACGTCATTTGTACCCACGTGGACGATCACTCTATGGACGGATGGGGGCATGGACTGGAGAATGCCTGGGAGTTTTTGTGTTATCCTGGAAACTGTAGCACCTGGGAAGCAGTGGGTTGCGGCGTTATAAAAACGGACGTTTCTGATAATGGAGTCTCCTATTATGAGTGTTGTGGTGGGGAATAGTGGCTTTGGCTGGTGGGCGGACTCGGAAACATCACCATGTGGAGAGGACGGAGGAGAGACCAGGGCCACGGGCTGACCGATGGGTTCAAGTCCCGCCCCGACAGGAGTGGATCCTGGCTGCTGTTGTTGCGCGCCCTCGTCCGGGATCACCGGCTGCACCGCGGGTTGTTGTGTCCGTGGCTCTGCCGGAGAAGACCCCGGGGGGATACCTCTGACCGTGGGGGGGCCACCGGCGGTGTCGCGGCTTGATGAGACCGCGACACCGTCAGCAGCTGCGAGGGCGCGTGCAGCGTCGGGGACAGCGACAAGACCGGAGCCATACCCGAGGATCCACTGGATCGTCTCCGGACCGCCTCTTTTAGGATATTACGCCTGGCCGATGTTTTTTCCCCCTGTTTGTGAGGCTGGGCCGAGCGGGGATCCGCGCCACCCCCTTGGAGAGCCGGGAAATCCATCGCCGGGTCCAGATTGGAGAGCGCCGTTGCCGGAACAGCTGGAGTAGGTGAGTCCTCTGCCAGCACAGAGAAGCGGTTCGTGAGGCTCAAGCAGGTGGATCCAAGTGTTTTTGTTCTGTGCACGGTTTGCGGGTGGGGAGTTGAGCTAGAGGGTGAGGGACAGGTAACCGGGTCTCCGAGCACTGTCTCTTGGAGGGCAGCAGTCAGAGAGGAAATATGCAGTGATTGTCTATGGGATATTTCCATGAGGTCGGAAACAAGCGCTTCTTTCTTTTTAATGTCCTCCGTCAATCGCTTTATGTCCAGTCTTAGACGGTGAAGCTCTTGCTCGGTGCGGCTAGCCATAATGATTGATTTCACCAACTCTTAAAATGTTACTGAAATTCCAAGAGACTTCCAGCGAAGGAGAACAACATCGCGTTTCCTGACTTGACTGATGATTGAGGTTATCCCTCACAACTTCCCATGTCAGTCCTTCTAATCCCAGGTGGTTAACTGCCGCCTTAACAATAAGCTGAATTTTCTCATGCTTGGATTTTACCTCAGCTGTGGCGTTTATCACTCCTGCAATAAAAGTAACTAAGGCCAGCTTGTCAATAACAATACCATTTGTGTCCGTCTGGGGGGCTCCTTGCCCAGAAATACCCTGTTCTGAGTCGACGCTGACCTGTGTACTCGCTCTCGTTATTCTCACTGCTTCCGCATATGAGATCTTCTTCTCCACTCTCACTTTTTGAATATTATTTTCTTGTTTCATTCTCTCACATCCAGCATACGCAACACTGTGACTCCCACCACAACTACAACATTTAGGCTGAACCCCGTCTTCACATTTCCCATATTCGTGATCTCCACCACACCGCGCACACCTCCTCTTTTCCTTACAGTTCCTTGCCAAGTGCCCAAACCGTTGACAGTTAAAGCACCTCAATGGTTTCGGAATATAGGCTCTCACTGGATAACTAATGAAACCCAAAAACACTTTCCTCGGCAGACTACTTTCTTCAAAATGAATCAGGATACTTTCACTATCCACCTTAGTTCCTCCGTTAGATGCTTTCATTCGGTCCACTGAAATCACTTTTCCTCCTTTGATTTTATTCTTCAGGTCATCCATTTTTACACTAATGGGTACCCCAGAGATTACTCCTTTACACCCCCCTCCTTTCTGTGCACCTGTGGTAGTAGGCCCCTTTAACCGCTGGCGGCCTATTGCCTGCCGACTGAGCCTTTAAAAGGTGGGTACTTCACCTGCGCGAGCTCTCTCTCGCCTCTGACGTCACCCGCTGCCTGGGAGCTGGCAGCAGCACGAGCCGGACTGGAGCTTTACCAACAATCTGGCCAACCGAGTTAATTTAAGTTTAAAACCAGCGATTGATCCAAAGCGTTATCGTTCTCCAGTGAGTATCGCGCGTCAACCTTCCATTCATTCATTCCGCCGAACTAAAATCAATCTTTCTTTAGCTTCCATTTACGCACAGCGTGCTTGCCTCTACGGCTCGGCCCAGTGAACTCGGGAACACCTTCGTGCTCGTGCTGCACGGATCTACGTTAATGAGCTCCGGTAAGCAGTCTCTTGCCCAATATCGTCATCTGTGTTAAAACTGCATTCTAATCTGGTGCTGGTTGTAGTGCGCAGCGTCAGGCGAGTGCTTTTACGCACGAGGGTTTCATCAGGCTCGTGCCGCGCCTGGCTCATGCCAAACTCCGGTAAGAAGTTCTGTTAGCATTGAATTTAATCTTTAATTACAGTCCACTAATTAGCTTTTCTTTGTGTAGTGCGGCGCTCAATTTAAGCCATTTTGTTTGGCTTGTTAAGATTGGCTTTTAATGCGCACAGCGCGCCGAAGCGCTTTTGGTAAGTACGTGTGCTCTTCTCTGCTGCGCAGTTTCTTTACAGTCATATAGGATCAAATGTGTCTAAAAATGTACCTTTTTAGGATTGGAATCCGAGCGGGCCTCTCCTTCGCCCATGGTCCATTCATCCTTCGTTGGCTTTTTCGTTCCTTCCCCAATTATTTTCCTATCCTCCCCCGCCTCACCTGGTTCCAGATCCCTTTCGCTCCTTTCCAACACTCCGAACTAAACGGTCTACGAACCGTTAGAGACTAGTGCGGACACTGCCTTGGCCCCAGGTGGGCTGCACCTGTGCACGCAGTTCCAAACCAGTTGGCACCGCGTGGATCTGCGCGACTCTCCGGTAGGACCATAACACACCGGGAACATTTGGGGGGCTGCTGCCTTGGGGAATCGTGGGTTGAACCGATTGCATTAAATGTTGGACTTTTATGTGTGAATGAGGCCTCTGTGTATTTTAAATTGAATATCCAACTGTTATTTTATTACCTGATCTAAATAAATTTTGTACATTTTCATATTTATGTCTCATGGTCCACTCAATCACGAATTTGCGAGGCCTTCTGAAAGTGCCCCTGGCACTATAACTCAGGGTGGCGTTGTCGGTTAAATTTGATCCACTAATGGGAGCTTGTGGGTCATAGTAAGTTACGCTAACTGTAAGACGGTCATTACACACCCACTTGCCCAACATTATCCACTTTAAACTTCCCCAACTGCTTTAAGTTCAACGCCTTATTGAGCTGTTCGTCGTTTGCACATTGGACAAGCAGATTCCCATCCGACAGCGCTTTAGCAGAAATTATATCTCCCACTCTGCTGTTAAGTTCAGCAGTCAAAATGAACGGACTCAGCTTTTTAACATTAATCTGCACTCTTTCATGAAATCTCAAAATTACAAACATTTTTGTTGTCTCCCTAGTTGGGAAAGGATCCTCATCACCACTACTATTACTACTGCCATTTCTCTTACGCTTTTCCCTTCTCTTCTCATTTAGCAGTAGCTCCGTAGACATGGCCTTCTCCTCTTCTAAGTCAATGAGATCCCCCCCGCTGCCCAAAGCTGACCCACTCACGGAACAGTCGTGCTCAACCGCCGCCAAGGGTGGATTGTCAATCAGGTTTGAATTTGCCGCATTTCTCCGACCATTTTTTCCCGCAGACGTCGCAGCCATCACCGCATGCGCACCGTCCGACTTCCCGTCTGACGAATCTGCCGACCCTTCTCTCGTTTCGCAGCGGATACGTCGCACCATGCGTCGCACATAAACAAATCATTTTGCATATACATTTATGTTCATTTCATTTATATTTGGATATATATTATATGTGGATATAACCACCACTGGGAGTGGCTAGCTTGTGCAAGTCCTACCACTATTTATTTTCTCACTAAACTATTTGTAATTAGTATCAGTTTTTGATCTGAGCTGTGTCTCAGCATCATAGGCTTTTTCACTGTTGTGTCACTTTCCCCTGAGCAGCATGCGTTCTAGCTCATTAGTTTGTCTGTTTTTTGACGATAGAACAGCCATTGAAAAGGTTACTTTTTAAGACCCAGACATGTCTTTCAGTCTTCTCATGTCTAAGTGATTTTCCCAAATAAATGTTCAGTGCATAATTTTAAAATATGAATTTGCTAGAGATCTTCTGGACTCTCCATAGGCTTTTACAGAAACGGGAGAGAGGTGGTAGGTTGAACCGAAGCCCTAAGCTTAAGATTTTAACCACTGCTGCCATCAGAGGAATGGTTAGTGGCTTTAAGATGCAGGTGAACTGCGGAGCTGCTAGAATAGTCTGTGGTGTTGCTTGAGCCACTTACACAATTGTTTCTCCAATAGGTTTTTTATACTCTTTATCTTTGCAATGAATTGAGTGAACCACATCACTTTCTACAAAGGAGCAGTGCATGTTTATAGTCTTGGGTCTCACTGCGGCTGTGTTTCGTGCTTTATACCATCATGAATTTAACTGTACTGTAGTTTGTTTTTTTGGTCATGAGTGTTGCGTGTGCAGACTCTTTCTTGTGATGTTTTCTGTTTTTGTGGTCGTTTGTATCAAACTGTAAAGATGTCAATGTGTGAAGGGAAAAACTCACTTTTAAACACAAGTGTTACTCCAAAGTCCATAAAACGTTTTATGTGGTAACTTTTTTAGAACTTTTTTTTTCACACAAAACAACATGGGGACAATCTGCAAATTTGACACCTGTGTCACCAAAAGGTCCCATCCAAAAATGTCATCATAGCCTTAACCCTATTGGTAATGTATTTTATTCACAGTAGCAAATGCGGTAACCAAAAGCCTAGTTTCTAACATTTCTATAATGAGGCTCATTCACTGACACAGACTCAGAGCATGTTTGGAACTCGATGCTCACAAAATATTGAACCGTTTCGGTGGGTGGATTCAGACATCCACTTATATCAGTTAAACTTTAGCCCATTGTCGCGTCGCTGTTTACTCGTCTGTGAGAAAGGGAAAAAGCACTCGTCTGTAGTCCAGTGATGCACGGACCTGTTCTCCGGAGCCTGCAGGTAAACTTTAGCAGTGTGGCACTCTATTTCTCTGATCTTAGCATTTTTTTCAGATGGTAAAAAGCTGATTATGTTATTGCTTTGATGTGGCTGTTTAAGTTCAGGTCTGAGTCCATGATTACTCCTAGATTTCTAACCTGATTTTTTGGTTTTAGAGAGAGAGACTCAAGGTGACTGATAACACTTTGTGTCTGTGGGCCTGTGGGGAAGCTGGCCAATGTGGTCAAGTAGGAGGCAGACTCAAAAGTTCCCATAGTAGCCGACATTTATTTCTCCGTGTCAATGTGGCAAAATCAAACTTTACATATGTACCAAAAACTGTCAAAATGCTTAACAGAAAACAAACAGAACTTAACTGAACTCAGGAAACATACCACATGTACCCAGCTACATGGTTGTCCCAGACTGATTGCAAGACCACTTTTAAAACTCCCCCAGCAGGAAGCCCCTCCCCCAGATCAGTCCATCTCTCGAGATAACTATCAGGTAAACTCACTGTGTAAACTGTTTTGACAAGTATACAACACTTCCCATTCCTCCGGTTACTTCAACCTTCAAAATATATGTTTCAACTTAGACGTATGTAAACACAAAAATACAAGAAACTTGAAACTAGTTTTGTCTGAGTTTAGTTGGAGAAAGTTGTTTTGCATCCACAAACTGATCTGTTCGATGCAGTGACAGAGAGTATCTACAGGCCCATGTTCACCTGTATCAGTGACAGAGTATCTACAGGCCCCTGTTCACCTGTATCAGTGACAGAGAGTATCTACAGGCCCGTGTTCACCTGTATCAGTGACAGAGAGTATCTACAGGCCCATGTTCACCTGTATCAGTGACAGAGAGTATCTACAGGCCCATGTTCACCTGTATCAGTGACAGAGTATCTACAGGCCCCTGTTCACCTGTATCAGTGACAGAGAGTATCTACAGGCCCATGTTCACCTGTATCAGTGACAGAGTATCTACAGGCCCCTGTTCACCTGTATCAGTGACAGAGAGTATCTACAGGCCCATGTTCACCTGTATCAGTGACAGAGAGTATCTACAGGCCCATGTTCACCTGTATCAGTGACAGAGTATCTACAGGCCCCTGTTCACCTGTATCAGTGACAGAGTATCTACAGGCCCCTGTTCACCTGTATCAGTGACAGAGAGTATCTACAGTCCCATGTTCACCTGTAACAGTGACAGAGTATCTACAGGCCCCTGTTCACCTGTATCAGTGACAGAGAGTATCTACAGGCCCATGTTCACCTGTATCAGTGACAGAGTATCTACAGGCCCCTGTTCACCTGTATCAGTGACAGAGTATCTACAGGCCCATGTTCACCTGTATCAGTGACAGAGTATCTACAGGCCCATGTTCACCTGTGTCAGTGACAGAGAGTATCTACAGGCCCATGTTCACCTGTATCAGTGACAGAGAGTATCTACAGGCCCCTGTTCACCTGTATCAGTGACAGAGTATCTACAGGCCCATGTTCACCTGTATCAGTGACAGAGTATCTACAGGCCCCTGTTCACCTGTATCAGTGACAGAGAGTATCTACAGGCCCCTGTTCACCTGTATCAGTGACAGAGAGTATCTACAGGCCCCTGTTCACCTGTATCAGTGACAGAGTATCTGCAGGCCCATGTTCACCTGTATCAGTGACAGAGAGTATCTGCAGGCCCATGTTCACCTGTATCAGTGACAGAGAGTATCTACAGGCCCCTGTTCACCTGTATCAGTGACAGAGTATCTACAGGCCCCTGTTCACCTGTATCAGTGACAGAGTATCTACAGGCCCCTGTTCACCTGTATCAGTGACAGAGTATCTACAGGCCCATGTTCACCTGTATCAGTGACAGAGAGTATCTACAGGCCCCTGTTCACCTGTATCAGTGACAGAGTATCTACAGGCCCCTGTTCACCTGTATCAGTGACAGAGTATCTACAGGCCCCTGTTCACCTGTATCAGTGACAGAGTATCTACAGGCCCATGTTCACCTGTATCAGTGACAGAGAGTATCTACAGGCCCCTGTTCACCTGTATCAGTGACAGAGAGTATCTACAGGCCCATGTTCACCTGTATCAGTGACAGAGAGTATCTACAGGCCCATGTTCACCTGTATCAGTGACAGAGGGTATCTACAGGCCCCTGTTCACCTGTATCAGTGACAGAGAGTATCTACAGGCCCATGTTCACCTGTATCAGTGACAGAGAGTATCTACAGGCCCATGTTCACCTGTATCAGTGACAGAGAGTATCTACAGGCCCATGTTCACCTGTATCAGTGACAGAGTATCTACAGGCCCGTGTTCACCTGTATCAGTGACAGAGAGTATCTACAGGCCCATGTTCACCTGTATCAGTGACAGAGTATCTACAGGCCCATGTTCACCTGCCGTCAGTGACAGAGAGTATCTACAGGCCCATGTTCACCTGTATCAGTAACAGAGTATCTACAGGCCCATGTTCACCTGCCGTCAGGGACACGTAGATCTGAGTGTCATCTGCGTAGTTGTGGTACGACACATTGTTGCTGTTTATTAGCTGACCCAATGGAAGCATGTACAAGTTGAATAAGAGGGGTCCCAAGATTGACCCCTGGGGGACTCCACAGGTCATGGAAATTTTGTCTGAGACACAGTTGCCAATTTCGACAAAGTACGTCCTGTCCTCAAAATAGGACTTGAACCAGTTTAGCGCAGAACCAGAGATTCCCACCCAGTTTTCTAACGTGTGAAGTAAGATCCCGTGGTCCACTGTGTCAAAGGCAGCGCTCAGGTCCAGCAGAACTAAAACTGAGACCTTACCTGCAGAGGCGGTTTTACCTATACGCAAACTACGCAAGTTGCGTAGGGCCCCCGCAGCCTCAAGGGCCCGGCATCTCAGTCAAACTACGGTGTCGTTTCATTGTTTAATCAACGCGTTGTTACAGGGACAGGCGCTCACTCACTCTCCGCCCACTTTGTCACATATAACACCAAAACTGAGACCGAGACGAGAGACAAACCGCCTTCTCCCCGTCACTTCCAAGGCGCGAGTGTTTCTCCCCTTCGCGTCCCCGCTTGGCTGTCTGTGTCCCGGTGCTCACTGTACCTCCTGTGCGCCTGCATGTCTCGTGTCCCGGGCGCTGAGTATCAGGACAGTAGTTTGGAGAATAGACGAGAGTAAAGCCAAACACGGGGCCGTTTTGACTCTGGTCTTTGTAGGTACCCTGTACGTTGGTCTGGGTTTAAGGCAGCTACATAGGCAACGTCACTTTGCTTGGCTGCTTCACTACCTTCCCATGTTGCACAAACAATGTCTCTGCTAAGCTCCTCTGTGCACTCCCCTATACATAACTGTCAATGTCCAGAGGGTCAGCATCCACATTAACCTTACCAGGCATGTACTTTAACATCATGTACTTGATGTTAAATCTAAAATCGGCAAGCTCGCCCACCCACCTATGTCCCGTGGCGTTCAACTTTGTGTAGCAGAGCGGAGGGGGTGATGTTTGATAGTTTGTTTTATAACGAAAGGTTGACACAACGCCACCCAGTATGACTGGGAAAACACCTTTTTACCATTATGTATAAAAAGGCACACAGGTTCGAGATTACTGATGAGGCAGAGACGGTCACAATCAGTTAACACAATTTATTAAGGGTTTTGAGTTAATAGAAAAATATATTTTATGTTAGTAGAAATTTATATAAATAAAATTGTAAGTGTCTAAACATTCAAAGTGGAACTGTACACCAGAGAGCTGAGGCTTGGCCAGAGGTATGGGGGCAACGAAAGGGGGACAGAAACCTTAACGAAAAGACACACACGCACAAAACAAAACACACCAAAGTGCACCTCAAACCAGCTAAGGGGACCACCACCAACGGAATCCACCACCACCTCTGGGACGGGCCAACAGTTCCAGGGCACAGACACCGGTTAGTTTAATGGAGGAAACATTTCACGCATTTATTAAAGGCTGCCTACATAGAAGCTCTACCCAGGACAGGCATTGGCGCTTACCACTTTTGAGGCTAAACGCAGCTCCTGCGACGGAGGGAGATGAGCCTAAATAAAAACGTTAAAGAAAAGCTACCACAGTGAAGAAAGTTTTGCGAGGTCAAAGGCCGATAGACCTTGAGCTAGACATTTTTATAAGTTGCTAGTCAACACAAGTGACCAATCAGAGATGTTCCCTTAAAGTGACAGAGCCCACCTGCAGGCCACACTGCCACATTTGCAATGCTCATTACATATCTCAGGGGATTATTGTCTGTATATATTGTAAAATCTGGAGCATAAAACAAATAATCCCTGAACTTTTTGCAAATATAAGGGCCAAGAACTCCAACTTGCCGGAATGCAGGTGAGGTAGTAGGCCCCTTTAACCGCTGGCGGCCTATTGCGTGCCGACTGAGCCTTTAAAAGGTGGGTACTTCACCTGCGCGAGCTCTCTCTCGCCTCTGACGTCACCCGCTGCCTGGGAGCTGGCAGCAGCACGAGCCGGACTAGAGCCTTGCCAAACAATCTGGCCAACCGAGTTGATTTAAGTTTAAAACCAGCGATTGATCCAAAGCGTTATCGTTCTCCAGTGAGTATCGCGCGTCAACCTTCCATTCCTTCATTCCGCCAAACTAAAATCAATCTTATTCCTTTAGCTTCCATTTACGCACAGTGTGCTTGCCTCTACGGCTCGGCCCAGTTAACTTTGGAACAACTTTGTGCTCGTGCTGCACGGATCTACGTTAATGAGCTCCGGTAAGCAGTCTCTTGCCCAATATCGTCATGTGTGTTAAAACTGCGTTCTAATCTGGTGCTGGTTGTAGTGCGCAGCGTCAGGCGAGTGCTTTTATGCACGAGGGTTTCATCAGGCTCGTGCCGCGCCTGGCTCATGCCAAACTCCGGTAAGAAGTTCTGTTAGCATTGAATTTAATCTTTAATTACAGTCCACTAATTAGCTTTTCTTTGTGTAGCGTGGCACTCAATTTAAGCCATTTTGTTTGGCTTGTTGAGATTGGCTTTTAATGCGCACAGCGCGCCGAAGCGCTTTTGGTAAATACGTGTGCTCTTCTCTGCTGCGCAGTTTCTTTACAGTCATCCATCCATCCTTCCATCCATTTTCTTCCGCTTTATCCGGGGCCGGGTCGCGGGGGCAGCAGTCTCAGCAGAGATGCCCAGACTTCCCGATCCACGCACACCTCCTCCAGCTGTTCTGGGGGGAACCCGAGACGACACCAGGCCAGCTCGGAGACATAGTCCCACCAGCGTGTCCTGGGCCTTCCACGAGGCCTCCTCCCAGTGGGACATGCCTGGAGCACCTCCCGAGGGAGGCGACCAGGAGGCATCCGGAACAGATGCCCTAGCCACCTCAGCTGGCTCCTTTCGACGTGGAGGAGTAGCGACTCGACTCCGAGCTCCTCCCGGGTAACTGAGCTCCTCACCCGATCTCGGAGGGTGTGCCCAGCCACCCTGTGAAGGAAACTCATTTCGGCCGCTTGTATTCGCGATCTTGTCCTTTCGGTCATTACCCAGATCTCATGACCATAGGTGAGGGTGGGAACGTAGATCGATCGGTAAATCGAGAGCTTTGCCTCAGACTCAGCTCCCTCTTCACCACAACAGTCCGATACAGCGACCGCATCACTGCTGACGCCGCAGTCCCCAGGGTGAGATGAAGGCGGTCATATGGCGGGACCCCTCGGCCATGTACCCCTGGTGGTAAGCTTTACCTTGGTCGAGAATGCTGAACCAGCTGTGGCCGCCAAGCGTGTCAAGGAGATCTCGGATACGTGGAAGTGGGTGGCCGTCTGTAATCAATAGAAAGTCTTAGCGTGCCATCTCGCTTCCTCACACATACGGCAGGTGCAGAAAAGGGTGACTTTGACTTTGCTATCCAGCCTTTAGCAAGCAAGTCCTGAATGTATTCTTTGACTTCTTTGTACACTGGCTTAGGGATAGATGTGTATGTGCGCTGGACTGGAATATCATCTTTCAGATTGAGAGTCATTTGTAAACTTGGAATGTTCCCTATGTCACCATCATCTCGGGCAAAAGCACTTGATTCCTCAAACAGCATTTGTTTAACTTCACTCTGTTGCTCTGGTGTAAGGTGATTTATGTCCACAAGGGGGTGCCAGTGAGCTGCGTTTGATGGCTCCTGGTCTTCACTGGACTTGGGCACAGAGTCAACAGTGTGGATGGAGACTGGTACTGTTCCACAAGTATCTTTTGGATTGTCTGTCTCAACAAGTTTGGCAATGGGCTCAACCGAACCCCAAACTAGTGAGCTGGGTAGAGTCGCACTTTGTTTGGAGTAGTTGGACACAGGTATTTTGACATAAGGACCGTCTGTCTTTTCGATCTGCAAAAGTCCTGCTCCAACACTAAGCTGTTCAAGGTGGATGTCATTTAGCACTGGCTCAAACAAAACTAGTGACTCTGTAGTGCTAATGATACACTCTGGGACTCTACACTTAACGTAAGCGACTTGACCAGGGTAGATAGTGATACCTTTAAAACCCACTTTTACAGCAGCTGATTCATCTACAGAACGCTTTTGTGGCTGGATAAAGCTTACAGCAGTGACGTCCATACCCATAGCTCTACCAATGAGCTCAATAAAAAACCTGGTGCCACAGCAAATAACAATCTACGTCCGATGGCTTTGACCTCACATGTCACGAAATGCTTTAAGAGAAGTGGAGTCTGAGTCTATCAGTGAAGATGCAGTCCAATCATTGTCCATCTTGTGTCCCTACATTTAGAAAACACCAAGGCCTATGAGAAACATGAGTTTTCTTGCCTGCTTTATTATCCCATTGAGTTCCAGCACCTGTCTTTAAGAGGCAGTCTGTGTCTGTGTCGCTCTAATTTAGTGGCACTTTCCCCTAAAGCTGCAAATCTTTTCAACAGGCGTTATGAAATCCAGAGAGAGCTCAACAGACTTTATTTACTTTATACAGGTGCTCCTGTATTGCTCCGGTCTTCATGCCCTCCACTGGCACAAAGCCACTAATGGGACAGTTGGACGTCTTTATTTTGGACAGATGCCTGTACCGAAGAGTGAGGAGGCGTGATTCGAAAAGTGTTTCCTAATCCAGGCTTTGGTTGCAGCTCGGGGGTGCAGCAGGTGAAGGGTTCGGGGGCCAGTGAATATTTAACCCACAAAAACACATTGATTTTATTGAACTGCTCAGAGTCCAGTCCCGGTTCAGTCTGTCCAGACCTCGCCTGACCCCTCACTGGATGTGTTTTGTTCAACAGTGGTGCAAAGGAACAAAGTCGGTGGATCTACAGCAAGATAGAGAGCTCATTCAGTCTCCGACATTTGACTTGGTTTAGTTCTGGTTTAGTTCTGGTTTAGTTCTGGTTTAGTTCTGGTTTAGTTCTGGTTTAGTCCTGGTTTAGTCCTGGTTTAATCCTGGTTTAGTCCCGGTTTAGTTCCGGTTTAGTCCTGGTTTGAACAGCAAAATTCATTATACAAAACAACGCAAATGTAACACTTTCCATTCTTAAAGTGCAATTGAAATGAAGACTTCAATCTGATATTTTTTATTCCACTTGGGTAATCAATCAATAACCCCTCCTGTCTTTTTTTATTGTTTGTTTTGTGGTTTTATATCGTCAGGACATATCAGGACACCTTTATGCTCTCATATCATTGTGCTGAGGGTAAATGCATTGTTGGGTATTAAAGCCCCCACTCAGTTTCCTCCAAATACACGAAACCCGGGTTGCTTCATAAAATTGTGGGTAAGGTCGTAAGGTCTGTGGGTATTTGCAGATACAGTGCCTTGCAAAAGTATTCGGCCCCCTTGAACTTTTTGACCTTTTGCCACATTTCAGGCTTCAAACATAAAGATATAAAACTGTAATTTTTTTGTGAAGAACCAACAACAAGTGGGACACAATCATGAAGTGAAACGAAATTTATTGGATATTTCAAACATTTTTAACACATAAAAAACAGAAAAATTGGGCGTGCAAAATTATTCAGCCCCCTTACTTTCAGTGCAGGCCGCGCTCACGTCCCGCGGTCATGCGTTCACAAACTGTCCCTCTGTCAACCCTACACTCCTCTCTCCGCCCCCCCACTCCAGCAGTGACTTTTGTTACGCGAAATAAGCATGTTGACGCTATGGGGCGCCGCTGTCCCTTGCGCGCCGAGTCCGACTATATTTAAATACTTGTTTCTCTCACTCCTTCGCTTTTGGTAGGCTACGTCTTATTGAACATGATTTATTTTCATCACCAATTTTCATAGTTTAACAGCTTTCTTAAGCAGCTTGTGATGCATTTTGTAAACAACTGGTCTCAATTTTAGTTATTATTTTTGGGTAGCACATATTCCGGCAGAAATAAAATAAACCATTTTAATCTAGATTAAAAAAAATAATCTATGCCCACCCCTAATATTTAGACAAACAAACAAGGTACCGTCTGATCATCAAAATCATAAGAATGAACAAAAAGTGTCTGTTTAAACTAATACCACCCAAACAATTATGTGTTTTTAAAGGCCATAACATGTAAGCATTCACAGGACAGGGAGGAAAAAGTAAGTGAACCCAGAAATCTCGTTGAACTGCAGCAGTTTTGTAAAGAGGAATGGTCCAAGATTCATCCTGATCATTTGAGCGTCTGATCTGCAACTACAGAAAAGCAGTTACTGCTGCAAACGAAGGATCAGCCAGATATTTAATACAGGGGTTCACTTACTTATTCCATGCATGTTGTGAATGTCTCAGATTTTTCTGCAAAATATCTTGATAAACCTGTGAATTATTTTTTCTATTGATGATAGCACGTCGTCCAGGCCCTGAGGAAACAAAACAGCCCCACACCAGGACACCCCTGCTCTAGACTTCACAGTGGGGAGAGGGTTATGATGTTGATGCTGTTCCATTTGTCCTCTACACATGATGTGTGTTCCTCCCAAACTGTTCAACTTTGGTTTTTGAAAGAGCTCCTGGATGCTCCACAGCAATACTGGATAAATACGCTGTGGACTGATGGACCCAAAGTTGAATAGTTTGGGAGGAACACACAACGTCATGTGTGGAGGAAAAATGGAACAGCATCAACATCAAAACCCTAGGCTCATTTTGAAGTCTGGAGCAGGAGCATCAGGGTGTGGGGCTGTTTTGTTTCCTCAGGGCCTGGACAACGTGCTGTCATCAATAGAATAATGAATTCACAAGTTTATCACAATATTTTGCAGAAAAACAGACATTCACAACATGCATGGAATAAGTAAGTGAACCCTTGTATTAAATATCTGGCTGACTCTAAAATGTAATTGTTTGGGTGGTATTGTCACGGCCAAAATGCAAACACAATGGCCGGACAAAAGCTAAGTATTAATTTCTTTTTTTTTTTTACATGTGCAGGAGGGGTTTGGAGGTCTATGTGTGGATCGTGTCGAGGCTTCGAAGCGTGTGCCGAGTAATCTAGGGGCGTGTCTATTGAAGCGTGTATCGATGCGTGTGTTGATGACGTATGTGGTGACGTTCGAAGCCTCAGGAAGTGGCCGTACCACGTGACTGATTCCGATTTTTTTTTTTTTTATTATAATAAAAGTAAGTACAAACAAAATAGGTACAGTTTTATACAACTTAAGAGTAAATAAAAAGAAAAAAGAACATGGGGCATAATAATAATAATCATTTAAAGGGCAGTTATCCTATAAGAATGTCTACAAAGGGAGCCAGTTTCTCTGCATTTTGGGTGTTGATCAAAAATAAAGATTTACAAAAAAGTTTCAGCTCATTTCTCCAATGAGTAATGTTAGGTTTTGTCTTGAAAAAACGACATTTATGTATATAATGTTTGCTTAACAAAATGACATTAATTTCAAAATTATGATTATTGCAAAAAATACCATATTTTATATCATTAATTGTTAGATCGATCATCTGAATTCCTTTGGAGACAAATAATTGTTGAAAGTCCAACCAAAACCTTTGTACAACTTCACATGAACAAAAAGGTGATCTAAATCTTCGGGTTCTTTTTCCCAGAAGCTACAGTTTCCTACCTCCATTTTAAATCTCTGTTTTAGGAAAACACTAGTTGGATAAATCCTATTAATAATTTTAAACTGCATTTCTTTCATCTTTGGCGAGACTGGGAATTTTAAGTATTTACATCTAATATTTTTTTCCAAATTCTTTGAGAATATCATCTCTTTTGAGAGAACTTGTTTGACAGTTAAGTAAACAGTTTCTTATATGTTTGTTGTTACATTTGTCATTCTGAAAATCAATACCATTAATGTAAAGATTTCTTAAGGTAGGAGTGACTTTTGAATATATTGTATCCTGCTTGATCATAGCTACAAGTCATATTGGAAAAGCTTTCACAATCTGTTTAAATCTCTTCTGGGTACATCTAATTTGAAATTTGTCACAGAAATCAACATGTCGTAAAATATTTCCTTCCTCATCCATGAAGTAGCAATAGCCCAGACACCTTTAGAAAACCATTCTGAGACGAAGAGAGATTTTCTATTCACCAATATATACCTATTATTCCACACTGGTGTATTGTGTGAAATTGTGCTTGAATATAAGTTTCCAATATAGAAGGACCTGTTGGTGGAAATCTGAAAGTTTCATGGAAAGCTTTTTAAGATCGAAATCACATTTTAGAAGAAATTTTATTCCACCTACTTTTTCAAAGATCAGATTGGGAATGTAAGACCACAATGAATTTTGATTTTGAATATAGTTTTTCAACCATCTCATTTTCAACATACCATTCATACAATCAAAATCTATTGCATTACCACCTCCATCCTCGTAAGTTCTAATTAAATCCTGCTTGGTTATATAATGACATTTATTCCGCCATATGAAATCAAAATTTAGTTTCTTGATTTTTTTAACTATTTGGGGTGCTATTGGAAGTGAATAAGCTGGATATATTAATCTAGATAAACTGTCCATTTTAGTTAGCAATATTGAGATCTCTCTCTGTAGCCACCTATTTAGGAATGATTTGCAGTTGTCAACATTGTCTTTTATGTTTTGTTTTTCGGAAATCGTTTTGTCTTTAGTCACCACAATACCCAAGTATTTGACTTCTTTTTTCACCTTAACGTTATACTGATTCAGAAAATGATTTGCGGATTTGGAGCGCGTTTCAAAATAAAAGCGACCATGAAACGCAATGGATTCCCGCTCACATTTCTAAATAAAAATGAATAAATTTAATTTTTGTCTTTATTAAAGAGGGGGTATTATGCTTTTTTCAATCACATAGCACCAGCCTATAGCATACTACAATGATGACGTAACCTTCTGTTGGTCTGTATATGCAGTAAATTAAAATAACTGCCTTGAAAAAAATTGCTCTCTCAAAATGGCTGCACTGAACGTCTTGAAATAGGCGTCTGTCTCTTTAAGAAGCTTTCCGACACGCCCCCTTCAGCACACTACTGTGGCATTTAAACAACAACACTGTGCGGGGAGGGGGCTCTGCTGAGCTGAGGAGCAGTGGTTGGTGGCTTGGCTGGTGACGAAAGGTCCAGAGGCGTCTCCAGGAGGTGGGGGCGTTCCTAGGAGGACTGAGGCATAGCTACACCTAAAATGGCCGCCGTCTAAGTTTTTACTGATTACTCAAAAATATGTGAATGAGCCAAGGCAACACTCCAGGCATGTGTTTAATGAGGGAATGACATAATAACATGATATAAAGCTTGAAAAAGTCGATTTTACATAATACCCCCCCCCCCCCCTTTAAACACATGTACTTGTTGCATAAGCACAGACATAAGCAAAGTAACACAAGCACATTTTACATCACAACTCTCTAAAATCTCAAATTTTGTCTTTCAGCCCCCAACATTTATTGTAAGCACTCAGCATGTTATACATTTTTTTGTCCACATGATGGCGTAGTGGAGCAAATAGAGCACCTTGATGCTTCGAACCGTGTGTGACACAGTTGGCTGCGACGCTTCAGTGCTTCATGGGGCTTCATTTTGCCATCACTATTTGGAGGTTGTTGCAGATCCCAGGGTTCTCCTTGGAGTATTGGCTGGGCTGGGAATGGCAGGACAGAGGCTGGAGCTGAGTGAGACGCAGGAGCTGGAGCAAAGAAAGAAGTAAGTGAAGCAAAAATCCACAAAACAAAACCAAGGCTGAGTCTGTGAAATGTTCACCGCGTTGGAAGACTGACGATCTGGCAGAGGGGAAGCCAGTCCTTCATACTCAGCAGATGAGAAGATTGGAGACAGGCGTGTGAGCCAGCCCAGGTGCAGGAGCAGGAGGAGCCACGGCCACACCCAGCCAGAATCCAAATAAGGCAAGGAGGAGGGGAAGGAAATGGGAGACAGGCACAGCAGAACAAAGCCAGAAGTGTACTCTGACAGGTATTAGTTTAAGCACACTTTTTGTTTATTCCTATGATTTTGATAAATGAATAATAATAATAACGAACTGTGATTTTCAAATAAAAGCCTGACTGGACTGTGGCCTAATAAATAATAATGACTTACACTTGTATTGTGCTTCAACAGCTGGACTACAGCACGCGCAGGGGAGGCTCCCCGAAAAAAAGGTTGGGAACCACTGGTTTATATCCTGATCTCTTATGTCAGTGCCCTCTGCTGGACACACAGGGAGTTTTTTATTATTATTTATTTAAAGGAACAGGCCCCCGTTTTTCCATACTGAGATTTGTTCTTACCTGAGCTTAGACGAGTAATATCTTCACTCCTGAATATATCACTGCGCGGATGTCGAAGTGCTCCTAAGGTGTTATTACACCTTACAATAGTTCCCCTTTTTATCCGCTTAGAAAATCGACATGTTTAATTTTGTGTAATACTTTTATACTTGGATTGTGTAACTATTCACGTAACTGTATTTGAATAGGGGAAACATTGGCCCCTGTTTGGCCCCAGAGAGGGGCGGAGGAGAGGCTAAATGCTAACAACATCTTTGGTCTTTTTGCGTGACTGAGCGCACGCACAAAGACCAGACGGTACACATCAACTCCTCTAAGCTCAGGTAAGAATATTTCAGTATGGAAAAACGTTGGCCTTTCGCTTTAAGCTTATTTTAAAATTCATAATTCTGCACAGGAATGGGCTAAAGACTTACTAAAGTCTAATCATCTCGTGGGCCGGATCTGGCCCGCGGGCCTTGTGTTTGACACATACGACATAGGGTGATTATGGGTAAAGTGGGACACTTTTTGAAAATTCACTTTCCATATTAAACCATCCATCCATCCATCCAAAGAAAAGGTTTTCAGGTGCTATGGGTAAAGTGGGACACTTTTTACTGAAACCAGTATAGAACACCGGTGTTTGAGTGTAAGAGGCTGGGTGTGTGAGACGTGTGACTCACTTCCTCCATCAGACTCGAGTTTGAAGCCGTCTTCATTGTTGCCGTCGACAACTGTGGCATTCAGGACAAAGTGAGAGCAGTTCCACTTCTGAGCCCTGCAACACAAGCTTCTGTGTTAATGCCAAATCAAATCCAATCAATTCAACCTTTATTTATAAAGCGCTTTTCATACCGAAAGGTATCGCAAAGTGCTTTACAGATAACAAACAGACAAACAGGTGCACGTGGAGTACCAGTTTGTGCAGTTACATTTAAAAGATGGCTGCACCAGATTTAGCACTATGCTAATTTACCAGTCCCCAGCTCCAACAAAGACATTCTGGAACAGTCTTCAGCCCTGTCTGCAGAGGGACTCCACCAGCCCTGGGTCTGTCTATAGTCTGTCTTCAGCCCTGTCTGCAGTGGGACTTTATTTTATCCTTTATTTAACCAGGATAAAACTCATACAGATTAAAAATCTATTTTCCAAGAGTGTCCTGGGCAAGAGGCAGGGAAATAATTTAACATACAAGTTACATTCATTAAAAAAGAATCCAACACTGAATATCTATATGAATCTTTATACCTATATGAATATATAGTCTGTCCGTCCATGGGAGTGGATCTATCCGTCTGTGGTTCTTTTTTCGTACAGTTTTTTTTGTTTGTCCTCACCACATTGGAGGGTCTAAGAACAGACGCCCTGGAACACATTTACATTTACATCTGCTGCTGACTGTTTACTTACATCTGTTTGGACATCAGACTGGACACTACATTTGCTTGGTCATTGCACTGTTTTTGTTTCATTGTTTTAATGTTTGTGCAGCCCTGTGAGGCAACTCCTATTTTGATATTGGGCTACATAACAAAACTGGTTTAGTCCTGATTGAGTACCTGTAGAAGTTGTTCTCGCCGTATTGGAGGGTATTGTTGTCAAACAGATGCAGTGTGAGGTGTTCATCAGAGCCTGATCCTTTGGACCATCACTGACCGCCCAGACCAGGACCCAAGGCCCCTCCACCTGCAGGACCAGGTCAAGGGTTAGACTGGGATTAGAGCGAAGCAATAGCAATTACAGTTGCTAAAATGTAGCACGTTAAATCAGTATTTAGGCAACAAGTTTTCCCCCAGTGTATACGTTTTTTAGACAGCCTTTGCAGTCCTGGTTTACCGCGTGTAGTTGATCAGGGTGGATGGTCTTCATGAGGCCCTTACATTCCGCCTCTTTGTCGTTGGCCTGGGCCCAGACCAAGAGCAGGGCCGGAATCAGGACATCTCGACAAACTGGGACACCAGCCAATCGCAGCTCTTAAATCTGTCCCAACCGCCAATAAGAGCGCTGTTTGAGGCCGTCCAAAGGGCCAGAGTCACTGACCGTCTTACCAAAGGCTGGGTTGGACCAGATCCAGCCCAGGGTTATCCAAGGATGGACCAAAGTTAGTCCTGGTTCGTTTTTAGTTCATGATTGGTGTTGGGTTAGTCCTGGGTAAGTCTGGGTTCAGTCCGGGTCCTGGTCTACAGGGCTGAAGTGGCTGTTTTCAGAGATTGTAATTGTTTTATTGATTTTGTGCAGATTACAGTACAGTTACATCCTCCAAAAACAAATGAAATCTGCGTGTCTTTGTGTCGGTCTCTCCTGTAGATGACCATGGCTGTGGTTAGTTATAGATCCAGTGCACGGCGTAACGAGCCTCAAATCAAACGCACTGCTCCGAGTGCTTTAGCCTTCGTGTGAGAAAAGCCAAAATGAAACGACCACTTAACGAACGCATGGCCTGCACGTATGTTCTGTGCACTACAATCTGTTTTCTGTTTTGCTTTGTATTGTGAGCCCAGAGGTGCATTTTATTATAAAGCAGCTTTGAAAGCATTGCCAATTTTATTCTAAGATTAGTAGTAGTAGTAGTAGTAGTAGTAGTTAGTAGTAGTAGTTTATTTTCTTCGGTCATTACGAACATTTAGATCTTAGGTCACATGTTTGTCAAAGATCGTATACATTATACAATAAGAAAAACGTGTACATTAAGAATTTAAGAGCTAAATGATGCCTGACCGAAAGGGGTTTAGGCTGAAGTCAAGACTTATACGGCCTAACCCTTTTTACAACTGTGACACTATGTTCAAAGATGACACGTTATACAGTTTCTCTAATACCAACGATGGAAACATGTAAGCACAACGCTGAGGAAGCACTGTTGTACGTCACAACTGCTGTGTAAACATCAACAGGATCATGTTTTAAGATATTTAGTCTACCGTTTCTGGACTATACTGAAGGATATGTGTCCACCATTCTGTCTCATGCATTAGTCAACCTCTAAAATAGACTGTGTGTGTGCGTGTGCGTGTGTGTACACATATATATATATATATTATATAAATTGTTTATAGTATTTATTTTATTTTTCTTCAATGTATAAGCTCCCTCTCGCTGTGTTGTGTTATGATAATGAAAATTAATTTTAAAAAAAAAGAAGATATTTAGCCTAATAAAAAGTGGATTTGTTGGAGCGAGGTATTCTGCATGGCTTATCACTCTAATTGCTTTCTTTTGTAATAAGAAGATAGGTTGTATATGAGTTTTAAAGGTATAAAAACTCATGTACAACCTATATTATGAATACTGTCTAATGATGAAAGCTATTTCAAATATAATATTTTAGATTGTACTTGCCCCTTATGAGAGACCAACAGGCCTGGTTAGAACCATGAGGCCGTCCTTCTGTGGACCCCCCACCTGCAGGGGGCGCCATAGGGGCTGGTGCAGCTCCAACAGCTGCCCCCCCCTGCACCTCAATGAGGCGTGACCCTCAGGGTATAAGGACTTTAGCACTTTTTCTTACAAAGTGACATGTAGAGAAAGCAGCAAACTTCATACCTGTATCATCAGGAGCTACTATTACTATAACACTAATCTTACTGGGATTGTTTTTTCCACAATTGCAAATGTGATAACCAAATGTCTACTTTCTTACATTTCTTTACGGAGGCTTAAACACTGAGAGACTCAAAGCGTGTTTAGAACTCTTTATTTTGGGTGTAGTTTCTTGGTTCAAGCCTTCTCCGGCGCTGACTTTAGGTGGCAGAAATCTGAAACAGAAACAGATGTTTGGAATTCTGATGTTCTATCACAATGATTTGAATGTTTTTTACTAACTGTATGCACAATTGACTATATTAGCCATATTGTTCTTTTTGTTTGTTTCAAACTCCAAACTGTGTAAAACTGAAAGGCTGTTGGATTGAAGTGTTCCGGGGGTTGATGATGTTTGTAATGACAGGAAGTGTTTCCAAATCAGGTCCACGCTCTGAATCCAGTGCAGAATTATTATGCAGCTATTTTCCCTCACACAGAACGGAAAGGAAAAGACATCAAATGTCACACATTGTTAAAAGCTGGAGGGATGCAGGACTTAAACGAGCAACATAACCACCTCCACTACATCATGAAGAGTGAAATGGAATCAGCGTCTGAGAAGAGAAGGAAATCTTCAAGACAAGCAGCAGCTGTGGTTGAAATGCCTTTCAAAATCTCTGCATCCCTCTAATCAGGAGATTGTCACATGTCTCTTCCTTCCCTTTTTGTGTGAGGGAAAATAGCCGCATAATAATGGTGCCCCTGATTCAGAGCTTGGACCTGCTTTGACCTCACATCTTCAAGCACTGCCACGACCTGGGACGCTTAAATCCAGTCTTTTCAGGTTTACACAATTTGGAGTTTGAGAATGAGCAGAAACTCCCCCAATATGGTCAGAAAACTAACTTGCGTAATCATTTTGCACTCAATGTATGTTTGTTTAGGTGAATACTGGAGTAGTACCGGCCGCTCCGTCGTAGTGCCACTCATCGAAGTTGTTCCCAGTCAGACCGAAGTATTTAGCCTTTGCTTTGTGCTCCTCATGATCCTTCTCCAGATCCTTCACGTCCGTATGGTGTCCATATCTCCCTGAGGAACAGGCATAAACCAAGGTTGAACTAGGACTATACCAGGACTAAACCAGGACAATACCAGGACTATACCAGGACAATACCAGGACTAAACCAGGACTAAACCAGGACTAAACCAGGACTATACCAGGACTATACCAGGACTAAACCAGGACAATACCAGGACTATACCAGGACTATACCAGGACAATACCAGGACTAAACCAGGACAATACCAGGACTAAACCAGGACTAAACCAGGACTAAACCAGGACTATACCAGGACTATACCAGGACAATACCAGGACTAAACCAGGACAATACCAGGACTAAACCAGGACTAAACCAGGACTATACCAGGACTAAACCAGGACTATACCAGGACTAAACCAGGACTATACCAGGACTATACCAGGACTATACCAGGACAATACCAGGACAATACCAGGACTATACCAGGACAATACCAGGACAATACCAGGACAATACCAGGACAATACCAGGACAATACCAGGACTAAACCAGGACTAAACCAGGACTAAACCAGGACTATACCAGGACTATACCAGGACTATACCAGGACAATACCAGGACAAAACCAGGACTATACCAGGACAATACCAGGACAATACCAGGACAATACCAGGACTATACCAGGACTAAACCAGGACTATACCAGGACTAAACCAGGACTATACCAGGACTAAACCAGGACTAAACCAGGACTGTACCAGGACTGTACCAGGACTGTACCAGGACTAAACCAGGACTATACCAGGACTATACCAGGACAATACCAGGACTAAACCAGGACTAAACCAGGACAATACCAGGACTAAACCAGGACTATACCAGGACTAAACCAGGACTATACCAGGACTATACCAGGACTATACCAGGACTATACCAGGACTAAACCAGGACTAAACCAGGACTAAACCAGGACTATACCAGGACTATACCAGGACAATACCAGGACAATACCAGGACTATACCAGGACTAAACCAGGACTATACCGGACAATACCAGGACTAAACCAGGACTAAACCAGGACAATACCAGGACTAAACCAGGACAATACCAGGACTAAACCAGGACTAAACCAGGACTAAACCAGGACTATACCAGGACTAAACCAGGACTATACCAGGACTAAACCAGGACTATACCAGGACTAAACCAGGACTATACCAGGACTATACCAGGACTATACCAGGACTATGCCAGGACTATACCAGGACTATACCAGGACAATACCAGGACTATACCAGGACTATACCAGGACTAAACCAGGACTAAACCAGGACTAAACCAGGACTAAACCAGGACTAAACCAGGACTAAACCAGGACTAAACCAGGACTAAACCAGGACTAAACCAGGACTAAACCAGGACTAAACCAGGACAATACCAGGACTAAACCAGGACTATACCAGGACAATGCCAGGACAATGCCAGGACTATGCCAGGTCTGTACCAGGACTGTACCAGGACAATACCAGGACAATACCAGGACTAAACCAGGACTAAACCAGGACTAAACCAGGACTAAACCAGGACTAAACCAGGACTAAACCAGGACTAAGCCAGGACTATGCCAGGACTATGCCAGGTCTGTAACAGGACTATACCAGGACTATACCAGGACAATACCAGGACTAAGCCAGGACTATGCCAGGACAATACCAGGACTAAACCAGGACAATACCAGGACTAAACCAGGACTATACCAGGACTATGCCAGGACAATACCAGGACTAAACCAGGACTAAACCAGGACTAAACCAGGACAATACCAGGACAATACCAGGACTATACCAGGACTAAACCAGGACTATGCCAGGACTGCGCCAGGACTGTACCAGGACTGTACCAGGACTAAACCAGGACTAAACCAGGACTATACCAGGACTATACCAGGACTATACCAGGACTGTATCAGGACTATACCAGGACTGAGTCAGGACTCACTGTACATGAGCAGGAAAGGTCCATCAGTTTCACTTTTGTAGAACATCTCCATGGTGTTTTCTGGACTCGGGAAGACCTCTGCAGTGACGGTGTCATTGTACGGTTCCCACTCTCCGTGTAAGTTCTGCACTGGAAACCACAGAAGCATCATTAAAGAAGTATAAGCACATCCAGGAAACCTTAGACGAGCTTTCAGGTAGATCAAACTCACTTCCTCCCTCCAAGTGGAGGCGGTGAATTCTCTCGCTGATCTGAGGAAGGACCAGGTTCCCCTTGTAGGAAATGCATTTCCCTCCTCTGAAAAACAGGTTTTATCAGTTCCACTAAAGAGAAAGCTGTGATTCTCTTCAGAAGCCCATGTTCAAAGGTTCATATTGCAGATGTGCACTTCTGCTCGCCTGCTACACGGTTGGAACAGACCAATCAGTGCAACGGTTCTGCTAGCGCGGGACTTAAGCGGGGCTAAGCTAAAACATACAGGCTTGTTTTTCACACAATTGAAAGATTTAGAAGAAATGAAAATGTATAATATTTTACACTAAATCCAACCTTTCTTAAAACTTGTAGGTCACTGTCAGACAAACATCTGCAGTTTGTATCAGCATGATTTCTAATCAAAGAGGCGACAAGCCTGGGTGGGCAGCACCCTATCCAGGGGTTTATACATCCGGGAAAACACACCCTCACTAATGAATGCAAAGATACAAAACCACATGGTAGACCAGTGTTTTTCAACCACTGTGCCGTGGCACACTAGTGTGCTGTGAGCTATTGTCTGGTGTGCCGTGGGGAATTATCCAATTTCACCTAGTGGGTCTGAAATTATTTATTTTTTGAAACAAATTAATTATTTTCCGCAAATAATGTGCCGTTTTTGAGTATCTGTGCTGCCTAGTGATCGACAAAGTCACCATGTAATACTCTTCCATATCAGTAGGTGGCAGGTAGCTCATTTCTTTGAGACAAGAGAATTAGTGATGCATGAATGCAACGCGTGGCATTGTGGCTAACGAGACTATAAGGCAGGGGTGTCAAACTTACAGCCCGCGGGCCAGAACCGGCCCGCCAGTGGGTTCAGTCCGGCCCACGGGATAAATATGCATTATTAAAGAAGAATAAACTTCATTTTCTTTCAAATTTGCAGTTCTTATATTGTCCACTAGGGGCGTGGGGTTTAAATCAGTTCTATCGCTTTACCAGCTTTTTCTGTTGACTCTAGCACCCTCTTCAGTGAAATGTCTTTGTCAAAAAAGAGAAAAGTGGACAAAGAGTGTCGGATTTTTCAAGAAAAATGGACCTCTTCTTATATGTATACAGTGATCTTTGTTTTTACATAATTGTATCGTTTGATATAATTGATAAATGTTGACATCTCTTTTGCAAGAAAAAAATAAGACTTGAAAAGAGGACCATTCACTCTAATGAATACTATGTAGCACTTTGAGAAACTTGTAAAGTGTAAGCTGTAATGTTTTATTTTCCTGTTTACGTTATATGTGGCCCGCGAACCGCCGTGGCAGCTGAATTTCGGCCCACGACCCAAAATGAGTTTGACACCCCTGCTATAAGGTGTTCCTTAAAGACACAATTTCTGCTGTTGGTGTGGCTCATGATTTTTTCAAAGAAAAAAAATGTGCCTTGGCTCAAAAAAGGTTGAAAAACACTGTGGATGATCACCGTCACAGTGATCTACAAAATATAAAGTAGTTGGTCAGGAGTACATACACAGTATTTCTCTCTTGAAGGACCACGGTGTGATTGTCAGGCTGAACATGCATCTCCACGTGGGAGCTGGTGAGGTTCACCCATGGGTCGTTAAGGTCCGTAATCTTACTATAGGCCATCCACACCAGCACCCAGTCCCCATTCACCTGCACACAAGACCAGGTTCAGTCCTGGATCAGTCCAAGTTCAGTATTAAACAAGATGGCCGCCACTAACCTGGTGCAGCTCGTCTGAATCCAGAGTTGGCAGCACAGACTTTTTGTGGCAGAAATCTGAAACAGAAACACAGACGTCAGTGGAAATATTTCAAATGTTTTCGGTGAATACTGATAGTTTTACCTGCTCCATGGTAGTGCCACTCCACAAAGTTCTCCCCGTGCAGATTCAGGCACTTGGCCATCGCTCTGTGCTCCTCATGATCCTTCTCCAGGTCACCCACGTGCTGTCCCTCTCTCCCTGAGGACAAGAGACAAACCAGGTCTGAACCAGGATTTAACCGGGCCTAACCTGAGAATATACCAACACTGAACATGCGTATCTTAAGATGATGCTAAGGGGCCATTGGATGTCAATCTCAAAAGAGCTGTACATTTATTAATAATTTCTAATGAGGATTTGACATTACATTTTTGTGGCTGATGGGTTGACAACCGCTGAAAACATCTGGATCGCTCATAATTTGATGGCTACCTGATGGCTACATGCTAACATGCATAAAACTACCTCGTACAGAGTTAGTCCTGAGGTCTGAGGACTGTTTCTAGTATAAAAGACGTGCGTCCGATACCAAGGTTTCATAGCAATGTAAACAGCCCCAGTGCTTTAGGACAGTTCCAGTGGAATTCCTCAGGGATCTCTGGGCTCACACCTTTTTACTGTCTTTATTAAGATTGTTGGTCTGGATTACACAGATGCAGTTTCCAATGTTAGATTGTTGACTGCATTTTATTGGTTTACCTAATCTCTTGCTGAGAGTGCGTTCATATTGCAAAAATGTTTTTTTCTAGATTCCGGCAGACGTTCTCACAGTTGAGTCCGTCTCTGAACGCAATTGAAACTAAACGTATGCAAGATGACTATCCAGAATATCCTTCCAGTCACTCCTTTAACTAAGTTTGGAGGCACATGTTAAGGAAATAACTGAAGACATAAAGACAAAAACTAAAAAGCCACTGACTGTATTCGACATAGACGGATCCATATTGTTCGCTTTTGTAGAACATCTTCATGGTGTTTTCTGAACTTGGCAAGAACTCTGCGGTGCCCTTGTGAGTGTACGGCTTCACCTCTCCATCTTTGGTCTCCACTGGAAACAATAACACAGAAGAAGCACACCATAACACGTGGCATAGTTTCCGTTATATGGAGGTGGAGGCAGGACAAAAGCGTGCTCATCGGCCTCTGCTGCTTCCTGAGCCGCCGAGGAAACCTTTGAAATCGCTTTTGGACTCAACAGGAAACGAGGAGCGGAGACGCTTTCACGAGGCTTTCCTTTTACCACGTCACGCACAAGTGTTTCTGCCAAACTGAAAGGGAGTTTGGAAGTAAAGTGGCCGAGGAGCAGCCAACCTGACGCCGTGAGAAGCTGCACTCTTCTGGGGTCTCATTTATAAAACGGTCCGTACGAGCAAAACCCAAACTTTCCCAAAAAAAAAGAAAGGATTTATGAACAGAAATGTGCGTACATGGCCCCTCCTCACGTCACGCCCCCATGTCACCATATAAGACATGCAGAGTAACTTATGAATGAGATTTACCTAAACATGAGGCGATAATGAGAGGGTTTTACCGAGACCCCGGGAGCGGAGAGGGAGGGGCCACACGCCGCAGCGGAGAGGGAGGGGCCACACGCCGCAGCAGTGACCGCAGAGGCCGGGTGGATCTTTACTGACCTGTTACCGCTGCTTCTCTGAAAGTATTGGCAGAGTGCAGTGTCTCATCCATAAAAGTTTTGCAAATACACGTTTAGAACGTAAAGAAGAGCCCGACTGTGATATTTGCCAGTGCCATTCACGGAGCTCAAATTTCCTGAAACCCAAGAATAAGCTTTTAATCACTCAGATGTTGTGTTTTGAGCTCGCTGTACGTGCAGTCGGGGGTTTAGGATGAGCTTTGGGCGTGAATGAGTCCGGGTGGAGAGAGAGACAGAGGGGGGTTATGGAGCTGCAGCGTCTCGGACCAGCCCTCAGCTCGGCCTCTGCTGGAGTTCAGATTATGGTTAAAACAGTTCTGTTCGGATCTCTCCTGCTTTTCGCTCGGAGGAGGCGTCAGCGCGCTCCGGTGTCCATGCATGAGCGTACATGAGCGTGCACGTCTTTGACAAAAATATTGTCATAATCTGTTTTGCTCAAAGTCAAGGCCGTGGGAACCCAGGGTGCTGAGGGTGCTTCAGCACCCCCTGGTGGATAGTTTGCGAACTGCAGGCAATATCAATAAATAGTAAATATGCACAGAGAAAGAATTATTTGGGTAGATTTTGTCCTTCAGCACCCCCTAACTAAAATGTCTTCCCACGGCTCTGCTCAAAGTATAAGAACAAACTATTTAAACTCTCTATGAAAGCCTATGGTTTAATTCTTATATTTTGTATTTTTAATACCAATCATTTCTGATGAATAAGTTGATGGTTTAAAATGTGCACAAAACTTGATTTCCTCAAACGGACTTCCCCTTGCTGCCTCTCCTCGCGTCTGTGGAGCGGTTATGAAAAGTGCGGACTGCGTACGGCGGTACAGACCCAGTGTGGCGGTGCGTAATGCTTCACGTTCAGTTTGAGTTCTATAAATACCACCTTTGGCGCAGAACAGTTCGTACGGAAGGTTTTGTCCTTTTGTCCGTACGTGAGCTTTATAAATGAGACCCCAGGTCAGTAAGAAGCTGTCGCCCGCACTCACACCTGCACAAACGTACCGAGACACATCCAACTCACTTGCTCCCACCAAGTCCAGATGGTTGTGTCCCTCGTGGCTCTGGGGTAGGGTCAGGTTGAAGGTGTAGGACAAACATTTGTCTCCACTGAAAACACATAGACACTTTTAAAGCAAGATGGCCGCTGCAAATGACTGACAATGTCACAGGAATGTATAGCTCGAGAACCTGCTTTCCAACACCTTACAACTTCAACATACCAGCATTTATTAGGATACAATATAAAGCAGAAATATTGTCCTCTGAACATAATCATGTGTGTGTAAAAGGGGGCGACAGCTGTGCCGCGCTCGGGGACTCATCTCCGGACCAAGCTAAGGGTAGACTGAGTGGAATCCAACACCAATGTGCAATGTAAATGACACAAGCAGGGTATTGGCGCCACCATCTGGCCAAAATGTAAGTTGGCTTCAAAAATGTGAAAAAGAAAACATGACATCACAAAATGAAGTTATAAATATACACCAACATTGTCTGTGAAATACAAAGTGACATATTAATGACATTATGTGTCAGTAAAAAGCTTTTCCAATAAAAGGAACCTTAGCCCACAGGCCCCGCCCTCATGACCTTTGTCCCGTGTCAACAGTGTTTTCTTTTTTTTCTATCATGTGTTTACATTCCTGGGGGAAAAAGACAAGTGTCTAAATTAATAAGCGCCAATTTATGTTCTTCCCAGTGGGTGCCCAGTCCCAAAAGGCTGAGATTGATCTCGCAGCCTCGTGGATGGGAGCCCTGTGCTCTTCCTATGGAGCTAACGTAGCAGAACTAAGCTGGCGGCCTGTGAAGTCTGCTGCGCGTCCACGCTTGGCCATGATTTCTCAGTGAACTCTGCGTGGTCTGCTCATGTACCAGTAAGTGCTGATTAGTTGAACCTGTCTTGAATGAGTGAGATTAGCCAAGCTCGGTGTGCCTTTGGTGAAACCCAGTAATCGCAGCTTGAATTGTTGTGCCAGGATTTGGAGCCTAAGCCGAGCTTTACTGAGCCAGTTTTATGAAACAGCCCTCTGGAAAGTGTTTTTGATCTGACCTATTGTTGTGAAGGGGTTTTCTTCACCAAGGAAATAATTCTTCTGTCATCCACCACATTTGTCATCCGTGGTCTTCCAGAGGGCTGTTTCATGAAACTGGCTCAGTGAAGCTCGGCTTAGGCTCCCCATCCTGACTTATGTTAGGCACAACAATTCAAGCTGCGATTACTGGGTTTCACCAAAAGGACACTGAGCTTGGCTAATCTCACTCATTCAAGACAGGTTCAACTATTTAGCACTTACTGCAGACCACACTAACCATCACAGAGTTCACTGAGAAATCCTGGCCAAGCGTGAACGCGCGGCAGACTTTTTTTTTTGGACCGAGCACCCACTGGGAAGAACATAAATTGGCGTCTATTAATTTAAAAACATATATATATATATATATATATATATATATATATCATTTTTAAGGAATTTAAACACATGATAGAGTTGTAATTTCTACAATTTAAAATCTTTGGTGGTGGTTTATAGAGCCAAAAACAAAGGAGTCGATATTTATGGACCTGACTGTAAATGTGAAAGCAGTGACTGTTCACTGAAACACACCGTGTTTAACATAATGGTCATGGGCCAAATCCAGTCTATAAGCTGATTATATTGTAAGTTATATAGTGTAGTTTTAGCATTTTAATATGAATATTGCTGCTAAAAATGCAAAACATTTAAACAAATGATGTCAGATCACGTTTGAAATGTTAGTATGTCGACAGCACCAGTACGTACTCGTACACGTTGCGCTCGTGCACGACCAGGGTGTGATTGTCGGGCTGGACGCGGATCTCCATGTGGGAGCTGTTTATCTTCGACATCTCCTCAAAGCCCTTGACCTTATCGTAGACTGCCCAGACCAGCACCCAGTCCCCATCCACCTGCACACAAGAGCAGGTAACGTCCTGGTCCAGTCCTGGATTAGTCCTATTCTAGTTCTGGTTAAGTCCAGGTCCAGCCTTAGTTTAGTCCTGGTCCAGTCCTCATACTGACCTGGTGCAGTTCCTCTGGGCCCAGAGTCTTGTTGCAGACATGTGGCTCCTCGGCCTGGCTGTAGACCAGGACTAGAACCAGACTGAGGACTCCGAACAGGGACTTCATCTTGACACCGTTAGAAGTCTGATGCGTACGGTGTTTATACGCCACAGACCGGATCAATCCGAGGGCGGTGTTTGAGTTCACCAACAGGGCAGCTCCTTTTCTGAGGACTGGGGTTCAGACAAGTTTCTATGAAAGCACGAGACACGGAATAAACAAACATGAAAGTAGGGCTGTGTGAATAATAATCTAAAAAGCACTTATCAGACCCCGAAAACTACAACTGTATTGATTGTTTGTTACGCGCACACACACACACAAACACAAACACACACTCTGAGTTTTCGCTCATGCCTTCTGGACGTCGTTTTTATGTACCCTTTCGGAAAACAAATCGTTTTGCCAACTCTTTTGTCCGTCTGTCACTGAACCGTTGAATTCTGAAGGGAGTGTGTTTACTAAGTGACATCGACCTTTTTGAAATGTGTCCTTTTCTTTTAATTATCTGCATTGTCTGTATTGTTGGAAGTGACACACAGTGAGTGTTGTGATGTGTTTGTACAAACATCTGTCGGAGTTTGCAGCAAATCAATTGCCCTTGAGGGATCAATAAAGTTTTCTGAATCTGAACACACGCACACGCACACACAGAGACTCTTCTGAGTGGGCTACTCAGAAACTCTTTAATACCACAATCAATATTTCTGAACTTCAACAGAGAGTTCCTGAACATACTTATTCATCAGGCCCATTAGCCAAAAATGCTGTACCTACTGCTATAAAAGTAATATTTACCAAAATCGTTACATCCGGGTTAGCGGAGAAAAATGCTAACGGTGCAGCAGTTTCGCTAAACCCGGAAGTAGCGTCTTGAGCCGCAGCTCGATGTCTCGCGCTCCTCCTCCGCCTCGTTGTTCATAAACAACGCGCTGCATTTACAAAAGCTACTTTTTACGCAGTAACAGGAACCAAACTGTAAATGAAACACTGTCCTGAGGGAAAGCGTGAATAGCGATGTTCTCTGTGGCGCCGGTATCAAAGCCGGACCATGCTGCGTCCGGCCTGTTAGTGAATGAATGAATTGGTCTTGGAGTCCCTCTCCGCGTGCATTCACAAGGCTCGCTTCAAGTGGCGTCCTGTTGAGAAAGCTCTTGTTTGTACAGACCGGCGCCGAGGCGGCGTGCAGGGGATCGGCGCGGACCGCCTCCGCTCCTGAAACCAAACATGGAACTCCAGCGCATTTTTCCGCAATAACGACAAATATGGGTCGATTGTCACAACTCTGAAATCGGTCTATTTGGGCGTTTTTTTTGCCTGGTTGGGCAGCTTCGCAGCGGCCTAAATGGTCGTTATTTTTCAGTGTATGGTCACGCGACGAAGATGGAAGCAGTGGTCATCTTTGGTCTGCGCAATTCCGCCTTTCCCCTCCAAAAACGTGTAGTTGAATCCTCTGTGTTCAGACGAAAGGGAAAACTGCAGAATAGATCCATGTCGGGGTCTTACAACAGGCCTATGAGCATCGTTTAACATGTCGTCAGTTTACTCCATTGATGAGACCACCTCCAAGGGCTTTGTCTGAAACAATGGTCACTGTAGGGCAGGTACCAGCCAGAGTTGGAGTCCTTTGGTCCTTCAACATTTTCGTTTTGTGGAGGCAATATTGCAGTGGGAAACAAATGTATTTACATCAAAAATAATTAGTGTGAATAATTTAGCATACAAATCGAAATGATTAAGATTGTCAAATATAATTCAAGCTAATAATTGTGATGAAAAATACATTTGTCTCCCACTGAAATATTTCCTCCACAAAACTAAAATATTGATAGAAACCTATGGACTCTAAAACTGACTGGTCTGTGCGCCACAGGGGCCAGGACCAGCTCTGACCATGGTCTCTCCTGTCACGCACCAGGATACCTGTTCCTCTGACCACAGTCTTACAAACAGAATAGAGCAGGTGAGGATTGATTCTGTAGTGTAAAGCAAGTCTGCTGCCCCAGTGACAGTGAGACAAATGAGCTGTAAAGTTCTTACCTCGCCATTTACCCAGTTATGTGGCGTGCAGACTGCACTATGGTGGATGGCAATGGCGTCCCCTCTCACTTGACTGGGAACCAAAGCCACTGCAACATCGCATGGCGTCTTCTCCCACAGAGTGCGGAGCTGCACAGAAGTCCTGAATAATCCTTATTAAACCACTGGTACTTTTGGTACCTTGCGTGGGCCAGATCTGAGGATGAAGATGGGACCATGGGTGTTGGTTTCTGCGGGGTCTTGGGAGGCATGCTGTGGCCCTGTATTGATTTGCCATTACAACAATGAGTTGATGACATGACAATATATTGTCATACTTACCTCTTCGAATGTTTTTTTAATGGCTGTAACATAGTGTCCCGTGTGCGCTGTCGAGTTTTCCGCCAAGACCTTGTATCTCTGGGAATAAAGCCCATCCATTTTTTCCCACTTGTCCGTGGCCGGGTCGTGGGGGCAGCTGTTGGAGCTGCCCAAATCACATAGCACCAGTCCCCCATGGCTCCTCCTGCAGGTGGTGGGTTCCAAACGGGCCTGTTGGTCTCTCATAGGGGCTTCACCCATTCACACTCTCATTCATACACCATGAATGAGCGTGGTGTATGAATGTACACAGACACTGGAGGCAAGGAGGGTGAAGTGTCTTGCCCAAGGACACAACAACAATGTGCACCTTCAGGAGGCAGGATTCGAACCCCCGACCTTCCGATCATGAGACGACCCGCTCTACCATCTGCGCCACCGTCGCCCCTAAAAAATAAAGCCATTATGTATTAATTACTATGTGTAGTACATATTGAGGCAGTGCTGATACATTTGCATATACCAATCGGTCTGGGGGAGAGCAGGGTGTAGACTCCTGCACTTTCCTGCAGGGGTTATGGTTTTGGAGCATGTTTTCTACATAACCTTTATCATGTATGGACTTCTTGTTTCATCAGCTCAAATACCAGCCAAAGATTGACTGTGTACAACGCTGCCTCCATGTGCCTCACTTAATCCCTGGGGAAGGGAACTTAGAAAGCTGTTTTTGTTTTCTTACTCATATTTTCATGATATCACAGTAAATAGACATTTAATTTCATGTACTATGTCACATGGAGGAATACATGTAATGTCCATATGCATTAATTAGTGGTTGACGACTTGACAATCTTTAATCTTGAATCTTGACCATGTGTGTGAAACACTTGAAATCTCTTCTCAACATGCATCTACATGAACACATTTACACACAAGTACCATTATGCACATGAACATGACATATTAAGTAATTGTTTTACCTTTCTGTGGACGATTTGAAGAGAGTCTTTATATTCTCTGAGCAGGCGATTGTGGATTGCTTGACATCATCCAACCTTGCTTAGGTCCCTTTGTGAAACATTCTTCAAGTCCCACTGACTTTTCTCCATAATGCCTTGTTTATTATTGTGGGTCGTTATTTTCTGCAGAAAGTTCAGAGGGGCAAATTTCAGCATTATTCAGACCTTTCCTTGGCCCTCATTTATCAACATTGAGTAAACAAATGGTGTATGCGTGACATTTATGAACCTGTGCTTTCCGCTCAGATCTTATCGTACGCAAGCGCAGCTGATGGTAAATGCCACGGAGAAATCCTAGAGTCATTTGAATGAAACGCCCAAAAATATTCATGTAAGAGGAGGCCTCACCCTAACCTGGCAGTAGACATATCACTCTGGGATGGCTGCCTTTCAGTCTGTTCGTGAAAAGGAGGGGCATGCAGTACAATACTTCGACCTGATTGGGTGAAGTGCCAGCTAGTACCCGCCTTCCTTAATACGCTTTTAGCCAATCGTAGCATCGAGCTATGTGACGTCTCAGATGTGCGCCAGGAATGACCGGTGGGCCGTGTTTACTTTAAGTAAGCCCATTGTTGGATGTTTACGGAGAAGTCGTCATGTCATCGTGCAACGATTTTTGTGGAATTTGCAAGACAAACCTGCGCATAAAAGGCGTTTTAAGCCACACAAAGTTGATTTTTGAACATCGTCAATCCTCTGATGAAAAAACTTTGCATGCACGATTGATGGACGTGGGATGAACCTTGTCAGTGGGTACATCAAAATCATGGCGAATGTGCAGGTCATGCTTCCGTCAGTTGGAGAGGATAGAGAGAGACTTTGCCATTTTAACCAAATGGAAAGAGGCCGAAAGCGAGATGACAGGTGAAGCTTCTTCTGCTAAACGGACGAGAGAGTTTACTCCATCTAAAACTCCGAGGTCTATTAAAAAACAGCGGCCGAAGCCACTGAAGCCACTGAAACCAGTGAAGCCACTGAAACCAGTGAAGCCAGTGAAGCCACTGAAGCCAGTGAAGCCACTGAAGCCACTGAAGCCAGTGAAGCCAGTGAAGCCAGTGAAGCCACTGAAGCCACTGAAGCCAGTGAAGCCAGTGAAGCCAGTGAAGCCACTGAAGCCACTGAAGCCAGTGAAGCCACTGAAGCCAGTGAAGCCAGTGAAGCCACTGAAGCCAGTGAAGCCAGTGAAACCAGTGAAGCCACTGAAACCAGTGAAGCCAGTGAAGCCACTGAAGCCAGTGAAGCCACTGAAGCCACTGAAGCCAGTGAAGCCAGTGAAGCCAGTGAAGCCACTGAAGCCACTGAAGCCAGTGAAGCCAGTGAAGCCAGTGAAGCCACTGAAGCCACTGAAGCCAGTGAAGCCACTGAAGCCAGTGAAGCCAGTGAAGCCACTGAAGCCAGTGAAGCCAGTGAAGCCACTGAAGCCACTGAAGCCAGTGAAGCCAGTGAAGCCAGTGAAGCCACTGAAGCCACTGAAGCCAGTGAAGCCAGTGAAGCCACTGAAGCCACTGAAGCCAGTGAAGCCAGTGAAGCCACTGAAACCAGTGAAGCCAGTGAAGCCACTGAAGCCAGTGAAGCCACTGAAGCCACTGAAGCCAGTGAAGCCAGTGAAGCCACTGAAGCCAGTGAAGCCACTAAAGCCACTGAAGCCAGTGAAGCCACTGAAGCCAGTGAAGCCAGTGAAGCCACTGAAGCCAGTGAAGCCACTGAAGCCACTGAAGCCAGTGAAGCCAGTGAAGCCAGTGAAGCCACTGAAGCCACTGAAGCCACTGAAGCCAGTGAAGCCAGTGAAGCCACTGAAGCCACTGAAGCCAGTGAAGCCAGTGAAGCCAGTGAAGCCACTGAAGCCACTGAAGCCAGTGAAGCCAGTGAAGCCAGGGAAGCCAGGGAAGCCACTGAAGCCACTGAAGCCAGTGAAGCCAGTGAAGCCACTGAAGCCACTGAAGCCAGTGAAGCCACTGAAGCCACTGAAGCCACTGAAGCCAGTGAAGCCACTGAAGCCAGTGAAGCCAGTGAAGCCAGTGAAGCCACTGAAGCCAGTGAAGCCAGTGAAGCCACTACAGCCACTGAAGCCAGTGAAGCCACTAAAGCCACTGAAGCCAGTGAAGCCACTGAAGCCACTGAAGCCAGTGAAGCCACTGAAGCCAGTGAAGCCAGTGAAGCCAGTGAAGCCAGTGAAGCCACTGAAGCCAGTGAAGCCACTGAAGCCACTGAAGCCACTGAAGCCAGTGAAGCCACTGAAGCCAGTGAAGCCAGTGAAGCCACTGAAGCCAGTGAAGCCAGTGAAGCCACTGAAGCCACTAAAGCCACTGAAGCCAGTGAAGCCACTGAAGCCAGTGAAGCCAGTGAAGCCACTGAAGCCACTGAAGCCAGTGAAGCCACTGAAGCCAGTGAAGCCACTGAAGCCAGTGAAGCCACTAAAGCCACTAAAGCCACTGAAGCCAGTGAAGCCAGTGAAGCCTCTGAAGCCAGTGAAGCCAGTGAAGCCACTGAAGCCACTAAAGCCACTAAAGCCACTGAAGCCAGTGAAGCCACTGAAGCCACTGAAGCCACTGAAGCCAGTGAAGCCAGTGAAGCCACTGAAGCCACTGAAGCCAGTAAAGCCACTGAAGCCAGTGAAGCCAGGGAAACCAGCGCGTGCCGTCTCTTCCGACCATCTACTGCGATGCCATTACGGCAAACTCTGACAGAGGTAAGTTAAAAAAGAACTATATTATTAGCCGTAGTGTTTGGCATGGTGCTATGTCATTGTCTACAGTTAAATTTTACCCCATGACACAAAACGTGTTCACCATGTGTAAAGTAAATACATTTTCAAGTAGCCTAACTATTTTCAAGAGGATCAAAGGGGGAGGGGTATTTGCTCAAATCTGGAACAGTCTTCATGAGGATGTGAGACAGGCCTCAACTCTGACAATGTTCAAATCCAGGCTGAAAACAGCTCTTTTTACCCGAGCATATGGAAACTGAAAGTATTTTATCTGCACTCTTGCCTTTTACTGTAATTTATTATTTTTTATGTTGATGTTTTATTTTTTTAATCTGTTTTCTTGTAATTGTATACAACTGTGAAGCACTTTGAATTGCCTTGTGTATGAATTGTGCTCTACAAATAAACGTGCCTTGCCACTAAGCAAAATCTCCTGTGTGACAACAGCGACATCTATTGGGCAGTGTGATTATTATAATAGATCCATGAGTGTGACCAGCCTACTCACCTGGCAATGATGCAGCAAGGCGGGGACGGTGTTCAGAACAAGCGAACCTAACAATTCCCGGTGAGGCTGGCTTGACCGTGGTAGTCAGACCGCGAAACAGCACGGAGAAGTCCGGAGCGTAAACTATATTAAAATGTAATTAAAGTAAAAGTCTGTATGATGTCATAAAAGAGAGAGAGAAGAGGGACTTTAAAAAAAAAAAATCTTTCCCTTCCTGATTGGTCTTGGAAGCCACGCCTGTTTTCCCGTGCACGCGCGAGGTTCAATGGACCAAGAAGTGGCGAGTTTTACGGTGACAGTGTTAATTGAGTTATCCAAGGTAATGTTAAACCTTTCCTGTTTCTCGTCCCCTAACCGTGGTTGGGAGACACAGGGGAGATCCGTCTTCTCCAGGGCCGGTACTTCTCCCGGGCTTTAACTCCCTCAACTTCTCGCTGTACGTGTGGTGGTGGCATACAGAAACACGGAGGCCGTCGTGCTGAAGAGTGGTGTGCTTTATTTGCTTGGCTGTACTAACATACAGGGCCATTTAACTCTCTACCTGCACCGGTCGCCGTATCTTTCCCTCCGGTCATACTCTCATACTCATCAGACTCCAACACACCCGTCCGCTTTGCGGGTCTCATTCGTGGGCGGGGCGCGCCTCGGACACGCGCACTCACTCACTCACGTTCACACACACTGAGCCATCCTAAACTAAGCACATATAAAAGACACATCGCACAACACTACCCCCACCATGGACTGGCAATTAACATGAATTCCATTCCATACAAAACTTAGTACACAATCTCTATATCTGTAGGCCTAAAAATGTGAAGAGATAGCTGTGTCCCAAATATTATGTGAGTTCAAATGAATAGGTAGGTTATACTAATTTGACGTGTCTAAAGTGATGCAGTTTTAAAGCTCATTTAACAGTGAACACAGGAGTAAACATAGTTCTATTCTTTGGCGACCGGGGGTAATACTGTCTGACTAACCTTAATCATAACATACATCCAAATGCAATAAAGTGCAATGTAAAAGCATTGTTGTAACCTGGTAGAGCTGTATCCCCCACCCCTTTTTGTGTGTGTGTGCTGTGGGTGTGTCTTGTGGGTGTGGTGACACAGGTGCAGGGAATCAGCTCTGGGACACAATCACTCTACTTAAGCAGCAGACTCACAACACTCTGTCTCTGTCTCTGGTCTATTCCGTTCAGGTAAAGCATAGCCACTTTCATAATTGTGCACTTTGGCCATTTATCGTGTTTGGCTTGGAACAAATGTGTGGTGCATTTACAAACCTCTGTCTCTGGTCTATTCCGTTCAGGTGTGCTGGAAGGGGGATCTACGGGCGTGGCCCTCGGAGGAGAAATCGTGTGGGTCTCAGTCAGAATCCCAAGTCTGATAACGAACCACAGCCCAAGCTCCGCATTGCGCAGCGCTGCACGGCCTTGCCGGTATCGGACCGAGGACGTTGACCCGAACTCCTCCACTGACTTCCCCCCTCTTGCCTGACCACACAGCACACCTGCACTTCCGGATTAACCCCCATTTTAGTCCTTTTAATATTTTAAAACCAATTTGTAATAAACTGAATCTTTTAATACCAGAACCTGGCTCTGCATTTCCGTCCACACTCCACTGGTTGGTCAGACAGAACTCTGGGCGTTACATCTTGGCGTTGTCGGCAGGATCTGACTCAAAAATAACCAGTGGTGGACAAAATGCCAGAAGTAAATGATTCTCAACCTGGCCCTAGTCAAGTTCCAGCAATTAGGCCTTTTGGCATGGTTCCCATGTTCAATACGATGACCTCCAAGTTTAAAGGCAAAGACTCAGAAATCAGTCTTGGAGAGTGGAAGAGCAGCTTAAAAACCACGTTTGCATTGCAAGGAGTACCAGTGGACTTTAGAGCTGAACTGACGCTTTGCTGCCTAGAGGGGAAGGCCAAAAGAGAAATCTTAATTTTGCCACAAAACAGACGAGACACCGCAGAGAAAATTTTTACAGAGCTTAACAAATTGTATGGGGACAAAGTCACAGCCTCAGTTTTGCGTTCACAATTTTTTAATGCTAAACAACAACCACTTGAGGACATTAGTACTTTTGCTCTCCGACTCCAAGAGGACTTCAACAGACTCAAAAACAAAGACCTAAGAGGAATTAGTGATGACGATGTTTTACTCCGAGACCACTTGATTGAAGGCCTCAGAGATCCAGCCACCAGGGGTGAGTTTCGAACAAAAATTTTGCTGGATGACACGCTCACGTTTGAAACTGTCAAAGACGAACTGTATTTAAGGGAACAGGCCTATGGTGAGACATTTGAACAGGCTCAGTGTTTTACTTTGAAAAGCCACGACAATAATACAGTGAATGCTAAAGACTTTGAACAATTTAAATCTCAACTAAGGGAAGAAATGAACACTCAAATGACGACTAAATTTACTGAACTGTCCAAAACCATCATTGGGGAAATTGGGTCTGAGCTGCAGAGGACCCCACCCGGAGCAGCCCCCTCTCCAGGCTGGAACCCCTCCTTCTCGCAAACCAGACCTGTTAGCAGGAACCGCCCTCGTATTAACTCTACAAACCGGTATGATGATCGGGGCAACCCAATTTGCAATAACTGTAGTCAGCCAGGTCACATTGCTCGCTTTTGTAATAGTAGACCCAGATCGGCATCTTTAAACTAATGGACACCACTGTTGAGGCCCACACAGTGGGGTATCCAGAGTCGAAAGGGCCCAAAGAGAATGTTGCTGATAAGTTGATTGGACAAATACCAAAAGTCGACGTTATCATTGAAACTGTTCCTGTCCATTACATCCTGGACACGGGATCTAATGTCTCTCTGATGAAAACCAGTTTCTTCCTGCGCCATTTTGCCACTCAGGGGAAGAAATTGGAGGACGCAGGACACTGGCTAACACTAGAGGCCGCCAATGGACTTAACATCCCCTACTTGGGTTATGCGATCCTTCCGATTAAAGTGGGTGAAGCTGAGCTGACAGACTGTGGTTTCCTTATTGTAAAAGATCACTGCCTTACTGACACTAATGGGGTTATTGGAATGAATATAATCTCTCGTCTGTGGCAAGAAATGGACAAGCACCCTGTTGCCGTCATGACCCGTGACCCTTCCCAACAACAGGCGTGGACTATGGCTTTTAAAATCTGCTCAAGACAGGCCCAGTTTGCAGGCTCTGAAGGGACGATCGGATATGTAAGGACAATCAACCGCAATCCCATTCAGATTCCTGCTCAGAGTGAAATCTTGCTGTGGGGCCGGACCAAAGGAGGAATCGACGGGAAGGACTATTCGTGCTTGGTGGAACCACTTGAGGTGGGTGGACTTTTGATTGCCCGTTCCTTATCTACCGTCCATTGTGGACGAGTTTTGATAAAAGTCAGAAACCCAAATAGTTCACCAATGTATCTGTATAGACATCAAACGCTAGCCAAAACGTGTGAAGTTAACAGTGCGGATATAATTCCGGAGCATAATGTGACCTTGACCCGTGTCAGTGCAAATGCAGTAAGAGTGAGTACAGACAAAAATAAAATGTTTGCTGAGCTTGAGGCCTTGCCTAATATAAATGATTCTGACTTGTGTGCAGAAAGCAAAGGGCGCTTGCAAGCCCTCCTTCACAAACACAGAGCTGCCTTTGCAACAAATGATGAAGACTATGGACGGACAACAACAGTGCAACATGTAATTCCAACGGCCGATGCACCACCCATCAGAGAACGCTACCGCCAAATACCGCCGCAAATGTACCAGGAAGTGAAGGCCTTGATTCAAGGTATGTTGGACTCTGAGATCGTTGTACCCAGCACGAGTCCGTGGGCTGCCCCCATCGTGTTGGTCCGTAAAAAAGATGGAACTCTTAGATTTTGCGTGGACTACCGCAAATTGAACGCAGTGACTCATAAGGATGCATACCCGCTTCCTCGGATAGAGGAGTCACTAGCTGGCCTGGGCAAGGCAAAATACTTCACTACATTGGATTTAGCCAGCGGGTATTGGCAAGTGCAGGTTGCTCCAAATGACAGAGAAAAAACGGCTTTTATCACTCCGATGGGGCTGTATGAATTTACAAGAATGCCCTTTGGTTTGTCCAACGCACCTGCAACTTTCCAGAGATTAATGCATACATGTCTTGGAGACCAGAATTTGCAGTCTGTACTTATTTATTTGGATGATGTGATAATCTACTCACCAGACTTTGACTCCCACCTGACCCATTTGGACTCCGTGTTAGAGAAATTGGGGAAATACGGCCTAAAACTGAAACCGGGAAAGTGCCATTTCCTGAAGAAAGAGGTGCCATACCTGGGGCACAGAGTATCTGCTGCTGGGATTGCTCCCGATCCTGAAAAAGTAAAGTGTGTTGAAGATTGGCCCATTCCTGAAACAGTTAAACAACTTCAGTCATTCCTGGGCCTAGCAGGCTACTATCGCCGTTTTGTTAAAGACTTTGCTAAGATTGCCAGCCCACTTAATCGCTTATTGACAGGAATAAGCCCTAAAAAATGTTCGGGACGGCAGCTCCTAGCTAACTGGGATGAGACTTGTACAGAGGCCTTCCAAACTCTAAAAAATACGCTTACGTCTGCACCAATTTTGGCTTATGCTGACTTTAACTTGCCCTTTGTCTTGTACACAGATGCCAGTAGCCGGGGCTTAGGTGCAGTGCTCTGTCAACTACAAGATGGGAAGGAGAGGGTAATTGCCTTTGCTAGCAGAACACTTAGCCCCTCAGAAAGAAATGACAAAAATTATAGCTCTTTTAAGCTAGAGTTCTTAGCCTTAACGTGGGCTGTGACAAAGAAATTTGCGGAGTATCTTCATTGTGCTCCTTTTCTCGTATATACGGATAACAACCCGCTAGTGCACTTGAATTCAGCAAAACTCGGTAGCTTGGAGCAAAGATGGGCTGCACGTTTGGCTAGTTTCCAGTTTGAGATCAAATATAGACCGGGGCGTACTAACCAAAGTGCAGATGCTTTATCTCGTTTCCCCCCAGGGGTACCAACGCTGGACTCGGAGGAGGCGAGAGAAGGGTTGGAGATTCCTGCATTCACCCACATTGGAGCCACTGTAGCCAGAGCAATGTGTGTGGGAGTTGGCGGACTGGACTCCACAGACACAGTTGGTATCCCCGCACTACCAGAACGGACCCAGGTACAATGGCAAAACCTTCAGAGTAATGATCTGGTGCTGGCAAGAGTAGTAATGTACATACAGAGGGGCTACCCCCCAAACAGAGCAGAGAGGCAAAATGAAAATAAAGAGACTCTGCAGGTCCTAAGCCACTGGGACCGCCTCGCATTAGTGGATGGTGTACTGCACCGGAGGCGGCAGGACCCAAAAGAACTGTACCCGATCTTTCAGATATTGCTCCCAGAGGGTGAACGTTACCATGTTTGGCAAATGTACCACACACAAGCTGGCCACTGGGGCCCTGAAAAGACTCATTCTTTGCTGCAGCACAGGGTCTTTTGGCCAAATATGCTTGGAGATGTTACCAACTGGTGTGCTGAATGTCGACAATGTCTCCTCCGTAAAGCACCTAACCAAACACGGGCTCCTCTAGTCCCCATACAGTCAAATGCTCCTATGGAATTGCTTTCCTTGGATTTTCTCTCAATAGGACACCCGGAGGATGTCTTCCACAATGTTCTTGTGATGGTGGACCATTTTACCAAGTTTGCCTGGGCGGTCCCCACCAAAGATCAGACTGCGACCACTACAGCCAAGGTAGTATCCAACAAAATAATTCAACAGGTTGGAGTGCCTAAACGTTTGTTATCCGACCAGGGGCCCAACTTTGAGTCTAACCTTATGAAGGAACTGTGTAACATGTATGGCATTTCAAAGAGCCACACAACACCTTATCACCCAGCAGGAAATGGGGCCTGCGAGAGACTCAATCGGACGCTCCTCGGCTTGTTGGGCACCCTGGGAGAAGAACGAAGGAATTGGTATGAGCATCTACCTGAAATGATGCAGGTATACAACAATTCTGTGCATGGCACAACAGGATATACTCCCCACTATTTGATGTTTGGAAGACATGGATTCCTTCCTCAGGATCGTCTCTTGGGCCTCTCCGAAACGATGGGCTGCTCCTCTGTGGAAAACTGGGTCACCTGTCATCAACGGCGGCTCCAGTTCGCAGTGGAGAAAGCGAGGAAATTCAAGGACTCTGAAATGGCTCGGCAAAAACTCTGCTTCGACCGAAGGTCTGCACCACCTTCGCTACAACCTGGTCAAAAGGTGCTCTTGCAGGACATGAGGGCCAAAGGACGTGGAAAACTGGCTAACAAGTGGGAAGACGTGCCTTACCTGATAGTAAAACAATCAGACCCTAACTTACCTGTCTACGTGATTAGACAAGATGGAAGTGGCCTCGAGAAAGTCGTGCACGGAAATCGGCTAATTCCTGTGCCGAGACCAGCCGAACAAAGAAGCTGTGACCCTGTGCCCACGATTCAGCAGGGAGGCCCCCCGCCTCACCATGGTCCTCCATGGGTTGGGCTTTGGGTCCCTATAAGTTCGGACACTGGAGGGGGCTCTTGGCCCACTAATGAACCCCGGGTCCATCCAGAGGCTGCGGAACATAGGCGATCTGCCAGGGCGACCAGAGGACTACCACCTCAGCGCTACAGAGACGTCTAGTGCTGTGCACCAAGTGGTTGTTGGGACAACAACCATTCTAGCAGGGAGGGATGTAACCTGGTAGAGCTGTATCCCCCACCCCTTTTTGTGTGTGTGTGCTGTGGGTGTGTCTTGTGGGTGTGGTGACACAGGTGCAGGGAATCAGCTCTGGGACACAATCACTCTACTTAAGCAGCAGACTCACAACACTCTGTCTCTGGTCTATTCCGTTCAGGTAAAGCATAGCCACTTTCATAATTGTGCACTTTGGCCATTTATCGTGTTTGGCTTGGAACAAATGTGTGGTGCATTTACAAACCTCTGTCTCTGGTCTATTCCGTTCAGGTGTGCTGGAAGGGGGATCTACGGGCGTGGCCCTCGGAGGAGAAATCGTGTGGGTCTCAGTCAGAATCCCAAGTCTGATAACGAACCACAGCCCAAGCTCCGCATTGCGCAGCGCTGCACGGCCTTGCCGGTATCGGACCGAGGACGTTGACCCGAACTCCTCCACTGACTTCCCCCCTCTTGCCTGACCACACAGCACACCTGCACTTCCGGATTAACCCCCATTTTAGTCCTTTTAATATTTTAAAACCAATTTGTAATAAACTGAATCTTTTAATACCAGAACCTGGCTCTGCATTTCCGTCCACACTCCACTGGTTGGTCAGACAGAACTCTGGGCGTTACATTGTCTCTTCAGCTTTTCCTCTTTTTTTTTTATAAATGTAAAGAAAAATTTGCTTTTTGTAGCAAAAGTATTGAACAAGTACACTAGAGTCCAAAAATGTAAACTGCAAATTCTCTAGTGCAAATATGAACTGTCATACATGACTCACTCAGTAACACAGTCCCCATACCGGACCGGTCCTCGGCGCTGACGTTGGGGCCGAGGTTCGTGCGGAGACTGGTGGTGTGGCTCTCCCACCGCACCCCCACCATGGTCAAGTATTACATGGGAAGGAGTGGATGGAGGAGCCCCGATCATGGTCGATTCAGCAGCAGGTGGAGTGGACGGCCGGAAGTCGCTGGAGCCGTCACTTGAGGCAGTAGAATAGAGACTGTGCAGGCCGAGGTCCTCCTGGTCTGCAGAGTGCCCGTCCACAGCTGGTGGAAGGATCTCAGAAAGTGTCCAGTTCTGGGATTGGTCCGGGACCCAGGTGTTGTCCAGGGGCTCACGGCTGCGGTAGCCTTTGAGTTGATCATGGTGGACAACTTTGACCTTAGCTCTGGGGCTCTTTTGGATCCGGTAGACTAGATCGTCCAAATGTCCCATAACAAAGTAAGGTCCTTCGTAGGCAGGGAGAAACTTTTTGACTTTGTTTTTGACATAACGTGTTCCTTTGATAAGATACCACACCGCGTCACCGACTTGGTACTGTGTGTGGCAAGCGTTTTTGTCGTATTGTCTTTTTGCACATGTGACTGACTTGCCGAGGGCTTCTCGGGTGATGTTGTGAGCCAGTTCCAGCCGCTCACGCATTTGTTGCATATACTCGGGGGCTGAAGGTGCATGGTCAGAGGGGCAAACCAGCTACAAGGTCCACTGACTCACTTATTTCACGGCCGAACATCATGAAGTTGGGGGTGAAACCAGTAGCGCTGTGCTTGGTCGCTCTGTAGGCCATGATTGCATATGGGATCATCAAGTCCCAATCCCAGTGACAGCGTTCTGCCGTTGAGGCCAGGATCTTTTGGAGTGTGGCGTTGAAACGTTCAACTTGGCCGTCGGACTGCGGTCTGAATGGTGTAGTGTGGGTTTTGTCGATGCCAAACAAACAGCACATTTCTTGGAATACCTCTGATTCAAAATTGCGTCCTTGGTCGCTGTGCAGAGAGTGAGGCATTCCAAAGCGGCACACCCATTCTGTTGCAACAACGTTTGCCACGGTCACAGCCTTTTCATCAGGAATTGGAAAAGCTTCAGTCCATTTTGTGAAATACTCCTGAATCACGAGTATATAACTGTTCTTGCGTTCTGTCTCATTGAGTGGCCCCATAATATCCAATGCAATGCGCTCCATGGGGGCTCCAACTCTGACAGTTCCCATGGGCGCTTGTGGAGTCTTGTGGGGTCTGGCTCTGCACGCACAGTTTGTACAAGTCCGACACCAGAGGGCCACATCTTCTCTCATGTGGTACCAGTAGTATCTGGTCTGAAGTCTGGCCACAGTTCTTTCAATACCAAAATGTCCACCTACTGGCCCCTCATGCATTTGGCGCATAACGTCGGGTTGCATTTTACGTGGGAGAACAATTTGAGGATAGAACTGTGTGTCTAAACAATAAAAGCGACGGACCAGTACTCCATCTCTGAAATACAGTCTTTTCCATTGACTCCAGTACGTTTTGGTGGCTGGGCTGCATGGGGAGACTGCGGTCCAAGGGGGGCGCTCACTGCTGGCCTCTAACCAAGCTCTGATTTGTGCAATGTCCGTATCAGCAGCTTGAGCCTGGCGCAACTCCTCCATAGTCCAACCAGGGAACAGTACGGTTTCGTTTGTGTTTGTCACATAGATAGTCTCTGTTTGTTTTAAATTGTCTGTGTTGGTAACATTGACAGCGCTTACCCCCACCGGACTCACAGCTGTACTCGAAGGGCGTGTCTCTACCCCCACCGGACTCGGCAACAGGGAGCTAGTGTCAGAGTCCAAATCACACTGAATTGCTTGGTGACTCGTGGTTTTCGGCTGCAAGGAAGGGTTCTGCAGATTACAAGGACAGGATTGGCGGCAGGGCCTGCAGTGTGTAAGCGACCTGGGCGATGAAGGATTTCGAACTTGTACTCCGCTAGCTTCTCAAGCCACCGGGCTAATTGACCCTCTGGCTCTTTCATTCGCGTGAGCCAGCGCAGGCTGCTGTGATCAGTGTGAACCTTGAAAGGCCGCCCAAGTAGATACTGTCGAAAATGAGATGTGAAATCAACAATGGCTAGCAGCTCTCGTCTCGTAGTGCAATAGTTCTGTTCAGCTTTGGCTAGTTTGCGGCTGCCGTATGCCAACATACGTTCTGTGCCACCCTGCATTTGTGACAGGACAGTGCCGATACCTGTGTCGCTGGCATCGGTGTCCAGGATCATCTCACCATGGTCCAGTGGATAGCCTAAGACAGGGGTTGTGGTGAGGCGGTGCTTAAGTGTGTCCAAGGCGGCTTGGTGTTCAGCGTGCTACTGGAAGTGTGCATTTTTCTTCGTCAGGTTGTGTAATGGTTCGGCGATGGAAGCAAAGTCTTTCACAAACCTGCGATAGTAGGAGGCGAGGCCAATGAAACGTCTGACCTCTTGGACTGATGTGGGAGTGGGCCAAGCTTGAACTTTGTTGACTTTATTGGGGTCAGTAGCCACACCGCGCTCGGACACAATGTGACCTAGATAGGCAACTTGGCGGCGGAACAGGCAGCATTTGGCTGGTTTTAGTTTGAGGTTTGCCTGTTTAAGTCTCTGGAACACTTGGCTCAGCCGCTGCAGCATCTCGGGCACGTCCTTGGCCAGCACAATGATGTCGTCCAGGTAGACGAGGCAGATCTCCCACTGCATGCCAGCGAGGACGCTGTTCATAAGGCGTTGGAACGTCACCGGCGCGTTGCATAAACCAAACGGCATAACGTTCCACTCAAACAGTCCGTTACGGGTGCAAAAGGCGGCTGCACGGCGGGCTCTTGGCGTTAGCTCGACTTGCCAATAACCTGAAGCGAGGTCCAGGGTGCTGAACCATTTGGCAGTGGAGAGAGTGTCCAGTGTGTCTTGGATGCGGGGTAGTGGGTACGCGTCGGTGATGGTGCGGCTGTTGAGTGCCCGGTAGTCTATACAAAGGCGGTAAGTCCCATCCTTTTTACGCACCATTACAATCGGTGAGGCCCAACTGCTGTGGCTGCGGCTGGCGATGCCGCTCTGGAGGCCCTCACAGATCTGCTGGTCTGCGCTTTGCTGCTTTTCCCCAGCCATACGACGAGGATGCTGCTTTACTGGAGGTCCAGGCCGGGTTATGATGTCGTGCTGCACGAGACTGGTCCGGCCCAGATCACCAGGTCCCCTGGAAAATGCACTTTCATAGGCACACAACAGGTTAGACAATTCAAGTTTTTCATTATCATTAAAGTCAGTGGAGCTCTGGGCATAGAGCTCCTGGAGGTGCCCTGGGACCGCAGGGGGAGCTGGTTGGAAAGTCTGCCGCTGTGGGGACACTGGACGAGGACAGAGCTTCAGCTGGTTGGAGGAGGCCTGCAATGGCACCTTCTTTAATGGTGACAGCTTTGTTGCCCGGGTTGAAGAGACGTAATGGGACGATGTTGGTGGGCTGCGCGTTGACTAGGGCTCTGGCAATGAGTACTTTTCAACAAAGCCTTTTGTAGGGCTAAGCATCATGTCCCCCTGAGCTTCATTGCTAAAATGCACGTTGCCCTTGACTAGGTACTCTTGTCCCGGTTCAACCACTACAGTTCTGGCTACTCTCACAGCGTGTGACTTTGGAACAGTCTACTCTTGTCCCGGTTCAACCACTACAGTTCTGGCTACTCTCACAGCGTGTGACTTTGGAACAGTCTCTGGATGAAAGTAGGGCACTTCTTCTCCAAACAGAACTATGCGGTGCTTACCGAAATCAAGGCGGGCCTCAGCTTGAGTGAGGAAAGGGTGGCCAAGCAGTACTTCATTGCCCTCTATGTCCGCTACAAGGAAGTCCACTTCAACTTGACGGTTGTTAATGCTGACAGGTACTTTGGCCTCACCAAAAACGGGCACGTCTCCTGGTCCCACACCGAGCAGAGTCTCTACGATGGATGGGCGAAGCGGAGGTCTCATGTCTTGGTGAATGGCGTTGTATTGATGAAGGGGCAGCACGCTCCTCCGCGCTCCACTGTCCAGGACTGCACACAACTCCAGCTCAAATATGCACATGTGAATGTTCATTTCACGATTCTGGCCCTTAAGGTGGAGCACAGTGGTCTGCAGCCTTTGTTTGGCAATGCTCGGAGTGAAAGTCTTTGTATTTCTTTTAGGGGACGAGCACTGGCTCTGTTTGTGACCCCAACCATTACAGTTATGGCAGCGGATGTCACCCTTCTTTAAGTTCTTGTGCTGCTTTTGTGTTTTTCCAGATGTGCGTGGGACAAAGCGATCGGGTGATGGGCTAGCTGCAGGTGTAGTGGTAGTTACAGTCTCATTGTTTGTCTCATTGTTTTCTCTTTCTCTGACAACAGCGGCCCGGGGCCTGCGTTCAGTGAGGTTGCGGGCTCCCGGCTGCATGATGCTGGTGACATAGGAAGCAGCTCTCTTGGTGGTGTCATGACGGTGGGCTATCTCGTAAGCTTTGGCTAGTGTAGCTGGACGTTTTTCTAACAGTCTTTGGACTAGCTCCGCATCGCCCAGGCCGTTTGTGAAAACTTCCACAGCTATAGCGTCTTGCTCATTCTCTGACCAATCACCATAAGCTACAGCTACTTTCCCATAAATGTCATCCCTGAACACATGAAGCGCCTCACCAGATTTACGCACTCTTTGCCTCAGCTCCACTGCTACAGCCGCTGCATGATCTGAAGAAGGGCCGTAAGCAGTTTCGAGTTCCTCCAGCAGGCGGCGGTAGTCCCACCTGGAGGAACGATGGTTTCTGTGGACGATGGCACCTGCAGCTCCAGTGAGGCAGAATTTCAGCTGAATTGCCATTGTCTTGGCTGACCAGTGATTTGCCTCTGCGCAGCTCTCGAACCTGTGCAGAAACTCTCTCCAGGGTGTACTGCCGTCGTACTGGCCGGGACGCAGAGTGGGGACTCTCTCTTTGGGGTTGTAGTCCCCATCACTGTCTGACGCAGCGCGGGGCGCAGAGCGGCTCTTACGTGTTGGAGATGAGAGACGGGGCACTGGGAAATGTCCATGTTTAACAGTCACGTCTGGATTAATAAGGTCATAGGGCATGGGAAGCGTACTGGCTTCAGGTTTGGATGTAGCTGGTGTGCTATGTACAAAACTTCCCATATGAGCAGTGGCAAAGGGGTTTGTGACTTCATAATGCCCCTTTAATGGCATGACAGGAGCGGGATACGGAACAATTTTAATATCTGGCCTTTCCACGGAGCCGTGGCTTTGACTGTTGGCCCCGAAAAAGGGATTTGTGGGCGCATAACGAGCGGGGCTGTCGAACGGCGCGAACAGATCTTCTCCATTAGCAAGTGTGTTAGCGCAGCTTTCATCACATAGAAATGGGTTATAATGTTCGCATTTTCTCTCAGCCTTGCGTTCATAAGTTTCCACAGCACCTTGCCTGTTGTCCTCAACATTGGTGAACGACATGAACGGGTTTGAGTGGTTGGTTTCTTGTCCGTAAACATCGGAGGGATAGCGAGCGGTCGCCATGTTGTATTAGCTTAGCTCCTCCGCTATTACAGTTGTATTACAGTCACTCGACTTTGCGTTTTATTCTCCTTTTATTTTCGATGCTCACCAGTCTTTTAACAACGTGAAGGTCCTTTCGTGGTCGCCAGTGTTAAACCTTTCCTGTTTCTCGTCCCCTGACCGTGGTTGGGAGACACAGGGGAGATCCGTCTTCTCCAGGGCCGGTACTTCTCCCGGGCTTTAACACGCGCACTCACTCACTCACGTTCACACACACTGAGCCATCCTAAACTAAGCACATATAAAAGACACATCGCACAACAGTAATGATGCTTTTTATGTTCAAATCGTTTTTTGACGGTTATAACACATTTATGCAGCTAACTGTGTACTGAAATTCCCAATAAACTGGCATATCAAGTAAACATGAAGTTTGCATGGTTTATAGCATGCGACATTGTTTACTTCTTTGATATGCTAACAGCTAGCATACTGTCCTGTCGTGTTTTTTGTGTTTTAGACCACTTCAAATTTAGGCCATATTGCATTTGTTTTTTCTAATTAATTTATCTTTCGTCTTCTTCAAAGCTCTGTAATGGGAGGATCTTCAAATGATGGATACAATCCCACCTGCAGCATCAAGCAGACGATCTCCAAAAGCTGCTCCAGAGAACTGCATATCTACAGTATTTATACCATCGATTGTACATTTCAATTGAAGTCACTTTGCTTTGTTTTCATAAGAATGTAATATAATTTAAGTCTTCTAATTTCAAAGTAAATGGCCTAAAAAAAACCTCTTGCACAAAAATAGCATCTCATAACATTTGGTTACAGATAGAAACAAACAGTCAACTAGTTTTCAACAACTTTATTTTCAAAAATAAAACTATCATGTTATTTCTATGGCAAATGTTGACCTGTAAAAAAAAAAAGACAAAGATAAAGAATGTTATAGATATATAGTGTTATGGCCGAATGGTGGCGGACCCGAAGAGTAGGCGGAGAGAAGGTAAGTACAAGATTTATTTTGTAATAGGTTGGGCGAGGCTGGGGTGGCAGTTCGGAGCAGGCTGAATGGAGGAGGTCGGAGTGGAGCAGTAGTAGTAGTAGTAGTAGTAGTAGTAGTAGTAGTAGTAGTAGTAGTAGTAGTAGTAGTAGTAGTAGTAGTAGTAGTAGTAGTAGTAGTAGTAGTAGTAGTAGTAGTAGTAGTAGTAGTAGTAGTAGTAGTAGTAGTAGTAGTAGTAGTAGTAGTAGTAGTAGTAGTAGTAGTAGTAGTAGTAGTAGTAGTAGTAGTAGTAGTAGTAGTAGTAGTAGTAGTAGTAGTAGTAGTAGTAGTAGTAGTAGTAGTAGTAGTAGTAGTAGTAGTAGTAGTAGTAGTAGTAGTAGTAGTAGTAGTAGTAGTAGTAGTAGTAGTAGTAGTAGTAGTAGTAGTAGTAGTAGTAGTAGTAGTAGTAGTAGTAGTAGTAGTAGTAGTAGTAGTAGTAGTAGTAGTAGTAGTAGTAGTAGTAGTAGTAGTAGTAGTAGTAGTAGTAGTAGTAGTAGTAGTAGTAGTAGTAGTAGTAGTAGTAGTAGTAGTAGTAGTAGTAGTAGTAGTAGTAGTAGTAGTAGTAGTAGTAGTAGTAGTAGTAGTAGTAGTAGTAGTAGTAGTAGTAGTAGTAGTAGTAGTAGTAGTAGTAGTAGTAGTAGTAGTAGTAGTAGTAGTAGTAGTAGTAGTAGTAGTAGTAGTAGTAGTAGTAGTAGTAGTAGTAGTAGTAGTAGTAGTAGTAGTAGTAGTAGTAGTAGTAGTAGTAGTAGTAGTAGTAGTAGTAGTAGTAGTAGTAGTAGTAGTAGTAGTAGTAGTAGTAGTAGTAGTAGTAGTAGTAGTAGTAGTAGTAGTAGTAGTAGTAGTAGTAGTAGTAGTAGTAGTAGTAGTAGTAGTAGTAGTAGTAGTAGTAGTAGTAGTAGTAGTAGTAGTAGTAGTAGTAGTAGTAGTAGTAGTAGTAGTTTATTTAAATGATGCCTGACCGAAAGGGGTTTAGGCTGAAGTCAAGACTTATACGGCCTAACCCTTTTTACAACTGTGACACTATGTTCAAAGATGACACGTTATACAGTTTCTCTAATACCAACGATGGAAACATGTAAGCACAACGCTGAGGAAGCACTGTTGTACGTCACAACTGCTGTGTAAACATCAACAGGATCATGTTTTAAGATATTTAGTCTACCGTTTCTGGACTATACTGAAGGATATGTGTCCACCATTCTGTCTCATGCATTAGTCAACCTCTAAACAGACTGCACGTGTGTGTGTATACATACACATATATATTATATAAATTGTTTAAAGTATTATTTCTTTTATTTTTCTTCAATGTGTAAGCTCCCTCTCACTGTGTTGCTGAACTGCTGTGTTGTGTTATGATAATGAAAATTAATAAAAAAAAAACAAGATATTTAGTCTAATAAAAAGTGGATTTGTTGGAGCGAGGTATTCTGCATGGCTTATCACTCTAATTGCTTTCTTTTGTAATAAGAAGATAGGTTGTATATGAGTTTTAAAGGTATAAAAACTCATGTACAACCTATATTATGAATACTGTCTAATGATGAAAGCTATTTCAAATATAATATTTTAGATTGTACTTGCCCCTTATGAGAGACCAACAGGCCTGGTTAGAACCATGAGGCCGTCCTTCTGTGGACCCACCACCTGCAGGGGGCGCCATAGGGGCTGGTGCAGCTCCAACAGCTGCCCCCCCTGCACCTCAATGAGGCGTGACCCTCAGGGTATAAGGACTTTAGCACTTTTTCTTACAAAGTGACATGTAGAGAAAGCAGCAAACTTCATACCTGTATCATCAGGAGCTACTATTACTATAACACTAATCTTACTGGGATTGTTTTTTCCACAATTGCAAATGTGATAACCAAATGTCTACTTTCTTACATTTCTTTACGGAGGCTTAAACACTGAGAGACTCAAAGCGTGTTTAGAACTCTTTATTTTGGGTGTAGTTTCTTGGTTCAAGCCTTCTCCGGCGCTGACTTTAGGTGGCAGAAATCTGAAACAGAAACAGATGTTTGGAATTCTGATGTTCTATCACAATGATTCGAATGTTTTTTACACACTGTATGCACAATTGACCATATTAGCCATATTGTTCTTTTTGTTTGTTTCAAACTCCAAACTGTGTAAAACTGAAAGGCTGTTGGATTGAAGTGTTCCGGGGGTTGATGATGTTTGTAATGACAGGAAGTGTTTCCAAATCAGGTCCACGCTCTGAATCCAGTGCAGAATTATTATGCAGCTATTTTCCCTCACACAGAACGGAAAGGAAAAGACATCAAATGTCACACATTGTTAAAAGCTGGAGGGATGCAGGACTTAAACGAGCAACATAACCACCTCCACTACATCATGAAGAGTGAAATGGAATCAGCGTCTGAGAAGAGAAGGAAATCTTCAAGACAAGCAGCAGCTGTGGTTGAAATGCCTTTCAAAATCTCTGCATCCCTCTAATCAGGAGATTTTCACATGTCTCTTCCTTCCCTTTTTGTGTGAGGGAAAATAATGGTGCCCCTGATTCAGAGCTTGGACCTGCTTTGACCTCACATCTTCAAGCACTGCCACGACCTGGGACGCTTAAATCCAACAGTCTTTTCAGGTTTACACAATTTGGAGTTTGAAAATGAGCAGAAACTCCCCCAATATGGTCAGAAAACTAACTTGCGTAATAATTTTGCACTCAATGTATGTTTGTTTAGGTGAATACTGGAGTAGTACCGGCCGCTCCGTCGTAGTGCCACTCATCGAAGTTGTTCCCAGTCAGACCGAAGTATTTAGCCTTTGCTTTGTGCTCCTCATGATCCTTCTCCAGATCCTTCACGTCCGTATGGTGTCCATATCTCCCTGAGGAACAGGCATAAACCAAGGTTGAACTAGGACTATACCAGGACTAAACCAGGACTATACCAGGACTACACCAGGACTACACCAGGACTATACCAGGACTAAACCAGGACAATACCAGGACTATACCAGGACTACACCAGGACTACACCAGGCCTACACCAGGACTACACCAGGACTACACCAGGACTATACCAGGACTATACCAGGACTAAACCAGGACTATACCAGGACTAAACCAGGACAATACCAGGACAATACCAGGACTACACCAGGACTATACCAGGACTAAACCAGGACTAAACCAGGACTAAACCAGGACAATACCAGGACTACACCAGGACTATACCAGGACTAAACCAGGACTAAACCAGGACTGTACCAGGACTAAACCAGGACTAAACCAGGACTAAACCAGGACTATACCAGGACTAAACCAGGACAATACCAGGACTATGCCAGGACTATGCCAGGACTATACCAGGACTATACCAGGACTAAACCAGGACAATACCAGGACTATACCAGGACTAAACCAGGACAATGCCAGGACTATGCCAGGACTATGCCAGGACTGCGCCAGGACTGTACCAGGACTATACCAGGACTAAACCAGGACTAAACCAGGACAATACCAGGACTAAACCAGGACTAAACCAGGACTAAACCAGGACTAAACCAGGACTAAACCAGGACTATACCAGGACTAAACCAGGACAATACCAGGACAATACCAGGACTAAACCAGGACTATCCCAGGACTATACCAGGACTAAACCAGGACTATCCCAGGACAATACCAGGACTAAACCAGGACTATACCAGGACTAAACCAGGACTATACCAGGACTATACCAGGACAATACCAGGACTATACCAGGACTATACCAGGACTATACCAGGACAATACCAGGACAATACCAGGACTATACCAGGACTATACCAGGACTATACCAGGACTATACCAGGACTAAACCAGGACTAAACCAGGACTATACCAGGACTATACCAGGACTAAACCAGGACTATACCAGGACTAAACCAGGACTAAACCAGGACAATACCAGGACTATACCAGGACTATACCCGGACTAAACCAGGACTGTACCAGGACTAAACCAGGACTGTACCAGGACAATACCAGGACAATACCAGGACTAAACCAGGACTATACCAGGACTATACCAGGACTAAACCAGGACTATACCAGGACAATACCAGGACAATACCAGGACTATACCAGGACTAAGCCAGGACTATGCCAGGACTGCGCCAGGACTGTACCAGGACTAAACCAGGACTAAACCAGGACTATACCAGGACTATACCAGGACTGTATCAGGACTATACCAGGACTGAGTCAGGACTCACTGTACATAAGCAGGATATGTCCATGAATTTCACTTTTGTAGAACATCTCCATGGTGTTTTCTGGACTCGGGAAGACCTCTGCAGTGACGGTGTCATTGTACGGTTCCCACTCTCCGTGTAAGTTCTGCACTGGAAACCACAGAAGCATCATTAAAGAAGTATAAGCACATCCAGGAAACCTTAGACGAGCTTTCAGGTAGATCAAACTCACTTCCTCCCTCCAAGTGGAGGCGGTGAATTCTCTCGCTGATCTGAGGAAGGACCAGGTTCCCCTTGTAGGAAATGCATTTCCCTCCTCTGAAAAACAGGTTTTATCAGTTCCACTAAAGAGAAAGCTGTGATTCTCTTCAGAAGCCCATGTTCAAAGGTTCATATTGCAGATGTGCACTTCTGCTCGCCTGCTACACGGTTGGAACAGACCAATCAGTGCAACGGTTCTGCTAGCGCGGGACTTAAGCGGGGCTAAGCTAAAACATACCGGCTTGTTTTTCACACAATTGAAAGATTTAGAAGAAATGAAAATGTATAATATTTTACACTAAATCCAACCTTTCTTAAAACTTGTAGGTCACTGTCAGACAAACATCTGCAGTTTGTATCAGCATGATTTCTAAACAAAGAGGGGACAAGCCTGGGTGGGCAGCACCCTATCCAGGGGTTTATACATCCGGGAAAACACACCCTCACTAATGAATGCAAAGATACAAAACCACATGGTAGACCAGTGTTTTTCAACCACTGTGCCGTGGCACACTAGTGTGCCGTGAGCTATTGTCTGGTGTGCCGTGGGGAATTATCCAATTTCACCTAGTGGGTCTGAAATTATTTATTTTTTGAAACAAATTAATTATTTTCCGCAAATAATGTGCCGTTTTTGAGTATCTGTGCTGCCTAGTGATCGACAAAGTCACCATGTAATACTCTTCCATATCAGTAGGTGGCAGGTAGCTCATTTCTTTGAGACAAGAGAATTAGTGATGCATGAATGCAACGCGTGGCATTGTGGCTAACGAGACTATAAGGCAGGGGTGTCAAACTTACGGCCCGCGGGCCAGAACCGGCCCGCCAGTGGGTTCAGTCCGGCCCACGGGATAAATATGCATTATTAAAGAAGAATAAACTTCATTTTCTTTCAAATTTGCAGTTCTTATATTGTCCACTAGGGGCACTGTGTTTAAGTCAGTTCTATCGCTTTACCAGCTTTTTCTGTTGACTCTGGCACCCTCTTCAGTGAAATGTCTTTGTCAAAAAAGAGAAAACTGGACAAAGAGTGTCGGATTTTTCAAGAAAAATGGACCTCTTCCTATATGTATCCAGTGATCCTTGTTGAATGTTTTTACATTATTTTATCGATTGATATAATTGATAAATGTTGACGTCTCTTTTGCAAGAAAAAAATAAGACTGTTGAAAAGAGGACCATTCACTCTAATGAATACTATGTAGCACTTTGAGAAACTTGTAAAGTGTAAGCTGTAATGTTTTATTTTCCTGCTTACGTTATATGTGGCCCGCGAACCGCCGTGGCAGCTGAATTTCGGCCCACGACCCAAAATGAGTTTGACACCCCTGCTATAAGGTGTTCCTATTAAAGACACAATTTCTGGTTCCGGTTCCGGTCAAGAGCAACATGGCAGCTTAAACCGGAGCTCTTGCCAGTGATGAGACAATAAATCCCCACAAACCAACTAAGATATCGCAATTCAGTAAATATAAGGGTGGGATGAGTGGGAGATCCAAGCGTGGAGGACGACAATCGAAAAGAGGCCGAAACAAAAACTTCGAAAACGACGAAATGAACGAAGATTCAGCCCCAGCCGAAGAAGCTATGCTAACAGCTAACAACGCAGCATGGCAGGGCGGATTTCTTGGCCTAACTAAGAAAATAGAAGAATTGCAACAGGATATCAAAACACAATTCGGATCATTTAAAGAGGAATTCAAGACGGATATGAAGAGAGAGTTTACGACATTTACGGAGGAGATCGATAAAAAACTCTCAGACAACAAGAAGGAACTACGTGACCAGAAGGAGGCAATGGCGGACGCTCAAATGCGCATCGGAGACTTGGAAGAGTGGAACACAACAGCAAAAGAGACCATGCTTGTTGTCCTGAAAGAGCAAAGGCAACTAAAAGAGAAGCTCACAGATTTAGAATCAAGGTCGCGCAGGAACAACGTACGGATCTTTGGAGTCCCAGAGAAGTACGGGAAAGATTCTGTCCCCCAGTTCATCGAAAGCTTGCTACGGAAGGAGCTCGAGTTGCCAGCGGAGATGGATCTGGGGATACAGCGCGCACATAGAGCGTTAACGGGAAAACCCAACCAGGGAGCACCGCCACGTTCCATCATTGTAAACTTTCTTCAATTCAGTACGAAAGAGATGATACTTCAAAAGGCCTGGGAGAAGCGTCTGAAAATTGAAGAGAAGCCCGTGTACTTTGATCACGATTATGCCTTCGAGGTGGTTCAAAAACGTAAAGCGTATGCGAGCATAAAGACCGTGCTAAAGGAAAACAGGATCAAATTCCAAACGCCACTGACAAGGATCAGAATCCACTGGCCAGAGGGTCCCGAGACGTATGGCAATCCGGAGGCAGCAGCGAGGGAGATGCGGAGCAGGGGATACGAAGTAGCAGTAAAGGCCACGGAGCAAGAGGACGCGCTGGAAAATCGTATTCGAGAGGCTTTCTCGTGGGAGAGGACCCCGGCGACAGCGGCGCGGAGGAACACGGGCGAAAGAGCAAGGGAGAGACTACAAGAGTTTCGGAGATAGAATGATCACAAACAAGTGGAGGTAACCAATGACTGATACAAGTAGAAGTGGCATTGACTGAAAGAAGTTTGTACGTGAATCATCCTTTTTTCCAATTTTTTATTTTTTTTTATTTTTTATTTTTTTGTATTAATTTTTTTTTTTTTTTTTTATTTTTTTATTTTTTAAGTTACTATGGATATCTGTACTATATTTGAAGGAAAGCCTACATTCTGTTTTGTTTCCATATCACAGCTATATTCAGTTTATACTCTTACACTCAATTTATGTTTGGGTGGGTCAGAATCATTTTATTTTATTTTCAATAGATAGCCACAAATTACATTGAGAAGTAGCAGCAAAACTCCTTAAACAGATCGTTCTCCTAAAATACTTAACTGGCAAGTAGAAACTTAAAGTTGGACTTGTGTAGAATGGAAGGAGGGCTCCGGAAGGAACCAACTCCTACACCTACCAAGGGGCCCTTCCCTTGGAGAAGGTATCACCCCTCCCCTACCAACAGGACCTTAGGGCCAAAAGAAGGCCCTTGCAGTTACCGGCAAAATGTTCTTATGTTGTTTTCCTATGTTATGGTTATTATAGTTCTTTGTGTCACTGGTGTCAGGTCAACTCAAGCTATTTTTGGTTTAGATGCAACTTAACCTTTTGAAATGTGTCTCTCTTAACGTGAATGGGTTAAATAACCCAATAAAAAGGGGAAAGGTTCTCTATAAATTAAAAAAAGAAAAGGCAGAAGTAATTTATCTACAGGAAACTCACCTCCCTGATATAGAACATGAAAAATTGAAAAACTTTGGATTCAGTAATTCCTTTTATAGCTCGTTTAAAGGAGGGAGTAAAAGAGGAGTAGCTATTTTAATTTCTAATAAAATCAAGTTTGAATGCTTGAAGGAATTAAAAGACAAAGATGGCAGATATATACTGCTTAAGGGGAAATTGGAGGAACATATGGTTACACTATTTAACATTTATGCCCCACCAGAATCTGAAAAGTCTTTTTATAAAACAGTGTTTGATATTATTACCCAAGAAACAGAAGGGGTACTGGTTTGTGGAGGTGACCGGAATGTTGTTTTGAATCATACTCTGGACTCCAGCAGTACAAAAAAAAATAGTAAATCACATCTGACTCGATACATTAACACAAACTTAGCAGAATTAGGGGTAATTGATGTTTGGAGAGAATGTCACCCACTGGAAAGGGATTACACATTCTACTCGGCTCCACACTCAGTTCACACAAGAATCGATTACTTCTTTATGAATGTTGAAGATCGTTTTAGAATAATCGAATGTGGGATAGGAACAGCGGATGTATCAGACCACTGTATTCTATATTTACTACTAGATCTCAACAGGAGAATAAAAAATACAAATTGGAGGTTGAACGTGGGGATGCTTAACGACTCAAAATTAGTGGACAATCTAAAAAAAGAAATAAATATTTATAAGAATGAAAATGATAAAGAAGGTACAGATCCTACAATGTTATGGGATGCTATGAAGGCAGTAATGAGAGGTAAATTAATATCCTATGCCTCATTCATTAAGAAGAAAAGACTTTTAGATTTTCAAACTGCCTCGAAAGAACTGGAAAATTTAGAATATCAGCACAAAATCAATAATAATCCAGAAACACTTAAAAAAGTAAAAGAAGTAAGAAGAAGAATTGACGAAATATTAACAAAAGAAGTAGAGAGAAAAATTCGATATCTAAGACAAACATACTATGAGGGAGGTTCCAAATCAACCAAATCTTTAGCTAGAAGATTAAGAAACAAGCAACAACTCAATACCATATATAAGATCAGAGATCCCAACACCAACAATTTAGTTTATACACCAGAAGAGATCGAGAAAGTGTTTGAAAAATATTATGCAAACCTTTACGCTCAACCTGCAGCAGCAGATGATGCAACAATTAAATCTTTTTTGGATTCATTAGACCTCCCAAATATGGGAGAATCACAAAATGCTACGATATGTGCATTAATTACAGAAAAGGAATTGGAGAATACAGTAAAAAGAATGAAATCCAATAAGGCACCGGGAAATGATGGATTCCCTATAGAATGGTACAAGCTGTTTAAAGAAGAGTTGAATCCAATGCTGCTAGCTTCATTCAATCAAACACTTAAAAATGGTGTACTCCCTCCATCATGGAAAGAAGCCATAATAACTGTTATTCAGAAAGAGGGTAAGGACAAGGAAATCTGCGGAAATTATAGACCTATATCAATACTGAACTGTGACTACAAGATATATACCTCCATCATATCCAACAGATTCCAAACATTCTTGTCTGATTTGATAGATGAAGACCAATCAGGGTTTATCAAAGGGCGACAAACTGCAGACAATATTAGGAGAACCCTGCATATTGTAGAAGAAGTACAGAGAAGAAAGGAAAGTGCCATTTTGCTAAGCTTAGACGCGGAGAAAGCTTTCGATTGTGTTAGCTGGAGATTTCTGCATCTCAGCTTGGAAAAATTAGGCTTTAACCCACAATCGGTCAGGTGTGTTAAAACATTATATCAGGAACCAAGAGCTAGAATAAAAATAAATGGAAGCCTCACAAATTGGTTCAAACTGGAAAGATCCACACGGCAAGGGTGTGGATTATCTCCCACCCTCTTTGCAATTTTTATCGAACCTTTGGCGCAAGCCATAAGACAAGATAAGAAAATAGAAGGAATTAAAATTAGAGACGTTGAACATAATATTGGGCTATTTGCCGATGATATTTTAATATACTTAAAACAACCAGAAAAGTGTTTACCACACTTAATGAATCTATTGCTACATTTCGGGTATCTGTCAAACTATAAATTGAATATAGGGAAAACGCAAGTTTTACCTCTAAATTTCATCCCGACCACAGAAATGACACAGAAATATGATTTTAAGTGGAACAAGAAATCTATCGAATATTTGGGAATAAATATTCCAAATAACCTTTCTAAATTGTATAAAGTTAATTATGAAGCCTTAAATCAACAACTTTATAAAGACATGGAAAGGTGGGGTGTCTTATTGTTAGACTTAAGTCAGAGAATTGAAATTATCAAAATGAATGTGCTGCCAAGAGTATTATATTTGTTTCAATCTTTGCCAGTGCCAATACCGATGCCACAATTTGTGGAGTGGAATAAAAGGGTCTCAAGATTTATTTGGAACGGGGCTAAACCAAGAATTAAGTACTCAACACTTCAACTACCAAAGAAAGAGGGAGGATTGGCGCTGCCAAACTTTGAAGATTATTTTACCGCTGCACAACTTAAACCTTTGATTAACTGGTGTATTCCGCATTTTACAGCAAAGTGGAAACAAATAGAGCTGAACACTGATGAGTATCATGTACGTGCCATGATTGCTAGTAAGAAGATGTTCAAAGAAAATGAAAACAAACTGGATTCAATCACCAAATTCACCTTAGAGGTCTGGTTTAAATTAGTAAAAAGGTATAAAATGGAGAAAGAGATAAAGATATTTAGCTGGTTGGCGTACGATCCAAACTTTAAACCAGGAGTTATGAACTCAAAATTTAAAAACTGGGCTAATAGAGGTCTGAACATACTAAGTAATTTTATAAAAAAAGGGGAAATTTTGAGTTTTCAAAACTTAAGGCAGAAATTTGATTTGGAACATCAAGACTTCTATATGTATCTACAGGTTAGAGACCATTATCAAAGGGAGATAAGGCCAGACCTCCCGGGTGAAATAAATGTTATAACAGAAGTTGTGGGTTGTGCATATAGGAACAAAGGAGAAAAGTTGATATCTAAACTGTATCAGGGACTGGTATCCAATAGAAAAACTTCAACACTTTATATTAGAGATAAATGGAAACAAGAATTGTCAGTAGAAATAAGTGACGTCGAATGGCATGACATATGTGAAACTCAACTGACCACGTCTAGTTCTAGAAATTGGAAATTATTTTGTTGGAAAAATGTGGTAAGATTTTTTATAACACCAAAGATCAAGAAGGCGACTTTATCAATATGTCAGCCCTGCTGGAGGATGTGCGGGGAACAGGATGTAGGTCATGCACATATTTTTTGGCAGTGCACAAAATTATCCCAATACTGGAATAGTATCTGGGAAGAATCAGGGAAAATTCTTGGATATAAACTACCAAAGACATGCTCAGCACTGTACTTCGGACGTTTAACAGGAAAGGAAATACAACACAAAGACAAATACTTGATAAAAATCCTTCTGGCAGCATCAAAAAAGGCCATTACACGGAAATGGTGTAAAGAAGATCCCCCAACCTTAAAAAACTGGAGAGACATTGTAGAGGAAATTTACAACATGGAGAGACTAACCTATATTTCAAGACTACAACAAGAAATCTGCGAAGAGAGATGGGAAAAATGGACTCTATACACGGACTCTATATGACCACTGACACTAGTTGAAAATGTTCCTTGTGTTGTTGTAAAATGTAAAAATCAACAATAAACCTTAAGTGAAAAAAAAAAAAAAAAAGACACAATTTCTGCTGTTGGTGTGGCTCATGATTTTTTCAAAGAAAAAAAATGTGCCTTGGCTCAAAAAAGGTTGAAAAACACTGTGGATGATCACCGTCACAGTGATCTACAAAATATAAAGTAGTTGGTCAGGAGTACATACACAGTATTTCTCTCTTGAAGGACCACGGTGTGATTGTCAGGCTGAACACGCATCTCCACGTGGGAGCTGGTGAGGTTCACCCATGGGTCGTTAAGGTCCGTAATCTTACTATAGGCCATCCACACCAGCACCCAGTCCCCATTCACCTGCACACAAGACCAGGTTCAGTCCTGGATCAGTCCAAGTTCAGTATTAAACAAGATGGCCGCCACTAACCTGGTGCAGCTCGTCTGAATCCAGAGTTGGCAGCACAGACTTTTTGTGGCAGAAATCTGAAACAGAAACACTGACGTCAGTGGAAATATTTCAAATGTTTTCGGTGAATACTGATAGTTTTACCTGCTCCATGGTAGTGCCACTCCACAAAGTTCTCCCCGTGCAGATTCAGGCACTTGGCCATCGCTCTGTGCTCCTCATGATCCTTCTCCAGGTCACCCACGTGCTGTCCCTCTCTCCCTGAGGACAAGAGACAAACCAGGTCTGAACCACCTTTGAACCAGGACTGAACATATTGAAAGATTATGTTTAGTGGCCATTGGAAGTGTTTTTGACCTCACAAACAGCAGGAACTTAGTCTGATTTAGCATTTAGCTCAGAGGCGACTTTTATACACTAATGCTTATCCAAATGAACATCTCAATCTGTACATATATTCATGATTTCAAACTAGGCTTTGGCATCAGCTATATGTGGTCGATGAGTTGATAACTGCTGAAAACATCTGGATTTGTTTATAATTTGATTGCTACATGCAAAAGTCTAAGGGAAAGTACATTGAGCAAGCTAACAAAAAGTTTCCTGAACTTGCTAACTGTGGTAACTGAGGTGTCAGCATCAGTGTTGAGAACTGGGCTGTGACCTGACAGTTCTCTGTGACTCTGAGTGACTCAGATCTCCTGCTGAGACATGAAACAACCTCCTATAGAGTTTTAGTCCGAGAGTCTGAGGACATGATGTGCGTCGTAGTGTAAGAGACATGCATCCGATGCCAAGTTACTGCCGTTTCATAGCTGTAAACAGCCCCATATGAGAGCTTTTGAGAGTTCCAGTGGAGTTCCTCAGGGTTCTGTCGTGGGCTCACACCTTTTTACTGTCTATTTTAATCATGTTGGTCTGGATTTCACACATGCAGTTTTATGTTGAAAAAAGTTCCTGCATACTTTCTGAACCCAATTTAAAATAACTTGTGCTATTCACAAAGACAAAAACAACGGAAATATAAATAGTTAAAAAATGAAGCATTCTAAGTTAGGTCACACTCAGATTTAAACATTAAGACAAAAACTGGCTACATAAACTTTCTTCTGAAACTTGTATAATAGTACGCTATTTCTCTAAATGTATAAAAGTCGATGTGTTTTGGTCTATTAACTAAAAAACCTCCAGGTCAGACATAAAACTTTTTTTTTTTTAAAGTGAATGGGCCCAGTTTGGATTTGGTCCAGATAATGGAAGAGTTTAATCTCAATGCAACTCTCATGGTTGATTAAAAGCTCAATAAATAAACCAGGTATAAATTGGTACGGGACCAGTACTCACTGAAAGCGAGATAGACTGGTCCATAAAATTCGCTTATGTAGACCATCTTGATGCTGTTGTCTGAAGCCGGGAAGAACTCTGCGGTGGCTTTCTCATTGTACGGCTGCACGTGTCCATCTCTGTTCTCCACTAAAAACAAAGAACAATGGCTCATTCATGATTATCTTAAACGTATTAAAATCCGTACTCACGAAGACAGTGTCAGAAAACTGCGCCAGATTCACAACACATTCTTAAGTTTGCACCTGTGTCTGAGCATGGTTCTGAGTTTGGTTAATGTCAACTTGGAAGTGTGTCTTATGACTAATTATTATAAGATGGAGACCGACGCTCGTCAAATAATGTCAATGCAGTGCACATGTAGTGCCAATCATAAGCAGAGGCTCAACATTTTTTAAGCAGTAATACATAAGTAGGCTACTTTACTTGCCATTATTAAGACTGCAAGCATTTCCATCTCTTTTCTGAATTAACAGAGTATCTGTAATGTATTATAATTTTTTTCTGGAAAGAATTAGGCTACTACAAGATTTAATATATCTGTCTCAGAATGTTATGTTCCATCCAGAGCAGATTGTGAACAGAACTGGAGACTTTTTTGTTCATAAGAGTCGCCGGCTGTTCTTTGGATTTGTTCTTACAGAGGAATGTTTTCAGCTACAAACGAGTTTTGTGAATGCCAAAAATCTTCCAAAGAAGGCGTCAAGAACAAATTTGTGCGTAAGAATGTGTCGTGAATGAGGCACAATATCTGAGTACAATAGTGCATCCATAAAATGTGGAACTTTATAGTATCAGTCATATGGAGGTGTCCATCCACCAGCCCTCACTCAAACCTGCACATAAGGAACGCATAAGCCTCATTGAACTCACGTTCAGCGAACATATCCAGACGGTTGTGTCCCTCGTGGCTCTGGGGGAAGGTCAGGTTGAAGGTGTAGGACAAACATTTCGATCCACTGAAAACACAAACACTTTTGAAACAAGATGGCAGCTGCAAATGAAAGACAAAGTCACAGGAATGAACCTGCTTTACAACACCGACACAATACACATGCATTCATTACTATACACATAAAGCATAAAAATGTTTCCACGGTCTCCTTCAGGTTCAGGTACATTAGCGTGTAAAAGTGGCATCTTCGCTAAATAACACTAGGCTTTCCGAGTGTGTGGAGTCAGATGTGTATCAACTAACTGTATCTGTATGGGGACAAACACTACTTTTGCATAGCCCTCATCTTTCATTGGGTTTGCAAGAGGTAGATACCAGAGGGATCATTTGTGGGTAGCTAATACAAAACACCCCTCTGCATTAGAAAAGGTTGGTTAGTCCAATTGAGTGACTTTCTTGAGTCTCTCATAGACTCTACAGAAAAGATGAGTGAAAAAGGGTCAAATGAGGCTGAAAAAGCAATGGTTAAGGTCTTTTTTCTTTTTTAGCTCATAAAGGTATTTTATGGTGGAGGGCTGCAGAGATGGTAGTTTGTCTCTAAGGTTCTCCTATCTCCTCAGAATAACTAGAGCTCTTGGATCATGGGGTTCATGGGTTCACCTCCCTGACCAAGGCCCTTCTCCCCTGATTGCTCCATTTGAACCGACGGACACCCCTAGGAAGAGTCCTGGAGGTTCTGAACATTATCCATTACAAATGATGAAGGCCTCTGTGCTCTTTGGGACCTTCAATGCTGCAACAATTGTCCCGTTCCCTTCCCCAGATCTGTGCGTCGATACACACCTGTCTTGGAGTCTACAGACAGTTTCTTTGACTTCAGGGTTTAGTTTTTGCTCTGTCATGCTCTGTCCTTTGTGGGACCCTATAGGTGTGTGTCTTTCCAAATCAAGTCAATCCATTAAATTTACCAAAGGTGGACTCTGGTCAAACATCTCCAACTTGACAATCAGTGAAAAAAGTACAAAGCCTTTAAACCTGTACAGAAATGAAAGCCAGAATCCCAGACAGTCGCACTAGTCGGTCGGGAGTACGTACTCGTAGGCGTTGCGCTCGTGCACGACCAGGTTGTGATTGTCGGGCTGGACGCGGATCTCCATGTGGGAGCTGTTCGTGTGCGGCATCTCCACATAGCCCTTCACCTTATCGTAGACTGCCCAGACCAGCACCCAGTCCCCATCCACCTGCACACAAGAGTGGGTAAAGTCCTGGTCCAGTCCTGGTTTAGTTCAAGACCAGACCTGGTACAGACCTGGTGCAGTTCCTCTGGGCCCAGAGTCTTGTTGCAGACATGTGGCTCCTCGGCCTGGCTGTAGACCAGGACTAGAACCAGACTAAGGACTCCGAACAGGGACTTCATCTTGACACCGACAGAAGTCTGGCGAGAGCAGTACTTATAGCCCACAGACCGGTTCAATCAGAGGGCGGTGTTTGTGCGGACCAACAGGGCAGCTCCTCGGCCTGGTCAGACTGTTTTTATCTAAGGTCTCGGGTTCATGTCAGTTGTAGAAGCGCACCGCTAAATACACAGAATCAACATTGTTGAGCCATCGGCCCTTCTGTGCTCTTCCAGAACAGACATATAGCTGGTCCGCCCCTGCTTTTATATTACAAACACACACAAACAAAAAACATTTATGTTTGTCGTATGTTTCTTACATTTTGCAAAAGTTATAACTTAATCATTTAAGTTCCAATCTGTTAATTATACCAAAGCAGGTGAAGAAATGTAAAGAAAAATAAATGTTTTAAGTGCTGTTTGTATGTCCAAAGCTCAAGGTTTTACTTCATAGTCAAAGCACCTATATGACATGCTTTCTGTAATACTAATTTTATAACCCAAGCATCTTACCTGAAACGTTGCCCTTATGCATTTCCCCTGTCAGTCCATATTTTTCCAGTTATAAGTCCTCCAACTTGATCCCAGCCGGTCCTACTATTCTTGGTTGTCCAAAGCAAGCCTAAAAATACAAGCGTCTAAGTCTCACAACACAACTCAGAGGTGAATGTACATGTTTAATTGGTAGAAAAGAAGATATTAGACTTTCAGTAAAATTATATCATATAATACTATCACTCTTGTCACTATACTATAATAAAATTGGTCCCCAGGGTGACTTTGTCGAATCAATGAAACTCAATCTTAAATTCAAACAAGCAGCACCAGACACATTTTCTCTGTTTGAATACAATGAGAAAGATGTTGAACCAGCTATGTTTAAGGTATAGTTTTTGTCTGGAGTAATACTAATGGCGCTAAAGTCTATATCTAGTAACACAGCGTCTGGTGTATAGAGATTAACGTATAGTTCATACCTTTGAGTGTTTGGAGCTTTTGTTGAGGTAAATGCTGCTCTGGGATCTGTGGACTGCTCAACTCCATACAGCCTCTCTTTGCAAACATGGAATCTCAGTTGTTACTTTGAATCTAATTCAGACATCTTTCCTGATAAAGACCTCTCCTCCAATTGAGCTGACAAAAATATACCAGAAACAATGTGAGAATTGTGTCAAGAACAGTAGGCCTTAACGTTTTTGTGATCAAAACTAACACACATAATTCTACTACACCATCACTGGTCCAACACCTTTAGATGACATTGAAGTTAATGGCTACAGTATGGACCAGAACCTGAGGTTTCACCATCTGAAGTTGTCCCGACACATACAGCTTATATTTTTTGTAATCTGGAGGAAAAGTAAATAGACAAAAGTTAAAAGGTTGGCACAAAAAATTAAAACAATTTACATTACTAAGCATGCAAAATGTCTAACTGAAAGATGCGGTTGTGTTATTGACTGTGTTTTGTGCATGTGAATAAGCTTTACATTTTCTTGACATTGTGTATTAATGAATACATACAAAGATGTAGTGAGTAGTTCAAATGAATTATTTATTTGCCACTTGGTTGAGTTAGGGACATTTATAAGAAGGACTGTGAAGGTAAAGTGTGGCTTACACCCTACCTCTTAATTGTAATTTACCGGTATACAAAAAAACTAAAATCAACTTTTCTGGATAATATTTACTCATACTGTCTGTGTTAGTTTCCTCCGGATACTCCGGTTTTCCCTACCACTAAAAAAAAGTAGAGGCCAGGATGAATGCGAGTGTGTTCGAGAGTGCAAGTAGATGCACTGTCCCAACCAAATAAACAAATAAAATTACACTAAACTGAACTACTGCACAAATGCTATGACATGGGGGAGCCAGGTTGCCAGCTCAGAAGGGGAATTACCATCCTACTAAGAAGTTGCAAGATAGAATTACTCACCACTATGTTTTCGAGGATATTGGTGCAGTAATTATTAGTTGCTTCTTGAACTTAGGGGGTTCTTAAATGTCCTTTGTCGTCTCCTTAACAACAGTATTTTTTTAACCTAAAATACAGAAAAAGGAAAACAAGAGGGAAAAATGATACACTTTTTTTTTTAAAGAACTTTTGTTGGCCAGCATCACTTAAAAAGCCTGGAGCACAGCGTTAAAAGGGGAATGATTTTCTAAGATGCCATCTTTTTCCCTTGTGTATGTTGCCTCTCCCGCCAGAGGGGTGATATTGTTCAACCCTGAGAAGGAAATAAGAGAGACGATGAGTTCACTCTGCTGCCTTTACACATTTATTCAACTCTTCACATTTTATGCAAATATTTAGTTTACAGCATCTTCTTCGTAGTTTCTAATAATCAATAAAAGTTATCTAATGTTGCTTTGTTTATTATCCAAATGACACATTTTCAATAAACCAAAAGACGACAAGCACAACTGGCCTACCGCACCGACCATTAGCAACAGCATCACACATCTACTACGCTTCAATATGGCGGCGTCTCGAACGGCGGCCTAGAAATCACACCTTCTACAGGGCTCAATGACTGCACTGAGTGCTAAAAACATCTTTTACAAAAGTACAGAATGTCTGTGTAAGTTCTCAGTTGTACAGGAGTTGTCCATCTTCAATGAAGGTACTTGATTCATCTTCTGTACTCAGTAGTTGAAGTCTTCAAACGTTTCGCCTCTCATCCAAAAGGTTTCGTCCGCGAAGCTGCACGCAGCTGAATATATAGACCAACGGGGAGGAGTTGGGGTAGGCCCGGCTCCTCCCCTCTAATCACAGCTACTCTCACCTGTGGGTAAACCCCTTTGAAGTAGAGCGTCTATAACAATCTGCTCACCTCAGTATCGGTCAGTCATGTCCTATTCATGGCTGATCACTGCTAATTACCTGCCTATTGTTCTTTTGTTGGCTGAGGTGCCGTTTCCTTGGACTGGCCGTGCCGTTTCTCCTGAAGGAGATTGGAGTAAAGAGACGGAAGATTAAATCTGAGGCCACCATTCCGGTTCATGGAGGGGTTTTATTTCCTGACAAAAATAGCTTCTTTAACTCCTCTTTCAAACCAACGTTCTTCTTTAGCTAAAATGTTGACCTCCCCGTCCTCAAAGGAGTGGTTGGAGGCTTTGAGGTGGAGGTGCACCGCCGACTGAGGGCCGCTTGTGCTTTCTCTTCGGTGTTGATAAAGTCTCTTCTGTAAAACTTGTTTCGTTTCTCCAATATAATGTTGTTTGCATTCTTCTTCTTTGCATTGAATTGAATAAACCACATTGCTTTGTTTGTGGCTCGGAGTTTTGTCTTTGGGATGAACTAATGTTTGTCTCAGTGTGTTCACCGGTTTGTGGTTCACTGGAATCCTGTGCTGCCTAAAGATTCTCTGAAGTTTCTCTGAGACCCCGGCTACATACGGCACTGCAACTCCCTTTCTTCTCCGAGCCACAAACAAAGCAATGTGTGTAGGACAGATACTGGGCAGTGATCATCTATTAATAGGACATGACTGACCGATACTGAGGTGAGCAGATCGTTAGAGACCCTCTACTTTAAAGATGTTTACCTACAGGTGAGAGTAGCTGTTATTAGAGGGGAGGAGCCGGGCCTACCCTAACTCCTCCCCAGTGGTCTATATATTCAGCTGCGTGCAAATTGTGACCTTTGTCGCTGAGGAAGCCTTTTGGATGAGAGGCGAAACGTTCAAAGACTTCAACTACTGAGTACAGAATCAAGTACCTTCATTGAAAAAGTACAGAATGTTTCAAATTAACATATGAAATACATTTTTGAATTGTAACTTATTTTTGCAAATAAGCATACAACTTTTATTATTATTATTTTTGAGTCATGTCATCCACCATCCCTGGTCCAACACCTTTAGATGACCGTGAAGTTAACAGTATTGACCAGAAACTGAGGTTTCACCAATTGAATTGCCCTGACACATACAGTTTATATTTTTGTAATCTGGAGGAAAAGTAAATAGACAAAAGTTCAAAAATAGATTTACATTACTAAGCATGCAAAATGTCTAACTGAAAGATAAGGTAAGTTAGTTGTGAATATTGTTTGGGGGGCCATGCTGGTTTTGTGGGGGTCTATTACGTCTCTTTGCTGGTCTGGTGCTGGTTTCTGTTGGCTCATGCTGGTCTTACTGGTTAATGCTGGTCTAGCTGGTGTCCACCAGCTAGACCAGCATTAACCAGCATCAAACCACCATGGACCAGCATAGACCAGCATGATTTCCTTGCTGGTCTATGCTGTTTTTTTCAGCAGTGGGGCCAAACTCGATGATAGTGTGCATTATAATAATAATTCCATAAAGCTACAGCTAGCCAAACTATAAGCTAGTAGCTTTTCTCATATTTTGATTTACTTTGGAGAACAAAATGTCAATTTTGTGCAAAATGAAAAGGCACAATCCTGTGTACATTCATGTACCAACTATGGCTAACTGGCTAATTAGAAATAACCACTTAGCTTAGCTTACAAACCAGTAACATACAGTTAGTACAACCAAGAATGAATACTTTTCTCCAAGCTACATTTTGAAGTTCAAAATCTGCATGATCGAAAAAAAAAAACAAAAAAAAAAACAATTACATGGTTGTCAAATATTATCTACTAAAGTTTAGTAGATAATATTTGTTTAGTATCTTATCGTTTAGTAACTAAACGATAAGATTGCTAGCTTATTACCATGTGTTTTAAGCTAGCAACATATTAGCTACAGCTCCATTATTTATAGTTATATTTCAGCATCTGGCTAATTAGCAATAGCCGATTAGCTTCATGTGCTTACAAACTTTGTACTAGAACTCCACGTACTTGAAACTAGACTGTTGTTGTAATTGTGCTTCTTTCTGTTGATGTACGAACACTTCACACAGTGTTTTGTAAGTTATAGTTCTTTGTAAATAGTTTGTAAATAGTTTGTAAGTATGTAGCTTCATAGTAGTTTCGTAATTAGTTGTTACATAATCAGTATTGCTCTGTTTTGGGGTATGGTCGGATGCTGCGGGTGTGTAGGGTCTATTTTGTTTTGCTGGTGTTTCCTTGTTGCTATTTTGTTCCTTTGTTGTTCTATGTTCTTGTGAAATGATGATTTTAAGTGTATTGATTTTGGGGGTGGGGCTTATAAGCTCTTGCTTCGGCCCACTCCTTTTGAGCAGTGTTTGCTGCTCAAATAAACAAATAAACTAAGATACATTTGAAAATCTTCACATTTTTCATAGTGAAAGTTATCTGGATGACTGCATATAAGCGAACAACATATCAATTTTATATTGGACCAATGTCTTTATATTTTTTATATTTTAAGAATATATGGATTGCACTGAGCCAGAGGCAATGAGAAAAAAACGAGTTAATCCGCAATAGGAAATCAGTGACTTTGACATCAACAAACCTCAGGTAAGTGAAGTACGTGTCCTTCAACAGTTACTCGGTACTCACAGTACTCAAGTCAAACTTTCTCCAAGTACATTTTTACTCTTGAGTAAATATTTGGGCCTTTACTCTTTGTACTCTATTGTACTTGTGTAACAGTATTTTAAAGTTGCGTTACTCTTTTGGGCTACTCTATCCATCTTAGATTTATATTGGCTGCTTTGTATAGAACACTGTCCCCAATTTTGTCTCACCAGTGCATCTTTTCTTGATTATGCTTCAGAAGGACCTCGCAGATGTTGCTGGATTTGAAATCAGTGACTGTGACATCGACAAACCTCAGGTACAGGTCTCAATACTAAATTCCATGCATATTCCATTCATCCTTCTGTGGACCCACCACCTGCAGGAGGAGCCATAGAGGTGCAATGTGACCTGACAGAAACTGGATGGATGGATATTCCATTCATACAAACACCTAATTGTTCAGTGAAACATAAAAAAAAAAAATGTTTTGCAAGTGTTTTCGCTTGTGGATGTTTCATTGCAACTTTTATTGAAAACAAAAGTGGGGTTGACCGTAAAAGACCCCCAACATACAACCAACACACCATTATTGTATTAAACAATAATCTTATGTGCCAATCTAATACATTTTTTTGTATATAGCACAAAATCTGTTTCACTTTTCCGTCTGTCTTTCTCCAGCAGAGCACTACACCCAGCAGAAGTGAGCCCATTGTGTCTGGTGACCAAAATGAGGTAAGGCTCAAGTTTCACAAACTACGATCTATTCATTACTGATGCATTTTAGAGTCTACGGTCGTTTTAAAGGCCTTTATCTAGGCTACACTGTTGACTATTTGACGTATGGCATATTGGTTGACAGCATTAGAATGGTTGTCCCCAATTTGGTCCCATTAAAATGTGTAGCTGTGTACAATGTCCCCAAAAGTATTTATGAGTTGATGTTGTGGTTTCTTTTAAGATATAATGGTTAAACAACAATGATTTGTCTCACCAGTGCATCTTTTCTTGATTATGCTTCAGAAGGGCCTCGCAGATGTTGCTGGATATGAAATCAATGACTGTGACATCGACAAACCTCAGGTACAGGTCTCAATACTAAATTGCAGTGTATATTCCTTTCATATGAACACCTGATTGTTCATCTTCAATGAAGGTACTTGATTCATCTTCTGTACTCAGTAGTTGAAGTCTTCGAACGTTTCACCTCTCATCCAAAAGGCTTCGTCAGCGACAAAGGTCCCACTCTGGACGCAGCTGAATATATAGACCAACGGGGAGTGTTATGGCAATTAGTGAGGTTGACTTGCCACAGTAAGCAGCCTGGGCTGTAGCTTTAGCTTGACGTGGGCCTTTGAGTAAAAACAAATGGAATGTCCAGACTTACAGGATTACGGAGATGATTGTTTAATGTAGTCCAAGTTCCACATTGTTCAAACAGGCAGAGTTCCACAGTTCCACAGATCCACAGTTAGCACAGTCAAAAAACTGTTGGGCCTAAACCCAGGCCAGCTTCCACATTACTCTCAAGGGTTCCCCCAACTGTCCATTAAAAGAACTGCATGGCTACCTGGCCCCACCCAAACATACCAAAACAAAAATGTGGTGCTTATAAACCAAAATAATAACTTAGCAATTTTAAGGAGAACTAAAACGGCCTTTACAGGGAGGAATTAGGGCAACTTTACAGGAAGGCAACTCATACTGACCAGTATTTGATGTTTGACTCAAACAATAGGCAGGTAATTAGCAGTGATTAGCCATGAATGGGACCGATACTGGGCAGTGATCATCTATGAATAGGACGTGACTCACCGATACTGAGGTGAGCAGGTCGTTAGAGACGCTCTACTTCAAAGGTGTTTACCCACAGGTGAGAGTAGCTGTGATTAGAGGGGAGGAGCCGGGCCAACCCTAACTCCTCCCCGTTGGTCTATATATTCAGCTGCGTCCAGAGTGGGACCTTTGTGTGACGAAGCCTTTTGGATGAGAGGTGAAACGTTGGAAGACTTTAACTACTGAGTACAGAATCAAGTACCTTAATTGAAGATGGACAACTCCTGTACGACTGAGAACTTACACAGACAACCTGATTGTTCAGTAAAACATTAAATATAAGATGTATTGCCAGTGTTAGTGCAGCTTGTGCATGTTTCACTGCAACTTTGATTGAAAACAAAGGTGGGGTTGACTGTAAAAGACCCCCTACATACAACTAACACATCGTTATTGTATTACACAACTGATTTTAATATAACACTGTGCCCAGAATATTGGCCAGAATGTTCTGTATTTGTTCCAACAATAATTTGCTCCTTTTCCAACAGACATGGGAAAGTACTAATAATCCACAAGGCTATAGTAGATTTGAGGTAAATATGATTACAAAAGCCTTTTTTTTTTCATAACAACAACGCAACATTCCTTTAAAGGAATAGGCCACTGTTTTTCTATTCTGAGATAATTATGTTCTTACCTGAGCTTAGATGAGTTGAGGCGGACCTGTCTGGTCTTTACCCAAAAAGACCAAAGATGTTTCTAGCATTTAGCCTCTCCTCACCCAGTAATATTTTCACTCCTATAGAATTCTCTGCGCGGACATCAAAGTGCTCCTAAGGTGTTATTACGCCTTACGATATAGTTCCCCACTTAGAAAATCCACATGTTTAATTTTGTGTAACTATACTTGGATCATGTAACTACTCTCGTAAATGTATTTCCATAGGGGAAACGTTGAAGAGCTTGGTCGCTTCTAACTTCACACCGTTTCACCCCATAGGGAAGAGGAGGGGAGGCTAAATGCTTAAAACATCTTAGATCTTTTTGTGTGACTGAGAGCATGCACGTAGACCAGACACGTACGCATCAACTCGTCTAAGCTCAGGTAAAAACCCGTCTCAGTAAGTAAAAACAGTGGTCTATTTCTGCGCATTGGGAGAGACGAGAAGGAGAAAAACTGGATCCTACAATGAATGTAACTCATGTTGCAGAGGCGAGCACACGTCCCAAACACGTTAACACTCACAGGTCTATCCTCAGTCTCCTGACAATAAAACACAAGTAAACTGCCCCGAGGCTGGTCAACTCACAGGAGCATTTCACTGAGATGAAGTTGCAAATATTGTAGCAATATTATTTGATCTTATCTTCTGTGTTCTTCCAAATGAAGGTACAGATTTAGATGAATAAATGGAATAAAATAGCTTGAAATTAATTTTTGGGTGTCCGGTTTGGGAACCTCAGAATCTCATCTCTGCTGTTTGCAGATGATGTTGTTCTGTTGGCTTCATCAAACCAGGACCTTCAGCTGCCCTGGGGCGGTTTGCAGCCGAGTGTGAAGCGGATGAGGATCAGCACCTCCAAATCTGAGGCCATGGTTCTCCACCGGAAAAAGGTGGCTTCCCCGCTTCAGGTTGGTGGGGAGTCCTTGCCTCAAGTGGAGGAGTTCAAGTATCTCGGGGTCGTGTTCTCAGTGAGGGACGGATGGAGCGTGAGATCGGTAGACGGATCGGTGCGGCTTCAGCAGTGATGCGGTCGCTGTATCGGACCGTTGTGGTGAAGAGGGAGCTGAGTCTGAGGCAAAGCTCTCGATTTACCGATCGATCTACGTTCCCACCCTCACCTATGGTCATGAGATTTGGGTAATGACCGAAAGGACAAGATCGCGAATACAAGCGGCCGAAATGAGTTTCCTTCGCAGGGTGGCTGGGCACACCCTCCGAGATCGGGTGAGGAGCTCAGTTACCCGGGAGGAGCTCGGACTCGAGCCGCTACTCCTCCACGTCGAAAGGAGCCAGCTGAGGTGGCTAGGGCATCTGTTCCGGATGCCTCCTGGTCGCCTCCCTCGGGAGGTGTTCCAGGCATGTCCCACTGGGAGGAGGCCTCGTGGAAGGCCCAGGACACGCTGGTGGGACTATGTCTCCGAGCTGGCCTGGTGTCGCCTCGGGGTCCCCCCAGAACAGCTGGAGGAGGTGTGCGTGGATCGGGAAGTCTGGGCATCTCTGCTGAGACTGCTGCCCCCGCGACCCGGCCCCGGATAAAGCGGAAGAAAATGGATGGATGGATGGATGGATTAAATGAATTTTTCCTATTGTCTAAAGGCTTTGATTTTTAGGTATTTTGTCAGGTGTACATTATATCACCAAATACATCGTTATTGTGATATTTCTTTTTCATACTGTGATATACATTTTGTTCATGTCACCCTGCCCTAATGTTTAAATCGATAATGTGTCATATCCCTATGTACTAGCAAGTCTATACAATAATAGGTCAGATACAGCAAGTCAAAAGACCTTCTTTGCCAGTTTGCACACAATTCTGTGAAGGATTGCAAAAATATCGTCTGAATATCGATATCGAGATATTGAAAAAAATATATCGAGGTATTCATTTTTGTCAATATCTCCCACCCCTAGACGGGGGTCAGGAGTGACTTAAAGACAGGGGTTTCAAAGGTTTAATGGACTAATGAGATCAGAGTGACTCTGGATGGACTTTGTCTTTAGATCCTTCCTGACCCAGTCTCCACAGTTTAGCTTATGAGTCTTGAGTTGCCTTCACACCTAATGCGGATCGCACGGGAGGTGCGGTGGGTTACTGAGTATTGTCAATGTGAAAGGTGCGCACGTGTGGTGAGTGTGCGTGGCAGGTGTGAGTCAGCATAACCACCTCCACTACATCATGAAGAGTGAAATGGAATCAGCGTCTGAGAAGTGAAGGAAATCTTCAAGACAAGCAGCAGCTGTGGTTGAAATGCCTTTTCAGAGCCCAGGCGTTTGGTTCAGAGGAATTATATGCTTCAATAAACGTGCAATAAAGGACGACCTGGTCCAGACTTTGGTTGCAGCTCGGGGGTGCAGCAGTTGAAGGGTTCGGGCCCGTTAATATTTAACCCAAAAAACACATTGATTTCATTGAACTGCTCAGAGTCCAGTCCCGGTTCAGTCTGTCCAGACCTCGCCTGACCCCTCACTGGATGTGTTTTGTTCAACAGTGGTGCAAAGGAACAAAGTCGGTGGATCTACAGCAAGATAGAGAGCTCATTCAGTCTCCGACATTTGACTTGGTTTAGTCCTGGTTTAGTTCTGGTTTAGTTCTGGTTTAGTTCTGGTTTAGTCCTGGTTTAGTCCTGGTTTAGTCCTGGTTTAATCCTGGTTTAATCCTGGTTTAATCCTGGTTTAGTCCCAGTTTAGTCCCGGTTTAGTTCCGGTTTAGTCCTGGTTTAGTTCTGGTTTAGTCCCAGTTTAGTCCTGGTTTAGTCCTGGTTTAATTCTGGTTTAGTCCCAGTTTAGTCCCGGTTTAGTCCCGGTTTAGTTCCGGTTTAGTCCCAGTTTAGTCCCAGTTTAGTCCTGGTTTAGTTCCGGTTTAGTCCCGGTTTAGTCCCGGTTTAGTTCTGGTTTAGTCTTGGTTTAGTCCTGGTTTAGTCCTGGTTTAGTCCCAGTTTATTTCTGGTTTAGTTCCGGTTTAGTCCCGGTTTAGTCCCGGTTTAGTCCTGGTTTAATCCTGGTATAGTCCTGGTTTAGTCCTGGTTTAGTTCTGGTTTAGTCCTGGTTTAGTTCTGGTTTAGTCCCAGTTTAGTTCCGGTTTAGTCCTGGTTTAGTTCTGGTTTAGTCCCAGTTTAGTTCCGGTTTAGTCCTGGTTTAGTTCCGGTTTAGTCCCGGTTTAGTCCCGGTTTAGTCCCGGTTTAGTCCTGGTTTAGTCCCGGTTTAGTCCCAGCTTAGTCCTGGTTTAGTCCCGGTTTAGTTCCGGTTTAGTCCCGGTTTAGTCCCGGTTTAGTCCTGGTTTAGTCCCGGTTTAGTCCCGGTTTAGTCCCGGTTTAGTCCCGGTTTAGTCCCAGTTTAGTCCTGGTTTAGTCCCGGTTTAGTTCCGGTTTAGTCCCGGTTAAGTTCCGGTTTAGTCCTGGTTTAGTCCTGGTTTGATCCTGGTTTAGTCCTGGTTTAGTCCCGGTTTAGTCCCGGTTTAGTTCCGGTTTAGTCCTGGTTTAGTCCTGGTTTAGTCCTGGTTTGATCCCGGTTTAGTCCCGGTTTAGTCCCAGTTTAGTCCTGGTTTAGTCCCGGTTTAGTTCCGGTTTAGTCCCGGTTAAGTTCCGGTTTAGTCCTGGTTTAGTCCTGGTTTGATCCTGGTTTAGTCCTGGTTTAGTCCCGGTTTAGTCCCGGTTTAGTTCCGGTTTAGTCCTGGTTTAGTCCTGGTTTAGTCCTGGTTTGATCCCGGTTTAGTCCCGGTTTAGTCCCAGTTTAGTCCTGGTTTAGTTCCGGTTTAGTTCTGGTTTAGTCCCGGTTTAGTTCCGGTTTAGTCCCGGTTTAGTTCCGGTTTAGTCCCGGTTTAGTTCCGGTTTAGTCCCGGTTTAGTCCCGGTTTAGTCCCGGTTTAGTCCTGGTTTAGTCCCGGTTTAGTCCCGGTTTAGTCCCGGTTTAGTCCTGGTTTAGTCCTGGTTTAGTCCCGGTTTAGTTCCGGTTTAGTTCCGGTTTAGTCCCGGTTTAGTTCCGGTTTAGTCCCGGTTTAGTTCCGGTTTAGTCCCGGTTTAGTCCCGGTTTAGTCCCGGTTTAGTTCCGGTTTAGTTCCAGTTTAGTCCTGGTTTAGTCCCGGTTTAGTTCCGGTTTAGTTCTGGTTTAGTCCTGGTTTAGTCCTGGTTTAGTTCCGGTTTAGTTCCGGTTTAGTCCTGGTTTAGTCCCGGTTTAGTCCTGGTTTAGTCCTGGTTTAGTCCCGGTTTAGTTCCGGTTTAGTTCTGGTTTAGTCCTGGTTTAGTCCTGGTTTAGTTCCGGTTTAGTTCCGGTTTAGTTCTGGTTTAGTCCCGGTTTAGTCCTGGTTTAGTCCTGGTTTAGTCCCGGTTTAGTTCCGGTTTAGTCCTGGTTTAGTCCTGGTTTAGTCCCGGTTTAGTTCCGGTTTAGTTCCGGTTTAGTTCCGGTTTAGTCCTGGTTTAGTTCCGGTTTAGTCCCGGTTTAGTTCCGGTTTAGTTCCGGTTTAGTTCTGGTTTAGTCCTGGTTTAGTTCCGGTTTAGTTCCGGTTTAGTCCTTGTTTAGTCCTGGTTTAGTTCCGGTTTAGTTCCGGTTTAGTTCTGGTTTAGTCCTGGTTTAGTCCCGGTTTAGTCCTGGTTTAGTCCTGGTTTAGTCCCGGTTTAGTTCCGGTTTAGTTCCGGTTTAGTTCCGGTTTAGTCCCGGTTTAGTCCCGGTTTAGTCCTGGTTTAGTCCCGGTTTAGTCCCGGTTTAGTCCCGGTTTAGTCCCGGTTTAGTCCCAGTTTAGTCCTGGTTTAGTCCCGGTTTAGTTCCGGTTTAGTCCCGGTTAAGTTCCGGTTTAGTCCTGGTTTAGTCCTGGTTTGATCCTGGTTTAGTCCTGGTTTAGTCCCGGTTTAGTCCCGGTTTAGTTCCGGTTTAGTCCTGGTTTAGTCCTGGTTTAGTCCTGGTTTGATCCCGGTTTAGTCCCGGTTTAGTCCCAGTTTAGTCCTGGTTTAGTCCCGGTTTAGTTCCGGTTTAGTCCCGGTTAAGTTCCGGTTTAGTCCTGGTTTAGTCCTGGTTTGATCCTGGTTTAGTCCTGGTTTAGTCCCGGTTTAGTCCCGGTTTAGTTCCGGTTTAGTCCTGGTTTAGTCCTGGTTTAGTCCTGGTTTGATCCCGGTTTAGTCCCGGTTTAGTCCCAGTTTAGTCCTGGTTTAGTTCCGGTTTAGTTCCGGTTTAGTCCCGGTTTAGTTCCGGTTTAGTCCCGGTTTAGTTCCGGTTTAGTCCCGGTTTAGTTCCGGTTTAGTCCCGGTTTAGTCCCGGTTTAGTCCCGGTTTAGTCCTGGTTTAGTCCCGGTTTAGTCCCGGTTTAGTCCCGGTTTAGTCCTGGTTTAGTCCTGGTTTAGTCCCGGTTTAGTTCCGGTTTAGTTCCGGTTTAGTCCCGGTTTAGTTCCGGTTTAGTCCCGGTTTAGTTCCGGTTTAGTCCCGGTTTAGTCCCGGTTTAGTCCCGGTTTAGTTCCGGTTTAGTTCCAGTTTAGTCCTGGTTTAGTCCCGGTTTAGTTCCGGTTTAGTTCTGGTTTAGTCCTGGTTTAGTCCTGGTTTAGTTCCGGTTTAGTTCCGGTTTAGTCCTGGTTTAGTCCCGGTTTAGTCCTGGTTTAGTCCTGGTTTAGTCCCGGTTTAGTTCCGGTTTAGTTCTGGTTTAGTCCTGGTTTAGTCCTGGTTTAGTTCCGGTTTAGTTCCGGTTTAGTTCTGGTTTAGTCCCGGTTTAGTCCTGGTTTAGTCCTGGTTTAGTCCCGGTTTAGTTCCGGTTTAGTCCTGGTTTAGTCCTGGTTTAGTCCCGGTTTAGTTCCGGTTTAGTTCCGGTTTAGTTCCGGTTTAGTCCTGGTTTAGTTCCGGTTTAGTCCCGGTTTAGTTCCGGTTTAGTTCCGGTTTAGTTCTGGTTTAGTCCTGGTTTAGTTCCGGTTTAGTTCCGGTTTAGTCCTTGTTTAGTCCTGGTTTAGTTCCGGTTTAGTTCCGGTTTAGTTCTGGTTTAGTCCTGGTTTAGTCCCGGTTTAGTCCTGGTTTAGTCCTGGTTTAGTCCCGGTTTAGTTCCGGTTTAGTTCCGGTTTAGTTCCGGTTTAGTCCTGGTTTAGTTCCGGTTTAGTCCTGGTTAGAACAGCAACATTCATTATACAAAACCACACAAATGTAACTCTTTCCATTCTTAAAGTACAATTGAAAAGACTTGAATCTGATATTTTTGATTCCAGTTGGGTAAATGTGTCGTTCCTGTATCTGTACTGTAACTCTATACCTGATGTTTTTCGTCCATAAACAATGACAGAGGGGCACGTACATAGATCGTTCACTTTCCTCACACATTTCTGGGAAATTTCGTAATGAGTGTTGGAGCACATTTCAGAGAGCAATACTCTCAGTCAGGGACGCTGGTATCAATGGACTAAACCCCTCCTGTCTTTTCTATTGTTTGTTTTGTTGTTTTATATCGTCAGGACATATCAGGACTCCTTTATGCTCTCATATCATTGTGCTGAGGGTAAATGCATTGTTAGGTAATAGTCTGCTGTTTACATGACGTTACTGTATGTAGCAGTTTGACCTTCGTTTATAGGTAAAGCTTTGGCCGAGTTGTGTCTGTACTGTAACTAAAGAACTTAGAAACTTCAGAGAATGACTTAATGTTGAAATGGTAATCAACAGTTCAGAGTAAATAATACATTTACTTTTAAAACTTCAATCAGGAATAAAATCTTATGAAAATGTATATGTTTTTAAATATTGCCCTAATTTGAAGAAATAGAAAAAAAACACACACCTAACACGATTTTTCACAATGATGTTGATGTTATGCCATGTAATAGCTGCAGAACCATTCCAAATAATCATTCTTAAAGTTCAGTGTCCCACTTTACCAATATTCACCCTGATAATAGCGTAGGAATATTATATTATCTATTGTTACGAGTCCAATTCATGCCATTTTACTGAAACCAGTATAGAACACCGGTGTTTGAGTGTAAGAGGCTGGGTGTGTGAGACGTGTGACTCACTTCCTCCATCAGACTCGAGTTTGATGCCGTCTTCATTGTTGCCGTCGACAACTGTGGCATTCAGGACAAAGTGAGAGCAGTTCCACTTCTGAGCCCTGCAACACAAGCTTCTGTGTTAATGCCCTATAACCCGCTTGTACACTGTTCGTACCCTCAGTCTGTTCCAGAGATGGGCTAATGAGCTGAGGAACCAACACATGTGTCAACCACAGAGAGCCTCCTCCCCATTTTAAGAAAGGTCATGTGACAAACACTTTCACTGTGCTATTTTGTATCATACTGTGTCACACAGGCTCAGACCATTCAGCTGTTGAACTGGTCCTGATGCAGATATCTGATCAGTGTTATCAGTAGTAACGATGGTTGACACTCAGACCTCATCATTCATATTCACATGGTGTCCCCCCTGTTTCACTTCCTTTGGGTTTTGACCTCTGTTTCAGATGCCCTGCCACTGGCCTATTGATGCTGCAGTGATAGCTGACCGACCGGACGTCTGTATCCCACAGTCTAGTTTAGTTTAGTTTAGTTTATTGAAAGGACAGTGTGCAGTTACATTTAAAAGATGGCTGCACCAGATTTAGCACTATGCTAATTTACCAGTCCCCAGCTCCAACAAAGACATTCTGCAACCGTCTTCAGCCCTGTCTGCAGAGGGACTCCACCAGCCCTGGGTCTGTCTATAGTCTGTCTTTAGCCCTGTCTGCAGTGGGACTCCACCAGCCCTGGGTCTGTCTATAGTCTGTCTTTAGCCCTGTCTGCAGAGGGACTCCACCAGCCCTGGGTCTGTCTATAGTCTGTCTTTAGCCCTGTCTGCAGAGGGACTCCACCAGCCCTGGGTCTGTCTAAAGTCTGTCTTTAGCCCTGTCTGCAGAGGGACTCCACCAGCCCTGGGTCTGTCTAAAGTCTGTCTTTAGCCCTGTCTGCAGTGGGACTCCACCAGCCCTGGGTCTGTCTATAGTCTGTCTTTAGCCCTGTCTGCAGAGGGACTCCACCAGCCCTGGGTCTGTCTATAGTCTGTCTTTAGCCCTGTCTGCAGAGGGACTCCACCAGCCCTGGGTCTGTCTAAAGTCTGTCTTTAGCCCTGTCTGCAGAGGGACTCCACCAGCCCTGGGTCTGTCTAAAGTCTGTCTTTAGCCCTGTCTGCAGAGGGACTCCCACCAGCCCTGGGTCTGTCTATAGTCTGTCTTCAGCCCTGTCTGCAGAGGGACTCCACCAGCCCTGGGTCTGTCTAAAGTCTGTCTTTAGCCCTGTCTGCAGAGGGACTCCCACCAGCCCTGGGTCTGTCTAAAGTCTGTCTTCAGCCCTGTCTGCAGAGGGACTCCACCAGCCCTGGGTCTGTCTATAGTCTGTCTTTAGCCCTGTCTGCAGAGGGACTCCACCAGCCCTGGGTCTGTCTATAGTCTGTCTTCAGCCCTGTCTGCAGAGGGACTCCACCAGCCCTGGGTCTGTCTTTAGTCTGTCTTCAGCCCTGTCTGCAGAGGGACTCCACCAGCCCTGGGTCTGTCTATAGTCTGTCTTCAGCCCTGTCTGCAGAGGGACTCCACCAGCCCTGGGTCTGTCTATAGTCTCTCTTTATCCCTGTCTGTAGAGGGACTCGACGAGTCCTGGGTCTGTCTATAGTCTGTCTTCAGTCTTGTCTGTAGAATTTTAAAAATCTAATATTCAATGTTTGCTTAATGGCGTCACTGCACCTCCTCTGAGAAAATCCATTAATCCGTCCATCCATCCATTTTCCTCCGCTTTATCCGGGGCCGGGTCGCGGGGGCAGCAGTCTCAGCAGAGATGCCCAGACTTCCCGATCCACGCACACCTCCTCCAGCTGTTCTGGGGGGACCCCGAGGCGACACCAGACCAGCTCGGAGACATAGTCCCACCAGCGTGTCCTGGGAAAAACCCAGGAAAATGTATAACTTTATGTACTGGTAAAAATGGCTCTAGGTACTTGATCTACACTTTGAGGAAAATGCAGCATCCCGAAATGTACACCTGCTTTCGTACTACGCTAAAACATTTGCGTATTTAATTAAAGAATGGATTCTAGAAAGTTAGATTTGCACTCATTATTAATAACAGTGATGATGAGGGAGCATTTGTGGAAATTGTTTGTACAGTAACATCAACCTGCCAAGGGACGACAGGTGGAAATGAGCAATTTTCACTTCATTAAAGGAACAGGCCACAGTTTTTCCATACTGTGATATGTTCTTAGCTGAGCTTAGACGAGCTGATGCGTACCTGTCTGGTCTTTGTGCCCGTGGAAGAGCGTGGTCGCTTCAAACTTCACCCCATTTGGAGCCATAGGAATATACTGGGAGAGGCCAAATGCTAACAACATCTTTGGTCTTTGTGCGTGACTGAGGGCACGCACAAAGACCAGACAGGTACGTATCAACTCGTCTAAGCTCATGTAAGAAGTATGGAAAAACAGTGGCCTGTTCTTTTAAGCAGGAAAGATTTTAATCAAATCGGGCCTGGCTTAGTCTGGTTTCACCAGACCCTCGTACTCATTTCGTTTCGTACAAGGGTCTGGATCTTCACAATGGAGCTCCGTTATCAGGTGGGAGGGTGAACTCCTTTGAAACGATTGGATCTGATTTCCGCTAGCGTTTGGTCATGACGTATGTAATGCGCCCGAGTGAGTGAAGCAGCTATCATAACTCTATCATAGCTCTATCATAACTCTATCATAACTCTATCATAACTCTATCATAGCTCTATCATAGCTCTATCATAGCTCTATCATAACTCTATCATTACTCTGTCATAACTCTATCATATCTCTATCATAACTCTATCATAGCTCTATCATAACTCTATCATAGCTCTATCATAACTCTATCATAACTCTATCATAACTCTATCATAGCTCTATCATAACTCTATCATAGCTCTATCATAACTCTATCATAGCTCTATCATAACTCTATCATAACTCTATCATAACTCTATCATAGCTCTATCATAGCTCTATCATAGCTCTATCATAACTCTATCATAGCTCTATCATAGCTCTATCATAACTCTATCATAACTCTATCATAACTCTATCATAACTCTATCATAGCTCTATCATAGCTCTATCATAACTCTATCATAACTCTATCATAGCTCTATCATAGCTCGATCATAACTCTATCATAACTCTATCATAGCTCTATCATAACTCTATCATAACTCTATCATAACTCTATCATAGCTCTATCATAGCTCTATCATAACTCTATCATAACTCTATCATAACTCTATCATAACTCTATCATAGTTCTATCATAACTCTATCATGACTCTATCATAACTCTATCATAACTCTATCATAGCTCTATCAAAACTCTATCATAACTCTATCATAACTCTATCATAACTCTATCACAGCTCTATCATAGCTCTATCATAGCTATATCATATCATAGCTCTATCACAGCTCTATCATAACTCTATCATAGCTCTATCATAGCTCTATCATAACTCTATCATAGCTCTATCATAACTCTATCATAACTCTATCATAGCTCTATCATAGCTCTATCATAGCTCTATCATAGCTCTATTATAACTATATCATAACTCTATCATAACTCTATCATAGCTCTATCATAACTCTATCATAACTCTATCATAGCTCTATCATAACTCTATCATAGCTCTATCATAACTCTATCATAGCTCTATCATAACTCTATCATAACTCTATCATAGCTCTATCATAGCTCTATCATAACTCTATCATAGCTCTATCAAAGCTCTATCATAACTATCGAAACTCTATCATAATTCTATCATAACTCTATCATAGCTCTATCATAACTCTATCATAACTCTATCATAATTCTATCATAGCTCTATCATAGCTCTATCATAACTCTATCATAGCTCTATCATAGCTCTATCATAACTCTATCATAGCTCTATCATAACTCTGTCATAGCTCTATCATAACTCTATCATAGCTCTATCATAGCTCTATCATAACTCTATCATAACTCTATCATAGCTCTATCATAGCTCTATCATAACTCTATCATAACTCTATCATAGCTCTATCATAGCTCTATCATAACTCTATCATAACTCTATCATAACTCTATCATAGCTCTATCATAGCTCTATCATAACTCTATCATAGCTCTATCATAACTCTATCATAACTCTATCATAGCTCTATCATAACTCTATCATAGCTCTATCATAGCTCTATCATAACTCTATCATAGCTCTATCATAGCTCTATCATAGCTCTATCATAGCTCTATCATAGCTCTATCATAACTCTATCATAGCTCTATCATAGCTCTATCATAGCTCTATCATAGCTCTATCATAACTCTATCATAGCTCTATCATAACTCTATCATAGCTCTATCATAACTCTATCATAACTCTATCATAACTATCATAGCTCTACCATAGCTCTATCATAGCTCTATCATAACTCTATCATAGCTCTATCATAGCTCTATCATAACTCTATCATAACTCTATCATAGCTCTATCATAGCTCTATCATAACTCTATCATAACTCTATCATAACTTTATCATAACTCTATCATAGCTCTATCATAACTCTATCATAGCTCTATCATAACTCTATCATAGCTCTATCATAACTCTATCATAGCTCTATCATAGCTCTATCATAACTCTATCATAACTCTATCATAGCTCTATCATAGCTCTATCATAACTCTATCATAACTCTATCATAACTTTATCATAACTCTATCATAGCTCTATCATAACTCTATCATAACTCTATCATAACTCTATCATAGCTCTATCATAACTCTATCATAACTCTATCATAACTTTATCATAACTCTATCATAACTCTATCATAGCTCTATCATAGCTCTATCATAACTCTATCATAGCTCTATCATAACTCTATCATAACTCTATCATAGCTCTATCATAGCGCTATCATAACTCTATCATAACTCTACCATAGCTCTATCATAACTCTATCATAGCTCTATCATAACTCTATCATAGCTCTATCATAGCTCTATCATAACTCTATCATAACTCTACCATAGCTCTATCATAACTCTATCATAACTCTACCATAGCTCTATCATAACTCTATCATAGCTCTATCATAGCTCTATCATAACTATCGAAACTCTATCATAATTCTATCATAACTCTACCATAGCTCTATCATAACTCTATCATAGCTCTATCATAGCTCTATCATAACTCTATCATAACTCTACCATAGCTCTATCATAGCTCTACCATAGCTCTATCATAACTCTATCATAGCTCTATCATAGCTCTATCATAGCTCTATCATAACTCTATCATAACTCTATCATAGCTCTATCATAACTCTATCATAGCTCTATCATAGCTCTATCATAACTATCGAAACTCTACCATAATTCTATCATAACTCTATCATAGCTCTACCATAATTCTATCATAACTCTATCATAGCTCTATCATAGCTCTATCATAGCTCTATCATAACTCTATCATAACTCTATCATAGCTCTATCATAACTCTATCATAACTCTATCATAACTATATCATAGCTCTATCATAACTCTATCATAACTCTATCATAACTCTATCATAGCTCTATCATAACGCTATCAAATCTCTATCATAACTATCGAAACTCTATCATAGCTATATCATAACTATCATAACTCTATCATAGCTATATCATAATTCTATCATAACTCTATCATAGCTCTATCATAACTATATCATAGCTCTATCATAACTATCATAACTCTATCATAACTCTATCATAACTCTATCATAGCTCTATCATAGCGATATCATAACTCTATCATAATTCTATCATAACTCTATCATAACTCTATCATAGCTCTATCATAGCTATAGCTATCAAAACTCTGTCATAGCTTTACCATAGCTCTATCATAACTCTATCATAGCTCTATCATAACCCTATCATAACTCTATCATAGCTCTATCATAACTCTATCATAGCTCTATCATAACTCTATCATAACTCTATCATAGCTCTATCATAACTCTATCATAGCTCTATCATAGCTCTATCATAACTCTATCATAACTCTATCATAACTCTATCATAGCTCTATCATAACGCTATCAAAGCTCTATCATAACTATCGAAACTCTATCATAATTCTATCATAACTCTATCATAACTCTATCATAGCTCTATCATAACTCTATCATAGCTCTATCATAACTCTATCATAGCTCTATCATAGCTATCATAACTATCATAACTATCAAAGCTCAATCATAACTCTATCATAGCTCTATCATAGCTATAGCTATCATAGCTTTATCATAGCTCTATCATAACTATCATAACTCTATCATAGCTCTTTCATAACTATCATAACTTTATCATAGCTATATCATAATTCTATCATAACTCTATCATAGCTCTATCATAACTATATCATAGCTCTATCATAACTCTATCATAACTCTATCATAGCTCTATCATAACTCTATCATAGCTCTATCATAACTATCATAACTCTATCATAGCAATATCATAACTCTATCATAATTCTATCATAACTCTATCATAGCTCTATCATGACTCTATCATAACTATCGAAACTCTACCATAATTCTATCATAACTCTATCATAGCTCTATCATAGCTCTATCATAACTCTATCATAACTCTATCATAACTCTATCATAGCTCTATCATAGCTCTATCATAACTCTATCATAGCTCTATCATAACTCTATCATAACTCTATCATAGCTCTATCATAACTCTATCATAGCTCTATCATAGCTCTATCATAACTCTATCATAGCTCTATCATAGCTCTATCATAGCTCTATCATAGCTCTATCATAGCTCTATCATAACTCTATCATAACTCTATCATAGCTCTATCATAGCTCTATCATAGCTCTATCATAGCTCTATCATAACTCTATCATAGCTCTATCATAACTCTATCATAGCTCTATCATAACTCTATCATAACTCTATCATAACTCTATCATAACTATCATAGCTCTACCATAGCTCTATCATAGCTCTATCATAACTCTATCATAGCTCTATCATAGCTCTATCATAACTCTATCATAACTCTATCATAGCTCTATCATAACTCTATCATAACTCTATCATAACTTTATCATAACTCTATCATAGCTCTATCATAACTCTATCATAGCTCTATCATAACTCTATCATAGCTCTATCATAACTCTATCATAGCTCTATCATAGCTCTATCATAACTCTATCATAACTCTATCATAGCTCTATCATAGCTCTATCATAACTCTATCATAACTCTATCATAACTTTATCATAACTCTATCATAGCTCTATCATAACTCTATCATAGCTCTATCATAACTCTATCATAACTCTATCATAGCTCTATCATAACTCTATCATAACTCTATCATAACTTTATCATAACTCTATCATAACTCTATCATAGCTCTATCATAGCTCTATCATAACTCTATCATAGCTCTATCATAACTCTATCATAACTCTATCATAGCTCTATCATAGCGCTATCATAACTCTATCATAACTCTACCATAGCTCTATCATAACTCTATCATAGCTCTATCATAACTCTATCATAGCTCTATCATAGCTCTATCATAACTCTATCATAACTACCATAGCTCTATCATAACTCTATCATAACTCTACCATAGCTCTATCATAACTCTATCATAGCTCTATCATAGCTCTATCATAACTATCGAAACTCTATCATAATTCTATCATAACTCTACCATAGCTCTATCATAACTCTATCATAGCTCTATCATAGCTCTATCATAACTCTATCATAACTCTACCATAGCTCTATCATAGCTCTACCATAGCTCTATCATAACTCTATCATAGCTCTATCATAGCTCTATCATAGCTCTATCATAACTCTATCATAACTCTATCATAGCTCTATCATAACTCTATCATAGCTCTATCATAGCTCTATCATAACTATCGAAACTCTACCATAATTCTATCATAACTCTATCATAGCTCTACCATAATTCTATCATAACTCTATCATAGCTCTATCATAGCTCTATCATAGCTCTATCATAACTCTATCATAGCTCTATCATAACTCTATCATAACTCTATCATAACTATATCATAGCTCTATCATAACTCTATCATAACTCTATCATAACTCTATCATAGCTCTATCATAACGCTATCAAATCTCTATCATAACTATCGAAACTCTATCATAGCTCTATCATAACTATCATAACTCTATCATAGCTATATCATAACTATCATAACTCTATCATAGCTATATCATAATTCTATCATAACTCTATCATAGCTCTATCATAACTATATCATAGCTCTATCATAACTATCATAACTCTATCATAACTCTATCATAACTCTATCATAGCTCTATCATAACTCTATCAAAATTCTATCATAACTCTATCATAACTCTATCATAGCTCTATCATAACTATCATAACTCTATCATAACTCTATCATAACTCTATCATAGCTCTATCATAACTCTATCATAACTCTATCATAGCTCTATCATAGCGATATCATAACTCTATCATAATTCTATCATAACTCTATCATAACTCTATCATAGCTCTATCATAGCTATAGCTATCAAAACTCTGTCATAGCTTTACCATAGCTCTATCATAACTCTATCATAGCTCTATCATAACCCTATCATAACTCTATCATAGCTCTATCATAACTCTATCATAGCTCTATCATAACTCTATCATAGCTCTATCATAACTCTATCATAACTCTATCAAAGCTCTATCATAACTATCGAAACTCTATCATAATTCTATCATAACTCTATCATAACTCTATCATAGCTCTATCATAACGCTATCAAAGCTCTATCATAACTATCGAAACTCTATCATAATTCTATCATAACTCTATCATAACTCTATCATAGCTCTATCATAACTCTATCATAGCTCTATCATAACTCTATCATAGCTCTATCATAGCTATCATAACTATCATAACTATCATAACTCTATCATAGCTCTATCATAACCCTATCATAACTCTATCATAGCTCTATCATAACTCTATCATAGCTCTATCATAACTCTATCATAGCTCTATCATAACTCTATCATAACTCTATCAAAGCTCTATCATAACTATCGAAACTCTATCATAATTCTATCATAACTCTATCATAACTCTATCATAGCTCTATCATAACGCTATCAAAGCTCTATCATAACTATCGAAACTCTATCATAATTCTATCATAACTCTATCATAACTCTATCATAGCTCTATCATAACTCTATCATAGCTCTATCATAACTCTATCATAGCTCTATCATAGCTATCATAACTATCATAACTATCAAAGCTCAATCATAACTCTATCATAGCTCTATCATAGCTTTATCATAGCTCTATCATAACTATCATAACTCTATCATAGCTCTTTCATAACTATCATAACTTTATCATAGCTCTATCATAACTCTATCATAACTCTATCATAGCTCTATCATAACTCTATCATAGCTCTATCATAACTATCATAACTCTATCATAGCTATATCATAACTCTATCATAATTCTATCATAACTCTATCATAGCTCTATCATGACTCTATCATAACTCTATCATAGCTCTATCATAGCTCTATCATAGCTCTATCATAACTCTATCATAACTCTATCATAGCTCTATCATAACTCTATCATAACTCTATCATAACTATATCATAGCTCTATCATAACTCTATCATAACTCTATCATAACTCTATCATAGCTCTACCATAATTCTATCATAACTCTATCATAGCTCTATCATAGCTCTATCATAGCTCTATCATAACTCTATCATAACTCTATCATAGCTCTATCATAACTCTATCATAACTCTATCATAACTATATCATAGCTCTATCATAACTCTATCATAACTCTATCATAACTCTATCATAGCTCTATCATAACTCTATCATAACTCTATCATAACGCTATCAAATCTCTATCATAACTATCGAAACTCTATCATAGCTCTATCATAACTATCATAACTCTATCATAGCTATATCATAACTATCATAACTCTATCATAGCTATATCATATTTCTATCATAACTCTATCATAGCTCTATCATAACTATATCATAGCTCTATCATAACTATCATAACTCTATCATAACTCTATCATAACTCTATCATAGCTCTATCATAACTCTATCATAACTCTATCATAGCTCTATCATAACTCTATCATAGCTCTATCATAACTATCATAACTCTATCATAGCGATATCATAACTCTATCATAATTCTATCATAACTCTATCATAACTCTATCATAGCTCTATCATAACTCTATCATAACTCTATCATAGCTCTATCATAGCTATAGCTATCAAAACTCTGTCATAGCTTTACCATAGCTCTATCATAACTCTATCATAGCTCTATCATAACCCTATCATAACTCTATCATAGCTCTATCATAACTCTATCATAGCTCTATCATAACTCTATCATAACTCTATCAAAGCTCTATCATAACTATCGAAACTCTATCATAATTCTATCATAACTCTATCATAACTCTATCATAGCTCTATCATAACTCTATCATAGCTCTATCATAGCTATAGCTATCATAGCTTTATCATAGCTCTATCATAACTATCATAACTCTATCATAGCTCTTTCATAACTATCATAACTTTATCATAGCTATATCATAATTCTATCATAACTCTATCATAGCTCTATCATAACTATATCATAGCTCTATCATAACTCTATCATAACTCTATCATAGCTCTATCATAACTCTATCATAGCTCTATCATAACTATCATAACTCTATCATAGCTATATCATAACTCTATCATAATTCTATCATAACTCTATCATAGCTCTATCATGACTCTATCATAACTCTATCATAGCTCTATCATAACTCTATCATAACTCTATCATAGCTCTATCATAACTCTATCATAGCTCTATCATAGCTATCATAACTATCATAACTATCAAAGCTCAATCATAACTCTATCATAGCTCTATCATAACTATCATAACTCTATCATAGCGATATCATAACTCTATCATAATTCTATCATAACTCTATCATAACTCTATCATAGCACTATCATAACTATCATAACTCTATCATAGCTCTATCATAGCTATCATAACTATCAAAGCTCAATCATAACTCTATCATAGCTCTATCATAGCTATCATAACTATCAAAGCTCAATCATAACTCTATCATAGCTCTATCATAACTATCATAACTCTATCATAGCGATATCATAACTCTATCATAATTCTATCATAACTCTATCATAACTCTATCATAGCTCTATCATAACTCTATCATAGCTCTATCATAACTATCATAACTCTATCATAGCTATATCATAACTATCATAACTCTATCATAGCTATATCATAACTATCATAACTCTATCATAGCTCTATCATAGCTATCATAACTATCATAACTATCAAAGCTCAATCATAACTCTATCATAGCTCTATCATAGCTATCATAACTATCATAACTATCAAAGCTCAATCATAACTCTATCATAACTCTATCATAGCTTTATCATAGCTCTATCATAACTATCATAACTCTATCATAGCTCTTTCATAACTATCATAACTTTATCATAGCTATATCATAATTCTATCATAACTCTATCATAGCTCTATCATAACTATATCATAGCTCTATCATAACTCTATCATAACTCTATCATAGCTCTATCATAACTCTATCATAGCTCTATCATAACTATCATAACTCTATCATAGCTATATCATAACTCTATCATAATTCTATCATAACTCTATCATAGCTCTATCATGACTCTATCATAACTCTATCATAGCTCTATCATAACTCTATCATAACTCTATCATAGCTCTATCATAACTCTATCATAGCTCTATCATAGCTATCATAACTATCATAACTATCAAAGCTCAATCATAACTCTATCATAGCTCTATCATAACTATCATAACTCTATCATAGCGATATCATAACTCTATCATAATTCTATCATAACTCTATCATAACTCTATCATAGCACTATCATAACTCTATCATAACTCTATCATAGCTCTATCATAGCTATCATAACTATCAAAGCTCAATCATAACTCTATCATAGCTCTATCATAACTATCATAACTCTATCATAGCGATATCATAACTCTATCATAATTCTATCATAACTCTATCATAACTCTATCATAGCTCTATCATAACTCTATCATAGCTCTATCATAACTATCATAACTCTATCATAGCTATATCATAACTATCATAACTCTATCATAGCTATAACATAATTCTATCATAACTCTATCATAGCTCTATGATAACTATATCATAGCTCTATCATAGCTCTATCATAACTCTATCATAACTATAATAACTCTTTCATAACTATCATAACTCTATCATAGCTCTATCATAACTATCATAACTCTATCATAGCTCTATCATAACTATATCATAGCACTATCATAACTCTATCATAGCTCTATCATAGCTCTATCATAGCTCTATCATAACTCTATCATAACTCTATCATAGCTCTATCATAACTCTATCATAACCCTATCATAACTCTATCATAACTGTATCATAGCTCTATCATAACTCTATCATAACCCTATCATAACTCTATCATAGCTCTATCATAGCTCTATCATAACTCTATCATAGCTCTATCATAACTCTATCATAACCCTATCATAACTCTATCATAACTCTATCATAGCTCTATCATAACTCTATCATAACTGTATCATAGCTCTATCATAACTCTATCATAGCTCTATCATAGCTCTATCATAACTCTATCATAACTGTATCATAGCTCTATCATAACTCTATCATAACTCTATCATAGCTCTATCATAGCTCTATCATAGCTCTATCATAACTCTATCATAGCTATCATAACTCTATCATAACTCTATCATAGCTATCATAACTCTATCATAACTCTATCATAGCTCTATCATAGCTCTATCATAGCTCTATCATAACTCTATCATAGCTATCATAACTCTATCATAACTCTATCATAGCTCTATCATAGCTCTATCATAACTCTATCATAGCTATCATAACTCTATCATAACTCTATCATAACTCTATCATAGCTCTATCATAGCTCTATCATAGCTCTATCATAACTCTATCATAGCTCTATCATAACTCTATCATAACCCTATCATAACTCTATCATAACTCTATCATAGCTCTATCATAACTCTATCATAACTGTATCATAGCTCTATCATAACTCTATCATAGCTCTATCATAGCTCTATCATAGCTCTATCATAACTCTATCATAACTCTATCATAACTCTATCATAACTCTATCATAACTCTGAGCATTCTAAGGCTTCAGTTTCCATTTCTGGATATTTGGGAGCTGAGCCAGAACAGATTGACGAGCTTACTTTACGTTCGTATCCGCCGCCATTGTCGAACTATAACCAGCAAATGCTTGACATAACCTACAAGCCCCGCCTCCCCCGCTCGCTGATTAGTAGGTTGAAATTCAACCGATGAAACACAGCCACTGAGATCAGACCCAGACGTACATGTAGGGAAGTCATTATGGACCGGAGTTTACGGACGGCTATGGCCTATAGGCCTGGCTCAGTACAAACTGATTTTCAGCAGGTTCCTGCTCCTCAGAAACACAATACGGTCACACTGGTGTGAGGCTACAGTGTCCGTCACTAGTGTCACAACAAGATGCTTCACCACAGTCTTTTCAGAATCTCCAGGTGCATGGTTCCTATGGTGAGGGGGATGCTGTTCCAGGCCCTGGTGAGTTTATAGAAAAATGAATTTTGTCCGTAGGTGTAACTGTAGTTAGGTATGGGTAGGACTTGGTTTGTGATGGATCTGGTCTTACGCTCGGATCGAGAGCTGGGTCTTGGGAGCAGACCGTGGGCAGTTGTTGAGCAGATGGAAGTACGTAGAGCTTAATCCCACGGCTCAGGGCATAGTTCTGGAAAGCCAAGGCACCAGACTGTGATAGAGCAGTGCAATGGTCCAACCAGGAGCCTGGTAACCTGGTGTAATGCATCTTTCCTTTTGGTCAGTGATAAAACTGTGCAATATCCCTGTTTAAATAATCAAAAGAAAAAAACATTCCATTAACTAGACTACAATGTTCAGAACTGCCAAAAGCAACATCTACATGCTGGGGTAGGTCTCCTTTAAATTCCCCACAATTCCCACATGTTTCAGGTGAAAAGCAGATGCTGGACACGAGAAACATGCAAAGCTTCCACTGGAAGGGCCCATCTTTGAGCGTCCTGAGCTGGGTTCAAGGCTAAAGACACAAATCAAAGGTTGGTGGTTCGATCCCTCTGACCTGCAGTCTCAGGTTAAACATTGCACCCGCCCACGCCTGGGACTGTGACCTCCATAGAGCGCGTGACATGAGGACTCTGGTGAGAATCCAAAAGTCAGACATGGCGGCACGGTGGCCCAGTGGTTAGTGCTCGTGCTTCACAGCTAGAAGGTCCCGGGTTCGATTCCCACCTGCACAGGGCCTTTCTGTGTGGAGTTTGCATGTTCTCCTTGTGTCTGCGTAGGTTTCCTCCGGGTACTCTGGTTTCCCCTGCCACTAAAAACATGTACAATAGGCCAGGATGAATGAGAGTGTGTATGGGGGATGATGGATGGAAATTAGATCAAGGCTTCAATCAGGTGTGGTGTGTTTATACGAGACCCATGTATGTACATTAACATGCAATGTCCCGACCAAATAAACCCATAAATAAATAAAATAAGACGATCTATGGTCAAACTTTTTTTCTCACTACATATAGTCTCAAAAAGAGTTGGTTGTAGGCAGCAGGCAGCAATACGCCTCTGACAAAGAGGAACCATTTCAGAAAGCTTAAAGTAAATGAATCGAATTTCCCTGCTCCTCAACAACGTTCCTTTAAAATAGCAGGCGATCGCCACTTTCCATCCCAGTGGCTCCGGGATTCATTGTTTTGTAGGTTTTCAGGTTTTCCGGCTCCGTATTTACCCTGAGCATCGCTCCGAGGAAAGTGAACAGAAAGAGGCATCACCGACCCAGGTGTAAAACTGAATGAATAAGATGGACTTCAGTATTAACTGTGCTGACTGGGGAGATGCGTCAGACCCTGTTACTGTGGGGAGCGATATCCTCCAACGTCTGACTTCTGATGTAACCATACATCAATCATGAAGAATCATTAGTAAGCTAGGAGTTAAAGTGATAGTCTGTAAGTTTAAATGTTTACACATTTCATAGATTGCATATTGATGGCCTGCACTAAATAATATTAAATATAATTTCCCTAAAGTCCCTTCCTTTGCTGATTACAGACACTAATCAAAATCCCCGGTGTTTTCCTGTGAGCTCGATTTCCTACTCTCACTCGCCTCATTTTGCAATCTTACAGACAGTCACTTTAAAGGAATAGGCCACCGTTTTTACATACCGAGATATGTTCTTACCTTAGCTTTGACGAGTTCATTTGTACCTGTCTGGTTCTTACGTGTGCCTTAAACACAGCACAGACGGCGTTAGCATTTAGCCTCTCTCTTCTCCTCTATAGCTCCAAACGAGGTGAAGATAGAAGCTACCAAACTCTTCCACGTTTTCCCTATTTAAATATGTTTACGTGAAGTGTTACACCATAAAGTATAATTACACAAAATTAAACAATGTGGATTGTCTAAGCGGATAAAAAGGGGAACTATATTGTAAGGCGTAATAATACCAGGAGTCATTCGGCATCCGCACAGGAAAGTGAAGATATCACTGCGCGGATGCCGAATTACTTCTGGCCTTACAATATAGTTCCCCTTTTTATCCGCTTAGAAAATCCACATTGTTTAATTTTGTGTAATTATACTTTATGGTGTAACACTTCACGTAACCATATTTAAATAGTGAAAACGTGGAAAAGTTTGGTAGCTTCTATCTTCACCTCTTGGAGCTATAGAGGAGAGGAGAGAGGCTAAATGCTAACTCCGTCTGTGCTGTGTTTACGTTACGGAAGCCACACGTGGAGACCAGACAGGTACAGATGAACTCGTCAAAGCTAAGGTAAGAACATATCTCAGTGTGTAAAAACGGTGGCCTATTCCTTTAATGATTTAACCCAGGCTTTCTCAAACTCCAGATGCAGACCTCCATGGTATTTGGTTGCACTGTGAATTTTAATGCCAGGGCAGTTAGCAGAGCTCATTGCATTTCCGCTATTCGACGCCAGGGTGTAGAGCGGGCCAGTTGAAGAGAGCAGTAGCTCCCCACCAACAAACCCCCACACAGCTGCCCTAACAGCTGATTTTGTAGAATATGTTCCTTTGCTGAGTGGTGCATTAAAGGACAAGGTTTTGAGCCCGTTGGGAGGATTTCCCTCAACAGATCCATAACCTGCCAACCCTAATTCTCCATTTGTAAATTTGAGCAATAGAATGACAACCGTTCCAAGCAGCAACACTCTTCCTTGAATATAGAGGAAAAAATACACATAATGGATCCTACTGCTCCCCCTAGTGGCAACACATTTCTTCTTGTCTGTATATTTCAAAAGTCTTTTGTTTGTATTTAAATTTGAACAGGTTGATGTTTGGACATCGTTTCAATTTCATCTCCAGTTTATTCCACAATTGTACACCATTAACTGTTGGGCTAAAACTTCAAAGTTGTGCTATGTTTCTGAATCCTAAAGTTTAATTCATCACGTAATTCATAACGACCAGTACGTTCTTGGAACCTTCTTTGTATTTGGATTGGTAACAATTTATACCTTGCTTTGAATAACATTTGTACAGTTTGGAACTCAACAATGTCACAAAACTTCATGATCTTTGAATTTAAAAATAATGAGTTTGTGTGGTCCAAAAACCCAACTTTATGAATTACTCGGATAGCTCTTTTTTGCAACAATATTATTGGTTTAACTGTGTTTTTATAAGTACTACTCCAAACCACAGTACAATAATATAAGTAGGGCAAAATCAGAGAACAGTATAAGGTATGTAGAGTATGACAACACCCTCTATCTGAATTGCTTCCTGAGCATTGGAATTACAGTTGCCGAATATCATCATTTTGCTTTTACTCAGGTTTAAAGGAACAGGCCACCGTGTTTACATACTGAGATATGTTCTTACCTTAGCTTGGACGAGTTCATCTGTACCTGTCTGGTCTCCACGCGTGCCTTCAGTCACGTAAACACAGCACTCATAATACCAGGAGTAATTCGGCATCCGCACAGTAAAGTGAAGATATCACTGCGCGGATGCCGAATTACTCCAGGTATTATTACGCCTTACAATATAGTTCCCCTATTTATCTGCTTAGAAAATCCACATTGTTTAATTTTGTGTAATTATACTTTATAGTGTAACCATATTTAAACAGGGAAAACGTGGAAGAGTTTTGTAGCTTCTATCTTCACCTCGTTTGGAGCTATAGAGGAGAAGAGAGAGGCTAAATGCTAAAGGCTAAATGCTAACGCCGTCTGTGCTGTGTTTACGTTACAGAAGGCACACGTGGAGACCAGACAGGTACAAATGAACTCGTCCAAGCTAAGGTTGTCATGGCAGCCTCTCCTGGTGTCCCCCCTCCCCTTGTGTGTCTGTCTGTTCCCTCCTACCTGGGCGTGGCATCTTCGGAGCTCACCTGGCAGCAATCTTCAATCAACCTCCATACAAGAGGAGCTGCTCTCCAGCTACTCCTCGCCAGTTTGTCTTTGGACACTCACTGTTAGTGACAACACTAACGCTCTAAACTGTTTAGGATTTTTTGTGCTTTAACCTGCTTTTCATGTCCAGATACACCTACCTGCCTGTTCATCGACCTGCCTGCCTGTTCATCGACCTACCTGCCTGTTCATCGACCTGCCTGCCTGTTCATCGACCTGCCTGCCTGTTCATCGACCTGCCTGCCTGTTCATCGACCTGCCTGCCTGTTCATCGACCTGCCTGCCTGTTCATCGACCTGCCTGCCTGTTCATCGACCTGCCTGCCTGTTCATCGACCTGCCTGCCTGTTCATCGACCTGCCTGTCCGCCCGCTCATCTGCCAGTCTGCTCCTCTGCCTGCCACTCAGCCGACCTGCCTACACCTCTGCCCTGCTGCGATACTCACCAATTACCTTCAGTCAAACCATTTCTTGTAAAATAAATCATTACTACTTCCCTGTTGTGTTCTGCTCTTGGGTTCAGTCTAGAAGCGTGACAAAGGTAAGAGCATATCTCAGTATGTAAAAATGTTGGCCTATTCTTTTAAAGATAGTTTGTTTTGTTTGAACCACTTATTGACACTCTTGAGTTCCAGTTTTTGATTTGGGTAAAGCCAAACTGGAGAAAATGTGGTTGTTTGAGGCGGGGGTTAAGAGGCTAAATGGAGCTGCTAACGATGAGCTCGAGATTATTGCACTGTAAAATGTAAAATTGTTTCAACTCAAAAAACTAAGTCCAAGGGCTGCCAAGAAATTGTATGTTTAACCAGTGACCAATTTACAATGTAATCGATTTGAAATTTCAGATTCACCTCATTAGTTGAATTGTATTCTCAGGTTGACACAACTGATTTAATTTGTAACTGACATTTTTCATTTTAGACAACTAGAAACAGTTGTCTGAAATGAAAAACGTCAGTTAATGAAGTTTCAAATCGATTACATTGTAAATTGGTTAAACATACAATTTCTTGGCAGCCCTTGGACCAGTGTTAATTTCGTCGACTAAAATATTGAGTCTTAATTTTAGTCAAAGTGATTTTTTTTGACGACTAAAATTGGACTAAAACTAAATTAAAAGTTTTTCATGCGACTAAAACTATGACTAAAATGTCCAGATATTTTAGTCGACTAAAATAAGACTAAATAAAAATGAAAAGGAGAGACTAAAATCATCCAATTTTCTATTGACCGTCTGAAAGAGCCTCCTATCATGTAAATTCACTGCCAAAGGAACAGCTCTGAGCTTTGTTCATGAGGGAGCAGCTCCATGAAGCAGGACCTCGATTAAATATGATTATAATTAATATTATAAATACAAAGTCGACTAAATGTGTCTTAAATTTAGTCGACTAAATTGACTTGCAATTTTAGTCGACTAAATCTCGACTAAAATTGAAGATATTTTTTTGACTAAAACTCGACTAAAATTCAATTACATTTTCGTCAAAAGACTAAGACTAAAACTAAATTAAAATATGTCAAAATTAACACTGCCTTGGACTTACTTTTTTGAGTTGAAACAATTTTACATTTTACAGTGTGGTTTGTGTCAAAATCATTGAATAAAGTATTATAATCGATAGGCCATTCACCTGAATTGATCTGTAACTGTTAAACTTCCATTCTCCCTGGTGTTGAAAACATGAAGCTGATGAAGATGTTGATGATCCATCCATGCCCACATCACATTGCACCAGCCCCTATAGCGCCCCCTGCAGGTGGTGGGTCCACAGAAGGACGGCCTCATGGTTCTAACCGGGCCTGTTGGTCTCTCATAAGGGGCTTCTGAACCGCTCTTTGTCTGACCCGTCACCTAGGACCTGTTTGCCCTGGGAGACCCTACCAGGGGCGCGAAGCCTTAACCACGTTAAGGTGGCAGTTCCAGGAGGGGGATGTTGATGATGACAGAAATGATTATTGTTATTTTCTCTATTTTTATCATTACGTTACACACCCACACAACACACCTACCATAACAAAAACTACTTTTTTGAATGTTGGTTCAGTGTTTCTATGCAATCTAGTATTTGCTTTAAGATAGTTTTCTGTAACTGTCTCATAACTCACAATAAAACAATTAAAGAATAATTAAAACATGATGCTCCTGTTCTGAACCATAGTGTTTTGTAAAAGAAATCGGCAGACTAATCCAACTTCACTGAGGCTCAGCCAGAGTTTATTTGGGAAAAATGTGGAAATTGGTAAGTATGAATTTAAATGGGAATATGAAGGAAAAGTTATTTTGGAAAATGGCATTCTCAGCCATAAACGTAAGGAAGAAGTCCAGTCACAGCTGTCTGAGTGATGCAGACAACAGAGCGTCCCACGCCTCTCAGAACGCTTCAGTGTTCCATCACAGGACTGGTTTTTATCTGGATATTTTTTTTTTTTTTATAAATTCCAATGCAAAGTTCTGGTGGTTTATTTGCTCATGTTAAAATGCACTCTGATCATTACATGATTATATTTACAAATGCATTTGACAGTTTTACTATTCATCTATTTACAATTTAAATGCATTGAGCAGTTTTGAATTTGTAGAATACATTTGGACCCTTAACTTCTTTGACTTTAATTTTTCAGATTTGTATTTGATTTATAGTTATGTGGCTCCTGACTGGCCCGTTATTAGGTCATGGTTAACTATTGCTGCCTTCATGTGCTCCGGTAAAGATAATCCTTTCCAGTTGTGAAGTGGAGATGACGAGTGCATTTGTGTCGTAGCAAAGTGAAACATTAAACAAATTTCAAAGTCTACAAGCCGCTGAACTACTTTGTATCTGCTTTAATCGAAAAAACATATCAATATTTTTCTATGGCGATTAGTGGAAAAAGATACTATATTAAAATGGAGTAGCTAAATAGCCATATGCATATAGTGTCGGCTTCATAACAATCAGCTAAAAAACATACACATGTATTTATCGCTGCTCAGGCATCAATATGATCTCCCAGTTTCCCAGTGGAAAATACGAGGTGAGGAAGCGTTCATGTGCAATTTTCTACTCGGCAAGTGGTATTTAGCATATGAAGCACATGAAGGCAGCCAATTCACATGTTTGTAGATTTCTTAAACTTTACCAAATCTAAAAACTTACATCTGCCTGTTCATCATTACCAGAAGAACCACGAGTAACGTATAATTCATAATACATCTCATTATGAACTTTTGTAATCATTCGATCAGGGTCATTATTAGTTTTCCGTGAGCTCATAAATTAACGAGTTAGGACATTTTCCAAGGGAATTAACAGGAATTTACGGGAAAGACCGAGATAAACTGCAGCATAAACATTTGATTTGATAGTTACTGAAATACACATCACGGCAGAGATCTCAAAGAAATGTCCGTCTTGCATATATTCATCAAGTGTTTGCAGTACGGCAATATTCTATTGTTTTAAAAGCCTGTGTGTTAAATGACTCCTTCATCCTCCTCGTACAGCGTCTGTCAGGGTCCGAGTTAGAGACAATCACATTGTGAGAAAACTAAATAATGACATTAAACTTTGCAGTTTGTCCCAGCGCTCATTAGAAAGAGAATGAAGCAGAATTCATGTTTTGACGGTGGAGCCTTGTACATCACTGCACGTCACTCAGATGCATGTTTTATGCTTCAAAAACATAAGATTAACTATAATTTACTTTGATTAACTTGTGTTTGTAAAGGCCTCATTACCAAGTGTCCCTCAAACATGTTGAAGGAGAACATGGTTTACAACATGTGTGTGGACATGCCCCAGGGCAGCTGTGGCTACGACAGTGACTGACACAACAGAGGAGCAAGAACAGGTTTTATTGTTATCGTTGTGTATTTGGTGTGATTTCTCGCTGGAGCCTCAGAAAAGCATCAGGACAGACTCCTCTTCAGAGCAGTACGCTGGAAAACAACAACAGGATTTAGGCCTCAGTCTGGTTTACAGTCCGGCTCCAGTCAGAGTCCAGTCCTGGTCTTACCCTGCCCCTTCTGGTGGAGGTAGTCCGGTTCTCCGGTGATCCCTGCACACCTGGCGTGGTCTCTGAACAGCTGCAGGTCGGTGTCACTCACCTCGGCCTCCCGGCCTGCAACAGGATCACAACCAGTCTTTGATAACAACAACAGGCTGCAAAATGTGGGGAATTATCTATGGGAATTTATGGGAATTAACTGGAATATACAGTGGCCTGAAAAAGTATCTGAAGCTTTTGGAATTTTTCACATTTCTACCTAAATTGGTCACTAAATGTGGTTTGATCTTCATCAAAATCACAGGAATGATTAAACAGTGTCTGCCTGAACTAATACCACCCACACATTTAAATGTTATGATTTTATTGGCAATAACGTGTAAACATTCACAGGAGAGCGTTGAAAAGTAAGTGAATTGTTGTGAGCGTCTAATCTGCAACGACAGAAAAGCAGTTACTGCTGCAAAAGAAGGATTAGCCAGATATTTAATACAGGGGTTCACTTACTTATTCTATGCATGTTGTGGATGTCTCAGGTTTTTCTGCAAAATATCTTGAGAAACTTGTGAATATTTTTTTCTATTGATGACAGTACGTTGTCCAGGATGGAAGAGGAGAGACACGCACATCTGACGCTCTAAACCAGTGTGCTGGATCCAAAAAGTACATTGGAAGAAAAAGAAAAAGATCCGCACAACTGTAGTTAGCTCACCAATTTATTGCTCACCGAAAGTGGTAACGTTTTGGGTCCTAGCCCTTCATCAGACAAAACAGCACGTTGTCCAGGCCCTGAGGAAACAAAACAGCCCCACACCCTGATGCTCCTGCTCCAGACTTCAAAATGAGCCTAGGGTTTTGATGTTGATGCTGTTCCATTTTTCCTCCACACATGACGTTGTGTGTTCCTCCCAAACTATTTAACTTTGGGTCCATCAGTCCACAGCGTATTTATCCAGTATTGCTGTGGAGCATCCAGGAGCTCTTTCAAAAACCAAAGTTGAACAGTTTGGGAGGAACACACATCATGTGTAGAGGACAAATGGAACAGCATCAACATCATAACCCTCTCCCCACTGTGAAGTCTAGAGCAGGGGTGTCCTGGTGTGGGGCTGTTCTGTTTCCCCAGGGCCTGGACAACGTACTGTCATCAATAGAAAAAATGTATTTACAAGTTTATAAAGATATTTTGCAGAAAAATCTGAGACATTATATATTAAATATCGTTGGTGCAGATCGGCCTCAGAAAAACCAACATCCCACATTACTCACATTAGATATATTTCTATGATTGAAACGTCAAATTAAATCACTTCAAATACCGGCTTATTGCTATTGGTCTGTCCCTCAGTTTGGGCGGTACGGTAGCACAGCGGTTAGTGCTCATGCCTCACAGCTAGAAGGTCCGGGGTTCGATTCCCACCTGGACGGGGCCTTTCTGTGTGGAGTTTGCATGTTCTCCCCGTGTCTGCGTAGGTTTCCTCCGGGTACTCCGGTTTCCCCTACCACTAAAAACATGTACAATAGTCCCAGGGACTGCAGGTGGAAATTAGTACAAGTGCTATAACCTGGTACAATGCATCTCTCCTTTCTGAGGCTAATGTAGATTGTACACTGTCCCTGTTCAAATAAATAAATAAATAAATAAATAAAATAAAAATGCACCAAACCAACAAAGTTGTTTGACTGAACAAATTAATAAAAGTAGAGTGCTGCCCTCTTCTGTCCAGTTGGTCCACTATATCTGTAGAGCAGTGCAGCCTCATAACTATGCATGATGCTAATTGATTAATAATGCCTGGCCTTTCCGAAACCATAGGCTACATGCATCACAAAGGTCCTGTTGCGATATAGTGCCGCTGCCCTAATTTATACTTGGCTTTGCGGGTCTGGGTTGATTTAAAGTTCTTTTGACGGGGGATTTGTGAGGTCCATGTGGATCTAAAGCGGTTCGGGGTCTTACTCATGAGGTAAAAGCTGCGTGTGTTCAGGCCGGGGCTGAAGTCTTCTGGGTCCAGGTTAAGTTTCCAGACGAAGCTGCTGATGTCAGAAGCTGTGGCATTGATGTCCAGGACAATCGAGGAACTGCCTGAGCTGATGAACTGGAACTCACTGGTTATGTTTTGCACTGGAACACAGAGGCCAGGACTAAAGCAGGACTGAACCAGGTTTAAACCAGGAGTAAACGCTGACTTACTCAGGACTGTGGCTGTGTCTCCGCTGATGGTGGCGTTGGAACTGGACTCGATGCAAGTTCCATTCCTGCAGATCACACAATCAACTGGTTAGTGGTCACACTCATTTACTGTGGCGTCAGTCCAGTCCTGGTCCGGTCCCACTTTAATCCTGGTTCAGACTCACATCTTGTTGAACTGCCTGAGTCCAAGTCCAATCTGGGTGTCGGTGATGTTGAACCAGAAGCTGGAGGTGAGTCCGAGGAGAGTCCTATAGAGGGGGCCATCTGTGAAGCCGGCCACGAAGTGGAACCTGCCCAGGACCTGGACCAGGATCAGGTGTATTAGAAGCAGCTTGGAACGTAATAAATACAGAGAAGGAAAAATAGTAGCATAGTACTAGTAGTAGGAGATACAGTGCCTTGCAAAAGTACTAATACACCTTAAACCTTTGCACATTTTGTCATGTTTACAACCATAAACATAAAGATTTTATTTTGAATTTTTTACTGAAAGTTCACACACAAGTAACAGACAACTGTGAAGTGAAAGCAAAATGAAACATGATTCTGTTATCTAAAAAAAATAGAAGAGTGAAAAGTGGGGCGTGCATAAGTATTCATACTGCATGACTTAATACTTTGTAGAACCCCCTTTTGCTGCAATAACAGCAGCGAGTCTTCTGGGGTTTGACTCTACAAGGTTAGCACATGTAGAGACTGACATTTTAGCCCATTCCTCTTTACAAAACAACTCAAGCTCTGTCACATTAGAAGGAGAGCGTTTGTGAACAGCAGTTTTCAGGTCTTTCCACAGATGTTCAATAGGATTTAGGTCAGGACTTTGACTGGGCCATTCTAACACATTCATATGTTTGTTTTTAAACCATTCCATTGTAGATGTTTGTGTTTAGGGTCATTGTCCTGCTGGAAGGTGAATCTCCGCCCCAGCCTCAATTCTCTTGCTGACTCCAGCAGGTTTTCCTCCAAAATGTCTCTGTATTTGGCTCCATCCATCTTCCCAACTATTCTTACAATCTTCCCAGTCCCCGCTGAGGAAAAGCAGCCCCATAGCATGATGCTCCCCCCACCATATTTGACACTGGGGATGGTGCACTCAGGACGATGAGCAGTGTTAGGTTTGCTCCATACATAACGTTTGTCTCATCTGACCAAAGCACCTTCTTCCACATGGTAGCTGTGTCCTCCATATGACTTCTAGCAAACTTCAAACGGGATTTCTTATGGCCTCCTTTCAATAATGGCTTTCTTCTGCCACTCGTCCATGAAGGCCAGATTTGTGTAGAGCAGTGTTTTTCAACCTTTTTGAGCCACGGCACATTTTTTCTTTTCTTTTCTGCTGTTGAGCCAAACAAATAGAAGTTCTTGTGGTAGTGTCGGTGTCTCTCTTACCGGAGTCTTGTCCTTCAGAGACAGGGGAGCGTTGAACTTGCTGCAGTCCTCCGGTCCAGGATCCGGACTTGGCTCGGCTCCGGTCCAGGTCCGGGCCAAACCCAGGAGCAGAACGGCACTCACGCACAGCCTCATGTTAGATACTGTTCCTTCCGCCGCTCTGCATGCCCCTTTAAAGTCCGGTCTCCGTCCTGGTCTGACGTCGGTGTGTGTGGGTTTAGGCCCGAGTCCAATGCGAACTAAAGTCAAACAGAATCGAGGGTCAAGGTCGGTTCAGCGCAGCGCCACCTAGAACCACCACCAGACAATCGCGCTTTATTGCATTAAACTAGGGGCCGACCGATTTAAATTTTTTTGGGTCCAAAATCGATATGAAGTGAGTTGGCTAATAGTCAATATAGGGGCCAATATATATTTTAAAGGCACACTGCGTAACATTTTGGACTACTCTGAAACCTGCTCCTATTGACCAGCCTAGTCTATTTCTGTAGTGTTCATCAAAGAATGGACTTGTTTAAATATTTGGCTGCCTTCATAAATGTACAGTCAGGTCTGAGGAGAGGTGAGCTCCTCACAGTGAACCCACATTTGTTTGGTCATTTTCTAGGTATTTTTTGACAAAAATAAATACATCTGTTATAAAATGAATGCTTGCATGCTCCATGTTCCTTGGGTGAAATGTTACGCAATGTTTTTATTTATTTATTTGAACAGTGTACAATCTACATTAGCCTCAGAAAGGAGAGATGCATTGTACCAGGTTATAGCACTTGTGCTAATTTCCACCTGCAGTCCCTGGGCCTATTGTACATGTTTTTGGTGGTAGGGGTAACCGGAGTACCCGGAGGAAACCTACGCAGACACGGGGAGAACATGCAAACTCCACACAGAAAGGCCCCGTCCAGGTGGAAATCGAACCCGGACCTTCTAGCTGTGAAGCACGAGTGCTAACCGCTGTGCTACCGTGCCGTGCTTAACCTCTTAACCCCTGCCTTAACCAAGTGCATTTTCTCCAGTGCAGCTTTGCCCAAGTCTACAACGGATCATTTTCCTTGCATTGTTGCCACATTGTCGTCACTTTTTTTTTCCATTGAATTTTTGATGCGTTTTGGCCACATGTTAATTGCTTTTTCATCACTTATCTGTTGCCCATTTGTGGCTTTTCAGTTGCATTTTAATCACAATTTTGCCACATTTTTGTCACTTTTCTGTTTCTCTTTTGTGACTTTTTGTTGCATTTTTTGTCACTTATATTCATTGCTTTTTCGTCAGAATTTTACCGCTCTTTTGTTGAATTTTCATCCTCGTTTTTGACGCTATTTTGACACTTTTCTTCAAGAAACTTTTAGATTTTTGTTTTCTCAAATAGCCTATAGTTATACCTTTATTATTAGAGTAAAGGTTTCAATCATAGCACAATATCTCTAATAGAAGTCGACCGATGCCCATATGCTTTAATAATATGTCTATAATCCTGTGTGTGAAGCTTCTAAACGTGTTAAACTGTGACAGCAGGGGGCGCTGTATGAGGGGCATAGGGCTGATTTATTCGGGGACAGATTCCAAACCAAAAAAACGGCAAGTCAACAAAAGTGCGCAAAAGTCTTTAACGTAAAACAGGAGAACAAACTTGTGACCGATTTTCACCGTGATGCGTCTCCGCTCCCCTGAGGCCGAGGGAGTTGTGGAGCAAAAAAAACCATAAGACTCACTTTTGGTTCCGGAGATATCAGCCAATAAAATACTCAAATATCATCCGGATCAGTAAACCTTAAAACGTATATTTCAGGATTTTTGACATAGGGCCTCATTTCCAATTATCCAGAGTGTTGTTGAATTCTGGACATTATATATATATATATATATATATATATATATATATATATATATTAGGGCCAGGACTCGATTAAAAAAAATTATCTAATTAATTAGAGGCTTTGTAATTAATTAATCGATATTAATCGCATATAAATATTTGACCTGAGAACAGTGAGAAGTAAGTTTTTTCATAAGGATTTTTAGTATACCATTGAATAATGACTGAATACATGAGCTTAAGCAACAAAATATTGTTTATTTTTGTTCAACCGAGTCCAACAGACCAGTGTAATATTGCCATTAATTGTGCGTCTGCAGGAAAAAAGGAAACTCAAGTGTGGAAAGCAAAGTGTTATTAATTTGGATTAATATTTTTAAACGCACTAAACCTCATGTAGTTAATTAATCGCAATTAATCGAAAAAAGTCCCGGCCCTAATATATATATATATATATGTTATTAATTCATGCAGTCCTTTGTATTTGAAGAGTTTAGTGCTGCTAGGCTAGTGCTAGGCTAGCCTGCATTAAAAACAGTCTGACCCACTCCACAGTGCACCTGAGGCAAATCACAATCAACGTGTCGATAGAATAATTTGAACCATTTTGCATTTAAAACAACTTATATTTGAGCCGCATGAGTTTCGCGGTTGTAAGCTACGCTGCGGCGGAGTGATCTGCTAGAAAACAGTCCCTCAAAATGCGATAATTCATGTGATGCAAGGTCAGGTATTTTTCAAAAAGTAATCTATCGACACAGACATTTATATCCGTATTATAAAAAATGATTTGCATCAGGTGCACTGTTTATAGTGCAGGCTAGCTGTTACCGTAGAAATGTGCCAGTGGTTTTCTACGGCACTAGCCTAGCGCCACTAGACTCTTCAAATATAAGGACTGCATGAATTACAAAAAAATATCTCCAGAAATCAACAACACTCAGGATAACTAGGAAATGAGGTAAAAAATCCTGAAATATCCCTTACCTCTTAACCCCCACCTGAACAGAGCACATTTTCTCCAGTTTGGCTTTACCCAAATCTAAAAGATAAAAAAAAGCATCAAAATTGCGACGAAAACAAGGATGAATGTGATGAAAACACAACAACAACAAAAAAGAAAGAAAAAAGCTATGAAAAAGCAACAAAATACAACAAACACACGACAAAAACGTGACAAAAATGAGGTGACAATGTGATAAAAAGGTTACCATTAGTTTTGTAGGTCTTAGCTTTCAAATGAGGCATTATACTGTTGCTCTCAGTTGAGAAGCTTTTAGATTTGACCTGGAGAAAATGTGCTCGGATTAGGCGGGGGTTAAGAGGTTAACAATCTGCACCAAGGCCCGGGTTAGGCCTACCTAAACATGTACAATAGTACATGTTTAAGGTTGATAGGGAATCAGCGAAGCACAGGGACAACATGACAGCTCAAGTCACCCCTGCATCCTCCTCTTCCTCGGTCTCCAGATTTGGTCCATTTATAGAATCCCCCTTCCTTCTTGGAGCCGAGCAGAACGCGCTGACGTCGGCAGGTGATGTGCGCAAACGGAGCGGTGGCGGAGGCGGCGGTGTGAGTGTGTGTGTGTGTGTGTGTGTGTGTGTGTGTGTGTGTGTGTGTGCGCGTGCGTGTTTTGGTCCAAGTCGGAAACAGAACCAAAACGAGGAGAGAGTTGGTCGAAAGCGAAGCACCGCGAACGGGAAGTGAGGAGCGTGAGATTTCACAATAAAACCACAGTGGCGAGTCCAACTAACAAACAGCAGATATTACAATATTACATTAGCTTTGTGGAAGCTAATTAGTCTCACTTAGCTAATCAGAGCAATTCAATTTCAAAGGCGAGTTTATTAATATTATAGAGAATTATTCGTACACAAAGTACCTCATTCAAAGAAGAAGTATGTATTTTAGGTTACATTAAATTACACGTGCTAGGCAAATAAAATAAATTCAACACAAAAAGCCCCGCCTTAACTGAGCACATTACCTCCAGTTCAGCTTTACCCAAATCCATAAGGTCACAGCCTATAGGCCAGTGTAAAGCCTCATTTGAAAGCTAATCTACTCATCTAAATGGGACTATTTCCTTGCGTTATCCTCACTTTTTAAAATCGGGTTTCCATCGCCATTTTGTTGTGTTTTTGTCAGACATTTTCATCGCTTTTGTCACTTATTTATTTTGTTGCGTTTTTGTCACTTTTTTGTTGCATTTTCGTCCCGCTTTGATGCTTTTTGGTTGCATTTTCAACCTCATTTTTGTCTCATTTTTGAAGAAGCTTTAAGATTTGGGTAAAGCCAAACTGGAGAAAATGTTCTCAGTTCAGGTGGGGGTTAAGAGGTTAAAATACACATTGTGGTTTGGGGTCCTCTAAGCTAAATACTAAAAGAAATTCAGTAAAGTTTGATTAAACATCATCTTATAAGACGTTAATGACAAAGAATCTACAGAAATTATATAGATTCCATAATACGGACACAACATTATTGTATTATTTTCCCTAGTCATGTGTATGGGAATAGAATGCTCAATTTAAACAGGTCTGTGATTCGATAGCTAACAAAATGTACACATTTGTAAGCCCAGGCTCAGATAGCTAAAGGCATTTCTCTGATTTCTAAGTGCAAAGTGAGCAGAGTGAGAACAAACTTTCAAAAGTAAACGATTTAACTCCCTCCCCCCCTCCTGATTGAGCCAATTCACAGAAAGCCCGTCTCATTGGTCAAAATGATGGCACAGGGATTCTCATTAGTTGAGGAAATCTGCAAAGGGAGGGACTTAAAAAAATAAAATTCATAGTATTACTTATATGTTACATCAAATTGCAGTCCCAGACGGTCAGTAATCTGCAATCTATTAAATTAGTAAAACATTAAAAAGTACAGACTATTACTTTAACCTCTTACCTCCCTACTGAACCGAGCACATTTTCTCCAAGTTTGGCTTTACCCAAATCTAAAAGCGTACAGCCTACAGGCCAGTGTAATGCCTCATTCGAAAGCTAAGACCTACAAAACTCATCTCAACTGATCATTTTCATTGCTTTTTGTTGGGTTTTTGTTGCATTCTCAACGGGTTTTGTCACATTTTTCATTGGTTTTTTGCCGTCTTTTTGTCGCTCTGTTGCATTTTCATCCTTGTTTTCGTCTCATTTTTGTGAGCAGTTTAACACTTTTTTTCAAGAAGCTTTTAGATTTGGGTAAAGCCAAACTGGAGAAAATGTGCTCAGTTCACGTCCCTGTCAACTAAACAAACAAATAAATGATTTATTTTAGCTCAAATAAACTGTATTCATAATTGAAACTTTTACCTCTAAAACTCCCATTTCCAAACTGTGATTTTTATTGCTAAAGGACTTCCGGGAAGCCCCGCGCTCGCGCTTTGATGCGTGTTGACGGATATTGCGTCACTGTTGCTTTAAAGTCTCTCCGATCCGTTTCGAACCAGGCCCAAACCGAGACCTAGATGGACCCGATCTAAACACGACCTTAACCGGGACTAGACCGGGACTAACACCTGGCCCTTGCCTTGGATCAGACACTGAAGCAAAGGCCGCGGTGTGGTCCGGGACAGCAGCGGGTGGTTCCAGCCTCAACAGCCCGGTAAGTACGCGCCTCCCCGGGGGTGTGCGGTTTCCGTATTTACGCCGCTGTCCGTAGCTGTGGGTCCACGGTGAACGCTCGAGTCCACATCGGCGGGGTCTTGGTGTGCTGTAACCGGGTTTGATGCTCTGTCCGCGGGGTGTGTTCAGGGGAGTTTCCGGAGGGGACGCAGAAGCAGCTGCAGCGGGCCTCGTCCGCAGTTCGTGTACGCCAGGCATTTCATCCAAGTGGGGCTGGTTTAGCAGGAGGATGCCACTGTACTGTACTTGGATGTACTTTGGTGATTGTTTTTGTTTGGGCTGATTGTAATAAAAACATGACTTTAACTGTTTAAGTGTTTAAGATTTAGTTTAGAAATAGGGATAGGAGTGTTTATTATGCGACAGATTGTAGTTTAAGAAAAATGGTGAAAAAGTGATTTGAATCTTCTCTATAAATACTTTCCCTCTGATTCAGAAACAAAACAAAGATGTAAACATAATAATTAGGGACATGGTTTGATCTAGTTTTATGTTATTAAGCCGTTTCTGTCATGCCTGCACAGTAGTATTTTCCCCGAATGAAATGCCAAACATTTAGGGAATCCCACCACCGGGGGCGTGAGGACTGCAGCTTCCCCGGTAATAGTACTTCGCTCACGGCGTGTATCCAGGGGAGGATCCGGGGGAAGACTTGGATGTTGTTGCTCGGTTCTCGGCGTGTTGTTGTTCCGCCGTGGTTGAGGTGGAGACTTTAGCGGCTGTAGGTGTCCGTTGTTGGCCGCGATGGATGCTCTTTTCTTCGGCTTGTTGTCATCGCAGGGAGCGGCTCCTCCTCCGTTCTGAAACAAAGTGCTAACGCTCACCATGTATGTGAGCACTTCAAACCATTAAGGTTTGAGGCAAAAGCTTCAAAAGAGTCGTTTTAAACCTTGCTTTTCTCTATAATTTAGTTCGAATATAACACAATAAATAAAGCTAGCTACCAAAGTCCCAAACCGCTACCTGATGCGTAAGCTAGCGGTCATGTCAGGAGGAGGCTGATGAAAGTAGCCTCCGCGTTAAATGTGTGCGTAGTTTGGCTTTAGCGGCTTTTTTACTTTATTTTTTTTTTTAGTATAATTACGCTAGCACTTGTAGCATGCTAGAAACACAACGCACTCAACAAGTCTGCTGTTTTTTGTTTTGTTTTTTGCTGCACTTTGTGCAAGATTAAAGTGTGGGTGTTTTAATACATTCATAGAGGAAATACAAATATACGTATATGAACTTATTTTAGCACTTGAACTATAAGGACTTGGTTGTAGCTTGAGTGTAAGTTACATTGTTAGTTGTCAAGCGCCCTTTTTTTCAAAGGATTTTGTTATTTGATGTACATTTTATTGATTTTTGATCAGTGTATATCATAGATTCATGTGTATGAACATTTTAACCTCTTAACCCCCACCTGCACCGAGTACATTTTCACCAGTTTGGTTTTACCCAAATCTAATAGCAATGAAAACGATGACGAAAATAAAAAAAAAAGTGACAAAAACACGATAAACAAGGGACAAAAACACAATTACAGAAGTGATGAAAAAAGCCACAAAAGAGCGACAAAAAAGTGACAAAAGCGGGCCGGAAAAGCACACGATAAAAAAAAAAGCAACTAAACCCCGACTAAAAAGTTACAAAAACGTGATGAAAACATGACAAAAAAGCGTCAAGAAGCGAGGCAAAAAAGAGCTGAAGAAAGTAACAAAAAAATTAACTACAATAATGAGTCAAAAACACGGCAAAGAATGTGACAAAAAAAAAGCCACGATCAGTTTTACAAGTCTTAGCTTTCAAATGAGGTGTTACACTGGCCTACTGTCTGTAAGCCCCAGTCGAGAAGCTTTTAGATTTGGGTAAAGCTGAACTGGAGAAAAGGCAGGGGTTAAGAGGCCCTACTATACCTTTTTATTTATATATATATATATATATATATATATATATATAAATACAAACGATGAAAGCGGTACTAAATTAAAATGTTAGTTGTAGGCCATTAGCATTTCTAACATCCCAATTCTTCACAGGGATGAGTTTATAGGAGCATTCCACAACTTGCAGGGCCACTTATCAGGGTCATTTTCTCTGCAATGGAAAACTTGGTTTCAAGTTCATATAAATGCTTGTGGTTACGATTACAAAACAAATGTGGTTGCATTCGGGGGTATAGTGCATTTACGATAAGTACAGGTATATTATTCTGCAGCCCATTTTTAGACTGTGGGCGAGAAAATTAGATTATGCGAAGAAACGATGTCTTTTCAGTTTATTGTAAACATTGTATTAACTATATGTTGATGTAATTAACAGGTTTTAGTTTGTTTGTTATCTCTCCATGTCAGCAAAGTGATAGATAAATTTCACACTTTGCCCTGACCACATCCCCAGCCTTTCGCAAGACTAAGCCAGAAACTTTGGTCTAATCCGGGACTAAACCTAGTCTCATTGTTTTGGGCCCGTTTTAAGTTTCAGGCTCACGTTGCTCTGACCCGGAAACTTCAGTCTCTTCCACAGTGTTAATAATACAATACAGGAAAGGTCCTAGGTAAATGATTATTATTTATATTTCATATAGAAGTCACTTAACGTAATGCGCAATACAGCAAGACTAGTGCGTGCAGCTACGGTTCTGTTGGTTTGACAGAGCTCTCAGTTTGGGGGCTTTGTCTATGTATTTGGCATGTGTTTAATCCTAGTTTATTCCCTGGTTTAGTCCTTTACTTTACTTGCACTAAAGGGACAGCACTAAAGGAAGTGACTTGGTTGTTTCAGTTCAAATAAATTAGTCATTTACAAAAAATGTTCCCCCTTAATTTTTATTTCCAATATATTCCTTACTATCCCCCTTTTTGTTTTGTTTTGTTTTTTCCACAATTTCTCCCAATATTGTAGATATCTTCCACACATTATTGTTCTATTCACTGGTTCTAGACGACAAATATTTTAGTATAGGTATAGTTCAGGTTTCGATATCGAAAACCAAGTATCGTTAAAGTACTGGTCCATCCATCCATCCATCCATCCATCCATCCATTTTCTTCCGCTTTATCCGGGGCCGGGTCGCGGGGGCAGCAGTCTCAGCAGAGATGCCCAGACCTCCCGATCCATGCACACCTCCTCCAGCTGTTCTGGGGGGACCCCGAGGCCACACCAGGCCAGCTCGGAGACATAGTCCCACCAGCGTGTCCTGGGCCTTCCACGAGGCCTCCTCCCAGTGGGACATGCCTGGAGCACCTCCCGAGGGAGGCGACCAGGAGGCATCCGGAACAGATGCCCTAGCCACTTTAGCTGGCTCCTTTCGACGTGGAGGAGTAGCGACTCCACTCCGAGCTCCTCCCGGGTAACTGAGCTCCTCACCCGATCTCGGAGGGTGCGCCCAGCCACCCTGCGAAGGAAACTCATTTCGGCCGCTTGTATTCGCAATCTTGTCCTTTCGGTCATTACCCAGATCTCATGACCATAGGTGAGGGTGGGAACGTAGATCGATCGGTAAATCGAGAGCTTTGCCTCAGACTCGGCTCCCTCTTCACCACAACAGTCCGATACAGCGACCGCATCACTGCTGACGCCGCACCGATCCGTCTACCGATCTCACGCTCCATCTGTCGCCTCAGATTTGGAGGTGCTGATCCTCATCCCGGCCGCTTCACACTCGGCTGCAAACCGCCCCAGTGCGCGCTGGAGGTCCTGATTTGATGAAGCCAACAGAACAACATCGTCTGCAAACAGCAGAGATGAGATTCTGAGGCCCCTGGCTGCGCCTAGAAATTCTGTCCATATAGGTAATGAACAGAACCGGTGACAAAGGGCAGCCCTGGTGGAGCCCAACACGCACCGGGAACAGGTCTGACTTACTGCCGGCAATGCGAACCAAGCTCCTGCTACAGTCATACAGGGAACGGACAGCCCTTAGCAGAGGGCCCCGGACCCCATACTCCCGGAGCACCCCCCACAGGGGACCACGAGGGACACGGTCAAACGCTTTCTCCAGTAAAGTACTGGTATCGAGGAAAAATGTAACCGTACCCAGTCCGACCTAGGATAGGATAAAAACTATTAGGATAGCAGGAAAACGATTATTAAAAGACGTAGAGTCCATGGCTTTTAAATGTAAAACTATTGCAGGAATCTTTTTTTCTAGAAAGTGGTCTTGGGGTAGGATAGTCTACTCAAAAGACCTTCTAGCTTTTATATTATTAATACAGACTGAAACTGCAGCCTTTCATTCATTTGGGACTTTAAAGTGGAGGAAGGGTTCAGGATTTACGCCATCACAGAACCATCACAGAGCCACAAATCAAAGCTGAGAGTCTGCCCTTTCAGCCCCTATCAATCACAGAACTGTAGCCGATAAAAGAACAAAATGTAGGTCACTGTCTAAACACTCGCAGCCCTGACTGTACCTCCCTATAGGCCGTGTACCGCAGCGTCTCTGTATGCTCATATTGGCTCCAGATGTGGCCCCTGCAGCTGTTTGGTCACATGACTCGGGTGTGGCTCACTGCTGGGTGTGATGTCATCAGTGATGGCCACGTGTGGGAATGGGTTCATCTACAACAGGCTGAGATATCAGTGAAAGATACGAAAACCCAAAGCCCCCACAAGGAAAGTAGTACATTTACTTAACCTCTTAACCCCCATCTGAACCGAGGACATTTTCTCCACTTTTCCCTTGAAAAAAGAATCAAAACAAGGATGAAAACGCAATGTGACGGAAAAGCAACCAAAAAAATGATGAAATGTAAGAGGGCGACAAATAAGTGCCGGAAAAGCAATCATCAGTAGGAGGAACACACACAAAAAAACACAACAAAAAGTTTACAATAAAAAAGCAACAAAAAAAGTGATGAAAAGGCCACAAAAGAGCTACAGAAAGGTGACAAAAAAGAAACCAAAGAGCGACTAAAATGTGCCAGAAAAGCAGCAATAGCGCATCAAAAAAGTGCTAAAAACACGACCGAAAAGCAGCGACAAGGTCAAGGAACAATAATGCAATCGAATTAGGTCTTGCTTTTTTTTATTTATAAATCTCACAAAAGTAACACAACAGAAAAACCGAAACCATTTCATCGTTCATACTACTGCAACATACTGAAAAATCTGTCTTTCTCTCTCAGGTGAATTCAAGATGGCGGATGTCTCTCTGCCTCCATGTCACCCTGCCCCGTGTCCCGTCGCCATGGAGACGGACCTGGAGGCTGGTACAGGTGAGGGCCACAGGGGATCAAAGGAGATGCACCAAACACTGCATGCACATGTAGAACAAGTGCGTAGATGTATAGAGCTGCATGTGTCTGATCTAGGGCTGGGCGATGATCGATCTCAATTCTCGATTCGATTATTTTAGTTTTAAAGAAAAAAACAATAAATGTGGCCTTTCCTGGACTGAAGTAAACCGATGCTGAGGCCAAACTGAAAACCGCAGCTAACTCCTCAGCAAAAACAAGCTCCACACTTCACCGGTTAAAGTCCAGCTAATCCACGGCTGCAGCCTCAAAAATGGTCCAAATAGCGATCGGAAGTTTTCCGCTGTCAAAGGTAAACTTTTCATCTCCGTGTGCGTGTCCTGTTCCTCGTGTGTTTCTGTTTTGCCCATTTGACGAGTTGGCGACTTTGTAGCTGATTTTGCACTTAAAATCACTCTCCTCATGGGCTTCCTGTTTGTTTGGGCCGAGTGTTTCTCTAGGATTGACCTGAAAGAGCGCTGCAGCATTGCGCCGTCCATTCCCCCCCCCCCCCCCCCTCCCCCCCCCCCCCCCAGAATGTGACAGGATTGGCCAATTCTCCTCGATTAAAACGCACCACGCGATTATCGTGATCAACCATTAAAATTTTATTGCCCCGCCCTAAGGTGGTCCTTCACCCGCTCCCAGAACAGAATTCTGGCCTGGAAGAATTCTAAAGGAAAAGCAGTGGAGAAAAGCAGCCATATTAATTACTTTACTGATACTGCTGATAGCTGATACTATCAAGATGACAAAGCCATATTTCAGTATCGGCTGTGACACTGGCCTACGCTAGTCTCCGCATTTGATGTTCTGAGCTTATGAGTTATTACAAAAACATAAACCAATGGCTGTGTCCGAATGTCTTCCCTAGTCCCAAACCCCTCATTCACTATATAGCCCTGCACTATAGTTAGAGGTGGGAGATATATCGTTTTGACGATAATATCGAAATTGTTGTCTGGACGATATGCAAAAATGGATATCGAGATAATATTTCATAATTTGTACAATACGACCCCCAAACATGAAAAGAGCAGAAGGAAGTTAAAGAGAAAACAAATAACGCACACTATAACCTTCTAAACAATTATATGCAGCGTCTTTTAATACTGTCGGAGTTGGTTTGACTGTATTTTATGTTTTTTTGTACAAAATCACAATCGTTCCTCAATTGCACGCGCGTAAGCTGCAACAATCCAAAAACATAAAGAGTAAAGCTGATGTACGATTCATAAAATAGCTGCTAAAAAAGGCCAAATCTGCGTTTGTGAAAAACTGAAGTCTAAAGTTAAACATGTTTCGTAACCGTCTGTGGCGTCCTCAAGTGGCGAGCTTCGTGATTGTATCATTAGAAAATTGGGTTGTATAATATAATGAGTCCAAAAGATGGAATACATTTCCCCAAGAGATCCACCGGAATAGCCTCCGAACAGGGCTTCTTTTAACTTCTAAAAGTTTTTATTTATTATTACGGGGAACTGCCCATGATGCCTCAGTGGCCCTGACGCTTACGTCATTAGAGCGTGCCGTTAGTATGTTATTATCAATCACTTGTTATCTAGCTTCAAGCGCAACAACACAACAATGAGCGAAGAAAGCGAAAATACAATAATACTGGTGGATTACTCGGATATTCTTCGTTTTTTGGACGACTCCTCGCGACGGGACTTTTTTGAAGTGTGGAAGCTGCCGTGCGTTTATGTAAGGAGGACGCGATGCTTCTGAACGCAGGTGAGTCCATGTTTACACCACGGTGGCCACGGTTAGCAGGACATAAACGACTCCTTTATGCTCTCATATCATTTGGGTGAATGCATTGTTAGGTAATCTGCTGTTTCATAGTCTGCTGTTTAAATTCTGTTTTGGAGCCGTTTGACTTTTGCCTTAATGTTGGTCTGATGCTCTGGGAATAAGCGTTGTTTGCAATGCTTGTTCTGTGAGTATTTGCTGATACGTGGTCACATGCTTCTCTTTAGTCTGACAAGTGGTGGCAAATGCGTTTAGTAGATCTGATAGTAAAAATAAAAAAAGCACGAACACTTTGTGCAACAGCCCCACCTAGAGTTTACATCACCAGCCGCCACTGTACAATAATAGGTCAGATGCAAAAGACCAACCGGACCTTCTTTGCCAGTTTGCACACATTTTTTTGAAGGATAGCAAAAATATCGTCTGAATATCGATATCGAGATATTGAAAAAAAATATCGAGATATTCATTTTTGTCAATATCGCCCACCCCTAACTATAGTAGACCACTGCTTCCCAGCCTTGTTCCTTGAAGTCTAATTTTGAGCTACAGTGCCTTGCAAAAGTGCAAAAAACTAATACACCTTAAACCTTTGCACATTTTGTCATGTTTACAACCATAAACATAAAGATTTTATTTAGAATTTTTTTACTGAAAGTTCACACACAAGTAACAGACAACTGTGAAGTGAAAACAAAATGATACATGATTCTGTTATTTTTTAAAAATAGAAAAGTGGAGCGTTCTCATACAGCATGACTGAATACTTTGTGGAACCCCCTTTTGCTGCAATAACAGCAGCAAGTCTTCTGGGGTTTGACTCTACAAGGTTTGCACATGTAGAGACTGACATTTTAGCCCATTCCTCTTTACAAAACAACTCGAGCTCTGTCACATTAGAAGGAGAGCGTTTGTGAACAGCAGTTTTCAGGTCTTTCCACAGATCTTCAATAGGATTTAGGTCAGGACTTTGACTGGGCCATTCTAACACATTCATATGTTTGTTTTTAAACCATTCCATTGTAGATGTAGCTTTGTGTTTAGGGTCATTGTCCTGCTGGAAGGTGAATCTCCGCCCCAGCCTCAATTCTCTTGCTGACTCCAGCAGGTTTTCCTCCAAAATGTCTCTGTATTTGGCTCCATCCATCTTCCCAACTATTCTTACAATCTTCCCAGTCCCCGCTGAGGAAAAGCAGCCCCATAGCATGATGCCCCCCCACCATATTTGACACTGGGGATGGTGCACTCAGGACGATGAGCAGTGTTAGGTTTGCTCCATACATAACGTTTGTCTCATCTGACCAAAGCACCTTCTTCCACATGGTAGCTGTGTCCTCCATATGACTTCTAGCAAACTTCAAACGGGATTTCTTATGGCCTCCTTTTAATAATGGCTTTCTTCTGCCACTCGTCCATGAAGGCCAGATTTGTGTAGAGTACGACTTATAGTTGTCCCATGTACAGATTCCCCCAGCTCAGCGGCAGGACGTCCCAGCTCCTCCAGAGTTATCTTGGGGCACTTGGTTACATTTCTGACCAGTGCTCTCCTTGTTCGGTCTGTTAGTTTAGGTGGACGGCCGTGTCTTGGTAAGTTCTCAGTGGTGCTATACTCTTTCCATTTCTGAATGATGGATTGAACAGTGCTCCGTGAGATGTTCAGATCTTGGGAAATCTTTGTATAACTTAACGCTGCTTTAAACTTCTCCACAGCTTTATCCCTGACCTCTCTGGTGAGCTCCTTGGCCTTCATGATGTTGTTTAGTGACCAATACACTCTGACCATAGCTCTGAGGCCCTCACAGAACAGCTGGAATTATACTGAGAGTAGATTACACACAGGTGGCCTCTATTTAATGGTTAGGACAAGGTGTGAACTTTCTGCAGTCATTAGGAATGTTATAAAGGCAATTTAATGCTCTCCGAAAATGCTGTATGAATATTTATGCACGCCCCACTTTTCACTTTTCTATTTTTTGAAAAATAACAGAATCATGTTTCATTTTGCTTTCACTTCACAGTTGTCTGTTACTTGTGTGTGAACTTTCAGTAAACATGACATAACGTGCAAAAGTTTAAGGTGTATTAGTACTTTCGCAAGGCACTGTATAAAACATAAAATGTCAACAATGCAAACAGTGGGGCGATGGTTCCTTTGCTGTTTAACAGTAAAATGCCCAAAAGCAGGTTTATAAGCTACAATGTTGCTACTATTGTGGCCGTCCCGCCTTTGCTCTGCCCGATCCTGTCAGACCTCGGAAGCTAAGCAGGGACTCTGCTAAACTCGTCATATGAAACGTTAATAAAGTGTGTCTCCACAGTGATCGACCCAGATGTGGCTCTGAAGGCCTGTCAAGAAGTCCTCCTCAAAGTCCGACTCCAGAACCAGGACCAAGACCTCCTTGAGAACCACTTGGACCAGACTGCAGACCAAGGCTCAGACCAGGACTCCAACCCAGACTCAAACCTGGACCTCCCCGAGCCCCACGAGAACCAGGCAGAACAAGCTCCAACCCGAAGTCGATCTCACAGTCTGGACCAAGACTCCAACCAGGACTTCCCCGAGGAACTCCAACAGAACCACGTGTCTGATGAGGGTTCGGACCAGAGCCAGGACTCCTCAGAACCCCCGCTGAACCACGACCCGTCCCAGCCCTGCCCGAGCGCCGTGCCCGAGGCCAGGACTCCCTGGCTGATCGCCGAGGAGGAGGAGGAGGAGGAGCAGGTCTCCCAGTCCAAGCAGTCCTGGCTTCTGCGCCTGTTCGAGTCCAAGCTCTTCGACGTGTCCATGGCCATCTCGTACCTGTACAAGTCCAAGGAGCCGGGCGTGCAGGCGTACATCGGCAACCGGCTGTTCAGCTTCCCCGATGCCGACTCCGACTTCTACCTGCCACAGCTGCTCAGTATGTACGTGCACATGGACACGGAGGTGGGGGACGCCATACGGCCATATCTGGTGAGAGCTCGCGTTTTCTAAAGTCACTTCCAAATCCACTGGATAGGACACTTTAAAAAAGATCGAAACACTCAAAGACATTTCTATCAACACTATAGAACTATTTCTCTCAAATATGTCTGTCTGTCCCAAACCAGATGCTGGTAGAGGCATGAATATTGCACAGGTGCCCTAGGCTGTCTACAATAAAATGTTCAGAAATGTTGTTCTGCAAAAAGTAAATGTCAAGCATGACTTGATTTGAGAATATTGATATTGAATATTGGTTTTGAGTGGTTTTCACTCACTTTTTTTAACCAATTGGACCAAGTTTACTTTGCTCGTTTGATGACATTTCAGACGGGTTCTAAGATAATCTCATTTGAAATAAGAAAGTAAGATAGCAGTAAAGTAAGATGTCCAATAGGACAATGGGCAATAGTCTTTCCCCATTGGCAAATAAATTCATCTCAAATAAAGACATTTTTTAAAACGAGTCCGACACATCTCTGAACAAGTGAAATAATGTAGTGAAAATGTCCAACTGCATCTTAAACAACTAAAATGTAAATGATTGTGCTCAAATTGACATTTAAACTAATATAGCTATTTATTTGCTGCAGTGTGGAGGTCAGTATTTGCCTCACGCATTGCAGCATTTCTTTCATAGACATTGTATTGATGGTATTTTGAACACACAGAGACACCGTGGCTCTCATGTAGCAGCGTGATGATAATGATAATGCACGACCTCCTTGTTACAAGGAGCTGCACGATTCCTCAAAGCTGAAAACATCCCAGTCCTTCTATGAACAGTATACTCACCGGACATTGAGCATGTTTGGGATGCTCTGGATCGGCGTATATTACGAAAGTGTGTTCCAGTTCCTAAACACGGCCATTAAAGTGGAGTGGACCAATATTCACAGGCCACAACCAACAACCTGATCCATCCTATGAAGGAGATGCACTGTGAGGCAATAAAGCTGAATTAGAGTGTCCTTTTATTGTAGACAGCCTAAGGCACCGGGGCAATATTCATTTGGTCTCATTAGCATCTGTATAAGCCACAGCTAGAAGGGGAGAAGTGCTCACAGACTGATTTGGGAACAGTGTTTGAGAGAGTCTATTGTGTTTTATAGAAAGCGTTTCATGTGTTGTGTTTATATTTTTGTTCAGTGTACACATATTGATTTATTGAAAAACCGCTGACTGGGATTTACACATTGTGTTGGCACGTGTTACACATCATATTGCGACCCCCACTTCAGTGTCCCGCAACCCCCCACGTTGCTAGCTATATATATATATTTATATATATATATATATATAGCAGCTGACCAGTGGACACATTGTGAAGATGAAAATTTGACGTTTTTTTTTTGTAAAAAACAAAAGTATTTATCTAGTATCTTTTGGAATACACTGGGCTTTTTGTTCCGGAGATATTTGCAAAAGTCGTGGACGAGTTAATGTCAAATCGCCATAATCTTGTCCGATAGCCGATATTCCTCTGGGTGTCCATATAAGTAAGTAAGTGCTTTATTGTCATTGTACAAGTGTACAACGAAATAGTGTTCAGGTGTTAGTCCTGAGCTGCTGCGGCTGAGCCGCGCTGCCACTGTGTCAACCTGACCTTGGAGGTCGGGGGAACTGTAGCACTCGGAGGAAACCTGGCTGGCTTCCCTCTGTCTCCTCTGATCCTCTGAAATGGTCCCGCCCCTCCTGGGTTTGTCCCTGTTTCAGAGCGTGGTGTCCTGCACTGGTCAGCTCCACCTCCTCCCTCCGCTTCACAACAGTCTTTCACCATCTCTCGTTTGTCCGCTGATGATATTGGCTACTTTATACATTTTTTACTTCCCATGTGTTTTAGGTTTTGTGTAATTCAAACACTGTCACTCTCAGTTTCTCTGTGTATTGTGGTTTCTTGTCATTTGGATATTGTGTCAATAAATGTTGTGACCCCTGACTGTCTGCAGCTGCACCGGTGCAGAGGCAGCATCACCTTCTCCCTGCTGTCCGCTTGGCTCCTGGGAGCCTACTCCAGCGACATGCACATCTCCACCCAGAGGCACTCGAGAGGAACCAAGCTCCGGAGGCTCATCCTGTCCGACGAACTCAAGCCCAACCAGAATCAGAACAACCACAACTCCCACCAAAGCTGCCTCAAGAGCTGCGCCAAAGCCTGCCACCACAGCCCGGACTCAGGTAAACGGCAGGGGTATTAAATATGGTCCTGAAACACATGGCCTGACTCTGTATGGAGCGGTTAAATCCAGGCTGAGCGAGGTGGACATGTATCTCTGCCTGTGGAAAGCGTCCCGTCTCTCACTGGGTTTGTGTTTTAGGTCCGGCCCTCCGCGATGACCTCTTCCTGGCGTCTCCGTCTCGTAGGACTCATCAACGGTCAAAGTCTGACGCGTGCACGGCCACGAGTGTGCTCGGAGCGGCCCTGCGGAGGACCGGGAGTAACCCCCGTGTGGAGCACATGCACGAGGAGGTGTGGACAATTATTAGGGCTGTCCCCGACTAAGTCTCACTCAACATGCCCTGAGCGACGACTAGTCGACACTGACACTGACAAAAACTCCGAGATTATTTAGTAGTTAATAGTGTGTCATGTTCAAAAGGAAGCTAAAATACTCTCAATCAAACTTTTTACTGAAAAAAAAACATTATCACTAACTTTTGAATTGATGTTGAAATTCCGCTCAGTTTCTTTTTTAATCTGAAATAATTCCAAGTACCCCCGTACCCCTGGTTGGGAAACACTGCCTTAGGGTCATTATTGGGAAACAGGAAGAGTGAAGATGGGCGTGATCTTTTATACTTTTTACATAGTACTATAAAAGGTCCCACACAAATGCAAATGCTCTTACCACCAACCCCAGTCTCCCCCTGATGGTGGACAGACCGGCACCAGGATGAAGACCTTTATAAAGACCATACCCTCAGCGATATCTGGCGAGGGGTGTACAAAATTGACCTGACTGAGCAAAACCAATCTGATTTTGGGATTCAGCTCATCAGCATCCTAAATCAGCTCACAAACCTTATTATTGTAAAGAAATTATGATCACAATAACAATAAACAAAGACTAATTCCCATCTAAATCCAGACTGGAATGAACTAGGACTTGATCTGTTCTAAACACACGACTAAACCAGAACAGGACTAGTATCCATTACTTGACTGAAGCAGGATGAAACCGAACCAAACCCAAACTAACCCGGTCTCCTGCCCCTGTGTGCCCCGGTCTGCCCCCGTCAGCCGGAGCGCCTGCGTCCCCAGCGCGAGTTCGTCAAGTCGCTCCTGTGCATCGGCAAACGTCTGGCCACTCTGCCCACCAAGGAGCAGAAGACCCAGCGGCTCATCTCGGAGCTGTCCCTCCTCAACCACAAGCTGCCGGGACGGGTTTGGCTCCCCACGGCGGACCACCAGCACCACGTGGTCCGGGTGCCCCACAGCCAGGCGGTGGTGCTCAACTCCAAGGACAAGGTAAGACCCGCTACTCGCATTCCCGCCACCCCCCGACAGCCACGAAAAACCAGAGGAGTCACTGTATTCAAAGTGTTGTGCTCAGGGGGTCCTCAGACCCAAAAAGCCATCCATCCATTTTCTTCCACTTGTCCGTTGCCGGGGTCGTGGGGGCAGCTGTTGGAGCTGCACCAGCCCCTATGGCGCCCCCTGCAGGTGGTGGGTCCACAGAAGGACGGCCTCATGGTTCTAACCGGGCCTGTTGGTCTCTCATAAGGGGCTTCTGAACCGCTCTTTGTCTGACTTGTCACTTAGGACCTGTTTGCCGTGGGAGACTCTACCAGGGGCACGAAGCCCCCGACAACAGATCTCCAGGATCATTCGGGCTTAAACCCTCCACCACGTTAAGGTGGCGGTTCATGTTCAATCATGAACGCGTAAAAGTAGAAGACTAATACGGCTGTACTAAATTCTAAGGGCCTGGAGATGTCTCCGAGACGTCCCCTGGAGATGAGGCGAGTCTCCATGTAGTCTCTGCTAAAATCAAAACTGTTCGTTTTCACTGAGACTCTTTCAAGTCTGTGACAGGTCTTGGAGACATTGCAGGGACGTTCCTGAAATGTCTCACAGGTTGAGGACAACAAATGGTGTTCGCAACATGCTACAACTGCTTGAGACCGCGGGGACCCCTCGGAGACCATGCAGAGACTCAGTTGAACTCGAACCTGTGGATAGGCCCTTTGTATGCACTCAGTCAATCAATCAATCAATCAATCAATCCGAGACAGTAATCTGGAGTCATTTTTCATTTCATTCTGTTTACCAAGCTGTTCGATACATTTGAAGTTTACTTTGCTAGGTTTTATCGCTCCATGTAAACTCCTCTGTGTCTCTGGGGGGTTTTCCGCTCTGAGACCGGCTGAAACCGGAGTCTCTCTCAGAGCGGCTCCTCTTGCCTCTTGGGGCGTGGCAGGTGTGGCGTGAAGGGGACCGACCTCGAGGCAAAGTGGACTTACCTTTTAATGAGCATGTGCAAGACGTCATGGGAATAACTTTGGCAAAGAGCTGATTGTTGTTAGGCAGCTGGTATTCTGCAGACTGAGCTAACGCTGAAGTAAATGCAGCGGAAAGAAAGACGACAGAAATAGAAAGTCCTGTCTCTTGCTTCCCAGGCTCCGTACATCATCTACGTGGAAGTGCTGGAGTGCGAGAGCTTTGAGACGTCTCCGGTCCCCGTTCGGATCCCGGAGACCCGCATCAGAACCGCGCGGTCGGCCGAGAACCTGGACTCGGGCTCGGGGGGCGGGGCCAGTGTGATGACATCAGAGCAGCGAGCGGGAAGTTTCTCTACGGTTCCAAACTACGACAACGACGACGAAGCGTGGGCCACGGACGACATCGGACAACTGCAGGTGGAGGTGAGACCAGGACGGGACCAGGACCAGATAGATCAATACGAATACTTACTTACTGATTGACTTTACTTTTATTTACTTTAACTTACTCTCTTACTTTTACTTACTTTTACTTAATTACATCAACTGACTTACTTACTTACTTTATGTAAATGGCCTCGCTAGAAGCAGATCTAGCTATCTAAACACAGATCCAGAAACTCCACCAACTCCGGAAGATGCTCAATGGCTTTTACTGAATATATTTGTGAAACTGCAACAATACAGAAAAACAAGAATGTAAGTCTTGTGCTAAAATAACAATGAAAGGCTATAACTATCACATTTACACATGAAAAGGAACAAATTGCTGCCACAGCGTCCACAGTGAACATAAAACCTTAACTGACTTGCAGTTTAACTCCATTTACCTAATCTCTTTAACTTATTTACTCTTACTTACTTAAAGTAATTAAGTAAATGGAAGTAAGTTTAACTTACTTACTCTTGCTTTAACTTACCTAATCTCTTTAACTGACTTTAACTTACTTACTTCCCCCTCATGTCCTATTGAATTTCCTATTTCACTGCAAAACATGGTTGAGACAGACTAGCGACGGTTTACTTTCCTTCATATAGTTTGTCTTTGAGCTTCCTCTTTCCTCTAGTTTGTGGCTCAGCACTTCTGTATCATTTCATAACCTCGTCCCTCCACAGTGTTCACCAAGTAGTAGCAGATGTGGGGACAGTCCTATAAATGTCCCTTTGTCTTGGCGTCTTATTGGTTCTATAGGCTGCTACTTCACAACTCGTTCTGAAATGCATAGGATTCTTGTATTACTTCATTCCTCGATGTTAACGCTCCCTGTCCCCTCCATCTTCTTTGTCCCCTCTGTCCTCCCTGTCCTCGCGCCTCAGGGCGAGGGCCAGACCAGCAGCAGTGACAACATCTCGCAGTTCTCGGTGGACAGTATCACCAGTCTGGAGAGCAAAGAGCCGGTGTTCATCGCCGCGGGAGACATCCGGAGACGGCTGTCCGAAAACCTGGCCCACACTCCCACCACCTTCAGACGGGACCCCGAGGACCCCTCCGCCGTGGCCCTCAAGGAGCCCTGGCAGGAGAAAGTCCGGTACGGTGGCGTTGGTTTAGCTCGGGGGTTTCGTCCCGGGCTTTAGTGGGACCCGTCAGTTAACTAAACCGGGTCCCTGTGACTTGCAGGCGGATCCGCGAGGGCTCCCCGTACGGACACCTGCCCAACTGGAGGCTCCTGTCGGTCATCGTGAAGTGTGGGGACGACCTTCGGCAGGAGCTGCTGGCCTACCAGGTCCTCAGGCAACTGCAGGTAACGCGGGGCTGAGGGTCCGTGGCTGAACGGTTTTCCCGTCCTTGTGTTTGTTGTCTGGTTTTGGGAAAAGACTTTACATGTCACTGGCAGTCCAGTTTTAGAGCTTTTCTAACAGTTTTCATCTGCGCTAACATAGCTGCTAACATATCTGCTAACATATCTGCTAACATGTCTGCTAACATATCTGCTAACATATCTGCTAACATAGCTGCTGACATATCTGCTGACATATCTGCTGACATATCTGCTGACATATCTGCTGACATATCTGCTAACATAGCTGCTGACATAGCTGCTGACATAGCTGCTGACATAGCTGCTGACATAGCTGCTAACATAGCTGCTGACATAGCTGCTAACATAGCTGCTAACCTAGCTGCTGACATAGCTGCTAACATAGCTGCTAACATAGCTGCTAACATAGCTGCTGACATAGCTGCACCAGGGTTTTCTAATCATCAATAACAGCACTGGATTTTATTGCGCATTTTGAAGTTTCGCATAAGTAACGAGTGATGGAAATGCCAAATGTCACAAGTTTATCCGCTCGCTTGAGGTGGTTTTTACATTTTTACATTTGCCGTAGTGAATAAAAAGAACATGTGACTGTTGGCGGTGCCGACCTGTGGACAGGAGTGAAGAAGTCCAATTCATATTTCCCAAATGTGCAGGAGCTCAAACATCGCTGCACTGTTCATGTTCACAACCGTGCATTTCAACTATCCACTGTAAACACTTCATTTATAAAGCACTGTTAAAAACATTAAGTTGACCAAAGTGCTGTACAAATCAGACAACATAGTACTCTTTATGACGCTCCAGGATCAACTGTTTGGAAGGTTTTCTCACCAGAAAACCTACAAAACAGCCGGTACGTTGTAGGGACCACCGTGATGGAAAGCAAAGGTGCCATACAGATCCAGACGGCTGGGTCACTACAGCGTCAACGACCGATGGCCGCTGGCTGCTCTGCTTCGTGACCGTGACACTAGGGGCCGCCATTGGCCCGCCGTTGCTGCAGTATTGCCGCTAGTCTCCCATTAGAAAGCATTGCACTTTAGAAACATTAAAAAGAACTTTAAAGCCTGGTTTCTAATTTTCCTAAACTTTCTACAGTTAGATATTCCTCCTGTGATAACGCTGGGTTAGTTAGAATGAAAGAAACCAGGCTGGGGTTTGTAAGGTCTTTGTTGGAAATCTTGCATGATTAACGAGGGCCTGACTTTGATTGACAGGCCGTTAGCATTACACACTACACGCCCTGTGAGGAGTCTGTAAATCCGCCATGATGTACCCCTCGAACATGGTTATGGTAAACGGGGAGAAGTGAGGAGGAGCTGTCTATTATTTTATTTTATTTTACAGTCTGTCAAATACGCACAAATGTCAACTTTTCCACATAAAAAGTTACATAAAGCACCCCCTGCTGTCAGTTTAGACGCATCGTACACAGGATTATAGAAGAGAGATGTTTATGTATTGAGGGTGCATATCTGGATCGCCCGATCAAAATACCCAAAAATCTGCATCAGTATCGGCCTTGTAAAAACCCTCTGTCGCTTATGTAGATATTCCATTAAAAGTCACACGTTTCCTGTGAGAAAAGTCATTTACCACGTTAACAATATCTACTCACTGTATTTCTGATTCATTTAATGTCGTCTTAAATGAAACTATGCTTTTGTCGTTCAGTGACCTCAGACCTTGAATAGGTTGGGGTGTGTATTGATGGGTTTCTCTCTCCCCAGTGGATCTGGCAGCAGGAGCGCGTCCCCCTCTGGATAAAGCCCTACAAAATTGTGGTGATGTCTTCAGACAGCGGCATGATCGAACCCGTGCTCAACGCCGTATCCCTGCACCAGGTCTGCGCCCGGACCATGCCCCTCTGCCCCGCCCTGTCCCGCCCTAACCTAACCTAACCCTGTCCATTTGTCCTCTGTCCTCAGGTGCGGAAACAGTCCCAGCTGTCGCTCCTGGATTACTTCCTGCAGGAGCACGGCAGCTTCACCACTGAGGAGTTCCTCTCGGCTCAGAGGAACTTCGTCCAGAGCTGCGCTGGATACAGCCTCATCTGCTACCTCCTGCAAGTCAAGGACAGGTACTAAGCCAGGGCTAAACTGGACTAGAATTCATCTCTTGACTCCCACCTGAACCCCGCACATGTTCTCCAGTTAGGCTTTACCCAAAGCTCTCCTTGAAAAGAGCGTCAAAACAGTGAAAAAAATATGAAAAAGCGACTTTTAATTATTTATTTTTTTACATAATAAAATAAGACAAACTTTAAACCCCCCACCCAACCCCAGCCACTCCTCCTTGCATTCATACCACAATCACCCACACATTCATAGTATTTTGACAGGAACATAGACTATTAACTGAAAGTAAGCACAAAGCAAACACAAATAAAATCATGTAAAAAAAAAAGGGTTAGAAATCAGTAATACCAATCAAAAACAAAATGCCATATAATTGGAAAAACTTTTGACATAACAAATGGCATAGCAAGTACAACTAATATTTATATCTCTAATTCAAGTAAACGGACATTCCATTTCTTTTCATGCTCAATTATTCTGTTGTTATTTGTTGCTATAATTGTTTCCAACATATACTGATGATAAACTCAATTCTTAAAGTACTTGGTGACTTTCACAACATCTCTTTAGTGGCAAAAAAAAACATCTTTGTAACTAACATATAAATGAAAATAACATAAAACCAAATCTATCCTTAATTTAGATTTGATGCTGAAAATATCGGCAATTTATTTATATGAAAACATAAAATGAAAGAAAACGTACAATACTTTTATGTCGGTAATGTTCAGCAGAAGTTTCAAATCGATATCTTTAAATCTATTTATTTTTCCTATTTGCCTTAACTTTTGTTACTCCATAAGTTCAAACATGAGTTACAAAAAAAACACGCTCCACTGCAGGTTTAACAAAATCGTTTTTCTGTCCGTTTCACTTAAACCTGTGTCTTTTTAAACGTTCCATTTCCCCGTCATTCCCCTGCTCGGTGGGAAGGTTAGACTTGCCGCCGCTGTGGTAGAAACCAGGACTGACCTGGGTCTCGTTTCTGGTTCCCCCACAGACATAACGGAAACATCCTGCTGGACTCGGAGGGGCACATCATCCACATAGACTTTGGCTTCATCCTGTCCAGCTCTCCCCGAAACCTGGGCTTCGAGACGTCGGCCTTCAAACTCACCACGGAGTTCGTGGACGTGAGTCGCCTCAGGGCCTTTGGATTCACTGGTGTCAGATAAAGTTATAGCAGCCAGAATCTTTCATATTACTGTATTTCCTCGGTTCATTTAAGATAAGTTTCAAGTACAGTGCTGTGAAAAAGTATATGCCCCCTTCCAGATTTGTTTAGATTTCGATCATCAAACATTTTGATATCACACAAGGGCATTCCCAGTGAGTACAAATGATTATTCCATTTATTAGGGGAAAGAAAAAGTCAATATAACTATTAATAACTGTGGTCAAGTGTTATCAGGTCCCGCCCTTATCAGGTCACACCTCGGCATCTCAAATGGATTCAAGTCTGGACTTTGACCTGGCCACTCCCAAACGTTGATTTGTTGTTTTTGGGCCGTTCAGAAGTGGATTTGTTGGTATGTTGGGGATCCTTGTCCTGCTGCACGGCCACAGAGCGCTTGAGCTCAAGGGCTTGAGCGCCGGACGTCCTGGTAGACTTTATTATTCCATCAATGGCAGCAGGTTGTGCAGGTCCTGAAGCAGCGAAGCCCCAGACCGTCGCACTGACACCTCCATATTGGACTGTTCATCAGAGCTAATCACAGGCACTTTTCCTACAGGGCCTGAGAGGTTTAGATTTGTTTTTACCTTAAAGAATGTAATATTCATTTTGTATTGACTGGGAATGACTTTGTGTGATATACAAATTGACTTAATGATAAGAATCATTTAAGTGTTCAATATAAACAAATGAATGAAATCTGGAAGAGGGCATATACTTTTATTCACAAAGTGAAAAATGAACCAAACTCTCCCTTTACAATATTTATGTCATGATGGTTTGTCGATATTTGCTTCGGATTTGGTCAAGAAATCACTAAGCCTTCGCTGAATTACACATGTCCCACCTAAACGATATAAATATCTTTCTTTATTTTTGTGTGTGTTATGAAGTTACGGAACTTTCAAGCCCGTTTTCTCGCCGTGAGTTGTTATTGCACCGTCTTCCACTTTAGTCACACCTATGGACTCCACGTTTCCCAGTTGTTTGTATTGTGAAGGGATTTTTCAGGATCAAACTCCAGTCTAATTTACTGAGCCAAAAACAAGGTGAAATTAGAATTTTAACAAATGTTTCCAACTTGAAACTAGCTTAGTCTGAAAGTTGAGATAATGCCGTCCCCTCTGAAGTCTTTGTAACTATATGTCAACAAAATAAAGCCATATTTTATCCATTATCTAAATGATGTGACAGATCTACAGTGTAGGCGTTTTTAGCCATCACATAAATGACCTCCTTTTCATACCAAAGCGAGACGATCTGCTGAAGGTCAGGGCGTGGAGTATTTCCGCTGGTGCCCATCATGTCGCACTCATGTCGCACTCATGTAAGGCCCCGTCCTGTCCCTGACCTGACGCTCCTCCTGCAGGTGATGGGCGGTCTGGACGGAGACATGTTCCTCTATTACAAGATGCTAATGCTGCAGGGGCTCATCGCGGCTCGCAAACACATGGAGAAGGTCCTCCAGATCGTGGAGATCATGCAGCAAGGTCAGAACTGTCTTTGTATGGACCTGTGATCATGAAGATGATCTCCAAAGAATATGGGACTGTGTATCGCTGAACAATGCCACTATGGTGTTAAGATATTTCATTAGACACCAATAAATAAAGTTTCTTGGTTGTTCCAGGTACTTAAATGATTAAAAAACACAATAAGTGAACATTAGCTTTGTTTAATGGATCTAGATAATGAGTGAGCACATGGCTATGTAAACAAAGTCGAAGTTCTGCTTCCACTCTAAAGAGTAAATGAAGACATCAAAGGGAGAATCCTTTCTGTGACGTTTAGAGATTATTCAGCTGCTTCAAAGTTTAATTTTGACTAAAAACATAATTGCGATTTTTCCGACATGGCGATTGTGATTCGATTTGCGGCACTATTTTAAATATAGCCTATGTTTTATTTGTTATTTAATTGAGCTGCATTTAAACTTCTAAAACTGCTGTTAAACATAGTGTTTACATTTCCGCTTCATCAGCAACAAGGTACAAATCTGCAAGAGGCAAAGAGGCATGTTATGGAGATGTCAGAAAAACGTGCTTAGTTTTAATTCTCTCTCCCTCTTTTAGCTGCCCTAAAGAGGGAACAGATGTGGACAGTTTAATCAGCAGAAAAAGGTTATTTTGTTCTTTAGTTTTTGTAATAGACAGGCTTTTTGTGGGCGCCTCTCCTCTCCCAGGGCCAAGGGAGGGCATCTGGTACACGGCACTGAAGGATTCTGAAAGGTGGTCTGACTGTGTCTCTCCTGTAGGGTCGCACCTGCCCTGCTTCCACGGCTCCAGCACCATCCGGGGCCTGAAGGAGCGCTTCCACATGTCCCTGACGGAGGAGCAGCTGCAGGGCCTGGTGGAGCAGCTGGTGGACGGATCCATGAGGTCCATCACCACCAAGCTCTACGACTCCTTCCAGTATGTCACCAACGGCATCATGTGAGGACTAAACCAGGACTAAACCAGGTCTGGAACGGGACGAAACCGGGCCTAAACTAATTTATGACATTTGGAGCGAAACAGACCACTTTTTTTCCCCCTGATCAGACTCAAAGGACATTTTGCTGGAAACGGGTCTGGACCAGAAGATGTTTTTTTTGATAAAGGACATTAAGGACTAGGAAGGACACTTTGCAGAACCCCGTGTATATGATGGTTTCAACAACTCTCATGAAACGATCTGCCTGTTATATAAGATGCGTATATTTTACATTAAACATGAAGTAATTTAAGAAGAAAATAGAATCTCCAAAATGTTCAAAATCTCAACCTGTAACGTCATTACACCTAAACTATTGACATGACAAATGAAGATTCAGATTGAGGATTGTGGACTCGGTTCTCCCCAAGACGGTCACTTTTCCCCTGGACTCTTTTCAGCGGAACCAGCAGCGACTCTATTGGAGATCAAAAGATACAGAGAACCAAAATTGCAACAATGGCACAAGCGCAAGAAGTGCAGAATTTGACACTAGTTACAGCAACCGCACAAAGTGTATGCTACACGACTGCAAAAAAAAAATAAAAAATCCATGACGGGACTTAAATAAATGTTATACATGTTGAATTCCATGTTAACCATGCCAAGCCACCTGAAATTTTACCTGTAAATTCCTTAGCATTCCATTGAATTATTATTATTATTATTATTATTATTATTATTATTATTTGAAAGGCCTTATATATTTTTTTTTTTGTTAATAGCCGTCTAAACTCATTTCCAACTTTGCAAACGCATTTCAAACCATTGCAATGAATTGAGTTTGACCTTGATTGAACCAGGGAAAGTCAAACCAGTTACAACCAGCAACTGACAAAATCAGTAAGAAAGAGACTCCAAAGCACTTCTTTGTTTATTTTTTTCTTAAGACCGCATTAAATTTGCCCCTAAAAAATTGTAGGCAGGATTTTTGACAAAAAATTGTGTTTGAACTTTAAATTTTGAATTCAAATGCAAGTAAACAACCAAAATAAAGTACAGTGAAAAATAACCAAAAAACAAATTAATAATTTTAATTACATTTATAATATGTGTCATTATCAAATGCAAAAACATACATTTCTTATTTGTGAGAGAAGTTCTCGCACCAAGAATATTCAAAACGGTCAAATTTCAATTATGAAACAGGAGATGTGTCTGTTAAGTGATGTCATCGCTCCACTTCCGGGTCCAATGGAACTTTAGTCCTATTCTCTATAATGGGATTTCGCTGATTTGAACCTGCGGTAGCGCCGACTATAATGCTCGTTTTAAACATCTGATCACTAAGAAATATATCATTTACTCTGGAGTTTCTTTAGTGATGCTTTTCTGACAGTAATTATCAAATTCATTTTTTCACTTTTTGTTGCATATAACTAACCTATAGCCTAAACTGAGACAATGAAATATTTACAACTGACTTATTAAAGTATTACTTTAGTCCTTTTTATAATCATATGAAATAGAATTAAAAATAGTCCACATGGCCATTTATATAATTCACAATAAGCTTATAATGAATTATTTCTTTTGTAAATCGCCTATAATTTCTTGCAATTTTCTCTTAATTTAATTGTGTTTTAGTCAGTGGTTGTGAGATAAGTTCTCATCTTTAAAAAAAACATTCCCAAACATAAGCCTCCTAAGCTGAGCCATGAGGGCCATGAGCTGCATGGGCCAAAATCACGTGCCTCAGCCCTACTGTCTATGGAACTCTCAACAGTTTGGACCCGGAAGTAGCTTATTATTGTGCGTGATGTCACACTTAAAAGACGTATTCTTACTTTTTATTTTTTTTAAGTTTCATCAACTTCATTCCTTTTTATTGAACAATTACTAATGATAACATTTTGTGGATTTGTTGGGCAAACTTCTTTCAGTTTCAAAGGTTGAAGTTTTTCTTTTCCAACTAAAGTCCCATAAATGGAATTGTATGGGATAAATGGGCCACTAAAAGGTGGTTTTGACATATTTTTTCCTGATTTATCATTTGGACTGTGGCTCAGCAGCTACTCACTAAAACATTTGTTTAATTTAACACTAAATGTCATGGATTAAAATGCGAATACAATTTTTTTTATTCAACCTTTTTTACAAGAAATTTATCATGAGCTTAACATGTAACATATTATAATTGTTGTTAAAAATTTAAATTGATTACCATTATTCCCCACTTTTTATTTATTATTATTTCCTTTAAGTTTCCATTATTCATTACGTTATGTGGTTATTTGGATGTACAATATAATACAATAATTACGTTGTATTCACTTTTTTTCAGATTTGTCTTAGTTTACTATAAACCCAAACAAAAATCATGAAACATATCTTTGTGATAAATTTCTTGTAAAAAAAAAACTGTTATTTTTTATTTTTATGCCCTTTTGTGTCTGAATATTAGGTTTATGTCAAAAGGTCTTGAGTTTCAAACGCTGAACCGCACTGCATTTTTCTGTTTTATTTAAATGTTCCTGTTTTTGTCCGACATTCCCCTGTGTTGTTAACGTTATTTTACAATTGTTTTAAATGTTATTTTACTATGTGTGTCCTTGAGATGTGAAGCTTTTTAAAAATATTACCGTCCACTAAAACCAACTGATCCAAGCACTGCTCAAAAACCACATTATTCCGCAATACTAATATTATATAAGTATATTGTATTATATTATAAGTATATTATATAAGTATAAAAGGTTCTAATGGCAAAACAAGAAAACAGACCCCAACCTAACCTCAAGCGCGATGATGTCACATCATGGCAACAGAAACCAAACGAGTGTCAACACTTAACCTGTCCCCTTTTTAAAATGTGGTTTAAGTTTATAATTGTCAATCAGCAAAGTGGTTCATAAATACTTAAAAAAACAGACAATGCTAAACAGGAAGCTATGTTAGCTTCAAGGTACCTATGCTAGCAGCGAGTGCCGTTTTTCATTTCTACTGACCAATTTCCTGTAAAAAAAGAAGACAAAAACATTCATATGGGCTCAGTTTTGGCTTGACTTTATAGGTGTGTGATAAATATGTTTATAGTCTGACTAGGGTGACCAGATTTTCCAACTAAAAAACTGGGACAATATTCGGGAATAGGCCGCAGGGTTTCCAAATCTAAACTGTCTTTACCCTCGATGAATGGAAAAACTATCAACGACATGACATGCACCAATCCGCATTCTGAATTGAGATTTTGAATTGGTTTATGGTATACGGGCCAAAGACATACATTTTCAAGTGTAGGCTATGCTATTTCGGGGACTACGTTGGCCAAAACCGGGACAACTGGGACAGGTTACGAGTAAAACTGGGACAAATCAATGGTTTTGGTGAAATCTATTGGGACGTGGGACAAAGGACTAAAAACTGGGACTGTCCCGGGTAAACTGGGACATCTGGTCACCCTAAGTCTGACAGAAAACGGTTAAAAAGAGTTGATTAGGCTACGCCCCCTTGTATGACAAATTGCCACCTGTTGCCTTTCTATAGCTTTTACTGTGATTGGCACTTATTAATATTATTATTTCAGCCCTGTTGACTAAAGAAAAGCGCACACTCGTAGCACATGGCTACTTAATATATATAAACATAACGTGCTGACAGACTTTAGCTCCCGTCATTCTACCAGAGTTCTGACTCTTAATCGTCGCACTGCGACGGTAATAATAATCCTCTGTATTAATGATGTTTACAGCAGATGCAGATTATCCTCAGAGAGTGCAAGCTGCTGTGGGCGTTAGCGTTAGCCGTAATAGCATTAGCAGATTAATAGGCTATTAGGCTATTTATTTGTTATGGGAAATTGCCGGTGGGCCAGACCAGATCGTTTGGCACTCGGGCCGGATCTGGCTCGCAGGCTGGATCATATTGTTTCATCACAGAGAACTTTTATTTATTTTTTACCTTATCCTTTTAACCCGTCTGAACCGAGTGCATTTTCTCCAGTTTGGCTTTACCCAAATCTAAAAGCTCACAGCCTATAGGCCAGTGTAACGCCTCATTTGAAAGCTAAGAACTACAAAACTCTCTTTCCTGGCGTTGTTGTGGCATCACTTATTTGACTTTTTCTTCAAAGCTTTTTTTATTGCCTTTCCGTCCCATTTTTGCCACATTTTCGTCACGTTTTTGTCACTTTCCTGTTGCTCCTGTGTTGCTCTTTTGTGTATTTTTTTTGTTGCATTTTTGTCACTTTTTCCATCGCCTCTTTTGTCACGTTTTTGTCGCTCTTTTGTTGCATTTTCTCGTTTTCGCCAAATTGTTTCACTTTTTTTGTCACTTTTCTATTTTGTTTCCGTTTTTCATCGCTTTCTTGTCACGTTTTTGTTGCTCTCGTTCCTTTTTTGTCGCGCTTGTGTTGATTTCTTGTCTGTGTTTTTGTACAGCCAAACGGGCGCTGATGTGCTCGGTTCAGGCGGGGGTTAAGAGGTTAAGCCATCTTGACCATGCCTACAGTTACCTGAGCGTTTCCCCCTAACACTCCGAGTGAGGTGGTTTCTGAGCGCGGTTTGGAGCAGTCGCTGAATGAAGGTCATCCCCGCCTTTTCAACCACTCGCGGCTGTCTTTAAAGTAGCACACTTTTGCGTTGACGCTAACCGTTAGCCTAGCGCGTTGAAGCTTCGTACTGTGACTTTTAAGAAAAAACGCAGCAAAATGGTAACTCCTATAACCATTTTTTTTTTGTTTTTTTTTACTTTTGTAATTTGAATGTGTTGATGTCGACGATCATGTTGTGAATATATTTGTGTGAGAAATGCCTTGGGACGGCACGGAAGGTACCGACTTTTATCAATGCAACGGAGCGTCACTCCAAAAGTGCTTTTTCTAAAAAAAACATTCGGACCCATTTACCGGAGTGCTGCTCTCGCCAAACCAGGGCCAGAGTTTAGGTCGGATGGTTCGTGCTGCTGGTAAATTTGTCCGAGTCAAACCTTGCCTTGTTTTTACTTCATTAAACCGACTCTAATGTACGCTCTTGTGTGGTTCTTATTATTACACTGTCTTTTATTATTCTCTTCAAACTCAGAACATTTTTGGCACACATTTTCAGAGATGGTACTTTCTACACAACAAAAACCTCCAAATCTAACATTCATTGTTATTCCAAATTAAAGCTATTGGTCTCAGGTTAAAGCAGCATTATGCAATTTTTTGATGTGAAAAAAGTTGATATTTGTGTGTATTTGACCTTGTGACCCAGCGGCTGTACGAGTGGTCAGCAAGGCGCCTTTACTGTCCATTACAGTGGTCTCTACAACGCTCCAGGATCAATTGTTTTTTAGGTTTTCTGGTCAGCAAAGAAAACCTTCCAAATATCCTGGAGCGTCCTAGAAACCCCTGTTATCAAATCAAACTTTATTTATAAAGCGCTTGATGGACAGTAAAGGTGCCATGCTGACCACTCACAGCCGCTGGGTCAAGGTCAAATCTGACAAATATCAACTTATTTTCCACATAAAAAGTTCCATAATGCACCTTTAAACCTCTGCTAATGTGCCCAGTTGAAATGTTCACTGTATTGAAGTATGTGCTTCAACACGCGACCCTTGATTAAAAAAAAAATGATTCAAAGTCGTCCGTGCTAAGGGCTTATGTAACTCTGCAGGTCCCCATACCCCTGGGGCCGCTCTGTGTGGAGTTTGCATGTTCTCCCCGTGTCTGCCTTGGTTTCCTCTGGGTACTCCGATATCCCCTAACTCTAAAACATGTGCAATAGCCGAGTGATCCTGACCATGGAGAAATTTCACTATGGGGACAATAAACTACACCATAGCCTTAATAATAATGATGATGATAATGGCTTAAATACAGTATATTGCGCTGTACAAGCCTGAGATGACAAGTTTCTCAAAAGGCTCAAAGTAAACATGGGGCACCCTCCCTCTCCCTTGGCCCAGCTGTGTTTTTTGCCTTCAAAACTGCATTTGTAGCTTTTGTGTCCCACATTGTTGCACTGGATACTTTTGTACCTCCTTGCTGTGTTTGTGTGAGGTCCAGCGAGTCCGTACCAGCCATGAAGGAAACCGCTTTTTAATGGTAAACAAACCTGCTCATTTCTTCTTCTGAAACACTGAGGAAACACAGGAGGCAAACGAGGAGGAGAGGGTGAAAGAGCAGATTGTGGAGCAGAAGGAGCTGCGCAGGAGGAAGAGGAAGGAGGGAGTAAGCGGAGCTGACCAGTGCAGGACACCACGCTCTGAAACGAGGACAAACCCAGGAGGCACCGCACTGTCAGAGGATCAGAGGAGACTGAAGGCAGCACTCCTGGTTCCTTGACCTCCAAAAACATACTGCTCAGGTCGGCCCACTGAAAAATAAAGCACTTGCTTACTTAAAAGTGTATTCTTCCTGTGCGTAGCGGCAACTGGCCACACGGGGGGAGAAATGGGCCACTTTATTTCAAGATGGCCCAAACCTTCTCGAAACCAGCCTCAGTTCTCTTCCAACAGGCACATTCATATCAGGTACTTAAAGACACTCCGAGACCTGACGTAATTCCACCTTTTTATTTTCCATTTCCACACATTCGTAAGCATTAAAAAGTGTAACTGTACAGAGAGTGCAGCAGAGGGCGCTGTGGCTCCGTTTAGTCACAGCCGGACGTGTCTTATTGCTTTTTCAGATAAAACTACAGTTGTTGGTTTGTTTATGCGGAAATGTCGTCAGAACCTCACGTGAATAAATGAGCGCTTGTTTCCGAGCGGTTACTGGAATGTTCCCGCCCAAAGCAGACGGTTTTAAGGTCGCTTATTGATCAACCTCTGACAAAAACAAGTTCTGTTCTTCCAAATGGCCCTTTGTAGGACTCATCTTTACACGATAAATAGGTTTTATCTACATGAGATTTCATTCGGGGGTGACATTCGTATTGAAAAAGCAGCGTTTAACAGTTGTAGCTTATTATAGAGAAAAGTACAATTGTTTGATACATAATAAGAATAAAAATGGATAAATAGATTATGGACAAACACGAGGAATCAGCAAATCCCTGAACCAGGACGAAACCCCCGACTAATCCAGAGTTAAACCAGTTCCTTTAACTCAAGTACATGTACTTCCTCTGGTGGCTCATCATATGGTACTTTTTACATCTTACTTGTGTAATGCACTGCCTGACCAACAGAACACAGCCGTTACTCCTCAGGTCTAGGTTCAGCAACAGAATGAAGGACCGTGTTGGGGAGAAGACGTTGAAATTGTATTAAGTTACAGAATACTGACTACTCGCCTTAAAATGCAAAAAAGATCATCTTGAAATAAGTACTTTTGTCCTTGATTTGAGAGTCTAATTTCAAGAAATCTTTGCGTGGGGCAAATTAAGATAAAAGAAATCGCTACACTCAAATCTAGATTAGAAAAAAAATCTCAATTTACTTGAAATAGTTTTAGTTGTTTTATCTTAAGTGAAGTGTAAATATCTCGCCCCATGGAAAGACAAATGTACTTATTTTTAGATTTATTTTTTTGCAGTGTTATTTAGTAAGAGTATTCTGTTACTTTGGCTAATCAGAGTATATTCTGTATACCTTCACGTTGATGTGCATAATATTAAAGCATAAAAGCGGCCTGTGCTTAGGCTACACTTTTTACTCACTTGAACTTATTTATCACTAGTTAGGAATGAAAAAAAAACTTTTCCCTGTCTGTTTTGATCGTTTCTTTCTTATTAAAGGCACACTGTGTAACATTTTGGATTCTCCTGTTGCCGAGACGAAACATGCTCCTAATGAGCAGCTCCACACAGAAAAGTCTCTTTCTGCAGCGGGTTGTTAAAGGAACAGGCCATGGTTTTTCCACACTGAGATATGTTCTTACCTGAGCTTAGACGAGTTGATGCGCACCTGTCTGGTCTTTGTGCGCAAATGTTGTTAGCATTTAGCCGCTCCCAGCACAGGTATGTCTCCAAACTAGCATATTACTGCACGGATGTTGAAGTACTCCAGGTGTTATCACAATATAGTGTCCCTTTTTATCCACTTAGAAAATCGACATGTTTAATTTTGTGTAACTAGACAGTCTGGAGCTATACCTTCGCTGGGAGCGGCTAAATGCTAACAACATTTGCATGACTGAGTGCACGCACAAAGACCAGACAGGTACGCATCAACTCGTCTAAGCTCAGGTAAGAACATGTCTCAGTCTGATCAAACGGTGGCCTCTTCTTTAACATAATTCATTTGTATGAGGACTTAATCTATTTAAATGTCATATGTGGCTGCCTTTAGTCAATGTCTCCATGGAAACGAGTAAAGTCCCTCAGGTTTGAGGAGAGCTGAGCCGCTCACAGCAAACACAAGTTATTGGTATTTTTCAGTAAATACATAAATAAGCTAAAAACGTTATACATTATTCTTCAGAATCATTTTTCTGTGTGTGTATATTTTCCTTTGCCATTTTCTTTGGTAATATTATGGAACTTTCACATTATCTCATGTTGTATTCTTGTCTCGACTGAAGCGTAAATCAGATTTTGATGACCACACCGGGACCAGGTTCAGGTATTTGCTGCATTCGCTTTTGAAAATAACCGTAGTAACTTTTCACAGTGACTTTGTGTAAATTCCGTGAACGATTTTAAGCAAAACGTTTATAGTAAATGTTTTAAAAAGTACAAATGTGGTGATTTTTTTTTTTTTTTTTACTAATTTCAGGAATATTTCCGTTAAAAAAACGCAGTGATACCAATATGGTACAGAACATTCAAACAGTCTTCAGTCCGGGAACCGGGAAGTCTCCAAACCAGGCTCAAAAACTGCTTCAAAAAAAAATTAAAATCACACACAAAAAGAAAGTCCACGCCTTTTGAGTTCAGAAAATCCTCAGTTCGTTCCGTTCTTGTCTTCATCGTCCCAAAAGTCTCAAACGAGTTTGTTATTGCTGCCTTAGCCCTCGTTTCTTCTGCTCATTCCTCCATTTTACGAATTCAGAGTTGGCATTTTTTCAACTCAACCTTGAAAAATCTAAAAAATGGCATCCCCCAAAGTCAGATCACAGTTAGCGTTCGTCCTTTTGTCCATTTTTACAGCACAGATAGACTTCTCTAGTTCCAAAGATGTAGGTTTGATCATAGAGCCATGTACAAAAACAAAAATCCAGACGCAATGAGGATTAAGCCATAAAACTCTCCGATTAACCTGGTCATTTCATGTAATTGTGAAGCATTTTGAAGTGTTGTATAAAAAAATAAAAATAAAGGAAAGGTACCAGCCCTAGTCATACGGGAAACACAAAACTGTCCACTACCCTTCTATAAACTTCACTCCTGATCTGCTAGAAGTGTGTTCATCACGGTGCCGTCGACTTGCTAGCATGCCGGTAGCCAAAAGTGAATGCTTGTTTTCATGGTTTTACTTCATTGACTGACTAGGGCTGGGTACCGTTAAACGATAGCAGTTTGGTATTGTAAAAAAAAAAAGTAGGTTCTACTGGTATCTAAAATACCAGTATCCAAAGTATCCAAAGCAATAATATAGTAATAATTTATATTTTTAGATCCAAGTTATGATGCTGTTGGTCCAACTTGGTTGTTTCAGCTCCAATCAATTATTTTTGTCAAAAAATAAAAAAATAGTTTTTCTTATTTTTGCCCCAATTGTTTTCCAATTTTTATTTTACTCACTTTGTATATTATTCCCCATTTTTTACACATTTCTTGACATTGGAGATGAACCCAATATTGTAAACTTGCCAAATATTTCAATACAGGTATTGGAAAAAGTATCGCCCCGTGCATCGGTATCAAAAACCAAGTATCAATAAAGTACTGGTATCGAAAAAATGTAACGGTGCCCAGCCCTAGTGGTGACTGAGGAGGACATTCCAGATTCCAGGCCAATTCTAAATCCTGACCGGCCTATTAGCTTTCGTTAGCCTTGTGCAAGCCTAACCCCGTAACTGTTTTGGCTAGCTTTAGCTTCTACCGGTTGGTTTAGCATCACAACCTCCAAAATTCAAGACGTTTACAATAACTTTTTGTCTTTTATTTGGGCAAACTTCCAATCACTTTTCCGCTCTTCATATCGTCGATCTGTCGCGTTACTTCTCGTATCTCTCGGCCGCCTCCGTTAGCGTCTCCGTTAGCGTCGCCGCGTTGGGCAGGAACAGTGGCTTCGGCGGGATCTGCGGCTTCAGCGACACGCTCCTCCTCACCGCCACCCGCTGCGACCTCGGGCCCTCGCTGTAACTGTGCTGCCGCGTCAAGCTAACGGCCGGCCGAGCGTTAGCGCAGCCAACGCCGCCTGTCTGGTCGCTTTCGCGCGCCGCGGCGATGCCGACTCTGGGCGGGCCGTTGCTGCTGCTGTTGGTGTTCATGCGGGCGAGGAACCCGGCCTGGTGCGGCGGGTCGAGGCTCGGATTCCGGGCGCCCATCTTGACCAGGTGGCGGGGGGCGTGGCTGCTGCTGCGGCTCTTCTCGCCCGGGCCTGGTTTGGACGCCGAGCCGAGGGGGGGCTCCATCAGCTTGGGGCCCAGGAAGGAGCCCGTTTCCTGGGCAGGCCTGGGCAAGGGGTGCGGGGTGTAGTGGTGGGTGCGGGTGGTGGTGTTGCTTTGGAGGTGGCTCTGCGGGGTCTTCTGGAGGTGGTTCGGGTGGAGGTGCGGGTGGTTCGGGTGCAGGGGGAACAGGGAAGAGGACGAGGTGGACGTCAGGACTTTGATTCCTCCGGTTCCTGAAGCGCTGACCTGAAACAGAGGAGCCCAGACTGTCACGGTGGAGAACATACCACACACTCCGACTGAAAGAAACATCTCACCACATGATGTACATTCATCCAGTGGCCACATACTGTACACAGTCACAGTCTTTTAGGGACGAACCATTTCTTATTTGTCTCTCACGGAGCCCTTAACGGTCAATTATCGGTTAAGTGAACAGTTAACCCCAAACTTACTTACCCAGGTGGCTCGTTTGAGGAGCGCCCGGGTGTGCCTCACGGACAAAGCGAGTCCATATTTTACTCCCACACTCAGCTGTTTGTCCGAGGCGGAGTCCAGCTGATGTCGTTCTCCAAACAACATCTCGTAAGTTCATGTGCGCCTTAGACAGAGAACATGAATGGGGCGTGTCCACGGGCAGACCCCGCCCTGCTTAGTGCCGGGACTACCCTGTTGGGCGAGCGTCTCCACTGCCCGGGCCGGAGCCAAATCTGAGACTAACGTGATGTTAACAGGCCCCTGATTGGCAAACGAGAGAGAGGACAGCCCTCACTATTAACCTCTTAACTCCCACCTGAACGGAGTACATTTTCTCCACGTCAGCTTCAGCCTATAGGCCAGTGTAACGCCTCATTTGAAAGCTACGTTTTTTGCTTGCACTGTTGTCACTTGTTCTGTTTTTTGTGTACTGTTAAGGTAACCAGTCACCACGAGCACCGGCCTCTAGCCGCAAGGACCGGTCTCCCTCCTGCACCCCCGGACGAGGCACAAGGAGTTCTCTCTATTGCCCTGCTACAATAGACAATCACGACAAAGAATTCTCTCCCGATTTCCCCTTACGTTTGCATCTCCATGGCACAAAGAAAACCCCCCATTGCCCCCCCCCCATGTAAGGCGCCTTTACATCTGGAACTGTGACCCCTCCCTCCTCTGTTGGTGTGACTGTCTCTCATGTTTTTACCTGTATGTGACAGGGACCAAAGACTCTGGCTGCCCAGAACTGATGTACACGCGAGCCGTGTGTGTCGGTTCTCCACACGCGTGTTTTCCTCCTCATTCACGTCGGCTTTGTGTCACTATTGTGACACTCTTTTCAAGAAGCTTATAGATTTGGGTCAGGTTGAACTGGAGAAATGTGCTTGGTTAAAGTGGGGGGTAAGGGGTTAATCCCATAAATCCACATTGTTCTCACCGCGGCTTACTTATTATTCTGCTGTTGTTGTTGTTGTTGTTGTTGTTGTGCACATCTGTGGGGCCCTGTGTAGTGGAAACACAAGCGTGTTCTGGGTAGAATCGATACATTTTATTATTTATTTATTTTTATTTATTTATTTATTTGAACAGGGACAGTGTACAATATACATTAGCCTCAGAAAGGAGAGATGCATTGTACCAGGTTATAGCACTTAGACCGAGGCATGCGGGATACACGCGTGTCATGTGGAACCGGGGTTAAAGTGATCACATGAGCGTTTCCTGTGGATCACCGTGACTACAGCATATCAGATCATTTCTCCGTTAGCCTAATGTTTTTGTTTAAGGGCAGATCTAGGCTGCTCAGGACAGCCTTTCTCCCTGATTTCACGTACCTCATATGAAGCCTCAGTGATCCATGCTCTCTGTTGTTTTGTTCATGTGTGGGACATACACAGTGATACAGTTAAAGGGGTACAGTTACGCCGCCTCACTGCGAGCTCCATAGTAAATGGCCTCAGCGTATACAGCGCTTTACAGTGAGGTGTTTTTACCTCGTGGATCTGCCGCAGGAGCTCGTCCAGCGCCGAAACATCCACCTGTGGCAGTAATGGCTGTGATTGGTGCAGGTACGCGGACCCGGGCTCCTGATGGGCCCCTCTCCGGTCACTGTCACTGAACTGGGCCGTTCCCACTGCCGCGCTGAGGAAGCTGTCGCTCTTCACCGCGGGAGACTGGAACGCCGAGTGACCCACAAACGCCACAAACCCAGGAACAGAGGAGCAGGAGGGGGTGGGGTCCGGGCCGGCGCTGGGGCAGATCTGCTCGGGATGCTGCTTTTGATCTGGAGTCCCAGTGCGGTCTGGTCCACACTCGGTTCTGGACTCTGGTCTGGTCTCTGGACTGTGGTCTGGAGTGGGCAGACTGGACTCGAAGTCCTCCTCGGCCGGAGTCTGAGTCTGACGGGACAGTCACATTTCCAAATGTAAAATGATCACTTTAAGTATTGTGATGCTTTTGGAGCCAGTGATAAACTCACTGCAGACTGAACTTAGTCTGAAGGGAATCAGTCATTTTTATTGCCATGGTTCGGGAATAGGTTCATAAACGAGGATTTTTTCTCGGTGCTGACGCAGAATCTAGAAACAATAAGCTATAAAACTATAAGGCATGGATATGAATATGTAAATAAATAAGGTAAAATATAAAAGGAAAAATATGGTAAGACGACAACAATTGACATAGAACAACAGCGGGATTGTATTCATACATGTGCAGGTGCATCACGAGTTATGGCACAGACTCATGTGGGTCTGGGGTCGAACCAACTGTGAAAACCCTCAGAGACTTGATTAGAACTACTCCGATCCTGGTTCAGACCTATTATACTTCTGGTTTAGACCTGGTTTAGACCTGTTTCAGTCCTGTTTCAGTCCTGAAAAGGTCTTGTTTTACCTGAGAGAGGCCCAGCTCTGGAGCGCCCTCCACTGGCAGCTCCTGAGACTGGACGCAGTTCAGCGGAGGCTCCGCCCCATTCACAAACGAACTGTAGAGTCTGGACACGTCCAACTTCTCCTGGAACAAGACCTGGGTTAGACCTGGTTTAGTACCTTGTTTAGTCCTGGTTTAGTCCTGGTGTAGTCCTGGTGTAGTCCTGGTGTAGTCCTGGTTTAGTCCTGGTTTAGTACCTGGTTTAGTCCTGGTTTAGTCCCGGTTTAGTCCCGGTTTAGTCCCGGTTTAGTCCCGGTTTAGTACCTTGTTTAGTCCTGGTTTAGTCCCGGTTTAGTCCCGGTTTAGTCCCGGTTTAGTCCCGGTTTAGTCCCGGTTTAGTCCCGTGTTTAGTACCTTGTTTAGTCCTGGTTTAGTCCTGGTGTAGTCCTGGTTTAGTCCTGGTTTAGTCCTGGTTTAGTCCCGGTTTAGTCCCGGTTTAGTCCCGGTTTAGTCCTGGTTTAGCCCTGGTTTAGTCCTGGTTTAGTCCTGGTTTAGTCCTGGTTTAGTCCTGGTTTAGTCCTGGTTTAGTCCTGGTTTAGTCCTGGTTTAGTCCCGGTTTAGTCCCGGTTTAGTCCTGGTTTAGCCCTGGTTTAGTCCTGGTTTAGTCCTGGTTTAGTCCTGGTTTAGTCCTGGTTTAGTCCTGGTTTAGTCCCGGTTTAGTCCCGGTTTAGTACCTTGCTGGAGTGGTCGAGGAGCCCGTTGAGTTTGGCCAGTGAGCGCAGAGAAAGGGTGTGAGGTAGCGACACTTCCGGGTCCTTGCCCAGTGGCGTGGCGCGGTGGGCGGGGCCTCGGCAGTAACAGGAAACGGTGAATCCGGACAGGATGGCGCCGAGAGAGAACGCCACGAACACGCAGGCGATGAGCAGCGTGTAGTGAACGTGGGAGTCCGACAGAGAGCCCACTCCTGAGAACAGAGGCTCTTTGAGTGACGATCATACCTTCATAAAACTCGTCCCAAAACGGTCATTGTCCCATCATTCCTTAGAGCAACCATTATTCATCCTCCATATCTCCTGCTATAGAAACTTTTCAGCCACAAGAAGCTGTTTCTGCCACTGGAATATCTGCCACGTTTACTCTCAAAGAAGTATTTAGTAGCTCTTAGAAAAGTCTTGACATTTCAGCAGCGGTTGGAGAATCAGGACTAATATGTTACTTCGCTGAATAAGAACCACAGCCGCGGGGGAGACAGAGCCACTGCAGCCAATAACAGAGGTCTTATTTTTGAGCCTTAAATCGCCTGTGTGGCGCCCTCTTTACAATATCGAGTGCCCTGCATTTGACTTTTGTGCCTGTGCTTTCCATTGGCTCTGGCTGTGTGTCGTCACCCAGTTCACTCTGCTGCTGTGGGCTATAAAAGCAGCCAAGTCTTGGCCCCATAGTGAGTTGGTGTTGGAATAGCGAGTGAGCGTTTTGGAGCTAAGTAGTCCTATGGATCTGTACCTATACCCCATGGTCTATGCCAGGATCTCACAAGTATTTAAGCCTATATCCAGCCCGTACACTTGAATAGAGGGACATTATTTGTGCCGGTGGACAATGGGTATTCCAGGTTACCCCCGTTAGCTTATACACCCTACAGCTCATTGTTGATGAAAAGTCTGCAATAAAGCACAAATGTGTCAAGCAGTGTGTGATCATCTTAAAGGCTGCTTTATGTAGTTGTAGTTTATGTAGCTTTATTGAAGTTATTAGTGCATAATACTTGTTTTAACAGGATTGATGCGAGCTAGCAGCTAGTTAGCAGCTAACTCCGGGTGCAAATCGTTCGGCTAAGGTCAATTGTAGGTGAAACGTGAGCAATACAAACTACAAAATCAACAAGCCTTGCTCAGTGTGTGATCATCTGCTTTATATAGTTACCGTTTTTATTGACGATATTTGAAATCCTCCACCTCAACAGAAGCTGCTGTCACTTTCACTTTGCATATTTCCAATCATAGTCAATCACAGCCCAGACCACGCCCAACTCTAGCCCTCCTGCTCGTCCCCTGATCCACCGAGCAACGCCCCTTTTGGGCGGAGTAAGGCTGGGCACTGGTGTTTAGTTGAGCTTTGATTCCTGCAGGTCTAGCTAGCTAGGTAACTTAACGATAACGCTCATATGTTACCGTTAAGTTTAGGTCCTACCGGTATCGAAAAATGAAAGTATCAAAAGCAGTTACCGAAAAAGATCTATCTTTAGATCCAGGGACAGCATTAAAGAGAGTGATTTTGGTTGTTTGTCCCTGGTTATGACATCCACCAGCCCAATTTGATACTGTCCATAGATGTGTAAAGACTGGGATAGGGATGCGCCCACAGCTTATATAAAACTCGACTGGAAAATCCCACCGTAACCGTGGCATATGTGGCTGCCATCTTGTGATCGTCCTAATCGCAAAATTCAAATTAAAAGTAATGTAAAAAAAAAACTAAAAAAAACTGCCATGAACATAAAGTAAAAGAATGATCAAATATGTCTAAGATACTAGCAAGAGCGTAGCGAGAGTAGCTACATCCCCGGAGCTGACGGCCGTTGGGGTTTGTTTTGGTAGGGCGCTCTCACCGTAAGCGGTGTCCGAGTCGTGGTTCCGTGTGGTCGCCATGATGCTTCCTGAAGATCGCAAACAATTAGCATGATTATATATAACATTATTATATAACAGAAGACAAAGGTTCAGCAGAAATAATGATAAAAAGTAGAGCAGTCAAAATGATGCGCATGTGATTAATACAAAAACATTTAAATAACGTGTTATTTAAATCTTTTTATTAGTTGTCACAAACATTTCAAAGCGTAAATATCAGTTTGCGTCTTATATATTGTTAGTTAACAGGCTGGAGTTATGAAAATGTTATATTAAGAAGAGTCAGTCTTTTGAACGGCTCTTTGAAATGAACGGATCCCAAAAACTCGGCTCCCAGAAAAGAGCCGTGAATCCTATCACTAGTACAAACTATCACACTTACAAATCTAAGAACCCGCCATTCACCTTGACTTCAATCAAACAGTGTTTTTTATTATTGATCATTTCTAGGCAAAGTCTGTTGCTAAATGCTTGAGATGTGAGAGTTTATTATAAATAATCAATATTAGAGATGCACCGATCCAGCTTTTTTTTTGCTTCCGATACCGATACTGGGGGTTTGAGTATCTGCTGATATCAAGAGACTTTCTTAAAAGTGGCTGCTGTGAGTGAAAAAAAAGTGCTTTGATTAGCTTTGATTAGCTACAATACATTCTCCAGGTTCTAAGCTTCAACATGAGGTACAGCACGTCCATATTCACTTAGATTTAGGTTGGTTTTTAAAACGTTGAGAGCCAAAACAGGTGTTCAGTATCGGATATTTGTAGCCGATACACAATATAGTTTTTTTCTTCCAGTATCCAGTATCGGCTCCCATATCCGATAACAGTTGCATCTCTAATCAATATAAGAAGTATATCAAAATGATCAGTGATGACTGGCGATGAATCTAATGACAAAAGTGTGTTTAATGTGATTTTAAAATGAGTCACTGACAGCACTACATATAAAGTAAAATAACATGAGGTCACTGTGTGGTCCCTCACCGTGACAGGAGTCAGTGTAAAGAGAGGAGTCTCCGTCCAGGTCCTGCTCGAAGCCAGCCCTGCAACAACAACACCTGCTTAGACCTGGTTTGGTCCTCATTCAGTCCTGTTTGAATCCCGTTTAGTCCTGGTTTAGTCCTGGTTTAGTCCTGGGCGACTGGTGTTTCTGTTCATTACATAACTCTGCAGGTGACAGTGTGTCGAGGAATGCGCGAAATCACGATTTATTTATTTTTTCCCTGAACGTGATCTGCCTTTCAATAAACTCAGGGATCACATTAATTGAAGACAGGGAAAAGGAGAGAGACAGAAGGAGAGATGTGACAGAGAGAGGAGGGAGAGGAGGGAGAGGAAGGGAGGGTCAGGAGCAGAAACGTGTTTCCATGGAGACAGACAGAGGGATGAACAAACAGACGAGAAGTGAGAAGCAGATTAATCACATGCACCAAAACACTTCTACACCAGGTCTAAACCAGGACTGAACCGGGACTGAATTGGTCCCAATCTGGTCCCGATTTAGTCTCGGTTTAGTCCTGGTTTAGACCTGGTTTAGTCCTGGTTTAGTCCTGGTTTAGTCCTGGTTTAGTTCTGGTTTAGTTCTGGTTTAGTCCTGGTTTAGTTCTGGTTAAGTCCTGGTTTAGTCCTGGTTTAGTTCTGGTTAAGTCCTGGTTTAGTTCTGGTTTAGTTCTGGTTTAGTCCTGGTTTAGTTCTGGTTAAGTCCTGGTTTAGTTCTGGTTTAGTCCTGGTTTAGTTCTGGTTTAGTTCTGGTTTAGTTCTGGTTTAGTTCTGGTTAAGTCCTGGTTTAGTTCTGGTTTAGTCCTGGTTTAGTTCTGGTTTAGTCCTGGTTTAGTCCTGGTTTAGTTCTGGTTTAGTTCTGGCTTAGTCCTGGTTTAGTCCTGGTTTAGTTCTGGTTTAGACCTGGTTTAGTCCTGGTTTAGTTCTGGTTTAGTTCTGGTTTAGTCCTGGTTTAGTTCTGGTTTAGTTCTGGTTTAGTTCTGGTTAAGTCCTGGTTTAGTCCTGGTTTAGTTCTGGTTTAGTCCTGGTTTAGTTCTGGTTTAGTCCTGGTTTAGTTCTGGTTTAGTTCTGGTTTAGTCCTGGTTTAGTTCTGGTTAAGTCCTGGTTTAGTCCTGGTTTAGTTCTGGTTAAGTCCTGGTTTAGTCCTGGTTTAGTTCTGGTTTAGTCCTGGTTTAGTTCTGGTTTAGTTCTGGTTTAGTCCTGGTTTAGTTCTGGTTAAGTCCTGGTTTAGTCCTGGTTTAGTTCTGGTTTAGTCCTGGTTTAGTTCTGGTTTAGTCCTGGTTTAGTTCTGGTTTAGTTCTGGCTTAGTCCTGGTTTAGTCCTGGTTTAGTTCTGGTTTAGTCCTGGTTTAGTTCTGGTTTAGTTCTGGTTTAGTCCTGGTTTAGTTCTGGTTAAGTCCTGGTTTAGTTCTGGTTTAGTCCTGGTTTAGTTCTGGTTTAGTTCTGGTTTAGTTCTGGTTAAGTCCTGGTTAAGTTCTGGTTTAGTTCTGGTTTAGTTCTGGTTTAGTTCTGGTTTAGTTCTGGTTAAGTCCTGGTTTAGTCCTGGTTTAGTTCTGGTTTAGTCCTGGTTTAGTCCTGGTTTAGTTCTGGTTTAGTTCTGGCTTAGTCCTGGTTTAGTCCTGGTTTAGTTCTGGTTTAGTCCTGGCTTAGTTCTGGTTTAGTCCTGGTTTAGTCCTGGTTTAGTTCTGGTTTAGTTCTGGTTTAGTCCTGGTTTACTCCTGGTTTAGTTCTGGTTTAGTCCTGGTTTAGTCCTGGTTTAGTTCTCGTTTTTATTCCTGGTTTAGTTCTGGTTTAGTCCTGGTTTAGTTCTGGTTTAGTCCTGGTTTAGTTCTGGTTTAGTCCTGGTTTAGTCCCGGTTTAGTCCCGGTTTAGTTCTGGTTTAGTTCTGGTTTAGTCCTGGTTTAGTTCTGGTTTAGTCCTGGTTTAGTCCTGGTTTAGTTCTGGTTTAGTTCTGGCTTAGTCCTGGTTTAGTCCTGGTTTAGTTCTGGTTTAGTCCTGGCTTAGTTCTGGTTTAGTCCTGGTTTAGTCCTGGTTTAGTCCTGGTTTAGTTCTGGTTTAGTTCTGGTTTAGTCCTGGTTTACTCCTGGTTTAGTTCTGGTTTAGTCCTGGTTTAGTCCTGGTTTAGTTCTCGTTTTTATTCCTGGTTTAGTTCTGGTTTAGTCCTGGTTTAGTCCCGGTTTAGTCCCGGTTTAGTTCTGGTTTAGTTCTGGTTTAGTCCTGGTTTAGTTCTGGTTTAGTCCTGGTTTAGTCCTGGTTTAGTCCCGGTTTAGTCCCGGTTTAGTCTCGGTTTAGTTCCGGTTTAGTCCTGGTTTAGTCCCGGTTTAGTCCCGGTTTAGTTCTGGTTTAGTCCTGGTTTAGTCCTGGTTTAGTTCTGGTTTAGTCTCGGTTTAGTTCCGGTTTAGTCCTGGTTTAGTCCCGGTTTAGTCCCGGTTTAGTTCTGGTTTAGTCCTGGTTTAGTCCTGGTTTAGTTCTGGTTTAGTCCTGGTTTAGTCCCGGTTTAGTCCCGGTTTAGTCTCGGTTTAGTTCCGGTTTAGTCCTGGTTTAGTTCTGGTTTAGTTCTGGTTTAGTCCTGGTTTAGTTCTGGTTTAGTCCTGGTTGTTGATGGTGTGACGTACTTGAACCCTGGGGAGAAGTTCTCACAGCGGCCCGTCCTCAGCCAGATGCAGTACGGGTCCTGAGACGCCAGACACGACCTGAGCACCAGCACGAATGGATTTACTACACACAGCTTGATTTTATACAGTAACTATATTCTTTCATCTTTGATAGGTTCTAGATCGTTACGGTTACAGTATGTAACCATGGTTCTCTGAGTGAAGAGACTATCTCTCCACCCAGTTACATATTCCATATGTACGGGGACTGACCTCACGTGGGTCAGGCGACGTGGATAATTATTTAAGACACACCCCCTGTGAGGTGGCTGATTGCGCTATAAAGGCACCTGCGTGCCATGCGCACATCGATTAAATTTTGATGGAACACATCCCCGAGCGGAATCGAGCTGGAGAGATAGTCTCTTCACTCAGAGAACCATGGTTACATACTGTAACCGTAACGTTCTCTATCGTATCGAGACTATCTCTCCACCCAGTTACATATTCCATATGTACGGGGACTCTGTAAGACACACCGCAAGGGGATCGAGCAGGGTGAAATTCGAATGAGTCGTTGCCGCCACCAAGTGCATGAAAAAAAAAAAAAAAAAAAAAAAAACACACCCAAGTGACAAAAATGAACTATGTACACAAGCACCCATACCCGCCAGACGCTAGGTACGAGTGCCACAACCCTGGCGCCAGACGCAACCAAGGCAACACAGCCCCGCAAGCCGCAAAGGCCGGACAAGAGCTCTGCAAAGAAAGAGCAAGCAACAACATTCACCCCGACATAGCACGGGCCTTCCCAACCTGCAAGACGCAAGGCCAAGGGAAAGCCTCAATGCTGTTGAGCAGCACCAAGCACCCGCTCTCCGAAGGAAGTGCCTTCCGCCACATTAAGCCTGTAGAAGCGGGTGAAAGCAGAAGGGGCAGACCACGTGGCGGCAGCGCAGATCTCATCCAGCGAGGCGCCACGCCACAAAGCCCAGGACGCTGCCATCCCCCGTGTCGAATGAGCTCTGACATTAAGGGGAAACTGAACCCCCATGCCCACATAGGCTTGACGGATCGCGTCCACAAGCCAATGAGACAGGCGAGCCCTAGACAAGGGCTGGCCCAACCTATCGTGTTTGAAACAGACAAACAGCTGATCCGTGGTCCTGTGACCCCTAGTCCGAGCAAGGTATACCTCGAGGGCCCTAACTGGACAGACAAGCGACCGCTCCCGCTCATCCCCCGACTGCCGATCAGAGAAGAGGGATTTGAGTGTGATGACCAGGTCGGAGCGCCGACCCGACACAACCTTAGGGAGAAAGGCTGGATTCGGACGCAAGACCACCCCTGCCATCTCAGGCAGGAACCTACACAGGTCCTGATGCACCGAGAGAGCTTGGAGTTCCCCCACCCTTTTAGCTGACGCCAATGCTAGCAAAAGGGCAGTTTTTAAGGACACCCACTTCAGGTCTGTTGTTGCCAGAGGCTCAAATGGAGCACCCACTAAAGCCTGCAAAACCAGCCCCAAATCCCAAGCGGGGAGGGGAGGCCTCACACCACTGCCACTACGCCTCCGGGCCCCTTTGAGAAACCTGGAGACCAGGTTGGACACATCCACAGGCAGAGCGTATCTACCCTCCCTTGCAGCCTTGATAGCAGCCACCATCCCTCTCAGTGTGGACGGCGACCTGCCAGCCTCCAAGAGGTCCTGCAAAAATTGCAGAATCTCTGGGGCCATGCAAGTGAGAGGGTCAACCCCATGAGGCTTACACCATCGCACAAAAGAGTTCCATCTGTGCCCGTAGAGAGTGCGTGTGGACGGTGCCCGGGCCCCTTCCAAAGTTTGTACCACAGAGCTTGGAAGGCCCATGGCTAGCAACTCGGACCTCGCAGGGGCCAGGCCCAGAGCCTCAGCCCCCGGGGAAATGGGTGAAATAGAGTCCCCAGACCCTGTGACAACAGGTCCGGACGTGCTGGGAGTTCCCACGGAGTCCCGTCCAGAAGAGGCGGAATGTCCGAAAACCACGTCATGTGTGGCCACAAAGGAGCCACCAAGACTAGCCTCACCTCCTCCACCCGAACCCTCTGCAACAGAGACGGGAGGAGACCGAATGGCGGGAAGGCATAAAGCAGACCGTGAGGCCACGGGTGAGACATTGCATCGGTTCCGAGGGGAGGATCGTCCCTCCCCAGGGAGAAAAACAGGGGACAATGTGTGTTCCTGCGGGACGCAAACAGATCGACCATAGCCCGTCCGTAATGGTCCCAAATGGCCAACACCACCTGAGGATGCAACCTCCAGCCTCCCGGATCTGGCCCTCCCCTGGAGAGCAGATCCGCCGCCACATTGTCCACTCCTGGCACATGCACTGCCCGCAGTGACAGGAACTTGGGGTGCGCCCACAGCCACAGTCGATGCGCCAGTTTGCAAAGGCAAACAGAGCCCAAACCGCCCTGCCTGTTCACGTACGAGGCTGCCACTACACTGTCCGTCCTCACAAGGACATGGTGCCCCCGTAAGTGAGGCAAGAAATGGCGAAGGGCCAGATGGATCGCCCGCAGCTCCAGGACGTTGATGTGCCGTGTTGCGTCGGTACCGTGCCAGTCTCCGCTGACCCCCGTTCCTCTGAACACAGCCCCCCATCCTGTCAGTGACGCGTCTGTCGACAGAAGCTGACGCCGAATCACCGGACCGAGAGAGAGACCCCTGCTCACATTCTCTGGGCGCCGCCACCAGCGAAGAGTCAATAAGAACCGCCTGGTGACAAACACTGTGGCACGCGGGTGACTCCGGGGACCCAGACCCAGAAGAAACCGCTGGACTGGGCGCATGTGCAGGAGAGCCAAAGGGACTGCCTGCGACATGGAGGCCATAAGGCCCATGAGTCGGAGACACTGTCGCCATGTGACTCGGGCCCCCAGGCTGAAGTGCGAGAGACAAGCCTCCAGAGACGTCAGCCTCGCTCGCGACACTGTGAGTTCTGCCGTCTGAGAATTCAAGACCAGGCCTAGAAACTGCGTCTCCTGAGAGGGCACAAGCCTGCTTTTCTCGAAGTTGAGCGTCAGCCCCAAACGATGCAGATGCTCCAGCAGCAGAGACAAGTGAGCCAGACACTCCTGCCGTGTCTGGGCACACAAAAGCCAGTCGTCCAAGTAATTCAGGATTCTGACGCCTGTCTGCCTCAGTGGCGAGAGCACCGCCTCCATGCACCGTGTGAACGTGCGAGGAGCCAGGGATAACCCAAAAGGGAGTACCCGAAACTCGTACGTCTTGCCGTTGAAGACGAACCGGAGAAAGCGCCAGTGCCCTTTCCAGATTGGAATCTGGAAATAGGCATCCTTCAGATCGATTGTAACAAACCAATCCCCTCTGCGAATGAACCGTCTCACCCTGGGGACAGTCAACATCCTGCACCGCAGAGGACGAAGAAATTGGTTCAGATCGAGGATGGGGCGGAGTCTGCCATCCTTCTTGGGAACCAGAAAGTACCGGGAATAAAAGCCAGCCCGTCTGTCGCCTGGCGGGACCTCCCTGATAGCCCTTTTGTCCAACAGGGTAGAAATCTCTGACAAGAGAACTGCCCTGTGCTCGGGACGCACCTGAGTGACCACCATAGGGGACACTGAGGTGGGAGGCCGTCGGGAAAACTGGATACGGTACCCCTGAATCATCGTAGAAACGACCCATGGGGACGCGCCCAGTGCCCTCCAGGCAGCCCCGTGTGTCTCGGTGTCGAGGAGACACACCGGTCCCCTCATGGCGTCAGGACCGAGGCGAAGGCTTGGGTCGACCCTTAGCCTGAGCCCCGAAACTTTGTTTCCCTTTGCCCCTAGTCCTACGGCGCTGGGCCTCGATAGTGGCTCGTAAGTCCCCCGAGCCCCAGTGTTGCTGTTGGCTGGGCTGTGCAGGTGGCCGGGATGCCGAACCAGCACCCTGCCACTTGCGGCGCCGAACTAACGCCCCGGACATTTCACGGGCGCATCGGCGTGCCTCCTGGGCCTGCTGCAACATAGTCGTAGCACCAGGACCAAACATGGCACGGGGGTCAACTGGCAGTTTTAACAAGCCACTCTGGTCCTCCGGCTGCAGGGACGACTGGGAGAGCCATATCTGCCGCCTGGCCACCCAGAGAGAGGCAATACCTTTCCCTGCCACAGCCGCTTGTTCCTTCATCACCTGAACCATAACAGAGGAAACAAGCTGCAACTCTCTAGTCCGCTGCTCTACGTCCTGACCCCCCTCCAACTCACGTATAAGCTGGCGGTTATACAAGGTCAGTATAGACATAGTATTGGCCAACTGTGTTTGAACCGCAATGGTTCTATGCACTTTAGCCAACTGTGCCTCCACCATTCTGCTCCCTCTGGAAGGACATGTAGTCTTCCCTAACACAGAACTGGATGGAGAAACCAGGGCCGCAATGGACTGGTCCACTTGTGGAAGGGCAGCACAGCCGACCTCCTCCCGATCCTGCATGGCAGATAGCCGCCTGCAGCTAACCGAGGTCTTAAATGGACCTGCGGGCCTGGCAAACTCAGCCTGGATCAGGTCCCCCACGTCTGAAAGAAGGGGAACAGAAAAAGATCCATGTGACTGGCTGGAGTCACTGTCAAAACGTGAGGGGGCTGGCGCAGCGGCAGCTCCAGACTCCACCCCAAGAGCCTGAGCCGCTCTTTCAATCAGCGCTCTAAACTGAAGCACTGCACTGCCACGCTCACCTTCCTCACACACAGATGCTGCCTCCTCCTGGCCAGGTGGCAGATCACTGTCAGAGGAGCCTAAAACGTCCACATCACTGCTGTCCTCCTGCTCGAGGGGCTCATACGTGTTATGCAGAGTGACCGTGAGCGGAGGCACAGCCCGGGAGGTCTCAGAACCACCTCTGTGACGTTTTGCCTGACTTGGCCCCGTAAACGAGGCTGCCCGTTTTCCCCCTTTAAACAGGCAAAAACGAGCCTCGAGTGACGGCCTGGGCATAATAAAGCAGTTCATGCAAGAGGAAGGATCCTCCCTGGCAACAGAGGCATGATCCTCCCCCAAACACAAAACACACCTACTATGCCCGTCTTCCATGGGCATTTGCACCCCACAATCTTCACACGTGTGCGACATTCCGCAACGCGCACTTTCTTCGCGAACGCAAATGCGGAAGGGCCGCGCCACTAACGTGTCGTGGTAGTGCTCAGGCTTGTGAACAACTCGTGGCTTGGAATCAACCCGACTACAGAGTCGAATTCCCACCCAAACACCGCAACAGCGTATTTGGAGCCAACGCGCACGGGAACGGACTCCCACGAGCCGACCGGAATGGACAGCGGTTTCCCCCGCCGGGTTCCACCGCCGCCTGTCAGCGCCTGTGACGCGTAAACCCCGCACAGAGCAATGCGTCAGGCGGACCGGACCGACCAGTACCGTGGATACAGAAGGCCGCTTCCCCCAAACGGGTTCAGCAAGTCCTTGTGTCTACGGCGCGTGAGCCCCTTGGCAGAGCAATACGCCCGACACAGCCGCTTCCCAACGATGAAAACAGTCACCTCGAGAGGTATAGTCCCTCTCTCTTACAACAAGTAAGTGGCAAAGACTGTCTCCTATCTTCAATCTCTTTGTTTGTTTGTTTGTTTGTTTGATCGCTTCCCACGTCAACCTGCTCGCGTCGTGGAATCAAAATGATCGATGTGCGCATGGCACGCAGGTGCCTTTATAGCGCAATCAGCCACCTCACAGGTGGTGTGTCTTAAATAATTATCCACGTCGCCTGACCCACGTGAGGTCAGTCCCCGTACATATGGAATATGTAACTGGGTGGAGAGATAGTCTCGATACGATAGAGAACATGCTTTATTCAGATTTTTATATTACTTTATAGCTCTTAGGGTTCATATTTTTGTATGATGACCTAAAATAACAAATGGTATCTATGTATGAATAATATTTTTTTCACATTATGATAATATGCAGTTATACTTCAGGCCAGCAGAGTACGCACTTCCTCATTTTGTGCAATGGTGACCAGAGCCACGGGGCAAACTAATGTTACAAAGCAGCTCTGTATGGGCAAACACGAAGGCCAAAGGAACACGACTGAAATCTCTGGGTGACGTACATCAGAATGGAGGTGGGAGTTTGGAGTACAGAGGAGAACGTCAGACAGAATAAGCAGGATTACTGAAACAAAACACAACTCCAGGTCCAGGTACTTTGTAATATCTAAAATAGGTCAATCTTGCATGATATTGACCGGTTAAGAACAATTAACAATTAACAATTCCTATACTGTTATTATACCAGGCTTCTTTTTAAACAATATTTTATCTGCAAAATACCAAAAATGACCGTACTCTTAGCCTTTCCCTTTAATGCATGTTGTGATCCACAACCTGGAACCACCACACAACCGCTCAACACAACCTGGAATCACCACACAACCGCCCAACACAGCCTGGAACCACCACACAACCGTCCAAGACAACCTGGAACCACCACACAACCGCTCAACACAACCTGGAATCACCACACAACCGCTCAACACAACCTGGAATCACCACACAACCGCCCAACACAGCCTGGAACCACCACACAACCGTCCAAGACAACCTGGAACCACCACACAACCGCCCAACACAGCCTGGAACCACCACACAACCGTCCAACACAACCTGGAACCACCACACAACCCCTCAACACAGCCTGGAACCACCACACAACCGTCCAAGACAACCTGGAACCACCACACAACCCCTCAACACAACCTGGAACCACCACACAACCCCTCAACACAACCTGGAACCACCACACAACCGCCCAACACAGCCTGGAACCACCACACAACCGTCCAACACAACCTGGAACCACCACACAACCGTCCAACACAACCTGGAACCACCACACAACCGCCCAACACAGCCTGGAACCACCACACAACCGTCCAACACAACCTGGAACCACCACACAACCGTCCAACACAGCCTGGAACCACCACACAACCCCTCAACACAACCTGGAACCACCACACAACCGTCCAACACAACCTGGAACCACCACACAACCGTCCAAGACAACCTGGAACCACCACACAACCCCTCAACACAACCTGGAACCACCACACAACCCCTCAACACAACCTGGAACCACCACACAACCGCCCAACACAGCCTGGAACCACCACACAACCGTCCAACACAACCTTGAACCACCACACAACCGTCCAACACAACCTTGAACCACCACACAACCGTCCAACACAACCTGGAACCACCACACAACCGTCCAACACAACCTTGAACCACCACACAACCGTCCAACACAACCTTGAACCACCACACAACCGTCCAACACAACCTGGAACCACCACACAACCGTCCAACACAACCTGGAACCACCACACAACCGTCCAAGACAACCTGGAACCACCACACAACCCCTCAACACAACCTGGAACCACCACACAACCCCTCAACACAACCTGGAACCACCACACAACCGCCCAACACAGCCTGGAACCACCACACAACCGTCCAACACAACCTTGAACCACCACACAACCGTCCAACACAACCTGGAACCACCACACAACCGTCCAACACAACCTGGAACCACCACACAACCGTCCAAGACAACCTGGAACCACCACACAACCGTCCAACACAACCTGGAACCACCACACAACCCCTCAACACAACCTGGAACCACCACACAACCCCTCAACACAACCTGGAACCACCACACAACCGCTCAACACAACCTGGAACCACCACACAACCCCTCAACACAACCTGGAACCACCACACAACCCCTCAACACAACCTGGAACCACCACACAACCGTCCAACACAACTTGGAACCACCACAAAACCGCTCAACACAACCTGGAACCACCACACAACCGCTCAACACAACCTGGAACCACCACACAATTGTCCAACACAACTTGGAACCACCACACAACCCCTCAACACAACTTGGAACCACCACACAACCCCTCAACACAACCTGGAACCACCACACAACCGCTCAACACAGCCTGGAACCACCACACAACCCCTCAACACAACCTGGAACCACAACACAAATGTCCAACACAACCTGGAACCACCACACGTACGGTGAGCCTCACCTGCGGCAGGTGCGATGCAGCTCACAGCGACTCAGAGCGACACGGATCACGCAGCTCCTGAAGGCCACAAACACACCGCGGTTCTCTCTGTCCAACTCCAGAGACAGCACTCTTCTGTCCTCCTGTCCACGAACGCCACACCTGTCAAACACAACCTTATTAGAGGACTATTCCAGGTCTAAACCTTCTGTCCAAACGTGACAGGTGTCAGGAACAGGGATCTGCTATAAACCCATGTTCTGGATTGGTTACCTGAGCGGGTTGTATACCGGAATCTCCTCCAGCAGGACTGGACTATAAGTCTGGTTCTGGGACTTGAGGAGGACCTTTAGAACTTTCCCATCGTCAGACCCAAGAAACAGGACCATCTGCTCCCAGTGAGGTCCCGCCGAGACGTCCACTGCCAGAGAGGACAGCTTAGACCTGGACCAAAGGACAGAAGACAGCTTAGACCTAGACTGGAGCAGAAAGTCCATCTTAGCCCTGGATCAGAGCAGTTAGGACATCTTAGACCTGGACCAGAGCAGATAGGACATCTTAGACCTAGACTGGAGACGATAGGAGATCTTAGACCTAGACTGGAGCAGATAGGACATCTTAGCCCTAGACTGGAGCAGATAAGACATCTTAGACCTAGACTGGAGCAGAGAGGACAGCTTAGATCTGGACTAGAGCAGAGAGTGGGTTTTAGACCTGGGTTAGACAGAACTGAACCAAGATTAAACAGATTAAATGCTGTAAACTTTGATGTGCTATGGGAGTTTCACAAAGTAGTAATCTGGGTCCCCTACTATTCCTTCATGCATATTAATGATCTGTCATGTGCAATGAATCACTTCCAAACACTGCAATATGCAGATGACATGTGATTGACATGTGATTTTTGCCAATGCGTTTCGGTAATTGAGCACAGGTGTGCTTAAAAAGACAAAGACTCAGTCACATGACTGTCACATGATGAGCAGTGTCACGCACATTTTTTTTTTTTCAAAGACACAAAAAAAAATAAAAAAAATAATAACGAAGATGTGGTATGACATTTTTAGTCTTTGGAGGGATGGCTGCAAGACATTGTTTAACAAGTAATGTTCAGAAAACAGAATGTATTTTATTCACCGCAGAGACACCTGTATCCAGTCCTCTTATCGTTTAAAATCCAAATCTCACAGTTGTATCTAAGTATATCAGTGCCTAGTGGCATCCACTGACTAGGCTAAATCCAAACGTGTTTGTTTATGGCAAAATCAGATCATGTTATACCAACTGTCTCAAAACGTGTCCTCATGCAATAGTTCATTCCACCCTGTCATACTGTCTTTCTGCATGGGCTCTTAACAACCAAGGACATACTGGAACCAGTGGCAAGACTGTACAACAGAGCGAACAAAATCCATCACTGTCTTCTGGACCCACCACTGCACTGCTCTGTCACTGTCCACTACTCCCCTTCTCGAGAACAGTTACCCATTGGCCTCGCTGTCTGTTCTGGTCCCAAGGCTCAGTCTCTAGACCTGGGCAAACAACCAGATCCGCTACCAGCAGACTTCTGCCCACACTATTTTAGGAACACTCATGGATAGAACTCCTTTTTCAGTGCACGGTCCCCGGGACATCTGGGCAGAAAACTGCAGGATGAAAGCAGGATTAAGCTAGGACTAGACCCGGTCTGGTACCTGGAGGTGGTCCGGGTAAACAGCGGCCGGTGCAGGACTGAGGACACACTTGGGTCCATGAGAGGGAAGGTCTTACTGAAGGCCAAAACCTGGTCCGGGAACTGGACTGAGGAGCTGTAGTCTTCAGCAGGAGGGTCTCCAGCACAGGACCCCGGTCTGAGAGGGGAACAGACAAGTAGACAGAGAGAGGGACAGAAAAGGGGACAGAGAGAGGGATACAGAAATAAATGTATGTTCACCTTTTTTTTTCTCAGGTGTCTCTCTGCAATGGACTCTAATCTGAATTCTTGTCTGGACTCAGTCTTACATGATTTTGACCTGGTGAGGATGGTCATACCTGGGCTTTGGGAGCTGGTCTGGGTTTAGTCTAACCTGGGCGTTGGGACTTGGTCTGGGTTTGGGCTAACCTGTTCTTTGGGACCTGGTCTGGGCTTGATCTTACCTGGGCGTTGGGACCTGGTCTGGGTTTGGGCTAACCTGTTCTTTGGGACCTGGTCTGGTCTTGATCTTACCTGGGCGTTGGGACCTGGTCTGGGTTTGGGCTAACCTGTTCTTTGGGACCTGGTCTGGGCTTGATTTTACCTGGTCCATCCGTCATCTGCAGTTGGTTCAAAACCCAGTGGCGCGTTTACTCACAGATGAGCACATAACTCCTGTGTTGGCCTCTCTGCACTGGCTTCCAGTCAGCTTTAGGATTCAATTCAAGATACTGTTAATGGTTTTTAAATGCCTGAATGGGTTGGCTCCATCTTACCTTTCGGAGCTTTTGTTGATCCGTGATCCAGGTCGTACATTGAGATCCTCCAACCAAATGACTCTGGAGGTGCCAAAAGCGAAGCGTAAAACCAGAGGAGACCAGGCTTTTGCCGTAGCTGCTCCGAGACTCTGGAACAGCCTTCCGCTGAATGTCAAAATGGCCCAGTCCATTCATGTTTTTAAGTCGTTGTTGAAAACCCATTTTTTTGCTTTGGCCTTCAACACAAGCTGAGCAGATCCCATGTATTTTATTATTATTGTCTCATGTTGTATATTTTGTGACTGTTTTTACTCTTCAATTGTATTTTATAATGTTTGTTGTACAGCACTTTGGGCGGTTGTGGCTGTTTTAAGTGTGCTATATAAATAAAATTGACATTGACATTGACCTGGGCGTTGGGACCTGGTCTGGGTTTGGTCGAACCTGTTCTTTGGGACCTGGTCTGGGCTTGATCTTACCTGGGCGTTGGGACCTGGTCTGGGTTTGGTCGAACCTGTTCTTTGGGACCTGGTCTGGGCTTGATCTTACCTGGGCGTAGGGACCTGGTCTGGGCTTGGTCTAACCTGTTCTTTGGGACCTGGTCTGGGCTTGATCTTACCTGGGCGTTGGGACCTGGTCTGGGTTTGGTCTAACCTGTTCTTTGGGACCTGGTCTGGGCTTGATCTTACCTGGGCGTTGGGACCTGGTCTGGGTTTGGTCTAACCTGTTCTTTGGGACCTGGTCTGGGCTTGATCTTACCCGGGCGTTGGGACCTGGTCTGGGTTTGGTCTAACCTGTTCTTTGGGACCTGGTCTGGGCTTGATCTTACCCGGGCGTTGGGACCTGGTCTGGGTTTGGTCTAACCTGTTCTTTGGGACCTGGTCTGGGCTTGATCTTACCCGGGCGTAGGGACCTGGTCTGGGCTTGGTCTAACCTGTTCTTTGGGACCTGGTCTGGGTTTGGTCTTACCTGGGCTTTGGGACCTGGCTGTCAGGGACTGGGGTCCAGGAGGAGTTGGAGTTTTTCTGCTCTTTAAATTTTCCATTGAAGACGTTTTCGATGTCGTCCATGAAGAAGGCGCAGACTGCCGAGCCAGGAATACTGCAAATACACATGTACTCACAGATACAGAAAATACTGCACATATACATATTTAAGTAGCTCTTCCCATTACATCATTATTTTTTGTTACAGATCAACAGATAAAATATGTGAATTACAGCTAAAAGCAGAAGTAGTCGGTGTAGTAGCAGCAACAATAGCAGTAGTCTGACTGTAGCATTCGTAGCAGTAGTAGTCGTAGTACCTGTTGGTCCGAGTGGTGAAGACCCCCACCACAGCAGGACTCCCATTAATCTGACTGTAGCAGTAATGGTAGTATTAATAGTAGTATAAGTAGTCGTAGTACCTGTTGGTCTGAGTAGTGAAGACCCCCACCACAGCAGGTCTCCCGTTGATCTGGAGAACGTTGGTGATTGACTGAAGGACGTCGAAGTAAAAGTACGAGTCTCCAGGGATCGAGCAGTTCAGACGCGCCTGACACAAATATATGAACAACTTACATTAATAATAAATAATTAATAATACCTACACAAATATATGAGTACATCACCAAAATGAACAGTTTGGGTGCAACTAAAATGCCAAAAATCTGTTTTATTACACACATTAGGTGTTACAGCTTATAAGGTGCTCTGTTCCTTTAAGAAGCCAAAGCAAACTGACACTGGGAAAATGATCATTAGGATCATTATAGATACACGGATATGCATGTACAGAATGTGTTACTGTAACTTTAAAAAAGGAGAAATATTTGTATAGGCCAGTGTGTATACATGTGATTAACTGTGTGCTGCACCTTCAAGAATGAGCTCCAATGTTGGTCCAGGACTCGAGGAGTTCCTCCATTATCGTTTTTACACACTCTCCCCACCCTCGAAAACACCACCTAAAACACAGGTATACTTATACTGTATACTCTCAAAAACACATCTAAACACATATTTATGCCTCTGCTAAAACATGCATGTACTTATACACCCTGGACAATGCCACCTAAACAAAAAATACAATTATTTTTAATATACACTGCTCGACAAAAAAAAAAGCCACCACAAAAAAAGTTCCTATGCACTAATATTTGGTTGTTCTGCCTTTAGCTTTGATTCCAGCATATTAGCATGTGGCGTTGTTTCAATTAGCTTCTGCAATGTCCAAAGATCCAGTGTTACATTAAGTTTTTACAAAGATCTTGCGCAAAGCCTTCTCCAGCACATCCCAAAGATTCTCAGTGGAGTTAATATCTGGACTCTGTGGTGGCCAAATCCATCTCATGCTCCCTGAACCACTCTTTCACTATGTGAGCCCCATGAGTCCAGGCTTTGTCATGTTCAGGATGTTCAGGTCGTCGGCTTATCTCAGTCTTTGGGCAAAAAGTGTTGCTGAACCCAGACGTGACCAACTGCTGCAGCCCCAGAGTATTATAGTATAATCGTTCAGATATTACCAGGAAACATCTACCAGAAATATAGTCGTACGCAGTAATAACAGGGCACTCTCTGTACTGCATGATAGTTAAAGTAGTATTGCTGTTGTAGTTGTAGTCAGTAGTATACACAGTTATTGTAGTATTTATATTCAAGATTCAAGATTTTTTCTTTGTCAAACCATGTGAATGAAATGACATTTCTCTCATCCTCTCATTTCTTTCCCAGGGTGGCGTAGTAGTTCTTTTAGTATTTGTTTTGTAAGTACAAGTGGTGGTATACTTAAGTTGTAGTATTTATACACTTCCCACTGAGGTATTGTAACAGAAGTTGAATATACAGTAGCTGCAGTAGTAGTAGTAGTATTGCAGTAGCATTAGTATTAGTACCTTTCCTAGAGCAGTATACTCCACAGAGAGCTCTCTGAAGAAGAAATAAACATAGTTCCCGAAGTCGATGGCGTGAAGGAAGTGCGGCTCTGCAGAAAAAACATCACAAAATGAGTAATGAAATGAAAAAAAAAGAATGTTTTCAACATGCCTGGACGACTGAGAGATCAAAGGGACAAAACAATGTACTGTAAACTCGGCTGACCTGGGGGAAGGGGTGTGATTGGGGGAGGAAGGGTGTAGAAATGTAGGGTTTAGGACGTAGAATGTAGGGTTTAGGATGTAGAATGTAGGGTTTAGGATATAGAATGTAGGGTGTAGGATGTAGAATGTAGGGTTTAGGACGTAGAATGTAGGGTTTAGGATATAGAATGTAGGGTTTAGGATATAGAATGTAGGGTTTAGGATGTAGAATGTAGGGTTTAGGATATAGAATGTAGGGTTTAGGATATAGAATGTAGGGTTTAGGATGTAAAATGTTAAGGTTTAGGATGTAGAATGTAGGGTTTAGGATGTAGAATGTAGGGTTTAGGATGTAGAATGTAGGGTTTAGGATATAGAATGTAGGGTTTAGGATGTAGAATGTTAAGGTTTAGGATGTAGAATGTAGGGTTTAGGACGTAGAATGTAGGGTTTAGGATGTAAAATGTTAAGGTTTAGGATGTAGAATGTAGGGTTTAGGATGTAGAATGTAGGGTTTAGGATGTAGAATGGAAGGTTTAGGATATATAATGTAAGGTTTAGGATATAGAATGTAGGGTTTAGGATAAAGAATGTAGGGTTTAGGATATAGAATGTAGGGTTTAGGATATAGAATGTAGGGTTTAGGATAAAGAATGTAGAGTTTAGAATATAGAATGAAAGGTTTAGGATAATTAATGTAGGGTTTAGGATATAGAATGTAGTGTTTAGGATATAGAATGTAGGGTTTAGGATATAGAATGAAAGGTTTAGGATATAGAATGAAAGGTTTAGGATAATTAATGTAGGGTTTAGGATGTATAATGTAGGGTTTAGGATATATAATGTAGGGTGTAGGATATAGAATGTAGGGTTTAGGATGTATAATGTAGGGTTTAGGATGTATAATGTAGGGTTTAGGATATAGAATGTAGGGTGTAGGATATAGAATGTAGGGTTTAGGATGTATAATGTAGGGTTTAGGATATAGAATGTAGGCTGTAGGATATGGAATGTAGGGTTTAGGATATAGAATCTAGGGTTTAGGATGTATAATGTAGGGTGTAGGATATAGAATCTAGGGTTTAGGATGTATAATGTAGGGTTTAGGATGTATAATGTAGGGTTTAGGATATAGAATGTAGGGTGTAGGATATAGAATGTAGGGTTTAGGATATAGAATCTAGGGTTTAGGATGTATAATGTAGGGTTTAGGACAGGGGTGTCAAAGTCAAATGGACGGAGGGCCAAATAAAAAATTTAGCTACAAGCCGAGGGCCGGACTGTTCGAATGTTCATTGAAAATTTTTTAAATGACGCATATAGTCTAGTGAACCTAATTGAACCTACTGAAAACCTAATGCTGCGTTTACACATAAGCACGATGCGTTACGAATGCCACAAATGCACATTCGTAGCCAAGGATCACGAATTTGATGATTCGGGGTCGAGGTTTCACGCGCCGCCACTAACTGTTGCGACCTGTTACTACGCGTTACGATTAATGGCACGAATTATTACGCACGGTCGCGAATATGCGTCCCGCGCTGCTGCGTGGTGTCCCGCGCTGCTGCGTGGTGTTGCGCGCTGCCACGCGCTGTTACGGGTCACTGGGAATATTCGCGTTCTGTCCGAAATCTGTCAAGAAATGGGCGAATGTGGAGTGATCTTCTTCCACCGGGTTGGAGGCGGAGCAGAGGCCGTGCTCTCCCCTGAGTCATTGGGCTCGTCTGGCTCCAACTCCCGAACATCAGGTACGACCCAGGAGGAAGAAAGGTCGGAGGAACACTTTCAGCACCCCGCGGAGCGGCAGCGCCAGGTGCTGTCCGTGACTTGGAGCGCGGATTGGCCGACTTTGTGACACGAACTGATGCGTTCTGTTAAGAATCCCATTGAGATGCGTTAAGTCACGTCACGAACGTCACGAATGACGGAAAAATGACATTCGTAACGCATCGTGCTTATGTGTAAACGCAGCATAACAAATATATTCCAATATGATCAGATAAAGAGGCCTCGTTTTAATTCCTCTGCCTTTTGTAGCCTTTGTTCCATGTCCATATTCTTGTTTTTGTCCGCGTGTTTCGTTTCATAATGTCGTCTCAGATTATACTCTTTCAGTACCGCCACACTTTCTCCACACAGAAGACACACAGGTTTTCCAGCTACCTCCGTGAACATATACTCCGACTCCCACCTTGTTTGAAACCCCCGGTTCTCACTGTCCACCTTCCGTTTTGCCATTTTTGATGGGTATCTGAAAGTTAATTTTACTGTGATGCTGACGACTGCTGTGCCAATAAATATTGAAATGAAGCAGCCTACTGCTCGGTGCGTCACCGTTGCATTGTGGGAAATGTAGTATTGGTGCGTGTAAAAGATCTGCGGGCTGCCGGCTTGCTGCGGTCTGCGGGCCGGTTCTAATATTAAATCAAGATCATCCCAGGGGCCGTAAAAAACCTTCTCGCGGGCCGGATGTGGCCCGCGGGCCTTGACTCTGACATATGTGGTTTAGGATATAGAATCTAGGGTTTAGGATGTATAATGTAGGGTTTAGAATGTAGGACGCACCTCGGAGCCACTTGGAGTCGTATTTGATGGTCCGCAGCACGGGCCGGCCCTCGCCCAGACTGCGGTAGATCACAGCGTCAGACGCCAGGAAGTCCGTCATGGTGGCTGAGTAAAAGTCCCCTCCTACAACAGACAGAACGAAATATACAATCTGTCACGGACTGCAGTGGAGAAACAGCTCCTCCGGATATAACCTATATTTGTAATGCTCCACATGCCGTTTGTAATGCAACACGCCACAATAATAAAATTGACCAATAAAAAGTCGTTGCACATTTCTTGCTCAAGGACACGATGGCAGTAACGTTAGCAGGAAATCATCGCTCATCAATGCCTTTTTAATTTCGGATTATTGAAATAGTTGTTTTGAGACTGACCGGCAAATATCCCCACGTTGGACTGTCCTGACTCAAAGGGACACCGCGCCTGTCCCAGCACGTCCTCCCCCACCTGCTTCAGAGAGGACATCTGCAAAACAGGAACACCTCGTGACATCATCAGGTGGAACGCAGCATTTTGAGCAACTGAACAAAAACAAAGCACCACTCCCGGCCTGTTTTTCCATGAGGAACAGCTGCAGTACCTGGTAGCTCCTGCAGGTGGGGTTCAATGCGTTGGTCCCGCACGTGAACAGCGTCTCGTCGTCTTTGGGAACCAGCACTTTGATGTAGTTATAACATTCGTCCTAAAATAAAAAGAGAGAGATTCAATTCACAAACTGTAGATGTTTTTCATTTCCGCGGCGACAGCTCAAGCGACAAAGACTTGGACATGAATATAAAGGGACTCTCACTTTCACAATCCCACGTCCTGTCCCCAAGTCAAGTCCTAATAAGTGCTACTGGATCTTTGGAGACTGAACTGTGGAGGTTCTAAGCTTTCAAATGTAGAATTGTATTTTCACATATAGTCAAGCTTGTGTCCTTATATTCAAGGAGGAACCAAAAACCTTTCTTTGGTCTCTTTGGACCGCGAGAGCAGTTCAAAAACACCTAAACACCAAAGTGGGCCGCGCCTGGAGGGCCACGGTGGGGAGGGGGGAGAGGCGGGCGTGGTCTGTGTCAGGAGGAACAGTGTGTACAGGGTCCACACCATAGTGCGGCTAGCTGTTCGTGCTAATGGATGCAGATGTGACGCCCACAAAATGTGCCGTCACATTTTTATGTTATTTTAATAGAGTATTTTTATTTAGTAGCACTTCAGGTGATTGCAATATTGGGGTGCGCCACAAGGGGGCAATGTAGTGAGAAAGCAGTAGCTCCGCCAGGCGGGGTCCTTCTTATCAACACGGTTGCGGCCTTCCCTCATACATGAAGCGAGGCTGCATCGAACCGAAGCTCACTGCCTCTTGTCTCATCATTTCTCCTGTTATTCAGGTAGTAATGTATAAAGCACATGCACTATCACATACAACATGACTGTATACTATTGTGGTTATTTATAGCCGTTTTCAGTTAGTTTTGTAAAGCTAAATTGCGTTAAGATACTGTTTAGAATCACGCTCGTGGTAATAAGGCTACCATGAGGTTGTGTAATGGCGGCGGCGCCCCACCGTAACTTGAACTCTCCCAGTAATATGTACATAAGCTCCCGGACATTGTTGAAAAGTGTAACTAATATTGCTAAATTGATTTCTGTAATGGAAATAGTAATGTTTATTGACTCTTGAGATATTTTTGGGTTCTGTAATTTTGTAAAACCATGGAGAGGATTTGATTAGCAGACCAAGCGATTGTACTCATGAACATTATTTTAGTTGTACTCAAGTGACGAAATATACTTGTTTTAAAAAGTAGAAAACTACATAAGTAAAAGCACTATTTACTAGTGACGTTTGTTAAAGATAAAAGTAACATAGTGATAAACCAGATAAGGTAGTAACAAGATACTAGTACAGTATAAAGGTTACACGTGATTTTGGTTAAAGATGAAACATGATTAGACAAAGTAAAAGTATACATGATTTTTGGTAAATACAGAAGTTAATGTATTTTGAACATAAGTTGTAATTAAAGATACATGAAGCGAGGCTGCATCGAACCGAAGCTCACTGCCTCTTGTCTCATCATTTCTCCTGTTATTCAGATTATTCTTCTGGTGCGGGTCTGCCCCCTAGACCGGACCCGTAACACAGAGTTTCCTCCTCCTCCAGTGTGCGTGCTCGGGGCGGGGGGGTGATTGAGCCGCTTATCAAATCGCCGTGGGTTCATGTCGTCCACTTTTGCCAATATCTGGCAAAGGGGTTAGGGCTCTTTCCTCAACGCTAAAATGCATTTAAAACAGTTGGTTAAAAGTTGGTTTAGTGTTTTTAGTGTGCCTTTTTGTGTGCTCTAGTATAGAAGATAAGTTTGAGGTATATTATAGTTAATATTATAGTTAAAGTAATCTAAATTCTAAACAAAATGTCTTGTGGAAAGTTCAGATTTGATTATTGGGTTATCCAAAAAGACTCATCATGAACATGTAACTCACGCGTTTTTTTCCTCGCACCGTGCACTTCCCCACGTCTTTGGACTTCCACGTCAAACTCTGAAACCAGCAGCAGTACAAAAGTAGTATTAGTAGTAGTACTACGCATAGACCCAGATTTATGTTTCCCCTAACGGGTGCCCAGACCAACCCAGCAGCAACAGTCATAGTTATAGATGTAGCAGTAGCAATGTGAGCAGTAATAGCAACAGTAGAAGTAACAGTAGCAGTATTCGAGCTGTAGTAGGAGCAGTAGCAGTAGTAGTGGTAGTATCAGTTGCAATAAGAGCAGTAGTTACAGTACTGGCAGTCGTAGTACTAGCAGTAGTGGTTGTTACCGTTTGAGGCACAAAGTTCTCTGCAGCCGTCGTCAGGTTAACAGCAAAAACATGATCTCTGAAAACAAATATCATCGATTAAAAAAAATACATTTGTGATAAATATCGCAGGAGTAGTAGAAGTAAATCTCATACAATAAATGTGCAGTAGTAGGTCTACAGGGCAAAAAAGTATTTGGCCAGATTCCCATAGACGTCCTATTGGATTTCAGCTAAATACTTTCTCACCCCACTGTATGTAGTAGTAGTACTGGTTATACCTTGCAACAATGCACTGTAGCAGTTGTATTATTCATAGTATGTGTAATTGTAGTAGTAGTTGCAGTAAGAATAGTAGTTGTACCGTGCAGCGATCTAAAGCGTGTGGCGGGTCACTAGCAGTAGTAGTAGAAGCGCTTTGAGTTGCCTTGTGTATGAAATGTGCAGTATAAATAAACATGCCTTGCCTAATAGTAGTAGTAGTAGAAGCAGTAATAGTAGTAGTAGCAGTAGTAGTTGCAGGAAGTACCTTGCAGTATCACAAAGCATGTGATGGATCATTAGCAGCAGCAGTAGTTAGCAGTAGGAGTTACAGTAGAAATAGTAGAATATGGTCTCAACCTATCTTAGCTTTTATCCAAAGCGCTTTACAAGGTTAAGCAATAGTAGTAGTAGTAGTAGTAGTAGCAGTGAAAATAGTAGTAGTACCTTGCAGCGATGTAAAGCGTGTGGTGGATGCGGATCATCCGTTGGAAGTCCAGGCCCAGTCTCTGAGTGTCATTGTCCTGAAGTGATCCCTGGAAACTCGGGAACGAAAGGGAGTCTGCCAAAAACAGAGCACCGTTAGAGTCCTGACATGAGCCAGGGTCCTGGGCCACACACTGTCCCACAGAGCTGGGCCACACACTGTCCCACAGAGCTGGGCCACACACTGTACCACAGAGCTGGGCCACACACTGTCCCACAGAGCCGGACCACACACTGTACCACAGAGCCGGGCCACACACTGTACCACAGAGCCGGGCCACACACTGTACCCCAGAGCCGGGCCACACACTGTACCACAGAGCCGGGCCACACACTGTACCACAGAGCCGGGCCACACACTGTACCACAGAGCCGGACCACACACTGTACCACAGAGCCGGGCCACACACTGTACCACAGAGCCGGGCCACACACTGTACCACAGAGCCGGACCACACACTGTACCACAGAGCCGGGCCACACACTGTACCACAGAGCCGGGCCACACACTGTACCACAGAGCCGGACCACACACTGTACCACAGAGGTGGGCCACACACTGTACCACAGAGCCGGACCACACACTGTACCACAGAGCCGGGCCACACACTGTACCACAGAGCCGGGCCACACACTGTACCACAGAGCCGGACCACACACTGTACCACAGAGCCGGGCCACACACTGTACCACAGAGCCGGACCACACACTGTACCACAGAGCCGGGCCACACACTGTACCACAGAGGTGGGCCACACACTGTACCACAGAGCCGGGCCACACACTGTACCCCAGAGCCGGGTCACACCCTTTACCACAGAGCTGGACCACACACTGTACCACAGAGCCGGGCCACACACTGTACCACAGAGCCGGACCACACACTGTACCACAGAGCCGGGTCACACCCTTTACCACAGAGCTGGACCACACACTGTACCACAGAGCCGGGTCACACCCTTTACCACAGAGCTGGACCACATACTGTACCACAGAGCCGGGTCACACCCTTTACCACAGAGCTGGACCACACACTGTACCACAGAGCTGGACCACACACTGTACCACAGAGCCGGGTCACACCCTTTACCACAGAGCTGGACCACATACTGTACCACAGAGCCGGGTCACACCCTTTACCACAGAGCTGGACCACATACTGTACCACAGAGCTGGACCACATACTGTACCACAGAGCTGGACCACATACTGTACCATAGTGCTGGATCTCTCTGTCTATGCAGGTACGTCTCTGTGGTAAACACTCCTGAGCACATACCCAGCTCTAGAGCAGGTACAGTATAAAGTACTATAATACAATTCTTTAGTCAAATGTACAGACTATACGGAGCGGAGAGCAAAGAGGACCCATGAGCAGCCAGACTGTGTAGTCTGGGATTCACCGTCATCTCCGTAAGTTTCAAAGGCCATTATTGCCTATTACACTGAAAATGACCAGCTGCCAAATCAACAGGCTTTACTAGTTTAACTACAAATGAGAGAACTTTTAAGTAACTAAGTGACTGGAGCGATAAATAACTTAAAGACGCATTAAATAGCTGGAGCAAAGTCCCAGATGCTCCTGCTTTTGAACTGAAGGGGGAGCAGCATTGTGTTGCTGATGTGTGGTTTAAATAACTACGCAAAATAGACTACCCAACATTACGTGTGTTACATTAATCTCCTACTAAATATCGATCACATTAAAATGCGCGGCCCTCAGCTCCGCTCAGGGGGGAGTAGAGTAGATCTGTGTCTGTGGTGCTTGACTCACGCTCCCAGGAGATCACACTGATTGGCTCCTGATCCCCGGGGATCGATGACATCACCGCAGTCGCCATGGAGACACACAGGAAACACAGGAGCGACGGCCGATGACGGCGCGCCATGGTCAGAGGGGGCTCGACCAGAGGGGAGAGGGGGGCGGGGTCTGGTGATGTCAGAGAAACATGGCCGACCAGATCTGCCGAGAAGAAGAGAGAGGGTTAGACTGGAAGTACTAATACTACTACTACTACTACTATTCTACTATTATCCAGTCTATAGTATGTAGTTGAACACAGCATGACCCCCTGCACCTGTATACATGTATGTACATGTACAGCACATGTAGGACAGTGTGTAGCCCATGTGTGGGTCGCCTGTAGTGGACCCAGTGCTGTGGGGCTTTAGCATCATGTTTTAAAGCTGATGTATGTGGAACAGCAGTGTGCAGGAAGAGACTCACATTTAACAAGGTGCTGACTCCGCCCCTCAGAGTCATGTGTCCAAACAGGAAGTAAGGCAGTGGGGGAGAAGCCCCCTCAGATCAACAATCTGCAACACACAAAGAAGACAGAATTATCATCAACGACACGGGCCTGATGGAAGAGTCTGTCTCCGTGGAAACGGCGGCTATTAAAGATGTGAAGTGTGAACTGAACTCAACCCTGAATATGAAACATGTATATGACCTGAAACCCAAGACGGGCAGAGACACAGGAGAGAGCTCTCTGAGGTGATGCTGCTGTCAGACATAGTCAGACTCCCAGACTGTGAGGAGTGGGCCTGTTCTTATGGTGTCTGGGTGGGTTTCCTCTCACTAAAACATGTACAACAGTCTCCTCTGGGGCCTGCACTGGTCAAAAAGTTGGCTCTAGTCTCAGTCAGTTTAGTTCTTGGTCTGGACTTACATTTCAAACGGCTCGCTCCTCTTAGCCGCAGACTGAGAGGCTGTTTTTTTTGGCTGAGGTTAGGGTGAGAGGAAATCTGCCCGGTAACAGCAGGAGGTGTGCTGTGATTGGCCGAGGCGGCGGGATCATCAGTCAGTCTGGCTCTAATGACGCCTTAGATCCACCATCAACAGCCTCAACAAGAGCCCCAAACACTGCCAATACGGGGCGTGCACGAGAGGCAGGAGCGTGCACGAGGGACAGGAGCGTGCACGAGAGCCCGGGGTGTGCACTAGGGGCAGGAGCGTGCACGAGAGGCAGGAGCGTGCATGAGAGCCCGGGGTGTGCACGATGGGCAGGAGCGTGCACGAGAGCCCACGGGGTGTGCACGAGGGGCAGGAGCGTGCACGAGAGCCCGGGGCGTGCACGATGGGCAGGAGCGTGCACGAGAGCCTGCGGGGTGTGCACGAGGGGCAGGAGCGTGCACGAGAGCCCGGGGTGTGCACGATGTGCAGGAGCGTGCACGCGACAGTTGTTCCCATGGATGTATTACATTATCTGAATCGCCCTGTCCACCCAGGGACCACGTCCTGGTACTGCAGCAGGAAATCCCTTTGGACCCGGAAAGGATTTTTTATTTGCTGTGTGCGCCTGAATCATTTTGAACTTCACAGCAGTCCGTCCGGGGACCATGGCCGAAATCTTTGCATGGATTTGGGGACCAATCACAGAACGAGGAGGGACGACAAGAATAACCTTTAGCTGCTGATCATAAGAAATAAATAAGTTCAGGGCTGAAATACAAATCATAAATCAGTGAAAAATAATTACACAGCTCAAACCGAAAATGACCAATACTGTGAGATTGATCCTTCTACATGACCTGAAAAGTCCCTTAGTGAGAGAAAGAGCTGGCATTATGAAGTTCCAAGTCTCAATAAAGGTGTGGTTGGATGACTGTGAAATGAAGAATGGACTTATTGTGGCCAACTTCTTCCTGAAACCGTATAAAAATGGCTGAACGCTATGGAGGAATCAAGCTCTTCACTGTACAGGTCACAGTGGTCGTTCTTCTAACACTAACACGTTTTACCCAGGAATGTTGTTGTAGTTTGGTACAGCAATGTTCTGGTACACTGAGGCCGTGTTTCCTACAATCCCACCGGGCTCCGCAATCACACACAAAACAAACCCAAGGACATTCAGTCTATCGGACAAGTTTTGTTTTTCACATTTTTAACCCATTCACACGGTGGAACCTCCATACAGGCCTATTCTGTTTATTGATCCCATCGCTCTCCCTCAGGGACGCTGGGACTATAATGGACTGATGAAGCACGTTTGGGTAGTTTGTAATGTCACTATACGGAGTGTGTCGGTCCTGGTCAAGTCCTAATGGGCTCAGGTGAGTCTTTTCCACGGTTCCCTCTTCAACTCTTAGTAGTACAAAAGTCCAAACTGGGTCAGGTGTGCCCCGGGTAACCCTTCTCTCTTCTGCACGCGCTCAGAAGTGGGTCGCATCACGTTTATGGGGCAGGGGGGATTTATGGACGACAGCACAGCACAACGGGCACAGACTACTACTACTACTCCTACTACTACTACTCCTACTACTACTACTACTACTCCTACTACTACTACTACTACTACTACTACTACTACTACTACTACTACTACTCCTACTACTACTACTACTACTACTACTCCTACTACTACTACTACTACTACTACTACTACTCCTACTACTACTACTACTACTCCTACTACTCCTACTACTACTACTACTACTACTACAGTCAGTGTAAACAGCAGTAAATCCTACTACTGTGGTCAAAGGAACACCCCTTATTTCTCCTCCATCGCGTTTGTCGTGTTGTTGTTAGCGCCATGCTAAAGAGCGCTAGCTGGCTATATGCTACATCGGAGTTCGTCCAAGACCGTTCCTTAACAAGCCTTATTTAAATGTTTTTACGCGCCTGCCCCTAAAGTCTCCACAGTCATGTTTATGCTGCTGTAGCTGAGCATTAGTCCCGACTCCAGTCAGAATCAGCTGCGCGTGCTAATTATATCGCGGCTACAGCGATATAGAGTTCTGGAATGTGTAGCAGCAATTATAAACTAATGGAGATTTTAAAAGTTAAAATACTGGATTTATTGTTCACATTAAAACACTTGGACACCACAGTGAGTTATATGGATTTACCAGCTGTGACTCAGCAGCTAACAGAGTTGTTCCACGGCTTGTTAGCTAATGTTAGTCTATGGAAAATGTATGCTAACAGCTGCAAACATGGCGGATCTCCACGGTAACTGTGGATTTTCCTGTACTCTGTTACGTTTGGTGAGACTACTTTGAAATTAAAAGGCCAATAACTGTTTTACACCTAATTTGAACAATACTGTATAGCTCACCATTTCTCTAGGTAAAATGAAAATGTTTTCATATAAAAAATAAGCCTTCGTTGTGTATGGAAAAAAATAATCGGATAATTAAAGCCAGAAAAGAAATCACTAGAGGTAATTCTAATCCCGTGCAAATAGGGCTTTAGTGTATTGCTCATTCCTCCGTAAGGCCTGGGCTAATACACATGAAACAAAAACTGTCCCAAAGGTCAAAGTCCTCTCTTCCAGCTCATATGAACTATGGTCTAAGTATTTGCTCATAAAGGCGTCCAAAAGTGGAGACGATATTCAAAAACATGAGCGTGACGTTGATCAGTAGGATAAGAATAATGTGTCCGGTTTGTGAATCCAATCACTTCTTTCAAAAACCCCTGCTCCACCTGAAATAACATGAACGCGACCTATCAGAGTACTGTATTCTGAGTACTTGGAATACTTTCACGATGATTTGCATTCTAGCCTACTAATGTATAATATGTGTTGGATCAAAAAACATGTAGAATAGGCCACGCTTGTTGGAACCACTAATTAGAAAAGCGAAAAAGCCCTTTGCTAATGCACACCAGGAGCGGATCCCAGCTCACCTCATGACTCATGGTGCATATGTGCATTGATGACTGAAGCTGCCATTTTATGATTGGATACTCCAATGTATTCCTTTGATTATCGGAAACTATCTGTATTCTAAATACATTGAAAGTGTATCTGTACCAGAAATACAGTTAAAAAAGAAATTCAGTCCCTTGGCTTTGGAATGAGCTGCCTGAGGAGATACGGCTGGCACCATCAGTATTTTCTTTTAAATCCATTCTTAAAACTCACTTTTATAGACAGGCCTTTTTATTTGTTTTTTATTTATGTGATCTCTTCATTCCCCTGTCACGTTTTGCTCTGACTTGAAATGCTTTGTTTGCAACTGTTCAGCACTTTGTAAACTACAAATAAAGATTCATTATCATTACCCTATTTATTAATCAGTGTCATAAATATGTATCTAGGCCTGTCACAATAATGAATGTACTGGGTTCAATATTTACATTTAGTTACATTTTTTTAAACTTTAAACTCTTGTGTAATACTTGAACAATTCAACTGAAGTAAATGTTGTGTCTTGTTTATTGCACCTTGTGTGTTATTGAAGACATGTTAATACATACTTTTAAAACAAGAGACGACTGTGATTTCCATATTGTGGCATTAGTTTTGGTGGCATGAAATGGTCTTTAATTATATTGTTTATCGTTATATATATCCATGCCTCAATATATCGAGGTTAACATATTGTGACAGGCCGATATGTATTCTAAATATATACAGTATATTCTAAATACATATATTCTAAATATACGTATTCTAAATATATGTATTCCGCTACTCCCCAACACTGATAGACACAGACGACATCTCTGGAATATGGTCATGTTTGAAAGCAGGTGAGGGGGGAAAACATTTTGGAGAAAAATCTAAACTGTCTTTAATTATTCAACTACTTTAACAAATGCTGAATTATGAACACAGTTTTCTAATAAATCAAGATACAAAGGAACAAAGTGGTTCAACAGCCCATAAATAACAGAGAACTAACATGATGCTTCATAAAAAGGAAGAAAAATTGGGGGCAAAACATACTTCCCTCCCCCTTGGCGAGGCCACGCCCACTTGTATGATGCGTTACCGTCTATATTTATGAAATCATATGGCCCGGCCCAACTACTACTACTACTACTACTACTACTACTACTACTACTACTACTACTACTACTACTACTACTACTACTACCCCAAGTGCCACTGAGCAACACACTGCAGCCCCAGCCTGCGTGTCATCAGGTAACTCTCAACAGACTCTCACACAGCAGAGGGTCACAGGTTTAATTCCCGGAGAAGCCTGTGTGTGTGGAGTGCGATCGAATCTGGACACTTCTGTTGTCCGATCTGAAACTTCCACTTCAAACGAAACATTTCCGGTATACGGAAGGGCATCCGACACACAGCATCATGTGCGTATCCTGTTGATAGGTTTCAGACTGGCCTCTTGTTTCTGTTTTCTCAGATCAGACTGTGGTCAGTGGGACAGAGATGAGCTTTATCCCCATAATCCCCCGGGGTTAATCCTGACCTCTGCTACTACTACTACTACTACTACTACTACTACTACTACTACTACAGCCACGACTACTGCTGGGCTCTCTGCGTTTGAATGGGTTTCCCCCTTCAACCCAAAGCATGTACAATAGGCACAATAAGACAGAATTCCCTAAAGGGGCAACAGACCCACATCTTGGAATATTGCGTTGTCTGTCTAAAGATTTGATCAGTAAAGTTATTTGCTCTGTGTATAAAATGTTTAAAATGTTTTTTTGCTTTCTCCGTCATCGTGTGACTCCAGCGCTACGTTTACTCCAGGGACAATGGACTTCTGCGATACATTGTTTTTATATATAAAGTGGCCTACATGTTTATCATTAGGCAGTATTTTTAAAGCTGCTTTATAATAAAATGTGCCCCTGGGCTCACAATACAAAACAAAACAGAAAGCAAAGTCGTACTGTTCTAAAGTTAAAAATGCAGCTCACTGTCACGTGTTGGCCATGTGCTTATTATTCAAGTGTTAAGTTTTGGCTTCGCTTTAGACGGCAGCTAGAACAGTAGATTTTGAAAACAAAAACTAATTGTGATTTTTCTGACGGATATTGCGATTGAGCATCGAGCTGCAGATACATTTCTAAAGCTGCTGTCAAACGTCGTGGTTCTGAGTTATTATCAGCTTTCAGGCTCGTGCTTGGGCTGTTCTTGGATAACATTCTGCTTGTACTGCTTTTGAGGCGGATTATGACCAGGCTCTTACGTATTTATCTGCGCCTCTGACAAAACGCGGTTCCATAGATCTATCACTCACTGACCATCAGGAGGAGAAATCACTACAAGGCGTTTGTAACTTTTGCAGGCCTGGAGTATTTGCAGCCTTCAGTTTAGCAGTTAGTGATGATGACACAATGTGAGCATACACTGGAGGCGGGCGAACAAATGCGGCCCACCCAAGCCTTTCAATCCGGCCCACAAAAACACAATCAAGCCCGATATGTACGGGCTTAAAAGGGTGGAACCACAAATATTTCTCTGATATAAAGAAGATAATACATAACTGCTGCTATTTTGATGCTTTTTGTGTCAACTCGATTGCAGTCTATCCGAGAACAACTTCATTGTTTGAAACAATTCTATTCGCAACTGCTCCAGCCCTCGTGGCAAGTTCAAAAACCCATGCACAATTTAAACCTCTGCAAGTCGAAGGTTTCGTAGCACTAACCCCCGATCTATGGCCCTTCACCCCATGCACGCTTCAAAATGTGACCCCCCATGAAAAAGGTTTGGACACCCCTGACCTAGGGTGACCAGATTTTCCATATTAAAAACTGGGGCACAATGGGAATTTGTTGTGGGAGCTAAACATAGATTTTTTACCCCCAGGTTTAATGGGAACATTCCCCGTAAAAGTGTAATGTCAATTAAATAGAGCTTTTTTATTGGTTTATTCACTATATCTTTGTATCTGATGCACACATGGCTAAACGTCAAAAGAAGAAAAAAGAAAACACTGCTTCTGTCATGGCAATGGTGAAAAACTGTGACAAATCAATGGTTTTGGAGAAATCCACTGGGACACGGGACAAAGGCTTCAAAACTGGCACTTTCCTGTGATTTTAGCACCGCAGAGCGTCGGGGCACAGTGCATTGTCCCCCCACACACAATATAAATCATTTAACAGGTCAAGCTAAATGTAAAGAGCTAACGTTAGCAACGTTTTACTGTAACAGGTTATATTTATGTGGTTTATTCATGGACAAAACAGAACACAAGATACGTGGTGTTTTCCTTCTGTCGGTCTCGCAAAGCAAGGTGGTCTATATTGATATACTGTGACCACGAAACATTTGGACAAAGACAGGTATGGACACAGGAAGTTAGCCAGAGCTAGCATCATGCTCAGAGTCCAATCAGCTGCTTACCTTCAGTGAGGATGAACCAATCAGAATGTGTCAGGGACCGTGACTAACCCGCAATGGTGAGCTGAAACAGAAGAAAATAATATTACACATCATCCTTTTGCACCACTTGTAGTGTGTTGTGGAGACAATTTGAGTACTGAAATGACCAGACTATGGCGACGCTGTGAACTATAAAAGCATCAAAATGCAGACAAAACCGATTAAAAATCAATACAATCCATCACTTCGTTGTCTCCACGGTAACCGCATCTGAGGGGTCAAAGGTTAAGTGTCACCTCGGATTAACAATGAGGCTACATTACCCACAACCCCCCACTGTCCTATAGGTGGGTGTCAGTCACAGAACTCTTCCCTGTTATGGACGCCGTTTTGGCATTTATAACATGGAATATTTTGTTTCTCGTAGTTAATAAATGACCCCTCCTGGAGCCGCCACCTTAACGTGGTGGAGGGCTTTGAGCGCCCAAATGACCCTGGGAGCTCTGTTGTCGGGGGCTTGGTGCCCCTGGTAGGGTCTCCCATGGCAAACAGGTCCTAGGTGACGGGTCAGACAAAGAGCGGTTCAGAAGCCCCTTATGAGAGACCAACAGGCCCGGTTAGAACCATGAGGCCGTCCTTCTGTGGACCCACCACCTGCAGGAGGAGCAATGGGGCTGGTGCAGCTCCAACAGCTGCCCCCACGACCCGGCAACGGACAAGTGGAAGAAAATGGCTGGATGGATGATAAACGTGAAACCTATCTATATACTTCTGTCCTGTCCGAGTGGCACGACGGACCTTGGATTTGGGGGATTTTTGTGAGCAGCGTATGTCCCGCTTTAGCTGGACGTGAATGGAGCAGTTGTCGCGGCGATGGGCCGAGTCCAGCCACGTAGGATTAGCGGCGGGATCAGGAGCAGAATTACCGTGGATTACCTTGAGCAGATTATTCCGAAGGCGCAGAGAGCACCGGCTAATGCTACCGCTAACACTGCAGCTAGTGCTAAGGTAAGCTAACAGCGTGATTGGGTTTAGAGCTTGGCTTTCACAGGCTGTGTTCTTGATTTACAGTCAGGGTTTGAGGGAAGGAAGTAGGTTGACAGAAACAGACAGGATGCAAATGTACTTTTTACAGGATCGGAGGAGATGTGGGAGGAGCCTGACTCTCTGGTTTAGATTAGGTTTGACGGCTGGTTATCACAAAGATAGTTTAGTCCTGGTTTGGTCCTGGTTGGTTTAGTCTAAAACCCAGAAACAGGACCATATGCTGCATTCATGTGGTCCTCTGGAACTGTGGAGAACATTTTCCCAGCTGGAAAATGCTCATGAACGCTCCCTCAACTGGGGAAAACGAGCTTCTCGACCTACGCACATGACCGTGGAAATCGGTTGATTTTAGTGTAATATAAGCTTTTTAATTAAACACGGCTACTTTTTGAATTTAGTGTGAACTGCCGTCATCCTCGGAGTAACAACATTGCGAGTGAAATGCCTGAACGTTTAGCTTTTGAGATGCTAACAACACATTTAAATGATTAGCTGAGCTAAGCGCTAATCATTGATAAAGGACCGTTTTATTTTTTTATGACATTAAAATCCCCGCTTTCCCACATAAAAATTAGCCTACATGAACACTAGGGATGTAACGATTAATCGAAAGTCGATTTAAAATCAATTTAATATAATGTAAAAAATAAAAGAATCGATTTTAAAGCCACCCTCAGCTACTCCATTTGATTTTGCTGCGACCGAAACAGAAGAACATAGCTCGTTGTTCCACACCTTCCCCGCCTCACCCCCAACACACCATGTAAACACATACACGTGTAGGCATCAAAGCAACAGACTCAGCTAAAGTTAGCGGCTACGAGATTAGCGTTAGCAGCTAATGCAGAGTTTAGCCTTTTGACAGAAGTTTACCAAAGATCGTAAACTGACAAACATCTGACCAACCTGCTCTGATTCTGCTGAAATCCTCATCAAATGTCCGTTTGTCAAATAATCCAACACCTACAGGAGCCGTCATGTCTTTTTCTCCTTATGTTTACAAAGGCTGCACCGGAGGCAGTGAGGCTTCAAGGGTGAACAAAACTGCACTGTAAAATTTGTTCTAAATGGTAGTATTATGTTCAAACTGCAAAAATAAAAAAATAAAGGTTTGGTAAAATAAATATAATCTCAAAATGTTTGCTTTGCCCCTCCTGGAGCCGCCACCTTAACGTGGTGGAGGGCTTTGAGTGCCTGAATGATCCTGAAGCTCTGTTGTCGGGGGCTTTGTGCCCTGGTAGGGTCTCCCATGGCAAACAGGTCCTATAGGTGACGGGTCAGACAAAGAGCGGTTCAGAAGCCCCTTATGAGAGACCAACAGGCCCGGTTAGAACCATGAGGCCGTCCTTCTGTGGACCCACCACCTGCAGGAGGAGCCATAGGGGCTGGTGCAATGTGATTTGGGCATCTCCAACAGCTGCCCCCACGACCCGGCAACGGACAAGTGGAAGAAAATGGATGGATGGATGTTTGCTTTGCTACACATCGTATTTATGCTGAAAACATGTAAATTTACAAGCACTCATGTGATTTATAGTTCATTTTCATGTCTTGTAATTTTTTGTAATGTAAAGTTCTCTTACTGAGACAGTTGCAGTTTGTTACAAGGACAAAAATGTTGATGTCAAAACAAATGAAACATTGGTATGAATGAGTCATATTATTTTCTTAAAAAAAGATTTTTTTTTAAATCGGAAAAAAACTCGAAATCGGGAACTTAAAATCAGAAATCGAATCGAATCGGGGCTTGAGTGAATCGTTACATCCCTAATGAACACAATTGGAGGCAATGATGTCACATGCTGAATCGTGAATATATTTTTCTACTAAATAAAGATACAGAGACATGGAGAAGAGCAAAGTGGTTCAACAGCACATAAATACTGAATGTACGGACAATGCTAACCAGGAAGCTAACATTAGCTTGTTTAGCATTTGTTAGTTACATGGAACGCATTTTTATGGTACCATTTCCTATGGAAGTAAATCTTGTGTTCTAAGCGTATACCATAGAAATAAAAAGGAGAAGCGGCATTTAATGTTAACGTATGCAGATAGTTATCAAGTCTGCTAATCCGGAAGACTTTTCAGTCTATTAGCCTGCTCAATGTATTTTTCCTATAGCCGTTAGCATTAGCCATCCATCATCGCAAATTATGAACGGACCAGATGTTTTCAGCTGTTGTCAACCACCGACCACATTTAGGTCAAAGCCTCGTTCATTAATGAAGGTACTGATCTTTTAAGATTATAATTTAGATAAGAATTGGCATCTAAAAGTGTCCACTAAGCTAAATGCTAACTCAATTCAGTCAAGTTTCTGCTTGTTGTGGGTCGGATATACATCAAGTGGCCACTAAACTTCATCTTATAACATGTTAATGATAAAGAAACCACAGAATTTACGTATAGCTACCATGAACTTAACATTACATACCTCACCATACCTTATCGGGCCTGGCATCACCATTCATTTGTATGGAGATAGAACGCTTTTAAACAGGAATGTACGCATTTGTAGAAACATTCTCAGAGTGATTTCTTTGGTTCATATAACGTGAGCATTTTATTAGCAAACTCTTATAGCATTGGCTGTGTTACAAATGCATTTATTCAGCATGTTTATTTGTTTATTCGATCAGACGTTAAGTCACAGTCTCATCTCTACGCACGTGCACTGTGTTCCCTCATGCACACTCTCAGGTCACACGACCGGTGGGAACGAAGGAAACAGGAAGTTCTCAGGGTGTAATCGATGGCCCTGTGTTTGCTTTATCTCCCACTGTCAGTGTCTCTGTCTCTGAGGTCAGATGGAGCAGAGGAGGAAGAGAAGAGGGTCAGATGGAGCAGAGGAGGAAGAGGAGAGGGCCAGATGGAGCAGAAGAGGAAGAGGAGAGGGCCAGATGGAGCAGAAGAGGAAGAGGGTCAGATGGAGCAGAAGTGGAAGAGGGTCAGATGGAGCAGAAGAGGAAGAGGGTCAGATGGAGCAGAAGAGGAAGAGGGTCAGATGGAGCAGAGGAGTAAGAGGAGAGGGTCAGATGGAGCAGAAGAGGAAGAGGACAGGGTCAGATGGAGCAGAAGAGGAAGAGGGTCAGATGGAGCAGAAGTGGAAGAGGAGAGGGTCAGATGGAGCAGAAGAGGAAGAGGACAGGGTCAGATGGAGCAGAGGAGGAAGAGAAGAGGGCCAGATGGAGCAGAAGAAGAAGAGGAGAGGGTCAGATGGAGCAGAGGAGGAAGAGGGTCAGATGGAGCAGAAGAGGAGAGGGTCAGATGGAGCAAAGGTGGAAGAGGAGAGGGTCAGATAGAGCAGAGGAGGAAGAGGAGAGGGCTAGATGGAGCAGAAGAGGAAGAGGAGAGGGTCAGATGGAGCAGAGGAGGAAGAGGAGAGGGCTAGATGGAGCAGAAGAGGAAGAGGAGAGGGTCAGATGGAGCAGAGGAGGAAGAGGGCCAGATGGAGCAGAAGAAGAAGAGGAGAGGGTCAGATGGAGAAGAGGAGAAAGAGGAGAGGGTCAGAGGGAGCAGAGGAGGAAGAGGAGAGGGCCAGATGGAGCAGAAGAGGAAGAGGGTCAGATGGAGCAGAGGAGGAAGAGGAGAGGGCCAGATGGAGCAGAAGAGGAAGAGGGCCAGATGGAGCAGAAGAAGAAGAGGAGAGGGCCAGATGGAGCAGAGGAGGAAGAGTAGAGAGTCAGATTGAGAAGAGGGGGGAGAAGAGAGAGTCAGATGGAGCAAAGGAGGAAGAGGAGAGTGTCAGGAGGAGCAAATGAGGAAGAGGAGAGGGTCAGATGGAGCAGAGGAGGAAGAGGAGAGCGTCAGGAGGAGCAAATGAGGAAGAGGAGAGGGTCAGATGGAGCAGAGGAGGAAGAGTAGAGAGTCAGATTGAGAAGAGGGGGGAGAAGAGAGAGTCAGATGGAGCAGAGGAGGAAGAGGAGAGCGTCAGGAGGAGCAAATGAGGAAGAGGAGAGGGTCAGATGGAGCAGAGGAGGAAGAGGAGAGCGTCAGGAGGAGCAAATGAGGAAGAGGAGAGGGTCAGATGGAGCAGAGGAGGAAGAGGAGAGGGTCAGATGGAGCAGAAGAAGAAGAGGAGAGGGTCAGATGGAGCAGAAGAGGAAGAGGAGGGAGTCAGGTGGAGGAAATGAGGAAGAGGAGAGGGTCTGATAGGGGAGAAGTGGAAGAGGGTCAGAGAAAGAAGAGGAGAGGGTCAGATGAGGAAGAGGAGAGGGTAAGAGGAAGAAGAGGGGAGGGTCAGATGAGGAAGAGGAGAGGGTCAGAGGTAGAAGAGGGAAGGGTCAGATGAGGAAGAGGAGAGGGTAAGAGGAAGAAGAGGGGAGGGTCAGATGAGGAAGAGGAGAGGGTCAGAGGAAGAAGAGGGGAGGGTCAGATGAGGAAGCGTAGAGGGTAAGAGGAAGAAGAGGGGAGGGTCAGATGAGGAAGAGGAGAGGGTAAGAGGAAGAAGAGGGGAGGGTCAGATGAGGAAGAGGAGAGGATCAGATGGAGCAGAGGAGGGAGAGGCAGAGGGGCTGAGGATTCCCTGTTGTCTTGGGCTAATCCTGGTCTAAGCTCCTCAGTGGGGCGCAGTCACGTGACAGATTTAAATCGACCCAAAACAACACTCCCCCTCCTTTACCCCATGTGTCGGATGCCCTCCCGGATGAATCCAGTGGGTAATGGGCCTCGTCTCCCACAAGCCCAGTCTACACTCATGTGTTCCTGGCCTGGTGTCTCCATGCAGTTTGAGCTAACATACATACTGTATTGAGAATGGGGCACAGAGACCCCCCCCCCCCCCCCCCCCGTACTAGCCATGAAGCTTTTTACTAATAAACAAACAGCTAGCTCATGAACTTAAGACATTTGAGACTGAAGAGGCACCAAGAGCCCCCTACACCAGCAGCACAGTGGAGGCGTCCCAAGAGGAGCTGCAGGAAACAAAAGAGGGACAAACGAGGAGGTATCCGGGCAAGACTCGCAACCACACAAGCTTCTATCCCTGCTATTGTACTGGCTAATGTCTGTTCACTGGAGAACAAGACGGATTATATTGGTCCGCTACGTTCTTCCCAGAAGATGGTGAAAGACTGTTGTGGAGCGGAGGGAGCTGCGCAGAAGGAAGGAGGAGGCAGAGGAGCTGACCAGTGCAGGACACCACGCTCTGAAACAGGCCGTACTCCGGTTTCCCTTACCTCCAAAAACATGCTGCTCAGGTCGGCCCACAGCGGCTCAGGACTGACCAAACACCTGAACACCATGTCGTTGTACAACCATGACAAATAAAGCACTTACTTAAGCCTGAACACAGCTGTGTGAATGTTCCAGAGAAAACAATGAAGTAACTAAATACTAGAGCGCTCACAATAAGTGCAGTAAACTCCTGCGCCGATAAACAGAGGCTTATAGTCAGCCGCGTGTAGAGCTGTCAGCGCGGCGCGGTCATTAAATATTTAAAAGTACTGAATCGATACTTGATCCTGAGGCAAATGCTCCAAAGCTACCAATGAGTGTCTTGGCGTACACCAACACGTGCACGTCGCCTCTAACCTGTCTCTCCGGTGCAGCTGGAGGGCCTGGTTTTCATAGTGCGTTTGAAAGCCTGTCCGACCGTAGCCACAGCTCTATAGGTCTGACTGGAATCATGCCGCCTTCGTGTGGTAAAGTAAGTACGGTAGATACCACCTCAACTAGAACCTTGCACAGGTCGTATTTTCCCCCGGGAAATCTTTCTTGTTTCCGAGACGACCTTTGACTTTTCAACACGTCAGCGAACCGCATTAATGCCTTCTAGCGGATTGTTATTTAGATTAAACTTTTCATTTAACTTCATTTTCTATTCCTTGAATTGCCACCTTAACGTGGGGGAGGGTTTGACCTGAATGATCCTGGAGCTCTGTTGTCGGGGGCTTGGTGCCCCTGGTAGGGTCTCCCATGGCAAACAGGTCCTGGGTGACGGGTCAGACAAAGAGCGGTTCAGAAGCCCCTTATGAGAGACCAACAGGCCCGGTTAGAACCATGAGGCCGTCCTTCTGTGGACCCACCACCTGCAGGGGGCGCCATAGGGGCTGGTGCAGCTCCAACGGACAAATGGAAGAAGATGGATGGATGGATACGTCATTTTGATCCTTCCCTAAAATTATACATCAGTAAATCCTAAGTGCTTTAGCTTCTCAATACAGCCTTAATTCATTTCACGTCATCTCTTTTTCCATTTAGTTTCAATAAAAAAAAGAGACACGTGTGATATTGTTTTCCAAGCGAAGCAGACACGAGGCCAACGGTCTGTGGACTTTCTCATGTGACTTTACTTTATTGTTCTTTAACATAACACTTTATGACTCTAAAGCACAGGAACACAACGCACTGGTAGACTCCACTTTACAACTGTTTACCAGAGCACATGAAGGCAGCGTCTGCCCCGGCCAGTTTGGCTTAGGGATGCACCGACCCGATACTGGTATCGGATATTGGCTACAAATATCCGATACTGAACCGATGCCTGTTTTGGCTCTCACTGCTTTAAAACACTTCTTTCACCAACGAAATTTAAGTGAATATGGACATGCTGTACCTCATTTGCTGTACCTCATTTGCTGTACCTCATTGTTGAAGGATAATATTAAATCACTATTTATCATACTGGGTCAGGCTGTACAGTCGTACTATCTCTGTCATAGCCTTGACTGTGGGTCTCAGGCGCCACTGAATGTTTAGCTTGCGTATCAGTATGACGCTCTTAGTCGGTATTTATCCCTCCTCTGTGGAAGCATGAATGGTAGGACTAGCGCATTGTCTCGAGTTCATGTCTCCGGGTCCCGTAACCATGGTAAATAAACTTCTCCTGTATAAGACATCCAGACTGCTGCCTCTCCTTCATCTATCCTCTCGAGCATCATTGTTAATTTCTCTAACACTCATTTGCTGTACCTCATTTTGAAGAATTCAATCGCTAGCAGCAACATGCCAATGCTAGGCTGGGATCACTAATCAAATAAAATAGCCACTGCTGAAGTGGCCAAGTGTTTATGCAATGCAATAACTGATATTGTATTTGTAATGCACAAGTTGTAATGATCAGATCAATGTAACCGAATAGTCTTTCAATCCCCAAGTATCGTTAGCGTTCCTTGTGCTAATGGTTTCTCCATATAGTTTACTAATGGAGAAATGAATCATTGAGCTGTAACAGCTCATTTGTAAGAACATGTAAGACTTTATTGGTATGACACTGGAGAAAAGAAGGACATTCACTTTTCTCTCTCTTGGTATCGGTTAATATCGGATATCGGATATTGGCAGATACTCAAACCACAAGTATCGGTATCGGAAGCAAAAAAGCTGGATCGGTGCATCTCTAGTTCGGCTAGTCCAAACTGAGAAGTTGACAGGAAGTTCCCGGGTTTACAGGGTTTTTAGAAATCCTGTTCAAATCGGACTATGCGCCCTTCGCACATGGACCCGGCCCGAATGATATACAAGAAACTGTAGGACCAAAACTGAATCAACATCGCACTCTCTACTTCAGTCTTCATGGTCGTCGGGTTTGGAGCCGTTTCTTTGGCAGACACAGAGTTTAGACGAGACGATGTGGGATTTGCTTTTGTTCGAGCTGAGGTTTGTGTAAAACGTTCATGAATCAGCTACGTGCATTTATTTTCATTAGGAAAACATATCATTGAGATCATATGGTCCCGGGACGCCAAAAACCTTTATTTTGGGATCTTCAGTTCTGCAGTTTAGATAATGAGGTCACACTCACACACTTCGTGACAGGGAGAGAAACCGTGAGTGTTGAAGTCCTGAGACAAACCGGCTCGGAACAGGAAAAGGAGCCGAGGTAAAGAAAGACTTAAACAGAAGGTTGCCTTAATGTTGGGTGCAGCTCTGTGAGGCGACTCCTGTTGTGATCCTGGGCCATACAAAACCACTGATTGATTGAACATTTCTTCAGTGTATTTGTCTGAGAGGTGAAGTTGGCGTAATCCACATACTCAGCTGATGATATTGTACAGTTTTGACAGGTTTAATCTATCTAAACCAAATATGATCTCAGCATCCATCCGAAACACTCCAATTGTTCTTCACCTGACTGTGTTTGCATCGAAATCCTCAGAAGTTTCTCACGCGGTTCCTCGACTCATCCACGGATTTGCAGTGTCATGCGGCGAGGTCTGCAGCTGGTGGAGCACAGGTTCTCCAGACTCCGATATAAAACAAATCCAGGTGTTGACCATCCCGATGCTCCACATGGACGGTACGTGTTAGTGCGGCCATTTGCACTGTCTATAAGAAGCCGGTCTGGTCATCCCTTTATGTTTAAAACGCCTCCTCTGAACCGCGCAAAGAAATGACTGGTTTTAACGTATGCAGCGCCAACACAGCGCCCCCTTCCGCATCTTCAGAGGCAGTGCAGCAGAAAGAAAACGACCCCGGTGGGTGGGGCTGGTCGTCCTTATTGTTATTAATGGTGTTTTTGGTGTTAAACATGAATCTGGGGGGGGGGGGGGGGTGAATGAAGCATATCGCAGCAGGAGAATCAGGAGGTTAAACTTGGGATGTTCTATAACCATATCAAAAACACAGCGCCCCCTACTGTGGCCATATAAAAGCAGTGTGACAACCAGCCCCAGTGACGACCTGCCCGGCCCTCCCCAACTTCATCACTGGTACATTTACAAGTTCATTAAGGGAATGAAACAAAAACAAAAATCAAATCTCCCATGAACAAATGTTATTTTGAGAATAAAACTTATGTTTGAAGAAATGAGCCAAACTAAGTGAGAAAGGCTGTCATTCTGGTCCCGGGTTAGCCCCCCCCCCCCTCCTTTCCTCCCGGACCGGCCCTGGCCTTAGCCCAGGTTCATCATGTCCAGATCATTCCTTCATCTGTACCTCTCCTCGCCCTCCTGCTCCGGCACCAGCACCGGCTCAGTCCCGGCTCAGTCCCGGCTCAGCCCCGGTCTAAGAGGAGGCGTGCCCGCAGAGCCGCTGACAGTCGCGTGCATCGCCATCAATCAATCAAACGCGGATCAATAATCGTCATGTAAAGGCACACGCATGCGCACACGCACGGGAGTCTATTATAGGCCTGTACTCACCTCCAGGTCCGCGCGAGCTCTCCCCCAATTCACCCAAATGAAAATAAAAAAAGCCACCGAAAAAAATGAATCACCAAATGTACATTCCCTTCGCGGAAACCGACGGCCTAAATCCGGGTTTGGCGGAGGCTCCGGGACGCGTCCACACGGCGGGTCCCCGCGGACGCTGTGGCCGTTAACAGCGCGCTCCGAGCGGCTGCGAGAGACACAATGAGCCGGTGTGCGCCCGGGGGCACGCAGCGCAGAGAGGGGGCCTATCAGAGGCGAGAGTCAGAGCCGGAGCCCGCCCCCCCGGTCTGCCCGTTTGTTCGCGGATTTGTGAATAAAAACATTAATAATGTAACGTCAACAAACGGATTATTTTACTCTGGAACACGGTCTGCATCCGTCCACTCAAACCGTAAAGCTACATTATATTACAATTAACAATATTTATTTATTTCAGTGACACTATTTCAATAGATCGACAGATTGATAGAGATCTGGAGGGTTAACTTTAGAGAATATTGGCTATAAAGGAAACCCCGTCTGAGACTGGGGATGTTCAATGGGAGCGGAACCGGTTTCATAAAAAAAAACACTCACTGGTTCATTTGTGGAGACTTGACGGAGAAACATGGGTTTCTTTTCAAAAATGACACAAAAATAATAATATTCACTGCATAACTAAACCTGGACCAGGACTAAAGCTGGACTAAACCTGGTCTAAACTGGGACTAAACCAGGTCTAAACCAGGTCTAAACCAGGACCGTAGCCTGATATAGATAGAGTTCATTTCGATGTAAATCCAGATCTGATTTATTCTGATAATCCTCGGGTCAAGTCACACTTCTCTGCTCTTTCTGCTTGCTTCCTTGTCTCCTCATCTCCTTGTTTCCTTGTCCCCTTGTTTCCTCGTCTCCTTGTTTCCTCGTCCCCTTGTTTCCTCGTCTCCTTGTTTCCTCGTCTCCTTGTTTCCTTGTCTCCTTGTTTCCTCGTCTCCTTGTTTCCTCATCCCCTTGTTTCCTCGTCCCCTTGTTTCCTCGTCTCCTTGTTTCCTCATCTCCTTGTTTCCTAGTCTCCTTTTTTCCTCGTCTCCTTGTTTCCTTGTCCCCTTGTTTCCTCGTCCCCTTGTTTCCTCGTCTCCTTGTTTCCTCATCTCCTTGTTTCCTCATCTCCTTGTTTCCTCGTCTCCTTGTTTCCTAGGATTCAGATAGACCCAAAGACAAAACTCCGAGCCACAAACAAAGCAATGTGGTTTATTCAATTCAATGCAAAGAATGGTGGGCTCAGATTTAATCTTCCATCACTGTACTCCAATCTCCTTCGGGGGAAACTGACAGGGCGGGGCCAGTCCAAGGAGACGGCACCTCAGCCAACAAAAGAACAATAGGCAGGTAATTAGCAGTGATCAGCCATGAATAGGACAGATACTGGGTAGTGATTATCTATGAATAGGACAGGACTGACCGATACTGAGGTGAGCAGGTCGTTAGAGACGCTCTACTTCAAAGGTGTTTACCCACAGGTGAGAACAGCTGTGATTAGAGGGGAGGAGCCGGGCCTACCCTAACTCCTCCCCGTTGGTCTATATATTCAGTTGCGTCCATAGTGGGACCTTTGTCGCTGATGAAGCCTTTTGGATGAGAGGCGAAACGTTCGAGAACTTCAACTACTGAGTACAGAAGATGAATCAAGTACCTTCAGAAGATGGACAACTCCTGTACGACTGAGAACTTACACAGACATATTGGGGAAAGCAAATAATTCCAAAAATGTCACATATTTACTCAGTATGGAGAGAGTTTCACTGACCAAGTATTGCAGGACCTTAAAAGGCACTCAATTAAGACTCTGTAGAAATGTAGAAAGTTTTGGACAGGGCTGGAGAGGGACTGGAGGGAAACACTCCTGATCATTTATGAGCCTCACCTGTACAAGTGTCCGGGGTTAAATGTGCTCTTATCCTGGATTGAAAATCAGATTTTGACACAGACTGAGTCCGAGTTAGGGAGGATTTACAGATTGAGGTCACGGCGAGAACAACAGAAAACGCGGACTTTAGACCAGCCGATTGAGCGAAGTGGAGCGCAAGATAGTTTTCTAATTATTGATCTTTGATTATGTATAATTGATATAATCAAATATACATAATTGATTATAATCATTTGTACATAACGCAGTTTAGCAGGCAGTAGGCAGTTTCCCTCGGATATAGTCTACTCTGTACTGTTTGCAGTACACTGTGCAGTAACATGCAGCAGAGCTCAACAGTCCAGAAAACATAAGAATCATTAAGGGTTTAAAAGAATGATAGCAGCTAATCAGCATGTGCTTTTCAGATTAAAAACTGAAAAGTTATAAAAGCATTTGGGATTGACTGTCTTGTAAAATGTCCACGCTAAGGTCAGGAGTTAGCACGTAGCGGATTAACCTCTGCTGTGCTTTTAAACTCCGAGTAGTTTTCATAAAGTCCACGGAGATTTCCAATGGCTTCTTTACTTCTATTATTTAAACGTGCCGAACACTAGAGGAGCAAAAAGACTACTATGAAGGTAAGTGAACGTAGCTGATGTTGTGCTAACAGCAGCTTAAGCTAGCAAACAGCAGCATCACCTTTTACAGCTGTGGAAGAATCACGTGTTAGCGGACTGTCCTCTCGCTTTGCTAACAAATCAGATACCACAGGTGACGGCGTCTGTTTGTACACAAATATAAACCGCCATGTGCAGGGGCCGCCTGACACGGGGCCCACACGGGGCCCACACGGGGACATGATTCTGGTTCGACAACATGAAGAGCTTTGTTCCACGGAGCTCCAGTCGACTAAACAGGGCAGGACATCAATGTGCAATCCTAAAGGAACAGGCCACCGTTTTTACACACTGAGATATGAGTTTAGACGAGCTAATGTGTGCCTGTCTGGTCTTTACGCGTGCGCTCAGTCAATGTTTTTAGCATTTAGCCTCTCCCAGGAAAGATACAGCTCCAGACGGGGGTGAAGATTCCACGTTTTCCCTAAGTACAGTTACGTGAGCCTTTACACGATCCAAGTCTAGTCACACAAAATTAAACATGTGGATTTTCTAAGCGGATAAAAAGGGGCACTATATTGTGCGGCGTAATAACACCTGGAGTACTTCAACGTCCGCGCAGTAATATCGTCTTGGCTTTTTTGTTGCATGTTCGTCGCTCTTTTTGCTGCATTCTTGTCACTTTGTCATCATGTTTTGTTGTTCGTTCTCGGCTCATTTTTGAGACACTTTTTTTCCCAAGAAGTTTTTAGATTTGGGTAATGCCGAACTGGAGACAATGAGCTCCATTCAGGTGGGGGTTAAGAGGTTCAATGAGAAAACCTCTTAACCCAAGGGAGTTCTGCGCCCGGCCCATATAAACCCAAAGTACTTTGGGATTATGCTGCAAAAAGCTGGTAGCGAAACCGGGCTGTTTGCCCATCTCTACTATTACATTCTTGGTTGTGTTTGATACGAGCCGTTAGCTGTCAGATAATACAAATATTTCCCCCTTATGTATTTACATCGCACGTAATTGACCTTAACGTCCATCAGTAACTCACTGTCCATCATGTTTTCTACAAGTAGTTATTGATTTGTGTGAGACAGCAGGAATGACGAGGGGCGAAGAACTTACGTGGAAGTGTCGCTCTCATGCATTGAGCCCACTGACATGGCAACTGAGCCATGTTTTATTCATGAGACTGAATTATTCAAATGTTTACCGCGTCAGTCAGCGTCGGCCCTACTGTACCGCACAGAGACTTGGGTTAGAGCCCGGCGCTACGTACAGCCACAGATCAATGAATATTTCATCTGGTGGAATTGTTTGACATGGGAGAATGTATCCCCTCTAAACAGGGATCCTCTCCTGGGCCGGGGACTGGGATAGTCCGGGCCTAGTCCAGGTTTAGTCGTGGCTCACAGATGGCCGATCCAAGGGGGTCATGTGAGTGTCGGGGGTTTCCGTATACTGCTGTGGACTGTCATTACTTTCTCACCAGGGTTCGAGTAAATCCTTGGATCAGACCCAGGCCGAGAGGGGCCAGGCCATGCCAGGCCAGGTGTCTTGGTATTCAGTAATGCTTTAACCACTGTGCCACTGCCCCATGTACTCACAAAGTCGGCTCCATGCATGGACATTTGACTGCAACGTCATGCTAACTTTGTTACTTTTCTCACCTTGTTTTTGAAAGAGCCACGTCCCATTGGATTAAAAAAAAGAAAGAAAAAAGAATAAAAGAGTATGTAGCGGAAAACAAGTCAGATACAATATGCTAAAATCTTAATGTAAATACTTTGTAAATGTGTTCTAGCCCTGAAGCTAAAGGCTAACGTTGATTTGATACCAATACATCGGCTAGACATTTGTTTACTTCCTTTTTTGAATTCTCAACGTTATAAAACGGGGACAGAAAACAAGCACACAGGAAGTGACACATTCCATGCACAGAGATATTACCGAAGCAGTCTGGACTACCTGAGTCTGTTGTTGCAAAGGGACCCTTCCCGGATTCGATGGTGAATGTTAAAGTCATAATGTATGTGGCTTCTCCTTCATTAACATATTAAAAGAGGAGCTTTAGTTTCCAGGAGACGTATTGCTGTTTCCACAAAATCTAGAGATTGCATGTGGCTGCGGCGACTTAATATAAATGCAGGACTTGAACTACTACAACTTCTGTTTCGAGTCATGTGACCACTGACAACAGTCGCTGAAGAGGTCCCAGCTGGGATTTGAGCTAAGAACCTCCAGTATCGGAGTCCACCTCTTTGCTCCTTGTGCCGCTTTGACACTGCAGATGATAGAGACCCATTCAGACCCATTCATAGCGATGATCTCGAGTGGTCTGTGAAATGAACGTGGCCGCTCGATCTCCTCCTACCTCCTCTGTTCCTTAAAAAGGGCAAAAAGGCGGCAAGGCACGCCCCACAGACCGGCCACGAGCCTCCACAGCACTAGAGCATGTCACTCATATACTTAGGCTTCAGCTTTTCCTTTCTAATAAACAAAAAACAGTGTGATTAAAAATATGATACACCGCCCAGCATTGTCACATGAGTCATAGCGATTAAAAGAAAAAAAATGTAACTGCTCGCCACGAGGATATAATAGAATGCATAGGCTTCAGGGATGTTTTCAATCACACGGGTCACTAACAGCACAACTAAAAGGGTTGAATTTCTCCCTGAAATGAATGATCAGGGTAAATCCACATCACAGTCGGACTTGTAATTGTTGACATATGGCGTCTTTTTCCACGTGGCACATTTCCCAGCACTGTTGGGCCCGTAGACCGTAAAAAAAAAAAATAGACAGCTCCTCCTCACTCCTCCCCATTTGCCATGACTACGCTCGAGGGGGAAATCATGGCGGACTCCCCCTCCCCTGCTGTGACGGAGCATGTTCCTAAAAAGGGCAAAAGGGCGGGATCTCTACTGTAGACTCGGCCCTCGCGGGGCGTGGAGTTCGGTTGTAGCCGTTGTCATTAGCTCTCATGCTAACGACCTGTCAATCAAAGTCCGTTTGATTTTTATTTGTCAAACCATGTGAATGATTTAAATTAGATTTCTATCATCCTTGATTGTGGAGCGGTATCTATAGTATCTATTTGGCCCAAACCACTTTTTGGTTTTGTCCTGCGCGGGGAAGGCGGAGCAGTTCAAGATAGATTTTGTGTTTGCAGACAAGGTAAGCCTTTGAGTGGGGTTGATTGAATTATTCAAAAATAGAAGAAAGAAGCCGCTAAAAGACGAACTATGCTAACGCCAGCTTTAGTTGTGCTAACAGCGGCTAAATGCTATTGTGGCTGAGGTGTAGCGGACCCTGCGTTGTGTTCTGTTTGCTTTCAAGGAGTATCAAGACTCAGGTTAAATTTGGAGAAGGCGACTGCACTCACTCAAAAGGGCCACACAAACATATCTGATAAATGAAACCAAAACGGTGTCAGCCCCGACAGCAGCCCTGCCCACACACACGGTCTACGACACAAAAGAAGACATCCATCACATACGTACATAATATGAACAGAAATGTCAATAAGACAAGATAATTACTTAAAAGACATTTACATATACAACAAAATGGAATAACGGGAGGACGCTTCCATGAGATGGAAGACAAAAGGGAAGACGGAACGGGAGGAGCCAACTTAAATAGGGCGCATTCAGACAGGACATGACAGGCAAGGGGCGGACAACCAAAATAAAATACTATCAGGCACAATAATAACTGACAAATGAAATGGTTCCCAACTAACCATTACCTTGCCTGTAACGCCACGCTACGCCAGACGATGGCGCCTTAACCCAATTGGCCAGGATTAGCTAGGCTATAATAACACTGCTACACTATCAGCAGCAAAATGTCTTTTTTTAACAGCGGTTTGATGTTGTGAAATATTAAATCTCGTTTTTCGTGTCATGCTAGCATATGTTCAGCGTACTTGGGTCCCATAACCTGTACCTGGACTGACAGGTGGGAACAGTGGACTCTACGGGTTAGACCTGGCACTGGGCAGGGCAGGAAGTGCCAGTGGAAAACCTCCAAACCACAGACCCAAAAGAAGAGCAATGCCACAGGGAGCCCTTTGTCTTTCCATCCACACACGGAGGCGCAATCGACATCAATCCGCCGCTCACGACTGGAGGAAGACGAGACAAGAAATCCACGACTGTCCAAACAAATGTAGATTGGAGGCTCATTTGTATTTTATTCCCACACTGTTGCATATCCTCCTTTCTCCTGGCTGAGCAGAGAAGGCACACACCGAGCCGGGGGAGGAAGGGGGAGTTTCTGTGGGGGGTAAAGGGGGGGGGGGGGGTGTTGCTGATGCTGCGGGATGAGGCTGGTTTCCTGGAGACGGTCGCCACGGCAGCAGCAGCAGCGACCTCTGAGCGTCCTTCTGCCGCTCTGCTCCTGCCACTGTCTCCCTGTTTAACGCAGGGAACGCCGGGACGGGCCGGAGTCCGGGCCGGAGTCCGGGCCCCGGGGTCTGTGAGTGAGTCTGCAGAAGTGACCAAACCTGTTGGGACTGATGAAAATGAATCAACGTTTCATTCATTCAAACCTTTCTCACGTTTTTTTCTCATTCTTCGATGATCTTTGTGGCTCATTCTTTGGAAATAAGCAAGGGCTTAAGTTTGTCGGGTAGATACATGTATTTAGAATACTCGTTACTCGTTCATTTGAGAGTATTCAGAATACCCTGTGGATTCTCTGTCAAAGCTGCAGGGATGTGGAACAACAGTTTAAACTCAACCTGAAGAAGTGCTTAAAAGATGGTCAGATTTGTGATCATTAACACAGAGCTGGTCAATCAGGGTATTGTTTTTTTATTGAGGACACATAGAAAAAACAAACAAACACAAAAATCCTACATAGAACAGACAAACACATTAGTATACATTAAGATTAACTACAATTATACACGAAAACCAGCCCTGATGGAGCTCGGGCCTAATAATCATAATTATTATTATAAATATATATATATATATATATATATATATGGATTCCACCCTAGTGTGGATAAATGAGGTTAAGTAACAACCTGCCTCTAGTGGCCTTCAGAGAGCAAGACCTTCCTGGTGACACTAGTTGTGGGAGAGCTTGAGGAGCATTGTTCCTGTAGATTTGAAGGCAGGTATTCTGTTATCAATAACAATAATCATTGTATAGATTTAAAGTTCAATAAGTTCAATCAAAGCTCGTTGGACTGTCAGACACGAGGGTAGCCTGCGTTGTGGTGACCAATTACACGACTAATTTCCAGACATATGTTGCAAAAAACAATCCCATTTCAGCTGATGTTCTTCTGCCGTGCCTAGTTGGAGATGATCTCCACACTCGCATGCTGCTGCTGTACCAGTCTGCAACAGCTGGCTCATACTGTGACTTCCATTGTTGAGCTAAAGGTTTGCCAACCATCAGTGCAGTTCTTAGGAATCCGTCCTCTTAATGAATCACCCAAAATAAACAAGTCAGCACAGAGTGGAATTTCCAACTCAATAACAGAGATGACAGATTTATGTATAGAGTTCCAAAAATCTTGAACTTTAGGGCAATGCCATAACAAATGTATCAATGTACCATTATTTGTGCATTTCCAGCATGAAGGGTCCTCCTTAAGTTTAAGACGGTACATTTGGACAATGTCCAGTATATTCTATTGACAATTTTAAACTGAGTAAGTCTAGTGCTAATATTTCTTGACATACATTTGGAGCTACGTAAAATATCGTTCCACTGTTTGTCTGTAAAAGAGCCTCCCATGTCCTTTGCCCATGCTTTTTTAGGAGCACTAGTAGAGCTGATATTCTCTACAGGTAGTGCATAATAAGAGGACACACAGGCATGTCATCCTTCTGTGGGAGGAGCTGATTTTTGAAAGTTAAATTAGGAAGGTTATACATTTGTATGTAGTGCCAATAGTGATGTTTATGAAGCTTGGATTCATCCATTAATTAAATTATTTTTAGTCTATTTTCTACGAAACGGTCATTGAGTATTAAAATACCCTTTTGCTCCCATTGCCCCCAACAAAAAGGTGTTTTGCCAAAGCACAAACAATCGTCGTCCCATATACGTGATGACATCTTCTTAAGGTGATCAAAATGCAATCAGAGTATTGTTAACAACGTAAGAAGGAACCATTTTAAAAAGTCTGTAGATAATTGTCATTGCAAGTGAAGCTATCTCTGGTCTGTGCAATGTCCCTGTCGGATAAATAAATACATACATAAATAAATAAAAATCATGAAAACAATGCACGTGTGTGTCATATGAGCGGATGAACTGGTAAATAGGTATTCTAAGTAATCAGAATGCAATACTGGACAAAGTAACGGAATACGTTACAAAACAAGTAATCAGCATTCTGTAACTAAATACAGTTTCAAAATATTCTGTACAACAGTGGTTTCCAAAGTGGGGGTCGCAGGACACTGAGAGTCACAACATGATTTTGAGACAATATTTCCTACATTTGAATTTGATGTACTTTTGATTGAAAGCAGCATATTGAGTGAAATCCATCTAAATCAAAATACAGTCTCCAAACTAACATCATCAACCCAGAGCGTTTACGTTTGCTCCTTAAATGATTATAAATGCTCGTTACATTTTACAGAAGGGGGCCCTGACTTGAGTGATTTGGGGGAACCTCTGCACTGCAACTCTGTGTGTCTACCCCATATGTTCACAGCAGCGCCGGCTCCAGAGCAAACAGAGAGGGCATCTGAGTTTAGGATCCGACATTAGGATCTAACGAACATGAAGGCACATTTCAAAATGCCCTTCTGTCTGTAGATCACTAAATATTGAAACATAAACCTATATTATTAAATAGTGATACCAGCCTATCATTACTGATTTTATAAAATATAATATTCACGCAGTAGTTATCATGTATTGCAGGTATTTTCTGACAGTGTGTTATTATAGTGGAGTGTGAGGCGGCATACTCTGGGCATGTGCACTGGGGTTTGAAAAACAGGAAAGAAAAAAGAAAGAACGACCTGAAGAAGGCTCTGCCGAAACGTAATCTTTAATAAATATATACCTTTTGACATCGGCTACTTGAGTGTGCGATGCTGCTTTTTCCTCAACATCTGCACCTCTGACACAGCTTTTGGTGTGGTTCAGGTGTGGCCCACTCCACACAGTCTCACTGCTAGAACCTTTCCTACTTCCCCATCCCCACCTCTTCATCTCTCCCCTTTCTGACTCCTCTCCTCCCCCTTTCTGACTCCTCCCTCCCTCCCCCTCCCCTTCCCTCTTCTCTCTCCCCCTCTTCCCTCTCTCTCCCCTCCACTCTTCCCCTCTCCATCTTCTCCCATCTCTCCTCCCCCTTTCCTCTCCTCCTCCTTTCCGACTCCTCCCCCTCTCCCCCTCCCTCTCCTCTCTCCCCCTCCTCCCTCCCTCCCCCTCTCCACTTTCCCCTCCCCTTTCCTTCTTCTCCCCCTCTTCTCTCTCCTCCCCCACTCCTCCCTCCCCCCCTCTGACTCTGATCACAGGCCTCAGGCCCTAGTTTTGGAGAAGGAACCAGATTAACAGTAAACTGAGATGTAAATGAGGTGAACCAGGTCATGCTAATGCTATATGCTAATGCACCTCATTAGCTCCAGCGTTTGGAGTTCGTTATCTGCGGCTCAAACAGAAAAACGCTGTCGCTGCAGATCACGCCGAGCGCAGATGGACTGAAGCTGTGTCTGAAGCTCGACTATAGCCTTCAGTGCATGATGGAGAAATTATAACAAATAATAACATTTGGCCTTTTTGACCATGTTCGTAATAATCTATACAGTGGCGGCTGGCGGTCTTTCAAACTGAGGAAGCTCATGATATTTTCTGTTAATTATCATGGACATAACCTAAACATTGTACATGTTACACACAGACGTTTGTGCAGACTGCAGTTAATATAACAATGTTACAATATACCAATGCAATTAGGTCTAATCTTTAGGGGAAAATGTAGTATTTCTACATCAGCGACTAAACCAAGTCCAAACAGTAGAATGACGCTAGCAGGGTTTAATCTGGGACAAAACAACCTGGGACTAAACCAGAACTACACCAGGGCCAAACTAGGACTAAACAAAGAAACCAGGGCTAACTATGAGCTATTTGGCCACTTTTCCACTGGCGGACACTACACAGCCCAATGCCTTGTCAACCCGGGTGAGCTGTGCCGAGGCCAGGCCCAAACCGGTCTGACCAGGTAAGTTTTGGGACCGACCTCAAACCGAGGTCGGCGAGAGAGAGGTAGCGGAGCGTGAACACATAAAAAAAGTAAAAAGATTTTGTTTTTGAATTTTCCTGTTTATCTTTCAACACAACAGATCTGGAAACGCTCTGTGATTTCTGCCACAGAATAATTAACAGGTTTAGACATTAGATTTATTCTCATTGGATCCGGGAGATGAGAGAAAGACCCACAGGCTTCCGCGCCCGTCATTCTGCTCAAACTCATCAAATCGAACTTTTCACAAGGCTTTATAGAAAAATAAGCACGCCCACTCTTCCGTGACATCACAAAACCAGCCCTCCCCTGTCAGGGTCATAAACTTTCACCCCCTCCAGAACCCACGGGCCACAAAAGGGGGTTGTACTCTCCTCGAGCCATTTTCCTCTCGTAAACACTGTTTGTACAGCTTTAGGACTCCAACTGAAATAACAGACCTGTAATCATTTATTCTGGCAGGCATCTGGCTTTTGAAGCTCGAGTGGTCAAATTCTTCCCTTTGCTGATCTTACCAGACCCCAGCACCTCAGGTTCTGCTCGAATGGTTTGAAGCACCTCAGGGTTTAAAGAACACAGATTTAACAGTCAAACTGTAATACTTCATGTTAACATCAAATACAGAATTTGTTTAACACTTTGTCCAACAGTCGCCTTCAAGGGTCAGCCATGTTTTTCTCACATAGTTATTCCAACTATGTGAACAAGGACTGGTCGTCACTTTTGACAGCATCTCTTCGTATGAACGTACGCTGCCCTGGATCATTTATTTATTTATTTTTGTATTCATTTATTTATTTCTGTATTTCTAAAAGCAGAGTTCATGTTTGGCAATGTTTATGCTGGAGGCAGCGTTCAAACTCCTGGCCTTCCCATCATGAGACCCACTGACACCTTTGTACACTCAAAGCGCTTTCCAACAAGGATTGATGTCAGTGATTCAAAGAGCCCTGAGACACAAGACCATCCATGAGTTTCATTGGACTTTTTTTTGTTTTACCTTTATGGCACGGAAATACAATTTGCATAATAATTTGGAACGCGGTGTAGTTTGTAGCTGTCCTGATACAACTCACATGGCTTTGACTGAGATGGTTTGGACAGCGGACTCTGACCTGCGCCGAGGAGGATGTCACTTTCCCACCAACTCCCCGCCCTGGACTTCCTGTTTACTTCCTGTGGGAACACGTCCACTTCCTGAGAACCAGGATGACCCCTCACCTCTGGAAAACATCAGGGGGATGCGACACCAGCGGGGTCTGAACTGTTCACCTCATGGCCTGGAACTGTGATGAGTTTAGGAACCAAAATTTATTTCACATTTCAAATCTTTTTTCAGAATCGCCCCCCAGCCTGTCCCACAATGTTTTATTATAGATGTATCGGTTATCAAAGACATTACAAAAGTGGAGAAAATGTAACCTCACCCCTGAAGTGGCTGCAAAATGCATTAATACTTTACAACAAATTCCTCCTGTGATTTTACCAGCTAACTGCGATTTTATTGTCGACAATTTTAACAGTAAACTACTCATCGACCTCGATGCAGTTACACCATTCAAACTTAAAATAATTAATCCCAAACCCCCTCCCCCCTGGAGAAACGAGGAGAAATTGCCGGAAGGCCGAGAGGAGATGGAGGAAATTCAAAATAACAATAAATATTCAAATATTCCGTGCTGAACAAAAGACCTACAATACAGCAAAGAGAAATAAATTATTTTCCACAACAATCACCAACCACAAAAATAACACAAAAGTCCTTTTCTCTTTAACAGACCTCCTTTAAACCCCACAGACGCTCTCTGCGAGGCGTTTGCAGACCAGGGGAAAGATAGACGCTATCAGATGTAATATTTGATCTACTCAAAATAACACGGTTCTAAATGCATCTGGTTGTCTACTTGTTCCAGAGGAAACACTGCACAGTTTTGTCCAGGTTAATGCTGAGATGTTTGATAAAGTTTTCTCCTCAGTGAGGCCCACCACAGGTCCTTTAGACCCGGTCCACCACATGTCCTTTAGACCCGGCCCACCACATGTCCTTTAGACCCGGTCCACCACATGTCCTTTAGACCCGGTCCCAACCCCGTTTTTTAAAACTTTCTATGGATCTTTTAAAGATGATGAATTGCTCTCTTCAGACGGGGGTCTTCCCTGCTGCCTTTAAGGGGGCGGTGGTGAGGCCTCTGCTGAAGAAGACCAATTTGGACCGTAATGATTTTAACAACTTTAGACCGGTATCCAACTTACCATTTTTAAGCAAAATCTTAGAAAAACTTGTCTTTATCCAACTTAATGATTTTATTACTGCACATAACGTCCTTGAGAAAACATAGGGAGACTGTAACAACAACAATAGCCCAAATTGTGAACAAATCTATGTATGAAAGTGTGTTCCCTAGTGTCTTCAGAACAGCAGTTATAACTGCAATTCACAAATCTGGTAGCAAAAGTGAGGTTAGTAACTATAGGCCCATTAGTTTGCTACCCGTAGTATCAAAAATATTAGAAAAAGCAGTTATAGAGCAGTTAACGGAACATCTAAATGTAAATAATGTGTTGCATCAAATGCAATTCGTTTATTGCAGACATCATTTCTACAGATGTTTCATTGAATCCATCCTCACATTCAACATCACTGTCTGGTTTGGTTCACTCACTCTCACCCACCGCAACGTGCTCAACAAAATGATCAAAGTCAGCAATAAAATCATTGGTCAGGCGCAGGAATCACTTAGTAGCATCTATGACTCCAGAGTTCTGAGGAAAGGAACCCAGATCTCCACAGACCCCTCACACTCTGCACTCTCACTACGCCCTGTTGCCCTGTTGCCATCAGGGCGCAGGTTCAGGTCCCTCCCTCTGAGGACAAAGAGGGCGACCTCCACTGTCCTCCCTCCCTCCATCCGCCTGCTGAACATGACTGTGTGGACCTGGTCGACCACAGGCCACTATATTGTTTTTAATGTATTTATTATTGCACATGTTGTGTTGTATGTCTGTGGATGTGATGTTTTTATCGGGCCCGTACTGGCACTTCCTCTGCAAATGAAGTTCCTAACGGATAAATAAAGTGAATTTGAATTTGGATCATTCCACTGATGCTGCCTGACGGAGAGCATTTGGGCCGATATGGACAAGGGGGGCACCGGGGGTGCTGTGTTCTTGGACTTACGAAAGGCCTTGGACACGGTAAACCACTGTGTCCGCCTGTCCCGGCTTGCTCAGTGTAATCTATCCAGTGAAGGACTGGAGGGGTTCCAGTCATACCTTACTGACCGGGTGCAGTGTGTGAGAACAAATAATGCAACATCCTCCTTTAAACCTTGCACAACCGGGGTCCCACAAGGGTCAATCCTGGGGCCCTTGCTGTTCAGCATTTATATAAATCACCTCCCCGATGTGTGCAAAGACCTGGATATTATTATGTATGCAGATGATGTCGTCATCTTCACACGGAAGGGATATGCAGACAGTGGCCTCAAAGTTGTCTTCAGCATTGGACAAAATCCAAAGAAGAATGAGCTTCCAGACCGTCTGGAATTGTCTGTAGATCTTAATAGTTTTACTCGAAATTTGAAAAAGTATGTTTTAGATCATCAATCGTGTCAACATTGATGAACGTATTGTAAATTGTAGGGATTGTTTAGTTTTCTGTATACACTTTTAGAAAAAGCCTATTGTGTATTTATTATTGTGATTTTATTGTAGATTAGATTTATAGATTATAATTGTAATGTTTTTTGTACTCACCTGTCCAGGGACTGCAGAAGGAAAATAGCTACTTTGCTAAATCTGGTACAAATCATCTTCTTTTGTAAAGACTAATGGTTGTGTACGCTGTCCCTTACCTGTGTACTTGTCCCCGTCTGACTTTGCAGCGAGTCCTCCCCTTTCAGAGTCTAGTTTTTCTGTACCTGGACGTTATTTGGCGATAGGCATTAGATCGTTTCTTTTACCCGTGTGGCGCGGTGGCGTTCATGTGAGGGGCTTTATTTGCAGACATTTTGGAGAGTCGCGTAGTTGTTGATCCATGTCTGTGTTACTCTTGTTACTGGTCTAACAGGTCATGTAGAAAGCAGCAAACCTTCTGATGGGACTACGGAGCGGCACACAGAAATAAAAGCAGCTGGATTAGTATGAATTTAATATGAATTCCTCATACACTAAAATAGGAAGAAAAAAAACCCAATGTGGTCAAAATAAATGACAATTATTGTAATGATCAATTGTTTTTATTGTGATAAACAATATAATTGATTGTCTTGTCCCTAAATTCAATGCAGTTGGTTTATCAATACTTAATCTATCATGTGGTTGTATGCTACAGTGCATTGATGAGGTTGACAGAATTCACCCTGCAACATTCGCCTCCTGCCATCGGTTGCACAGGGAAAGTCTAAGCTGGCCAAAGATTACACTGATGCCCGAGAAGATGCCCTGGCTGAAGATCTGCCAGGTATCAATGCCAATAAACATGAAAGTATCTGCTGTAGTTGCACTTTGTAATCTGTGATTGCTTTTGTTTTTCTTGTATGTGAGGAGTCGACTTGAGAGCTGGACTCAACCTTTTGACATCCCTTTACATCGAGAATATCAAACCCTCCATCACACTGGGAGAGGTGGGCATCTGAATCGTCTACATTGCTGACTACTAGGTCTTATATGAATGAAAAAACTATAAAATTGGTATAGAAAAAAAACAACACAAAGCAATTAACCTAAATGATTTCAAACATGATATTCTCACATATCTCATACTGTATGACCGCGTGAGCCCAGGCCGCTCCCTCAGCCACTAAACACATCAGGTCTACAATCAAACTATATGTATTATGGACGAGAAGACAATCCGCTTCTGACTGAGTTTAAAATGTCACGGTTTGAAAATGTGCACTCGCTATAAACTCTTTTTGCGTCGCATCGGCTACAAGCTTGTGAATGAATAAAAAGACGGCCATCATGGTTCTGGTCAGTTTCCTCTAACTCTTATCTGGTCTCATCGAGTCTTCATTTGGGCTCTCCGGTTTGTTTTCATGAGTTCTCCCTGGGTTTTGTTCGGGTGGTGGTGCTCTTCCCCCTGTTGTGGAGCAGAGTCCTGGTCCCACTGGCCCAGCGTGTGGGACATGTGCTCTGCTGCAGGCTGTACCCCGGCCCCAAACAAAACAGGATTAGATCATAGATGAGGATTCTATGACAACTCAAATGACACTGTTGTTAAACACACCTGGTGCAGTGTGTGATCACCGCCCCCTGCTGCTCACTGCGCGGAACTGCAGGGCCTCCTTGGGACAGCAGATGGTGACGTTCGCCCCCTAAGATCGACCCTGGCTCCACAACCGTGTCCTTGTGTCCTTGTGCAAGACACTTCACCCTCCCCATGAGCCTGTGTACGGTGCACAGGTGTTTGAGTGTGAGCTAAAGTGCTAAATGTGACAGCGTTTAGTTTGACAGTTGTACAAAGGTATCATTAAAACATCGCTCCGTCAGGGACAGAGGGGTAAGTTCAACCTCCCATTCTACATTTTTATTTTCATGTAAGATTTTGAATGAAAAAAGGCTTCAAAGAGAATTTTCAGCCTGATACAGAAACGATTGTTACATTTTGTCTGGTATAAAAGTAGATCAACAGTTGCAGATGTCTTCTTAAACAAACACAGCTTGTTTTGTTTGTTTAAAAAAATAAAAATAAAAAAAACACGGGGTCAGATGAATTGTTTCATTATTTCCAGAAACAATACATTTTTACAATTCTATAGTTTTTGTTTTGTTTGCTGGTGGTCTGCGGTCGAGACAAGAAAATAAACATTAAATATATCATTCAATGATTCTGTTCTTTTAGAGACAACATTGCGTCATCTGCAGACGGTGTGTATCGCTGGGTTGCAGGTTCGATAATGTGATGATGTCACCGGACCCAGTGGGGGGAGGAGCCAGTTTTTCCTATTAACCGCATTACGCTTTCACAAGTCATGTCTAAAAAGAAAATGTATGACTCACAAAAATGATCATTAATATCAGTCACTGACCAAAAGACCAATAATGTCGTCAAAAACAAAATAATATGACTCTATATAATATATGACTCTATATAATATGATAGGCCTTTAGAACGCTGTGATGTCCCTAAAACCCAGCAATATAACAAGTGTCTTATAGCATTCTGTTTCTGTATACAATTGTTAATGGGAAACATTAAAATGTCAAAAATAAGATTTAATGAATATTTCAAATGCACAGGTATGCCGTTCGTTATGAGAGCCAGATATTATATTTTGGTTAATCACAGAAATGATTCCCCCCCAAAAGTGTCGGGAACTGAAGTGAATGAATCACTTTAAATGCCAGGGGTGGAGATCGACTCTTACACCTAATGAAGTGATATGAGGCAAACAGAGGCTTTTTGGATCTGTGTCCCAGGCCCGAGTCAACATCGGGACCTCTCGTATCTATAATGATTCTCATGCCTGATGTCTCTGAGCTGTCGAGATTAAATAGTGTCTAACTTCTCTTTTCTTCAACCCCCGACTGAACCAAGCACATTTTCTCCTATGCGGCTTTATCCAAATCATAAAGCTTCTTGGAAAAAGCGCCAAAATAGCAACGAAAAACAGACGTAGTTGACAATGAAAATGCAGCCCAAGAAAAGCATCAAAGGAGTGACAAAAAGTGATGAAAAGGCAACAAAAACTGGCAACAAAAATGTAACAAAAACAACGCAAGAACGACACAGGACATGTCGCTCTAACGTCCGGTGATCTGAGTTCAGTTCAGTTTATTTGTTTATTTGTTTATTTGAGCAGTATACATTCTGCTCAAAAGGAGTGGGCTGAAGCAAAAAGCTTATGACCCCCCCCCCCACCCCCAAGTGCAATAAATAAAAAAAGAACATTTCAAAACATTTCAAGCAACTACATTCGTACAGACCAACTTACAAACTTACAATAAATAAAAAAAATATAAAAAAATAAAAAAATACAACATAAAACATAAATAAATAAATAAACAAATAAACAAAAATAAAAAAAATAAAACATAAAGAAAGAAAGAAAGAAAGAAAAAAAAAGAAAAAGAAAAGAAAAAATAATAATAAAAAAAAAAAAAAAAAATTATTCAACACCGTATTTTAGTTTGAAAGATGTCAATGACTCAGAGCAGTACGTGTTAAAGCATTTATTGACTTGTAATCGCACATGTTCACTGTGTGTCAGTGTCTCATTTCTGTTGAAACATGTTTGCGTTTTGAGATTCATAACAATTTCGTTGCTCGAAGACGAAGCGGCAAATACTGTAAATATGACCTGGGAAGACCCATGTCCAACCCATGCTCCGGAAGGCATCTCCTCGCTGCAGTGCTGATAATTCAGTGACCATGACTGTCTAGAGTTTGCATCATGGTGTGAAACACAATAAAGTGATAATGACATATTGGCACCGGACTAGCCTGGCCTTTGCCATCCGTAAACTCCGGTCAAATATTTTTCCCTGCATGTACGTCTGGGTTTGATCTCAATGGCTGCGATTCAATCGGTTGAATTTCATCCTACCATTCAGCGAGCGGGGGAGGCGGGTGTTGTAGGTGACTCGGCCGGGCGCATTACTTCACAACCAAACACTAGCGATTGGGTAAAATCAGACCCAATCGTTTCAAACTTTAAACAGAGTTCACCCCTCCCACTTGTAAACGGAGCTCAATTGAGAAAGTCCAGACCCTCTGTACGAAACAAGTACGAGGGTATGGTAAAACCAGGCTAGCACCGGACCAAACACTTCCAAACCACAGGCTTGAGTGGAGGAATCAGTCGTGGACAGAATAGTTGCTGAGTAGAAGATGACTGAAACAAACACGAACGACTCAAAACACAACTCTACACGTGTTTGTGATGAGAGGCCGTCGTTATAATAAACGGTACATTAAACCAGAGGAGCTTCAGATACACGGCTGTGCAAAAGTATTGGCCCCCCCTTTAACTTTTCGACATGTTGCCACGCTATGGACCACAAACATACATATATTTTATTGAAATTTCATGTGAAAGACACACACTTAAGTGACACACAATCGTGAAGTGAAATTAAATTAATACATGATTTAGATTTTTTTTTTTTATGAATAAAATCTGAAAAGTGGGATGTGCTTAAGTACCGGCCCCCGTTCCATTTAGTGCGTCCAGTTGCCTTCAGAAGTTTCCTGATGATTTCTGAATGATCACATGTTGACCCAATGACTAGATAGAGCCGACCTGTGTGTGATCTAATGTCAGTTCAAATACAGCTGCTCTGTGATGGTCTCAGAGGTCTAAGAGACTATTGTGGAGCAGACAGCATCATGAAGTCCAGACAGGTCTGGGATAAAGTTATTGAGAAGAATAAAGCTGGGTTAGGCTATAAAAAGAGTTTCAAAGCTTTGAACATCTTGAACAAGTACAGTTAAATACACCATCCAGGAATGGAAAGAGTATGACATCACTGCAAACCTACCAAGACCCGGCCGTCCTCCTAAACTTACTGACCGAACAAGGAGAGCACTGACCAGAGCTGTTACCTAGAAGCCTCTGATGACCCTGGATGACCTGCAGAGAGCCTCAGCTCAGGTGGGGGAAACTGTCCACAGGACAACTATTAGTCGTACACTGCACAAATCTGGCCTTTATGGAAGAGGGGCATTTTTAAAAGAAAACCATTAGAAGTCCCGTTTTCTGTTTGCCAGAATCCACCATGTGGCCCGGACCTGTCTGGTGTGTTCTTGGACTTCATGATGCTGTCTGCTCCACAATAGTCTCTGAACAGACCTCTGAGACCATCACAGAGCAGCTGTAGGTAGGCTCTATTTAGTCTTTGGGTCAACATGTGATCATTCAGAAATCATCAGGAAACTTCTGAAGGCAACTGGTATGCACATCCCACTTTTCAGTTTTTTATTCGTAAAAAAAAAAATTAGAAATCGAAAAAGTTACGGGGGGCCGATACTTTTGCACAGCACTGTATGTGTGTGTGACCTTGACGAGAGTGGGACCAGTCCTAGCTTTCAAATGAGGCGTTACCGTGGCCTATAGGCTGTACGCTACAGTCGAGAAGCTTTTAGATTTGGGTAAAGCTGAACTGGACAAAATGGGCTGGGTTAAGGTTCAGTAAGAGGTTAAATTGATCACATTTTGCATAAAGCCCTAAGATAACTAAAGAACCCCAAAGAACAGCCCCACATTCGGACTGGGACGTGAGTCTGGGACGTTCTGGCCTTGAGCCTCTCTCTCTCAGACATTGTGACTTTGGCTGATCAAAACGCTGTGTGTTTCCGTGACAACAGGACCAGTTCTGTTTCAGCCCAAAGAGAGTGTTCGGGACAAAAGAGTCTGAAAAAGTGCTTCAGAAAATAGAGTTCTGGTCCCCATCTCCCCTCCTCTGGTTGGTCTCCTGAGGGCACCGGCGCTGCACCAGGGCCCTCAGGCGGCCTGTCAGCTGACCCTGTAGTCCAGCGAGTGCTCCATGTGGTCCGTCCAGCTCCGAAACGGGTCCAGCAGGATCCGGAAGCATCGAACGATCAGCAGAGCCAGGACCAAGACCAGGACCAGGACCAGGACGAGGGCCGCCCTCTGCTCCAGGCCCATCTCAGCTCCCGGACCCGCCCCCGGACCGGGGCCCGGGTCAGGGCCGGGACTCAGCGGGACGTAAGGCGCCGGGGACGAGAAGGTGGAGCTGAAGACCACGTCGGACATCTTGGATTCACCTGAAGAGGAAGGAACAGGACAGTCAGGAAACCAGGACTAAACCAGCAAAGAACTTGAAGGTCTGTGTTCTCCAGGCTCTTCACACAGCGCTCCCGTTCTGAAGCGCAGACAGGATTGGATCACCGCCAGTTATTTTTAGCTTGAACATATTTTTAGAAACCTTTGTGGAGCTTGTTCTATTTTCATGTGACTTTGAACAAAAGAAGCCGCAGAGATCCTCACAAACATTTGAAGAGCGCCGACGGGGCAGGAGGTAAAAACTATGTGTGGGATGGTCTGCGTCAGAGGTTCTCAACGGGTGGGTCGCAAAAAATACAACAATGCTGTGGGTCGTATTATATTCAACTACATTGAATATTACTAACCCTTTCATTTATGGTCGTTTTCACCGTTTGATCCTTGGAAAAATGAATGTCGAGGCATTTCATACACAAGGCAACTCAATGCGCTTCACTGTGCATATGTTTGAAAACATAAAAACACAAAAGTGCTATTGAATCATCAACAATATTTTAACAATACTTCCACAAAAATGCAGATTTATTCAGCCTGTGTATGCTTTTCATCAATAATTTTAAATCAATCAATAGTTTTGTATAGCTCAATATCACAATGGGAGTTGCCTCACAGGACTGTAAAAACATTAAAATAATGAAACAAAACAGTAAACAACACCCCGAGGGAGAAAAGGAAACCTTGGGGAGAACCACAGAAAGAGAGATCCACTCCCATGGACGGACAGGCTATAGAGACCCGGGGCCGATGGAGTCCCTCAGCAGACAGGCCAAGATCACAGAAGCCTGTGGACGAGATTTGCAAAATATATGGGAATTAACAGGAATATATTGGAATTAATGGGAATTAACGGGAAATAACAACTCAAGGTCGTTTCTTTGCAGACAGATATGAACTGATGGTGATACAGTATTCACATACGACAGTGTTTTAGGTTTGGCCGATACAGAGGAGCTTTTGGAAATGGAACAAACTCATTCCATGTTTGTATCCATCTTGTGCATATTCAGGTTTGTGAGGTATTACAATATTATATTGTTTTAAAAGTGTATAGTTTAGGTCTATTCTGTTTAATGCAGCTCTGTGTCAGACACAGGCCCCGCCCACTCCTTGTTTTTTATAGCGCTTTTCTGGACACTCAAAGATGCTTTTACATCGCATTATTCATTCACTTCATACTCAGTGGTGGTCAGCTACTATTGAAGCCACAGCTGCCCTGGCTTAGACTGATGGAAGTGAGGCAACGAGTCTGTGCCATTGGCCCCTCCGACCACCACCAACCCCTCACTCAGTACATTCACCCAGGCTTTCCATCCAAGTACCGACCAGGCCCTTCCTGCTTGGCTGCAGATCTGATGGGATCAGGCAGAGTGAAGGCGGGATGGTATTGGTCAGTCATGATCTGAGTGACAGGGGAATTTAACCAATCACAGAGTGCGATTAAACAAAATCATGTCCCACCACCCATTAGAAACAGAATGCCAGATGAGGGCCAGACTGGTGTGTTTAAGACACCAAGGACTAAACTGTTATTGTAGCAATCACATTATTATTTAAGTATGAATAGGGTAGGAGTAAATAAGCTTGTCTTCGTCCCACTCCTTTTCGAGCTAGAATGTTACTTTTATTTTTGTCTGTGTCTGTGCGGCTCGAAATAAAATATTCAAATCAATGCATCACAGACCCTGTGCGAAGTAAATAGGGAATTGAACGTTCCCTAGACATGTGGCCTGCTGCAAAAAGTCTCAGCAAGAAGCTGCGTCGAGAAAGTAATTATTGTCTATGTACTGTTAAAAATGTGATTTGAATTTGAATTGATCATTGTCACGCCTAAAACCAAACATTCTACTTGTGGACCATGAGCAGGTGGGAACTAAGAAGAAGCATTAGGAAATCCTCGTGTGGACAAAGGACACAGTTAACCTGTTCTGGTATTGCAGCAAACACGCACAACCTGAGGAACATTTCAAGGTATTTCGCACTAACATATTTTCATGTGTCTTGCTGCTTTTCTTGAGTACTTTTTACCCTTTTCATTTTGGGGGCAGATGATGTGGTCTGGAGTAATACATCATGTTTGCAGTAAACCCACTTGGGCGACTGGAAGCTGTGGACATGGCCCACTTGCTGAAGAGAGTCGGGATAAGCCTTGGATCTAGCCAGGTCGTTTCCTCTTACAGGGGCAGGTTCTGAAGCTCACCGGGTGCTGACACAAATGGTGTTTGACCTGACTGACTTTATTTCTTTAAAAAACTTTTAATCCACTTGAGCAGGAGTCTTCACCCAGTAGCTCATAAGTTACCACTAGCGGTCCAGTTTTTCCCATGAGCACCCACCCCAACGGTTTCAACATACCTAAGCTTGATGAGTAATCTGTATTATGGTTTTGGCAAAATGATGCACCAAATGGGAACACACAGAACACATACATCTGCAAAACATGAGTCTTTTCTGATTCAAGTAAAAAACGTCCAAAATCACATCTTGATGAATGCGTCGAAGCGCCTGTCCTACACACTGGACCTTTATAGACTTGCCTCGCTGCCGTAGACTACAATAAACACAACCGACGCAGGAAGGACAGAAAATGCAAGTTACCACTGCAAAAGTTTGTGTAAGCATATTTCTGCTATTCACTCATTATTGCTTTCATTGTCCAGGTACAGAAAGTCTTACAACAAAAAGTCAACATGGAGTGCATACGAAATGAAAGAAAAGAAAACCTACTCCCACACCCCAGAGATTCAGAAGGATATCCTTGCTGTGAGGCTGCATAGTGGTAAAGGCCTTCCCCGTCGGGTGACTATGCACCCTGATGACCCAGGACGTCTGGGTGCACTTGCTCCTGTGCAGCCACCACCCACCCTAGACCTGGTGAGGGCACATGTGTCCCGGGGGGATAATGGGGTTTTATCGTGTGCATAATGTAGCACTCACTGTAAATATTGAACAACAAGGCTTCTTTATAAATGCTTTATCTTCTAAATAAAATGTCACTTGAAATAAAACATTGTCATTGAACAAACGCAAACCATCAAAAACTGTAAAAGTGTCATTTAGACAAGGCGTCGCACTTTGAGTCCAGTGTCCTGTCCCGTGGGGTCACAGCAGCTGGGGATGACCCGTCTGTTGCCCTCACCTAGACGCAGCGCCGGCTCCAGAACAGACTGACTGAGGGTGCATTTTTTGTGGGTTCTCCAGTAGGGATAGAATATCAAAAAGCATCCCAGGTGTCCTCTGGACAACCCTCTGGAGAAGGATGTCTCTCTGTTCCAGCCTCAGTGATTGATTTTTTTCCTAAAACAAACATATTCAGAGGTTGTACTAGTGTGTTACAAGAATACATGTAATATGTGTGTAGTATGTGAGCCATGAGGTAAACTGATATTTCAAGGTAGTATAATGCAGTACAGTACCACACACTTAGTAGCAGGCATACCTGTACCTCAGCCATGCGTCGGTCCTGCAGCCTTCTCTGATCATCAGAAGTCATGTGACCCTCCCCCCCCCCACGACCTCAAACCCCTGCTCCGGTCTTGGGCCTCGCACCACGAGCACCCATGGCTTGAACAGTGAATTCATCAGATGAATGCACCCGCAGTCGCTCATTTCTAACATTCCCCATGGACAGTTTCAGAGCCTCCGCAGACTCTGCGACAGCAATGCTGATTTTGAATCGAAGCCATTGATCGTTTCCAAGCAACACTGAAAGTAACCTGGGTCAGGTCCTGCTCAGAGTCAAAACCACTGACAGAAAGGACCTCCTCACTAAAAAACTACCCGATAGATCACAGACCACAAACAACACAACTTTTTTCTCCACGCAATATGCTCACCTCTCACATCAAACGTATCCTCCTAAAAATTGGGATCTACTCCTGAGTGACCCAGTACCCCAACCAGTTTTTCAGGACCGTCCCCTGTGCACTTTTGGAAGAGCGCCCACATTCAAAAACCACCCTGTAAGGAGCGCCATGCCTTCACAAAAACAAAAACATGTCTGTCTCAAAAACACTTTTAAATGCGGCAGCTCAACCATTGCAGCGATGTAGTTCGGACAGACTCGCTCATGGATGTTCTCAGTGGAGAAGTAACACCACTTTTGTTGTGTACAGACTCCAATGTGGATGTTTTTACATTGACTGGCTGAACATAAGTACACTATACGAACTCAAAATGTACTGTACCCCATGGCCAAACATGAAGCAGGCCACGGCCGCCCCACTTCACCAAGAGCTCTGGTGATGGAAGTTCTTTCACAGAACATGGGCGGTGACAAACTACAACACCTCCTCCACAGGGAGACGTTCTGGATGGACCGCCTCAAAGCCATGTCTCACCCAGGTCTCAATGAGGAAAGAGAATTTTCCCCTTTTCCCCCGGGGCCCCGGTGTGTTTTTCCCTTTATTTTCTATACTGATGTTCTCTATATTGATGATTTTTTCTTTTCTTTTCTTTTTTCTTTCTTTGTAACTATGGTTGGTTACTTCGACTTTTCTGTGATCCTTAATGGCAGTTTTTGGTCACACTCCACACTGTAGAGGTAACTGTGCTCCTCCAGTTCCTTGTCTGTTTGAAGTTTTTTGTGTGTAAAGTATATTGCAGTTTACGCATTGGAGTTTTTAAAAATTTGTTGTAAATATTTATGATTATTTTCAGTGCCCATGTTGCAGCTTTGAAAAATGTCTGGCATTTCATACGTCCTGTGTTTGATCATGTGACCCCCCCTGGTTTAAATGGGGCTCACACACCTGTGATGTTACTTACCCTGATGAAGACTCAGTCGAGTTGAAACGCCTCGGCTCATCCTTTTTACTTCATTATTATTAATTAAATAATTAATAAAATATGATTAAAATATTTTGTAAAGTTTAGTATTAAGCTGGCATGAGCACTGCCCCCCAGTGGATCCAACAGAAAAGACAACAACGGAGTAATAAAATGTCCGCCCAATTCAATTCAAAGCACAGATTACATCAACACAGTTTTATATATAATCACTAAAGCCTAGTATGATAAAAATATGTATAGAAATATTTCCACAGAACACATCCATATATAGAGAGTTTGGGAATGTGATGCCATATTGCAAAGTATTGGGATTAACAGCAATTGTAAACTAATGGAGATTTTAAAAGTTAAAATACAGGCGTTATTGTTCACATTAAAACACTTGGACACCAGAGTGTGTTAGATGCATTTACCAGCAGTAACTCAGCAGCACATGGAGTTGTTCCATGGCATTTTTCTCCACTTTTTTTAGGTAATGTTAGTCATTACCTAAAATGACTAACAGCGGATTGTCTTTTTATCTGCTGTTTGCTACTAAAGGACAACTGAATTTCCCCTCGCTGGGATTAATAAAGTATCTATCTATCTATCTATTGGAAATGTATGCTAAAAGCTGCAAAGATGGCGGATTTCCATGGTGATCTCCTAATTTTAGCAGCACCTTTTCAATAAGGAATGGAAAAAGGGGAGGTGGCACTGCTTCCATATGTACAAACACTATTGCCACCAAACCTATTTTATTTGATCCATTCCCCACTTTTGAGCACCATGCAGTTGTTTTAGTAATCCCCCCATTTTATGTGTCACTATTTACAGACCCCCCAAAAAATGCCCTCTTTTTGTTAATTTGTTTTTATCCCTTTTACATAGCTCTTTTAATATGATTCTTTTAACTGGTGATTTTAATCTACACATAGATAATCTTTTAGACCCTGTTGCTAGGGATTTTTTAAATGTTCTTAATTATATGGATTTTACCCAACACGTCACACAGCGAACTCACGACAGAGGACACAGTCTGGACCTGGTCATCACGTATGGCCTGTCCACAGCTGTGTCTTCTGTTTCTGACCATTACTGTGTGTTTTTTAATATCACCAGTTTTACCCAGCGGGAGACCTCGGTAAGAGCTGTGAGGAAACGTCATCTCACCCCTGAAGTGGCTGCAAATTTTATTGATGTTTTAGAGAAATATTCTCCTATTGTTCTACCTGCCCCCTGTGATTTTATTATTGAAAAACTCAAGTCAGCGCTTGATTCTATCGCTCCTTTAAAATCCAAGAAACTCCCCACAAAACCAATTACTCCATGGAGGAATGAGGAAATCAAACGACTCAAAAGACAATGCAGGGTGGCAGAGAGAAAATGGAGAAAAAACAAAATTACCATAAACTACCAAATCTTCCGTGAACAACAATCAACCTACAATAACACAGTAAGAAACACAAGAAACAACTACTTCTCAAAAATGATCAACAATAATAAAAACAATCCCAAGGTACTCTTCTCTACAATAGAACATCTAATCAATCCTGATTTTAACAAGACCAATTTTACTCAGAGTGACTCCCTTTGTGAGGCGTTTGCAGACCACTTCAGGGGAAAGATAGACACTATCAGATGTAATATTTGATCTACTCAAAATAACACGGTTCTAAATGCATCTGGTTGTCTACTTGTTCCAGAGGAAACACTGCACAGTTTTGTCCAGGTTAATGCTGAGATGATAAAGTTTTCTCCTCAAGGAGGCCCACCACATGTCCTTTAGACCCGGCCCACCACATGTCCTTTAGACCCGGCCCACCACATGTCCTTTAGACCCGGCCCACCACATGTCCTTTAGACCCAGTCCACCACATGTCCTTTAGACCCGGCCCACCACATGTCCTTTAGACCCGGTCCCAACCCCGTTTTTTAAAACATTGTATGAATCCTTTAAAGATGATGAATTGCTCTCTTCAGACGGGGGTCTTCCCTGCTGCCTTTAAGGGGGCGGTGGTGAGGCCTCTGCTGAAGAAGAGCAATTTGGACCGTAATGATTTTAACAACTTTAGACCGGTATCCAACTTACCATTTTTAAGCAAAATCTTAGAAAAACTTGTTTTTACCCAACTTAGCGACTTTATAAATGCACATAACGTCCTTGAGAAATTCCAGTCTGGCTTTAGGGTAAACCACAGCTCAGAGACGGCACTTTTAAAGATTTTAAACGATTTTAGATTAAATTATGACTCACAGAAGGTCACAGTGTTGGTTCTACTGGATCTGAGCGCTGCCTTTGATACAGTCGACCAGACTATTCTTTTAACTCGTTTAAAACACATCGGCCTCTCTGGTGCTGTCCACAAATGGTTTACATCCTACCTCACAGACAGGACATTCATGACGAGTGTGGATACTTGCTCCTCCAAGGTCCATAAAATTACATGTGGTGTGCCCCAGGGTTCGATTTTAGGCCCAGTGCTTTTTAACCTGTATATGCTCCCTCTTGGTGATGTCCTCAGGAGACATGGAGTCAACTTTCATAGTTACGCTGATGATACACAGTTGTACATCTCCATGTCTCCTGAGGACACCAGGCCAATGGATGCACTTTTTAACTGCATTTTAGATCAAATCCTGGATGGCAGAAAACTCAGGACCGCAGAGAACGTTCATGTATTTAAGAGCAGGCTCAAGACCCACCTTTTTAGCTTAGCTTTTAACTAATATTTACTTATATTAACTTTATGGTTTTAGTTCTATTATTTGTTTAGTTTCCCCCTTTTTATTCTGTGCTATTTCACACACAGTTTTAGCTGTTTTTAATTTATCTCTTATTATTTTTTTTTATGTGTGTGTGTGTGTGTGTGTATATATATATATATATTTTATATTTATTTTTGTATTTATTTTTTATGTTCTCCTAGTGGTTCCTCTGAGGGAGCCCTCTGCCCCGGGAGTGCTGGTTGGCTGTGGCCGTGCGGGCGCTCTCCTGGGGGTGCCTGGATGGAGGTAGGACGTCTCTCCTACACCTCCTCCGGGCCCCCTGGGTTGGCGCTCTGTGGCTGTGGCCGATGGGCTGCTCCTGGTGCAGACGGCTCCTTGGATGATGTTTCCTCTTTCGGTCCATCTGTACTCAGCCTTACATACTCAACTCTATGTCCATTTTTATTTAAGACTTTTAACTGCTGGCTGTCTGTACGTATGTGTGTCTGTGTGTCTGTGTGTGCGGGTGGGGTGGTGGGTGGTGGGGTTGTAGTTATTTCTGTATATTTGCTGGTGGGGACGATTTTAATGATTTTTATGCACTGTAAAGCACTTTGTGTTACATTTTGTATGAAAAGCGCTTTATAAATAAAGTTTGATTTGATTTGTAGTTTGGTAGAGGATAAATCTCAGTCATTTCAAACACATCGGCACGGTGGTGCACCGATTAGCACTCATGCTTCACAGCTAGAAGGTCCCAGGTTTGATTCCCACCTGGACGGGGCCTTTCTGTGTGGATCTTCAATGGTACTATACAGAGTTTAAAAATGTTAAAATTAAGTATTTTCCAACCCCTACATGTTCCAGCCATGTGTAGAATGAGCCCAGACCTGTTCACCACAACTGCCTCTAAAATCCTGCACTGTCACTCGAAAAGGTGTTAATGCGGTGCTGTACTTGAGTCATCTTCTGTACTCGGTAGTTGAGGTCTTCTGCGTGTCTGTTGCTCGGGCCTAATAATAATGGAAACAGGTTTTCGGGCATTTTTTGCCATTTTATTTCTCCCAAACGACATTACTCAGAGTGATGCCTTTTTGGTATGTTGATCCCCATGACGGGGAAGGCCTGTCTGATTATTTTTACAACTCCATACCATCCCGATTTTTTAATTAGAATTTTTCAAGAAAAAACCTTGAAGTCATTTTTGGCGATAGTGCTGCGTTTGCACACGGTTAGGTCCAGCTCGAGAATGTGCACCTGCGCCGTATTAGGTCCGTTCCAATCCCACAAAGTCTGTGAAAGATATGAGACTTTGAATTTTGTAGAAAATGGCCTCTGAGTTGCGGCCTTGTCATGACCACGCCCAATAATATTTCCAAAATTGAAATGAGGATTTGGAAAGCCACATGGGTCTGGGACATTTTGGGCAAAAATTGAAGCTTTTGATTGAAAACTCGGGGATCAGGGGTCATAAATTCAACAGGTACGATTTTGAATGTTCGAGGTTTGGGCCAAGATGGCCGACTTCCTGTAGAGTTTAGGGCGGGGTCATAATATATTTTTTTTTACATGTCCTGACGTGGTCTATGTCCCTGGCCAGTGTCACCTTTGTACCATGACATTTTTTGCAACCGGGCTCTCATTGACTCAATGTAAACTGCCTGTTTGAGGGGGCGCCACTGAGCCATCTTTTATTATTTTCTCTTGCGAACGCCACCCAAAATTAGACCTCCCGGAGCACTACTTTCTGATCCCTGTTACTTGTGTATCGGTCCACATTTGCCATGTGAATTCTTGCATTTTCCATCCCCATTGATGATTTGAATTAGTCCCTCACGGCACACGTGTCCGTTGCACTTTACATTTCAAAGAAACCTCAAAGTGCCACAACAGTGCTACAAAGGGCTCCATATTGCAAATGGAGCTGACTGGGTTGAAATGGAGAATCAGAGTTGTCCTGTTACCTCGTTACAAGCATTGATTTATTCTTCTTTACTCCCAAAGTCAAAGGTCTCGTCGTCTTTCACACTTTCAAAATGTGGCATCAAATTAGAAAACATTTTAAATGGCAAGATATTTCAGTATTAACCCCTGATTAACCATGAGTTCAACCCAGCACTTCGTGAAGTTGCTGTTCTTCAGTGGAAAGTCAAAGGAATACATTCAAAACAGGATTTGTTTATTGAAATGTGTTTGCGTCTTTTTATCAGTTGCGTCAGAAATATCAAGTTGTTAATGCAGAATATTTACAAATCCGTAGTTTTGTTAAGTCAATGTTCCCATCGTTTTCCCGTCAGTCTCCAAGTTCAGACAATGTACTTAAAAAAAAATCAGTTGAAAAAAGGTTCCGTTTGTAAAAGATGTAACGAACTGTCAGATATGGAATAATCACCTAAAAGAAGCTTTGCAACAGGACATTGGAAAAAACATCACTGCATCTCAGTGGACTAAAGCTCAAGACAACGTCCACTCATCTTCAGTCTCGTCATGGACCGCTCCAGTTCAAAGTTCTGCACAGGCTACACCTCTCCAAAGTACGGCTTTCCAGACACAGGAACAGGCTTCACTAGCTCTCACTTTTTGGAAGTGCCCTAACATAACAGCATAGTGGACTAACATTTTCAAATTGATGTCTGGTGTTTGTGGAACACAGTTACACCCTGACCCTGTGCTTGCACTTTTTGGAATACCTCCAGTAACTACTAATCTTATTAACAAGCAGAAAACTATTTAAAAAAAAGTGGAGCTATTGAGAAGACTGATATAACTAAAACTGAAATAAAAAAAAATTAATTTGAATTAAAAGGGAAGGTATACATTTTTCATTCAATATGGGATCTGTTTTTGAGGTACTTCAATGAAGCAGGCAAGTGAATGAATATGGAAGAGAGAAAATACACACACAAAAAACAGCTTCATCTGCCCCATTAATATAATAGATCTAGGCTAAAATTCACACAACTTTATTATGTACAGCAATAGGTGCAAGTCTGCGAAAGGGTTTTGTAGCTTCATGTTTTTTCAGCCTCGTCACATGACCTCGTTAGGAGGTCACCTGACTTTTCTGCTGCACAATCCAAGCCTCATTCTGAATCAGACAAACTTAGGGCCACAATAAATGACCCGTCCACTGAGAAGATCTGGTAGAGTCACACATGTTTATATATTTATATATCCATGATTTAGTCCTGGTCTGGTCCGTCTGGTACTGGTTCAGTCTGGTCCTGTCCCAGTCCGGTCCTGATTTGGTCCTGGTCTGGTCCTGGTCTGGTACTGGTTCAGTCTGGTCCGGTCCCAGTCCAGTCCTGGTTTGGTCCTGGTCTGGTCCTGGTCTGGTGCTGGTCTGGTCCTGGTTCAGTCTGGTCCGGTCCTGGTTTGGTCCTGGTTTGGTCCTGGTTTGGTCCTGGTTCAGTCTGGTCCAGTCCTGGTTTGGTCTGGTCCTGGTCCGGTTCTGGTCTGGTCCTGGTCTGGTGCTGGTCTGGTCCTGGTCTTGCCCATGTCCTGGCTCAGACGCCCAAACACACAGCAGGTACTCACCAAGTGGAGCGGTTTGGTCCTGAGGCTGAGCTGTTGAAGATCTGAGGAGAAGAGGCGTGTTGTGGTGCTGCTTGGTGCTGAATCTGCGTCGCCGTGGAAACCCGTCTCCATGGCAACGTCACAGGTTTCTGCTCTGATTGGTCCAGACTGAAGACACCTGTTTGTAAAAGGTGGATATTGATTTAAAGAAGAAGTAAATACCCGCACAGAAAAGCAACAGAGGCTTCCTGATCATCGACCGTGGGCTGAGATGTAAAAGGAGATCACTCACAAACCACTATTAACCACAACAGGCTGTTGTTTCCATCTTTGACCGTTTCAAAATAACTTTAATGTAAAAAAAATGTAAAGGCCAGAGCAAAGGTTTGGCTCCAGCAGAATAAATTCCTGCTTGTAGCCTCCAAACTTGGCTTTTTTTTAGACAATTACATCTGTATGAGCACTTGCTGGAAGCATCCTAAATCGCAACTAGAAAAATGGCAGCCCTTGCATCAAAAGGTTTGCCCATACCTGTGTTAGAGCCGTATGACCCATCTCGGGCCCTGAGAACTTCAGGAAGGGGTCTCCTGGTGGTTCCCAGAGTCAGGATTAAACACGGTGAGGCAAAAGCAGTCTTCATGAGGCCTCAGACTCCGGCTGAAAACAGCTCTTTTATTCTATTTTATCTGCACTCTTGCCTTTTACAGTAATTAATAAATGTTTATGTTGATGTTGTATGGATTGATTTGATCTGCTTTCTTGTGATTTTATGTGAATTGCCTTATGTATGTTGTTCTACAAATAAACTTGCCTTGCCTATATCCACAGATTTTCAATGATGGCTAGGTCAGTTTTGAACACATTTTGTACTTTTTGCTGTTTTTATCTAAGGACACGCGCTGCACATTAGCTTCTGCTAAAAACACTATGATGATATAAGACTTTCTTTACAGTTTGTCTGCATTTATGTATCTCACCCGCAAAACCCTACGCACCCATCACACAGTCTCTTCAAGGTAATGCCTTCAGGGAGGAGACTGCGGAATCCACGGGCCAGGTCCAGTCGACTGAAGAACAGTTTCATACACCAGGCCATCAGGAAGCTGAACTCCCTGCCCTCCCTTCCAACCCTCACTCCCCGTCTCCCCGTTCCACAATCAAGGATGTGAGAAATATAATTTTAAATCATTCACATGGTTTGACAAATAAAAACTCCTTGAATCTGTCCCTATCAAATAAACCAAATTAATATGTTTTAACCTCTTATCCCCCGTCTGAACTGAGTGCCTGAATTTTCTCCAGAATCAGAATCAGAATCAGAATCGTTTTTATTGTCATGGTTTGAGAACAGGTTCACAAACTAGGAATTTTTCTCGGTGCAAATGTGCGACATGAAACATATAACACAGAGTTAAGATAAAAATAAGATAAAAAACTTTAAACTATAAGGCTATAGGGGCATGCATATTAAACACAGCCAATTCTAAAAGCTTCTCAACGGAGAATGCGTCATTTGAAAGCTAAAACCTGCAAAACCGATCGTAACTTTTTTTTTGTCACGTTGTCACTGCAGTTGTCTCACATTTTTGCGAGTGTTTTTTGTTGGGTTTTCGTCTCTTTTTTGTCACTTTTTGTTGCGTTTTTATTCTCGTTTTCGTGGCGGGGGTTAAGGGGTTATTAACCTCAGTAGTTTGGTAGATAGACAGACTTCTTTGTGTGCGCGTGTTTCTTTTTTCGATAGCGACCACAGACTGCACTTCGCTGCCTGGACACAAGATGGCGCCGCTGCTCCGTTCAAACCAAACCCGAGCTCCGGAAGTGCGCTACACTTCAGCACCGGAAACGCTCATTTTCTCCAACTTCACCGTTTTTAAGGCGAACCGCGGCGCTCTCCTCTTCTGTCAGCTCGCAGCCAGGACAGCAGCACACGCCTCTTCCCTCCGCCGACAGTGAACCGTTATTTACCCCCAGTTTAGCCTCGTTCCCCCCGTAGGCTAACCTCGTAGCTAGCGCAGACAGGTCCTCGTCTGTTTACGGAGCGAGAGCAGAAGTAGCGGCCGGTCGTCGGTGTGAAAACAGGGGGGGGGAATGTGCATAATGCGGTCGAAGCTTCGGGAGATGGTTCGGGTGAGGCTGGATGCGGCGGCGGAGGAGATCTTTGAGCTTTTTGAGAGGATTCTGGCGGAATATGAAGAGGAACTGCGGCGAGCCAGAGAGAAGACGCGGAGAGCCGAGTCTGCCCCCAACACGGAACAGCCAGGTCTGGGGCTTTTTCTTCTTCCTCTTCCAACTTTACAATCTACTGAACAACTCAAACGTCCATTCTGCGTCTGGATTTGATCTGTGGTTCTTGGTAAAGTCTGGATTTGCACTGGTTTCGACACGGTTTCTTTTTAGTCTGAATTTTCGGACTATATTAAGATTTTTTTTAGACCTCGTTTGGTCCCGTGTTTACCCGGTGTAGTCCCACTGTAGTCCAGGTACATCTTAACCTCTGACCCCCTGCCTTAACCGGACCTCTTTTCTCCAGTTAGGCTCAACTCAAAGCTAAAAAGCTTCTTAAAAACAGCGTCAAAAAAGTGGATGAAAATGCAATAAAAATGCGACAAAAAGCACGACCAAAGAGTGATGTAAAAGAGCCATGAAAAATGTGGCTACAAAAAAGTTACGGTCAGTTTTGAAGGTCTTGGCTTTCAAATGGCCTAATCCGTAAAACCCAGTCGAGAAGCTTTTAGATTTGGGTAAAGCTGAACCGGAGAAAATGTGCTCTGTTCAGGTGGAGGGTAAGAGGTTAATAGCGGAGTCCCAGTCCTGGTTTCTTTTGTAGTTGTTGTTGTTGCAGGTTTGCTCACAAGACCTCATTTGGTCCCCAGTTCTGATCGGTTTTCGGCCTGGATTCCTCCTTTTCCACGCTGCTAGTCCTGGTTCAGACCTGATTTACTCTGTAGTCTGTTTGTGCCCTGGTCTGTTCCACAATAATCCGTTCATGCACTAGTTTGCTTCCTGGCCTTTGCTTTCTTCGTTTGGCTTTGGTTTGAGTTTACAATGGAGTCTTTATAAACCTGTCCCCCTCCCTGTAATAACACGAGTAATTCATATTAAACCTGGTTTAGTCCTGATTTCTTTTCTCTCTGTCAGCCCAGACCGTTTTCTTCCTACTTTTGTCAGCTTGGTCTAATTCTGCTTATGTCCTGGCTTAGACTTGTCCTTGTTTTGTCCTGATTTAGTCCTTTCTCTGGGCTCAGTTCTATTCCCATCGCTGGCTCTGGTCTAATTTTAGTTTGAGTGCAGAGTCCTGGTTTAGTAAAAGTTTGACGGCGTTCCCATTTAGCCGTCTGGCTTGACCCGGTCCAGCCTTGGACTCAAAAGCCGGGCGGTGCCATGTTTTACTAATGTCCACTTTAGTTTGAGACTTTAGTCCACTTGTTGTCCTGGTTGTCCAGTTTCCTCTACTCGCTCTATTTTGGCTTTAAAATGGCCAATAACAGTCTGGGAAGGACACGAGTTCAGCGGCTGCCAGAAGAATGTTGTTTAGTCTCTGGATTTTGCGGCTCACCAAATTAAAAACTAAAAATGGTCCAGTCCAAATATAGTCCGCTTTGAACCAGCTCCAGGGAGAGAGACGGAGAGAGTGAGAGGGGGGCAGGGAGCGTCCTATTTTAGGTAATCCCCGACTTAAACCCGCGGAGCAAACGGGACTAAAACCAGGGCTAAACCGGGATTAAGACGGGTCTGAACTGGAACAGGGATAAGCATGCACTAAACCAGGATCAGGACCAAGTCTAGACCTGAAACGTACGTCTGTCTGGGGCGGTTTTTAGGAGACTGTCTTGAAAAGCAATAAAGAAAAACTTAAACGGGTTAGGCCTGTTCAGACCTGAATTGTACAAAACAAAGTGAAATACAAGCCAACATTTGAACTAACGTCTCAATGGCCCTCAAATATTTTGTAGCCTTCATCACTTTTTTTTGTCGCCTTTCTGTGACTCCTGGTGCTTTTTGTAACCGTTTTCAGTCTCATTTACATCTTGTCTCTGTCGCTGTTTTGATGCTTTTTTCTTTTCCTCAAGAATCTTTTTGTTTTGGGTAAAGAAGAAAATGTGCTCGGTTAAAAGGTTAAAGTGCCGTATGCTGAAAATACAGTCAATTTCTTCCACATTTCCTGGAAGATGCCCCCAATCCCCATGTTAGGGCAGCCATCATTGAACACTGGGTAAGGAGACATTGGGGTTTGACTTTGGGCCTCGATTGGGAGGATAGGAACCTGGATGAGGAATCGGACGAGAATCGGCCCATCACAACTGTTGAAGTGTTGAATTCTGAAGGGAGTGTGTTTATAAAATAACATAAAGCTTTTAAAATGTGCTCTATTTTTGATGTTATGAACTATTGTTTTCTTCTGAATTGTTGGGAGTCATTTTTTCATTAATTCTGAATCTTGCCTACCCCGGTTTATGGGTTTTGAAAACCCAGTAAACAGCTTTTTACTGACCCGAGGAGAGCAGCTCCTCACCGACCTGAGAGGTTAGGGACGGACATTGAGAATTAGCTTTGGCTAAAATGTTGTATGTAACATGAGCTTATGTGACATACTTGTCCCTTTTCAAATAAACTTAAAAAAAAAAAAAAACGCCCCGAGGAGAGCAGCCAGGTAAAGGCTTCTCCACTTTAGTCCAAATGGTTTAGTTTGAAAGAAACCGTCGTCCATGACTTGATGGATATAAAGCCTCATGAAAGTTTGTGATCCTCGTTTCCTGATAAGTCCATAAGCGATTTCAAAGGTTCCTCGGCGGTGTAGTAGCAAACGGCAAAGCATCAAGTGCTATTTCTCCACTGTAAACTCACGGTCACATTATCTAGGTCATTTATTTTTTTCTGCGTGCCGGGTCGGCAAACTGAGGGTTTAATTTACATGGGGTCGTGTTGGGGTCCGCGCATCACTGTAGACTATCTGAAACTGGACCAGAGCACTAACGTCTGTCCTGTCTCCTGCAGTGGTCCAGCCGCCTCGTCTGCCCGAAGTTCATCCCGACGCCTCCAAACCAGTGGACCTCGTGATCAAACAGGAGCCGGTCGAAAGCGAGGAGGAAATCGAGCAGATCACGGTCCCAGGCCTGCTCTTGAAGAGCGACAGCTTGGAGGAGCCAGCAGAGGCGCTCTCCCCACAGCTAGCCAACGCTTCACACGGCGCTCCAGAGGCCATCGATCTGACCGCGGCCGAGGGCGGGGCCAGGAAGAAGCCACACGCCTGCCCCATCTGTGGGAAGAGCTACAGCTGGAAGTCCCACCTGGAGATCCACCTCCGAGTGCACACCGGGGAGAAACCCTTCGGCTGCACCGTCTGCGGCAAACGGTTCACCAAAAAGATGTACCTGGTCATCCACCTGCGGCGCCACACGGGGGAGAAGCCCTACAGCTGCTCCATCTGCCAGGACCGCTTCATCTCAAAGGTACGGGACATCTTTCTGTGTTTGGATTAGGCGTGGACTCGTGATTAAGCCTCTGCTTACCTCAGGGCCTTTCTCTGTGCTTTGACATTTTTACTGTGTTTACTGGACGTTGCCTCAGGATCATCAGTTTCTTAAATTAGCTTTCAAGGGCTGAAATAAAAAAACAACACTTTTCACCCTAAGGCCTGAAAAGTGGCCTACTTTTAACGGCCATAAAATCACTACGTGACCTCTTTTCTACTTTAAAAACCGGCTTGACTGAAACCAGTGCATTTTATGTAACAATTTAATAATTTCACCAACTTGAGATAAGATGAGCCTTTATTGATCTCTCAATGGAGAAATTCACCTGTTACATCCAGCTCTCAGAAACACTCACGGGGCTTAAAGTATTCCGGCCGGGGGGGAAATCCAGCTTGAGGGCAGGTCCGGCCTCTGGCGCATCCTCGCTCTTGCGTGGTTCCTCTGACACCACAACAGTGGCTACAGCAGCTAGTGTTAACGCTTATTTACAACTTTAGACATGTAAAAGAAGCGGCGATGGGGCAGGGCAGGTGAAGACGGGCCTGGGGTTATGGATTATGCAAAACAAGTTTAGCCAAATGAACGCTAATGATCGACCGGACGAGTGAGACTCATCGGATAAAGAGACGAAGACAAAGGTTTTATCCAGTCACTGACCGATGGGACACACCTTTCATCATCCCGAAGACTTCACTGAGGAGCGAGGGAGGGGGACAGCGCACATGGGGCGCAGTTACAGTGTGCACATTTCTCGTTGCACAAATACACTTTGTAGATGAAATATGTGCAATAGTGCATGGACAAAGAGAGTCTCTGTGTGTGGATAACGCAGCAGCAGTTTCCCTGTGGCGGGACGCGAGTAGATGCTATGCACGGGCTGAATTACGATCTTGTCAAGACAAATCTGATTGGCCAATATGCATTGAAAATAATTTAAAAATAAATGTTCTTACTATTAAAATGATCCCTCTCTTCATCCTTCACCCAAACTAGGCTTTAGGCTTACAATGTTGTGGAACAGAATGAAACGGCTATTCATAAGCTATCATTTTATTGTCATTGCAATCTTTCAAGCTTCGCCACCAGGGGGTGCTGCAGCACCTGCCGCACCCCCACTTCCGGCACTCTTGTATACAAGCTGTGCACACGGTGAGACGGAAAGACCCGCGGTGTAAAACATTAAGAACTTGCTTATTCTCAGAAACCCCCCCCAGCTGCTGCCGCTAACCTGCTGTAAAAACCTGCACAGAGCCTCACACTGTTCTTTATTCACAAATACAAGTACTTTTTAGTCTGGGTTTACACCGGACCTAGTTTAGTCTGGGTTTAGACCGGACCTAGTTTAGTCTGGGTTTAGACCGGACCTAGTTTAGTCTGACCTGGTTTGATTCAAATGATTTAGAAAAATCCTGCACATTAAACTCTTAAATACTTTTACTTTTTACTTATAAAGTACATTTTACAATGCATACTTTTACTCAAGTAAAACTGTTATCGGATACTTTTACTTAAGTACATTTTTGGTCCTGTATCTGCACTTTTATTTAAGTAAGAATATGGAGTACTAGGGCTGCACGTTTTCAAGTTTTTCATTAACCGTTATTGAGGTCCTTAGCGGTTAATACTCGGTTAACCATTAGTGTGCACACTAACCAGCGCTCTGGCGGTCTCTGGTGGTGCAAAAACGTATTACAAATATTTTCAATGGCACGGTAAATTATACACACCAGTTAACCGAGCAAAATGCACAATTTTTAAAGGTTAATCGGTTAACCATGGACACCCCTAGATCGCACACATGTGTGCGCGTTCTCACGTGCACGTCGGTGAGAGCCGGTGTTGACCATAGACTGACCCACTGGACACAAGCTGTGGCTCTAGGTCATTATTTTACAGCACTACGTTTTCATTTGGGCTCAGTCCCAGAGTTACAGCCTGATTAACAAAACATGTTTGAGACTTAATCCTTTAAGATCATTTAGAAAATATTTACTTGTATTTATTCTGGTCTATACTTTATTTGCCCTGTAGCTTTAACAATTTTATGATCAACAAAATGGGTTCCATTCAATTTAAACAAAAATCATAAGTAATTAGTAGCACTCGGGATCTACTTTTGTCACGATCCGATGCGTATCTTGATACTCGGAGGATCTGATGCGCATTGTGATACAGGAAGTAATTATGATAGTAATATATTTACCTTTTAAACGGTGTCCAAAGTGTATAGACGTAAGCCATTTGACATTTATCGAAGTTACGGTGTAAAAGTGCATTAACACAAAATATAACAATGTGCTGTGTAACTGTTACTGAAAACAAAACCGTGCGGAATAAAAATGCAATCCAATATTTTGGAAAAAAAAATATTGGAAAAAAGGAAACTGGAGCTGTCCTTTTGAACCCAAGTTTCAGTTCTTTTCTCGTTTTGGGCTGAGTGATGTATTGTAGTCTCCCCTCTCAGGAACAGTGCACTAACCCCGCCCCCTGTGTGCTTCAGGACAGTGTGATGAAGCACATGACGGTCGTCCACCCGAACCTGTGTGGGGCCAGGAACCGGCCCAAACACTGCTGCTCCGAGTGTGGGAAAGGCTTCACGTCGCGCTCCCACCTGGAGATGCACCTGCGGGTCCACACCGGAGAGAAGCCCTTCCAGTGCCCCGAGTGCGGAAAGCGCTTCACCCAGAAGGCCACCATGCTCGGTAAATCCGGCCCCTCACTATGTTGCATAGTGAGAGGTCGTTCCAATCAGGAGCGAGCCTGGCTAGTAAGCCACTCCTGCTCTTTGTTCCTGTTCCAAAGCAGCCATTCCACTCTCCAAACAGTTTGTATCGCAATCGCAGAACACGGTGTCACAAATCTGAATGTAATGCTACTTAATAAGAAAGTCCCTGTGGCATGCTTTTCTGTTTGCTCAACTTCTTTTAACCTCTTAACCCCCACCGGAACCAAGCACATTTTCTCTAGTTTGGCTTTACCCAAATCTAAAAGCTTATTGTCATACAGCAACAAAAATGAGCTGAGGAAAAGGATGAAAACCCAACAGAAGAGCAACAAAAAAGCGCTGTAAAGAATTTGCGACAACACGCAAGGAAAAAGATCTGTTTGGATGAGTTTTGGAGGTTTTGGCTTTCAAATGAGGCATTACACTGGCTGTAACCTTTTAGATTTGGGTAAAGCTGATCTGGAGAAAATGTGCTCCGTTAAAGGGATATTTCAGGATTTTTGACACCGGGCCTTATTTATCCAGTTATCCAGAGTGTTGTTGATTTCTGGAGATAGACATTTTTTCAAATTCATGCAGTCCTTTTGTATTTGAAGAGTCTAGTGGTGCCAGGCTAGTGCATTTCTACGGTATCCTGCGTTAAAAACATTCAAATCACTTCCAACGCCAGACTACTGATATAAATGTTTGTGTCAATAGAATAATTGTAACCATTTTGAATGTAAAATAACTTGTATTTGAGCCGCATCAGCTTCGTGGTTGTAAGCTACGCTGCGGCGGAGTGATCTGCTAGAAAACAGTCCCCAAAATGCGATAATTCATGTGATGCAAGGTCAGTTATTTAAAAAAAATAATATTCTATTGATACAGACATTTATCTCGGTAGTCTGGCGTAAGTGATTTGCCTCAAGTGGAGCGGGTCAGACTGTTTTTAATGCAGGCTAGCTGGTACCGTAGAAATGCACTAGCCTAGCACTAGCTAGCGCCCCTAAACTCTTCAAATATAAGGACTGCATCAATACAAAAAAACTTGCATTGAAACGGCCTTTGTTCATTCATGTCGACCTGTTGAAATTCTCCTTTGATTCAAAATCTGAAATGAGTTGCGAACGGCTGCTCTTATCGTTACGTTTTTTATTTGTTTATAGTCAGCTGATCGGGGAGGTTAAACAGCAGGGCGAGTTGTAGACGTTCGACTGGGGTACTGCATTAATATCCATGATGTTTTAAAGTGTGTGGTCTGCGATGTGATACTTGTAGCACAACAAAAATGTATCTCCGTATATTTTGTCCTTGGACTATGAGCAACTAAATCTCCTCTTTATGAGCCTCTTCTCTAGTTGCACTTTATGGATCTTTTTCCTCACGTTCTAGTCGTCACTTTTATTTTATTTTTCCCAGCACTTTTTTGTCTCATTTCTGACACTCCTTTTCTGGCTTTTTCTCCGTTGCAATTTTGACGCCTATTATGATATTTTGTTGCGTCTTTTTGCAATTTTGTTTTTACACTTTATTGTTGCATGTTTGTGGCTTTTGTGGCACTTTTGTATGACGTTTTTGTCGCTCTTTAATTTCGTTTTCATCCTCGTTTTCGTTTTGCCGCTTTTTTTTTTAAGCTATTAGATTTGGGTATGAGAAGAATGTCCGGGCCGGATTAATTTTTTTTACTGCAGATATGCATGCGTCATTGAATGTCTCGCGACGCCCTACGTGTTGCTCAACGGTGGACCCCTTTTCAGGCCGTTTGGTTTCATGGTCCTCTTTTTCCTTGAGCTTTTCATAACACCTTTCAGTCTATCTCTCTTTGCTCCTGTCTGCCACTGGGTAGAACGTGAGGTCACAGGTCGACTATTGTAATCACGGCATTTCGTTGCTGGGGAGATTTCACGTACAGGTTTCTTAACAGGCTAAAGCATAACTGGAGAAAATCTGCTCCGTTCGGATGCAGGTTAAAAGGTTAAATCAGAGGTGATAGACTCTCATGCGTTTACTGCAAAGTATCTTGATATAGTTTTCCCTTTACAATGCAATACTCAAATATTATGCAGTTATGCATTTAATTTCTGGTCTGAAACATTTTCCAAGTACCGCCAACTGGGCTGAATGATTTGCGATTTAACTTTTCTTCCCCCATTTACTGTTAATAACTTTTTGTTGCATATAACTAAAATATAGCCTAAACTGAGACAATGTTATTGCTCAAGAAATATTTACAAGTAACTTATTACTTTTTAGTCCTTACAAATCATTTAAAATATAATGAAAAATGGTCCACTTTTGATATAATTGTATACTGTAATATATTTAAGAGGGGTCTGTGATTAATCGTTCAGCCCTACCACTAAGTGCTTGCGTCCTTGATGTGAACATCTGGAGAACCACTGGCCTTAACCTTTGACCCTGGGACTTCTCATTTCCAGGTCACATGACACGGCACACGGGGGAGCGGCCTTTCAGCTGTCCGGTCTGTCAGAAGAGCTTCAGGCAGAAGAACCACGTCCAGAAGCACATGAACATCCACCTGCGGCAGCTCACCCAGGAGCAGCTGCAGGGCATGGAGCAGCTGCCGGGAGCGGGGCAGCTGCACGGGCCGGGGCAGCTACACGGGCCGGGGCAGCCCATGTTCCTGTACCCGCATCAGGAGTACAACAATAATGCTGAGCTCAGGGACCAGAGCCGGGAGTACGCCCCCGCCGTGCACATGTTCAACTACAGCACGTAGAGCCCCCACAGTGCCACATTCAGGAGGAACCACCCGGACAAAGGCATTGGCCTTAGAAAAACCCATAAATAATAAAAGGTTTCTATTGGTGCGTATTTGACCTTTCAGTGACCCCCCCGGCCTGTGGGGGGCCTTTACTTTCCATCCCGAGCGCCTCTAGGACGCTCTAGGATCAGTTGTTTTTTTAGGGTTTCTGGTCGGTTTTCTGGGTGTACTGTATGTGTAACCATGGAGATGTTTCCATCAGCAGTGATGACCTACCAGAAACCTTAAAAACAAGGGTCATAGAGGCCTCCAGGATAGAAAGTTAAGGCACAGCGTTAACCACTTCCACCGCCACCGGATCGCACTAATAGAAAATATATTTTTTATATAATGCACGTGTATTAAAATCTAAACCCGGCTCCATCTATTACTTGGATTTGGTTGTCAATTATTTTGGCGGTTTTGGCCATCTCTCTCAATGTGAAGTTTTCCCTTTTCCATCTGCTGCTTATTCAGTCTCTTTCCTTCTTCCTCAAAAAGGCCAGCCCACACGCTGATACACGGTACATCACACGGAGATTTCCCTGAAGCTCCTCTGTGTTTTACAGTTCTGACGCCTTCATCAAACTCCCATGTTTTTATGTACACTCAACAAAAATATAAACACAACACCTTTGTTTCTGCTCCATTTTTCATGAGTTGGACTTAAAGATCTAAAATCTTTAAGCAGAAGTGCTCACTATCACACATTTGGACTGATTTGTGAACAATGTTTGAGAGAAATGGTAATATTGTGTATCTGGAATGAATTTTAGATCTTTAAGTCCATCTCATGAAAAATGGAGCAGAAACAAAAGTGTTGCGTTTATATTTTTGTTGAGTGTACGTTTTGCTTTTGCACCGGTGTACAGAAGGAGGAATTGCACCCCCTGCTGGCCTTTTAGTAAAGCTGTGTTTTAATCATAGACTGTATACTGTACTTCAAAAATATCAAGACTAAAGCGGTAAAGTGCTTGGACATATTGCTGGACTTTTAATGCTCATTTTATGTTTTGTCGAATTTGAAACTTCGACACAAAACGAAATAATGTCACTAGAAATGTGTTTTTGTTCCTCTATTTTGGTCGAGCAAATGAATGATGTGAACACCTCTTAACCCCTTCCTGATCCGAGCACGTTTTCTCCAGTTTGGCATTACCCAAATCTACAAGCTTCTTGAATAAAGTGTCAAAATGGCAACAAAAAAAATGAGACGGCGAGGATGAAAATGCAACAAAAGAGCGACAAAACTGTGACGACAAAGCATCAAACATTTCCTCCACTTTTCTCTTTCTCCTGAGCTTTGAAGCGTCGCGGTTCGTTTTCTTCAGTTTGAACTGAAGTCTGATCAATAGCAGCAGTATTTGTAGTTACAATGTTTAAACGACATGTGTTAAGATTCAGAAAATCAACCTTCCACTTTGCTGATTTCTAAACTAAATGTTTATTTAATAGTTTTTTTTTGTTGCAGTAAAAATAAAACTTATTTTGTCCTCCGTCTAAATTCAACATTTTCCCTCTACAACATACAAAGGATGAAATCTGAGTTTGCACCGAGGAGGAGCCTTTTTTTTCCTCAATGGACCTTTTTATTGTTCCTGTTAATAAAATGGTCCCCGAGTTCTTAGCCCGAAGTTCAGTCACTGGGTGGTCGACTTTGAAACTTCGACACGGAATACTGGACGCTGGGTTGTGTTTGTTTCTCTCTGGCATTACCCAAATCTGGCTTCTGGAATAAAGTGTCAAAATGGCGACAAAAGTGACACAAAAGCGAGGATGAAAACGCAACAAAAGAGCGACGATAACAAAGCCACCAAAGAATAACAGGAAAGTGACACACAAAAAAAGCAATGAATAGGTGACAAAAACGCCACAAAAGAGCCACAGAAAAGTAACAAAAGAAGCGATGACGAGGTGACGAAAAAGCAATGAATATGCAACAACAGGAGTAAGAGGAGTTTTGTAGGTCTTCTCTTTCAAATGAGGCGAACAACATACAAACCTCAAAAGACGATCTGTAAATAGGAAAAAACAAATCCAGTATTTCATAATAATAGTTTATTTAAGAGCCTAAATCTATGTAGGTTTGGAACCACAATGCCACCTCTCTCACAATAAATCTGACTTATTGAGGTTTCACTTGTGTGGCATTATTAAGATTGCAGTATAAAGTACCATCTCTGGTCATGTGTGCTAATAAAACAAGAAGTCTGAGGGCCGTACTTTGGACATGCCTGGTGTAGACGGAAGTGAGGCCATGTATCTGCGCCATCTGACCAACAACTACATCCAGATCAAGTGCAGGACTAATCTACATGAAGAATGACTCTAAAATAATAATAATGTAGGTCTACCTCCAAAACAGTCTAAAGTTTTAGTCCTAATTTAAAGTAATAGTTTTGCTGACTAACATTTGGCCAAAACTAAATTAAAAGTTGTTTATCAGACTGAGACTATGACTAAAATCATCCAAAGTTCCAATGAGCCTCCGATCATTCACATTCATAGAAACAGGTCGGTGCTTTGTTCATGTGGATGAAGCTTCATAACGCGGAGGACCTTGAATACATATGATTATAATATATCGGTTTCTTATGACATCACGCATAGTTCTGGCGGACATTTTGAATAGCATTATGCAGTACTACAACATGTAACAATATCCATCCATCCATTTTCTTCCACTTGTCCGTTGCCGGGTTGTGGGGGCAGCTGTTGGAGCTGCCCAAATCACATGGCACCAGCCCCTATAGCGCCCCCTGCAGGTGGTGGGTCCACAGAAGGACGGCCTCATGGTTCTAACCGGGCCTGTTGGTCTCTCATAAGGGGCTTCTGAACCGCTCTTTGTCTGACCCGTCACCTAGGACCTGTTTGCCCTGGGAGACCCTACCAGGGGCACAAAGCCCCCGACAACAGAGCTCCAGGATCATTCAGGCACTCAAACCCCCCACCACGTTAAGGTGGCGGTTCCAGGAGGGGTAACGAGTAACAATATCTCGGTATAAATGAAAGACTGATGGACAGTGGCATTTTTATGTACTCGTAATCATTGCTCATGAGGATAACAGTAAAAACACCCCAGCAGGGGTGCCGCCAGAAATTCTGGGCCCTATGGAAACAAAAATTTCTGGGCCCCCCTACATTTTTTACAGATAAAATGTAACCCAATAAACATGCCCTGTATACTTTAAAAAAGATACTTAGCACATTGCATAGTTAAAATGTCTGATGAGTAAAAGCCTACAAAAACAAGAAAAAGCTATGGAAATATGTACTTGTTTACATAAAAGGAGAATATTTATTATCTCAATTGCAAACACAACAGAACATAATGTACACATATTGACATATACTTTACGTGAACAAGCTTTAACTGGGTCCAACTGCTCAATCAGGAAACATCAGCTACAACTAACCCATAATTAAATCAGTCCAAGACTAAAACTAGGCCAAGGGCTCAAAATCAAGACACACCAGGAGTAATGCCAGGCCTAAACCAGTCCAGGACTAAACAAGTACTGAACCAGACATAAACTGTTTGTTATCCAGGTATAACAAAGTTATGTTCAACATCACTTTATAATGGCCCAGCGGCGTGCCTTTCTGCCGGCAAAATCATGTATCAAATCATCAAAGTTCAGCTTTCTTGCCAGTTTGCTTTCAATGGATAGTATGGCAAGGTGACAAAGTCTGTCCTGCAACATAGCAGACCTAAGATAATTTTTAATCAGTTCCAGCTTACTGAATGCTCTCTCGCCACCAGCAACGGTCACAGGCAATGTGCAAAATATTCGCAAAACTATGCAGACCTGCCCAAAAATACTCTGCAGCTGCATCTTGTAAATGCTGTTGAGCAGATCAATTGGTGACAGACACCCTGGGAAAGTGGCCCTATATACAGAGTTGAGGTGTCTGACTTCATCTTCAAATTCACAAGTCAGATCAGTGTTGTATTTTGAAATCAATGGCTGGCATACAGAATGGATTTGATCATCACGTAACTGGCCCTCACTTCACAGAACACACGGCAAACTGTTTTTTGTAATTTTTGAAGCGTGTAGATTACTTTTTGTTTAGTAAAGTTATCATCATGTGGAGAACACAGTAGATAAGACGTGCTTAGAGCTTTCAATCTTCGTGAAGTTTTGCGCTCAGGCTCACCTTGTTTGGCTGAGACCGGGACGGGGGGCGCGGGGGAAGGGAGACGTGGGTGTGCAGCGGCCGCTGAATCTGTGTCTACGAGACATGATAACCCGGAGATAGCAGAGATGTTGTTATTGTTGGATGTAAATCATAATTCAGTAATTATTTGACTAAGCTAGCTAGATAAAAGCAGGTCATGTAGCAACAAAAATAAGTAAGTGAAAGTTTTGGAATACAGGAATAGTGCAAGCTACCTTTGTTTTTGAAAAACTGTGTGACATACTGTCGACTTCGGCGTTCTCAGTCTTCTCTTTCCTTCTTTTCTTTCCGTTTTGATGCCCTGACTTTTGATGTGACATGCCTGCGTGTGTCACTATCTGCACTGCATCATAACAAACGCTAGGCTAACGAGCGTAGCTCGGACAGCGCAGGTGGAATGAACCATTGTGAGGGGGAGGGGTGTGACTTAAACAGTAAATACATTATTTGTTTGTTAAATATTAAATCTATGGTCAAAACGGACAAAATACACATTAAGTGTATGAGGGGCCCTAGCCCATTACACGTATGTATAAAAAAGAGAAAAGAAATAAGAAAAGAAAAAGAGGGTCTGCTCTTCTGGGCCCTTCATCAGCCTGGGCCCTTAGAATCGTCCTAACCTTCCACCCCTTTACGGCGCCCTAGCACCCCAGAGACGCACGTTTATGTGAAATAACCAGCAGACGTAGCAGCTCTGTCTGTCGAGCTACAGCAGGATTTACTAAAGATCTGCTTCACTCCTCACACTAAATTAAGGCGAGGCAAGGGCAAGGCAAGTTCATTTGTAGAGCACAATTCATACACAAGGCAATTCAAAGTGCTTCACAGTTGCATAAAATTATAAGAAAACAGATCAAATCAATCAATAAAACATCAACATAAAAATTAATCAATGACAGTAAAAGGCAAGAGTGCAGATAAAATACTTTCAGTTTTCATATGCTCGGGTAAAAAGAGCTGTTTTCAGCCTGGATTTGAACATTGTCAGAGTTGAGGCCTGTCTCACATCCTCATGAAGACTGTTCCAGATTTTAGCTTTAGCCTCACTGTGTTTAGTCCTGACTCTGGGAACCACCAGGAGACCCCTCCCTGAAGTTCTCAGGGCCCGAGATGGTTCATACGGCTCTAACATGTCAGAGATGGACTTTGGTGCTAAACCATGAAAAGACTTGTACACAAGCAGAGCTGTTTTAAATTCTATTCTCTGAGTGACAGGAAGCCAGTGCAGAGACCGGAGCACTGGACTAATATGGTGGTATTTCCTGGTTCTTGTCAGGACTCGAGCTATGGGGCGCCAAATGTAACATGCCTTATTTCGTGGACAGAATGACTTTTGTGTCACGAAATACATATATTCATTACGAAATCACGTTACGTCGTAACGCCGTTTGTCCACGGAATACACACATCGGTTTGCATTGTGTCCACGAAACACTGAAGAGAGCACATCGTTTCGTGGACCAAATTGACTGGTGGCCTTTTCCTTTCGTGGACATAAGGCTGATGCACTATTCACTGTCGTACACGAAATAAACTTTCGTCATAAAAGTATTGTGATGTGATACAGAAGGCATTCCGTCCACGGAATAGTAACTTCATAACTTACGAAATGCATTCAGTGACACGTGCGTTCATTCCGTGCACGAAATGCATAATGGTATACATTTCGTGAGTCAGCGGTTTACGAAATGAATTATGTGGCACGACAATGTCATTACGTGGACGGAATGCATAATAGAATACATTTCGTGAGTCAGCAGTTTACGAAATGAATTATGTGGCATGATAATGTCATTACGTGGACGAAATGCATAATAGAATCACGAAATCAGTTTTGTGACCTGCTACAATACATTTCGTGAGTCAGCAGTTTACGAAATGAATTATGTGTTACAGTAACTTAATAACTTAAGAACGAAATGCATTCAGTGACATTGCTTGCATTTCGTGGACGAAAGGCTTTTTATAGAATCACAAAATCTGTTTCGTTACTTGATGACCCAAGAAAGTCAACTTCACATTGGCATATTTTCAATGACCAGTAGGTGGCACTGTGACACCACATGAGCTAATTTTCTGCAGGTTTATGATTGCGACAACTTAGTCTACTTGTGCAAAGCAAAGTTAAGGAGCTTAGTGGCATGGCCAACAATGTCACTACCAATGTCGCTATCCAGCAAGTCATTGCTAGCGTTAAAGTCTTGCTGGAGTTATTGTCCGGCAGTGATGCTGCAGCTACTAGTGGGGCCAGAGACCCATCGCTCGCCCTCGTATCTCCATCGCTGAGTCGGCCGCTGCAGAATGACAATCTCAGTGTTCCTGGTCCCAGTGGTCAACATACCACGGTAAATTGAACTTTTGTAGCCTACATCCTATAATAGTGTGTTGTATTTTCGTTGTTGGAATAATTGTATTTAACATTGACGTTTATTGTAATGTACGCAGGAAGAAGAACTGATCAATAAAATAAAAGCCATGCTGGGATTACATATGAATGTGACCGATGTGGCAAGGGCCGTTGGGATCAGTCGTCAAACACTGTATCGTAAAATCGCCCAGTATGGGATCACATATCGGCGCCATTTCCAAATATCAATCGAGGAGCTGAGAGAAGTTGTCGTGGATATAAAGACCAGATACCCATCAGCGGGAGAAGTGTTTGTCATGGGACACCTGCGATCTCGGCAAATCGTCGTTCAGAGGAGACGTGTTCGAGCCCTTTTGCATGATGTCGATGGGCAAGGCATATCCGAAAGGAGAACCCATACAATAACACGCCGGCAGTACTGGAGTCCATGCCCTAATTATGTATGGCACATTGATATGGGGCGCCAAATGTAACATGCCTTATTTCGTGGACAGAATGACTTTTGTGTCACGAAATACATATATTCATTACGAAATCACGTTACATCGTAACGCCGTTTGTCCACGGAATGCACACATTGGTTTGCATTGTGTCCACGAAACACTGAAGAGAGCACGTCGTTTCGTGGACCAAATTGACTGGTGGCCTTTTCCTTTCGTGGACATAAGGCTGAACACTATTCACTGTCGTACACGAAATAAACTTTCGTCATAAAAGTATTGTGATGTGATACAGAAGGCATTCCGTCCACGCAATAGTAACTTCATAACTTACGAAATGCATTCAGTGACACGTGCTTTCATTCCGTGCACGAAATGCATAATGGTATACATTTCGTGAGTCAGCGGTTTACGAAATGAATTATGTGACACGATAATGTCATTCCGTGGACGAAATGCATTATAGAATCACGAAATCGGTTTTGTGACCTGCAACAATACATTTCGTGAGTCAGCAGTTTACATAATACACTTTTGACTCACGAAACAGTGAGTAAACAGTTATGTTATGTTTACGAAATGTTTACGAAATGTCACATAATTCATTTCGTAAACTGCTGACTCACGAAATGCATTGTTGCAGGTCACAAAACCGATTTCGTGATTCTATAATGCATTTCGTCCACGGAATGACATTATCGTGTCACATAATTCATTTCGTAAACCGCTGACTCACGAAATGTATGCCATTATGCATTTCGTGCACGGAATGAAAGCACGTGTCACTGAATGCATTTCGTAAGTTATGAAGTTACTATTGCGTGGACGGAATGCCTTCTGTATCACATCACAATACTTTTATGACGAAAGTTTATTTCGTGTACGACAGTGAATAGTGTTCAGCCTTATGTCCACGAAAGGAAAAGGCCACCAGTCAATTTGGTCCACGAAACGACGTGCTCTCTTCAGTGTTTCGTGGACACAATGCAAACCAATGTGTGCATTCCGTGGACAAACGGCGTTACGATGTAACGTGATTTCGTAATGAATATATGTATTTCGTGACACAAAAGTCATTCTGTCCACGAAATAAGGCATGTTACATTTGGCGCCCCATACATTGATGGACTGCACAAACTCATAAGGTGGAAATTTGTCATACATGGCTCTATTGATGGCTTTAGCCGTTTAATTACTTTTTTAAATTGTTCAGTGGACAACAGAGCTTCTACTGTCCTAAATCAGTTTCAGGAAGCTGTCCAATTGTTTGGATGGCCTTTACATATCAGGACTGATCTAGGTGGGGAGAACACTGATATTTGGAGGGCAATGACAGACCACCACCACACAGACAACGCCGTCATTGTTGGATCCTCTGTCCATAATGAAAGAGTTGAGAGGATGTGGCGAGATATTAACAGAGTTGTGTCATCACATTTTAGGGAACAATTCTTCTCTCTTGAAGCTGAAGGGTTACTGAACCCTTTGAATGAAGCTGACCTTTTTTGTCTCCACTGGGTCTACCTAGACCTGGTGAACAGGATCTTGCATGACCATCAGTCTGCCCACAATCACCACAGCGTGTCCACTGAACAACATTACACACCACTGCAGCTGTATCACACAAACCTACATCTTCAGGAGCTACATCACCACCACCCAGATAGTGAACGCACCACTCCTTCACAAGTGAGCCGTAGAAGTGTGACAGTGGAATCCCTACAACACAGGCCATCAGCTGGAGTCCTTGCACATCTGACACGTGACATTGCCAGGGATGCTGTTACAATGTTAAATGCAAAGGCAATGTACCAGAGGGCTCTGCATTGCTTGGGCACGCATACTTTGAATCAACAATAACCTAGCAAGAATGGATATCCTGATTTCCACACTGAATGCAATGTTAGTAATGTTATGTACTCTTCTATCACCTGCATATGCTTAAAAAAAATAGTGTGTAAAGGCATGTTTTTCTTAGCACTATCACACAATAAAACAATGTGTAAAGGCATGATTTTGTTTGAACTACTTGACATGATTTACTTAACAGTTTTTGCCATGGTAGTCACTGAAACAAAACTCATTACTTTCGACCTTCAAATGCTTTTATAATCAAGTATTTAAGCAGAACTGTGCATAGATTAAGACAAATTAAGGCTGTTTTACAAAATAAGGACCACTTAATATAAATTCAGTTTTTTTTGGTATGTTTTCGGGGGTAATTTAAGGTACATTTGAATACATTACATTTCATAGTAAGTACGGTACACACTTAACAATAGAGGTACCAGATTGTACCTCAAAGGGTACAAATGCTTGTCGCTGGGGGTGTACCTTTATGTGGGGCATTTCTGAACCATTAAGTCCTGGTCCATTTTTGTACCTTATTAAGTTGTACCAGGTTAAGTACAATAATGTACCCTGCAAGACATAAATGTTTGAACATTATGAACAGTTACTCGAGTTACATTTAACCAGCTGGCGTTTGTCTCCTTGCACGATGATGTTTGCAATACGACTCTGGAGAAACATCAGTCTTTCTGAAGTATGCAGGATATGTCACGTTGAACACAAATAATGTGGAGAAGGCTGCGATGTAGACCTTATCCAGCGAGCTGCAGGAACAAACCTCAATTCCTACAACTGTGACAACACTGTGACTACCAATTTCTTAATTGCAAAAGTCGAAACATTTGATAAACCAAAACAAGTAATGGATTAGTCAAGTAAATGGTCAGCAGATTACATGATCATGAAAATAAAGACTTTTTAAAAAGTTGACGCGATTATGCACAGATTAAGTAATCAATGAATCCAGAAAATCATTAACAGATTAACTGACAATTAAAATAATCATTAAATGGAAAACCTATATTGTATAGGCTACTGTGACAGCATTTCATAAAGAGTCCTATATTCTTTTGTTGTGTTACATCTGCTCTCTGAGGACTGGTTCTCTGGCATCTAGGCGGCTCTGAACATCTTGTAGGAATTGTTGAATGGAAATTACTTCAGGCAGTCTGCGACAGGTAGATTCAGATCTGCAAAACAATAGGAGAACAGCAGTATCTCTCCCATTTTGCAAGCACTATAATGCAGCTGCAAAATGACATATTTAGTATGTAGTCAGGTCCATAAATATTGGGACATCAACACTTCTCTCATCTTTTGGGCTCTGTATGCCACCAAAATGGATTTGAAATAACAAGATTTGCTATAACTGCAGACGCTCAGCTTTAATTTGAGGGTATTTACATCCAAATCACATGAACGATGTAGGAATTACAACAGTTTCTATATGTGCCTCCCACTTTTATACTGATGGGTATGACGGTCTTTAAGATGACCAATAACTCTCTCCACGTGCATACAGACTCCTGACAACTGGCGTGAAGTGTCAACACAAGAACCAGGCAACTGAGAGTTCCCCTTAGTAAAACTTGGCATTCTTAATGTTGCTCCCACAATGGCCAATTCCTCTCTAACAAGGAATCCTCGGTCTGCAAGGACCTCATCTCAAAATAAATTTTTTCCAAAAATCCTGAACAAAAAAAATCCTGTCAGACACGACCACCCCACCCATCAGACAAAAAAAGATATCGCCCCAGCTGGAGTTATTCAAATTAAATATTTTATGGTATTTTGGTGCTTGTAATTTGACCCAGTTTCAGCCCTTGCTTTAATATTATAGGTTCTCTATGAAGATTTCTGTGCAGTCTATAATGCAACGACAGTTCTTAAATTTTGGTTTAAAACATTTTGGCATGTTTGCCGTTACTGCATCCTTACTAGGCCAAATTATCAATGGTTTCAAAACTAAGGACAACATGGGGATCCACTCTCTTATGATTTTGGACACAGTTGAGAAAGGAAGGTCAAATTGTTGTGCCAGGTCTCTATTGGTGAGCCCAAGTCTGATTTTCATTAAAACCAAAATGAGGTGGTTCTCCCAGCTTAACCCACCTTGCAGCACTAATGCGGTTTGTTTAAGAATGGTTAGAAGCCACAAGAAAGCTTGAATGGACTGCAATCCAGTAAAAAAAAAAAAAAAAAAAGTGTAGAGTCTTTCAATGAATCAAACCCAAATTTTGACAGTTTAAATCGGTCCCGCAGCTGTTGATTCCATTACTTTAAAGCCTCCGGTTTCCTTTTCAAAGCCACGTAGTCATCCTGAAGGTGGCGATACTGCATGTTCAGTTGGTCCAAGTCCTCTCTACAAGAAAAAAAGTAGAAAAAATACTTCATGCTTGAAGTGCAATATCACAAAAGGCACCATCTTAACATTACACAGAGCACATCCTGGTCAATACATTCAGACATGGGTACAACACACTGACACAACTCCCACCCATCCACTGAATTTCATATCCCCGATTCAGCTTCAGCTTGGAGTGTGGAGCTAGTAACAGGTGCCTCCTCCTAATTCGTTCATATCTATGGAAAATTATACAAAGTATTGTATATCAAAACATTTTAACTATTTTACATATTTTGGCTCCTACTAACCAAAACTATGCAGTCAGGTTAGAATATTTTACTGACCGAATCATACATACCTTGCTACCTTTGCTGTAGGGTCTGGAGCGCTATGTGGAAAAATAGATGGCACAAAATCTGGACTGTCAGAGTCCATAGATGGTTCTCCTGATAAAGGAAAAATCCCACATTAGTTCAGCTTTTATTGCAGAAGTTTCCATTTCAGACATCTCAACCGGGGAAAAACTACTTTCAAGGAGCAACATTATATTAACTACACTCAAGTAAAGTCTCTTAGGAGTTGCCATTACAAGTGGGTCAACATAAAGAAGAATGATACTTGTTAAACTCAATCAGCTGACAGTAAACATTCTGCTCCTTTTGAGCCGAAGGTTTACTGCTCAAATAAACAAATAAAGTAAAGCAAAGGCAGTATTATGTAACATAATTGAACATACAAAATACCTTAGTCTATTAATGAGAGTGAAGTGGACTACACCTCCAAAAGATGCCCTCCCTGTCATTTGCGGTGTGCTCTTCTTCCACTCACAATATTTATTTTTGCAATGGTTTGTTGGCTACACAGGGTAATTTCTCAACAACTGAAAGCCGCGATCAAAAGGGGGCGAGCGAGAATTTAGACCAGGGCTGCCCAAACATTTTGTCTCCAAGGGCCAAAATGAAGTGCCTGTGGGTCGCAGGCCAAACACGGCGATGTGAAGCATGAAACACATATAACTGCGAATAATGTAAAACATTTGTGAGACACAGTGCTCAAACTACAGAGAAACAATCGGATATACGTACATATTATGGTAATTTATCAAATGGCACAAAAATAACTATACATTTCCATCTTTATCTCTGGGGCAGCCATGTGGATGTTCGGGACATGGGTCCCGTCCTGCCACACACAGATTGTGCAAAAAGCATCCAGCCAAAATCATTTGCACTGCCAGATCCAGTCTGCTGTTTTGCAGGTCACGAAGTCGCCTCCACTTGCACTTAATTCTACCGAATATTTGTTCCACCACCACTCTCCCACGGCTTATGCGGCCATTTCTCTGCAAATCCTCTTCATCCAGGGCGCCATCATCTCTCTTGGGGGTGATGATAAAAGGAAATGCCTGACCGATGTAGGCACTGTCCCCAAGCAGGTGGTATTCTCCCATTTCCCCGTCCCACTCTGTGTAAAAGTTGGAAGCCCTCAGCATCCTCGCATCATGTACCCTACCAGGTGGCCCAACAAAAATGTCCATAAACCGTCCTCTGTCATCAACAATTCCTTGGAGCAGAATCGAGTAGTAGCCCTTCCTGTTCATATAATCTGCTCCTCTCACAGGTGGCCGTTGCACACGAATATGGCAACCATCAATGGCACCTATGATACCCCTAAGGCCACACGTGTGATGGAATGGCACTTCTGAAACATTCGTTTCACACTCATTAGGCCAAGACACGAAACTATTTCCCATTCCACTGATGGCTTTCAATACCTCTGCCACTACCCTGTGAGCTGTGGATTGGGAGACATCAAATTTGTCAGACAGTTCCCGGAAACTGTTCTGGTTGGCCATGTACCATAGGAAGAGCAGCAGCTTTTTAGTCAGTGGAACAGGCGGTGATCCACTCCCTGGCTCCTTAGAAAGGCCACACTCCTCAAGCTTTTCCAGCAGGTAATGAAATTGTGCCTTTGTTAATCTCAAATGCCGGTAAAATGTGCGCTCATCCATCCTAAGCAGCAGCTCCCAATCAGTCCCTGATTTTATGATGGGCTGGTAGGGTGTCGATAGAGCAGCAGATAGCAGTGCACTGAACAGAAACAATACAAAATACCATATTAGACAGCTGTATCAACAATACACTAAAAGCAGAGTGGCTTAAACAAAAATAGCCTACATTCTTCCAATAATCCATCTCCACATGCAACTATCCTGTGTAGCCAGGGTTTGGAGACGAGCCATACAGTAAAAAAGTAGTAGTAGTAGCCTTCTACTCTACTCCTGAATGTATTAATCAAGTGTACGCGAATGTATTAAATTGATTATAATAGTTCTAAGGCGGGTAAAAATGTGGTTCACATACAAAGCATTACTTCTGTAAAAAGATCTCTGCTGTGAAAGATCTGTGATTTAAATAAAGGGATCTCTTCACGCCATGCCACCAAACAGCTGATCACCAAAACATCCGGTGAAAATCGCGGAAATACAGCGATCCTATAATTCACTTACTTTTACTTTACGAAATGTAAGTAGAGCAAGGAAAGTGAAGTCTAATTAGTTGTTAATTTTTAACGTTAGCAAATTGTAACAGTTAGAATGACATAACGGTAAAACACAAATGGCTAGACCTACCGTCGGTGATGTCTTTCTTCCTCATTACTTTGAAGCATCACTGAAAACTGATCTTGCATCTGCTTTCTGTACTCGAACATGAGCAACAAAGTTGCAACTTTAGCGGAAGCGTCCATCTCCGATATTTCCGAGTTGGACAACTGGAACGCGACAGGTTGCTACAACTCGGAGAAAACGTTTGATCCTGGTCGGAAATTCCGACTTCCGACATAAGTGGAACGCACCATAGGTCTACTACTACTTTGACTGCGAAACTTTCCGCAGTCAATAATTGTTTTTCAAGTTCATTATTGATTGACTGCGGAACTTTAACTTATTAGGGATTTTTCCATGCAAACCAGTATAATGCAACCTAATAGGGATTTTTCCATGCAAACCATGTAATGCAACCTAATAGGGATTTTTCCATGTAAACCAGTATAATGTAACCTAATAGGGATTTTCCCCATGCAAACCAGTATAATGCAACTCAATAGGGATTTTTACATTACTTGTGTCATACCTCTATTTTTGTGTAGTGCATCCTGCATCCACACACAGTGTAAGACAGACATGTGCCCCTGTAAAGCAATATGGTGAACCAGAAAAGTGTTTATTTGTAATACCATAACATGCAACATTTGCCCATACATTAGAGCCAAAAAACAAAAACAAATGTCACAAAACAAAGTGCTGTACAAAACATTACCCCCCTATGAGAGACCAACAGGCCCGTTTGAAACCATGAGGCCGTCCTTCCGTGGACCCACCACCTGCAGGAGGAGCCATAGGGGACTGGTGCTATGTGATTTGGGCAGCTCCAACAGCTGCCCCCACAACGGACAAGTAGGAGAAAATGGATGGACAAAACATTACAGTGCTGAACTTTCTGCTGCCTACACAGAGCTAAATACAAGCCCATTCATTAGCGCGTCAACAAAGGCACATGCAAAGTGCTCACTTGAAAGATGGTCATTAACAAATAAATGGAGTTCATTTGCACATGTGTGAGCTATCGGATGCATTTTCGAGTCGTCATGTACAAATATTAATTTTGGGCTGGGTGAGAAACCCATGGCTGGTACAACACTGCTGCCTGTTGCAAAAGCCAACACGTTGCCTGGAGTTAATACACGGATGAACTCTTTCTGCTTTTCCGTAAGGTCTGTGTGTTCTTCCAGTCGCTCTAGAAGTTCTCCATCTACATAGACAAATAAACAGACAAATGTATCCAATTTCTTACTTTGAATGAGACTAGTAATTTCCATATTTACCATCTATACTTTCAAGGAAGTCTTTAAATCGGACCACCATAACTTCCTCTTTCACTCTCCGATTGCTCCCAATTACAGAGTATGATGGTTTAAAAAGGCCCGCCACAGTATCTGCATCAATGGATGGATGTTTGAAATTTAAGAGTGATCTCATTCCCTGGCACCTTCGAAGAAGATCAATGACCTTGGGAAGACAAAAATAATGCTAGGTTTTTTTTTTTAGAAAAAAGGGATGAAAAAGTTCGACAATCACAATCACTAACACATTACTGTTACATGATGCAGAATTAAGACTGACTTTGGTCATACAATGATTTAGGCACATTTGGGAAAAAAAAGCTACAGCAACACATTACGTGAATAATAAATCAAAAAGAAAATCAGACGGAGAAAGCAATGGTTTAACACAAGTCATAACATAGCCTAAAAGTTTTCCAAACAGTGAAATTAGACTGTTCTACAACCTAATGTAAAAAAAAAGGCCAAAATTGATACAACTAACTTTTCATCAAAAATATGACAAAAAAAATACAGCAAATCCTAAATGCATATAATTTTTTACCTCGTAATGGGACAGGCCATGGGCAAGCTCATCAAGGCAGGCCTTTCTGTACATGATTGTCCAGTAGACAGTAGCACACTGAACGAAGTTAGACTTGTTGGCAAGACTAACAGAAATTGGCAGTCCTTCTATGGAGAAACGCCACTCACAGCCATCCAACGCCTCCTTCAGTTCTGCCTCACTGTTAGACTTTTCTATCTGAACATAAGACAACAGAAAGAAAAAAAAAAGATTTCAGGTACAACAATTGCAAACCATAAATACATAATTACATTAAAATACAAGTTCTCTTGTCCTGTACCTCATGCAAGCGCTCCCTTACATCCACTTCTGGTATATCATCAACTGTAGACCGAGTCTGTGTCATATCACCAGTTATGATGTAATCCACAATGCTTGGAGCTAAAAACGAGGGTGGTTGACCTCCTTGCACTAGGATTGTGGAAATCATCTGCCCAATAACTCTGAACGTCCCATTGCTGACGAGAGATATGTTAAGCCTGGGAACAAATCCATTGGGGGTCTCTAAACATAAACAAAGGGTTACAAAATAGCAACTGAACTGAAAACGAAATAAATTATAGGACAATAGACGTGAATGAGTTGAAATGAGTATACAGAACAGTACAACGGTGTTTCCTCTAGATTTATACATTTAATTTTTTTGCAGTGGGGGCAGACCATCCTTGATAGTGCATGCCACCAACGTCTATAAAAAACAATTTATGGAATAAGACAGGTACCTCAGATTTAGGGCTGCAACTAACGATTATTTTTACGATTAATCGATGAATCGCTACCTGTGAATGGCGTAGGAAAATTTAATTTTTTTATTACATAAAGCTAAAGTGCCGTCGCTTGAGGAAGTGTTGATGGAGTAAACTTAAAGTAAACCTTTGTTGGAGGCTTATTCTGCATTCTGATTGGATGAGACACGTACAGATAGTCGCTTTTCATTTAAAAAACACAAAATTTTCATGTCATTCTTGCTCCATTTGAGTTTGTGTGAACCAGAAAACGATTAATCGATTACTAAAATAGTTGTCGACTATTTTAATAATCGATTAGTCGTCGATTAATCGATTAGTTGTTTCAGCCCTACTCAGATTAGCATGGCTGTTTATTGTTAAACTGCAATTTTCTGCAGCCAGCTCTGGGCATTTAGCCTACTATGCATCCAAACAATATTGTGCGTCTACCCTGATTCTGATACCGTGGCGGTACTAATTTTGGCATGGTGGACCGCCATGCTAAAAAGCAACATAGACAAAACAATGGTACAATACTCTGAAAATGCTGAATGACGATAGCTACCTTGGAATCCTCCACTCTCTTCAAAAATGGCCTTTCCAAGGAGTCTCAAAAACTCCCGTCTTGGTCCTCCATCATCAATGGCATCCTCCTCCCTCTCATCACACGCAAAAGTCACATTAATGAGGCCTTTCTTATTTGTGAAGGTGCGCCTTCTAAACTGCTCGATGGCAGTACTCCACACAGCCTTCCTACTTATGAAAATCATCCTTTCTGGAGGGACCACCACTTTTTCACTGTGGGCAGAAAGGATGCCTGCAATTTCCTCAGGTGACAAACTCTCTTCTGGTCTGTAACAACAGAAAACACATTGTAATGAAAATAAATAAATAAAAATAAATAAAGTACAAAAATATACAATCAATTACCCTCAACAGATCCATACCTAATCAAAGCTGGAATATGTGAATCCTCCGAATGAAGGCTCTCCAAAATTGCCTCCTGAATCTCATCATCATCTGAAATAGATCTAACAAAACACAATTAGAATTTGGGGGGGGAGGGGGGGGGGGTCATGTCCCAATAGTGAATATTGAAATTGCCAATAAAAAGCTTTACTAAGCCATTTATCACACTGTGCTCCTGTCTTCCTATGGTAAACAAAATAAACACTTACACAAAATCAGAAAACTGAATAGAAGCGTTTAGTCTTTGCTGGGAAACCACTTCTTGTGGTTCTACTGCAGTCAGGTCTTCAGTTGGTGCCACCTCCACTGTGTAAGGACATTTAAAAAAAATAATTTACAAATAGAAATTTGGGGGTACAATGCAAGTAGGTAATATGTAAAAAAAAATAAAAAAAATAAAAAAAACTGCTTCTGTAATGTAAATGTCACGGTTTGCGGGAGAAATGATGAGACCCAAGTGCAGACAGCCCAAAATCAGGATGAAACTCAAATTTAATGGACAAGTCCAAGCATCAACAAAACAGGAACAAACTTACAGGCCAAGCCAGGAACGCCCAGTACAGGAACACAAACAAACACGAGCAGTAACATGAACAATTAACCGACAAGGACGGGGAGAACACAGGGGTATAAATACACAAGGAAATGGGGCACAGGTGACACACATTAGGGCGGGGCAGGCAATTAACACAGGGGAAGCAAGACATGGGCAGACATGTCAAAATAAACCACTGGAAAACCAAAACACAACTCAGGGGGAAACTAAACAAAAACAGAACCCTGACAGTAAAGGCCAATGACAGGTTGGGATATGTCACTTCTGTTGATGTTCAAACAAAACAGAGAGTTGTGTTTGTTTGTTTTTATTTAAATGTAGATGTATTCTGTGCAAACCAAAAAGCAAATCAAACATGCCAGAAGGGTTGCTCACCCCTACCTTCAGTATTTCCAGAGAGCTAGCGGTTGTGAGGAGATGAATGCTGAATGTAATAAAAAATGTTACAGCCTTGAAATCGCTGACTGCACCTTTAATGCATTTTGCTTTGCATACATACACATAATTTTCCAACTAGAATTGCCAACGACAAATTATGTATTACAATGTCAATATTGTTAATTATGTAGGGCTGTCACATTATCGCGTTAATTGCGATTAATTAATTTCAGTCATATATGTAGCAAGCCATAGCAAAGTTCTTCACCAAACTAAACTCGCGGAGAACACCCCGCGTTTGAGCAAGTCTGCGACTGACAGGTTGACAAATGTTCTTGCCAAGTCGATAGCGATGAACTGCAGGCCGATAAACATAGTGCAAAACGAGGGGTTAACAGAGGTATTGCCAACTGCGTCCAATGACCCATCATACAAATCTTTTATTGGTATTTTTTAATTATTTGGAGATTAATAAAAGAAAACTGCAATATTCCCCACTGGTGGTCAAAACTAAAGGTTGCACTCTGGACTAGTCAATACAGCAGAATAAATGGCTAGAACTGCATCTGTTCAAGTTTGTTAAAAACAATAAATGACTTTATAAAGCCACTGTTTTTGTTATATATCCATCTTTTGATCTGCCACACAATTATGTAATGAATTTAAATGAAAATACCTGAAGTTGAGGGCTTTTCTCAGCAATTTTTTAGGTGTGATTAAAAATGAGATTAATTAGATTAATTAATTACAGATCATAATTAATTAATCTCACTCTTTTTTTTAATCTCTTGACAGCACTATAATTACGTACCTCTGCGTCGTGCTCTTGGTGGAGAAATGCTGCCAGTGCTGGTGTCATCTGACAGTTCAATCTTCATAAAAAATAAAATATATAAATAAATATATAAAAATGTAAGTAAGTCCACTTTACAGACAGAGATGGCATGTCAGAAGCTAATTTATTAAGAATTTGGATTAATGTACCTCAACTACTCGCATATCGCTTTCTGTTGAAACGTAGAGCCCCCCTTGACCACATAGACTGAGGACTTCTTTTCCATTCCACACAAAAGTGGAAGTAGTTCGAGGAATGATCAGGAAACGTGCACCTGGTAGACACTACAGGACAAAATGCAGACTGTAAACTGAAATACAATAAAGACTTTGGGTCCGAGTTTGGTGGCAATATAGGTAATTGGAAGCTACGTCAAGGTAGAAATTCTAAAATGGGAAAGACATGAAATATCTCTGGTGAAGTGAAATTACATAAACCAGTGTTATTTTCTGATTTTCTGACTTTGTGTGTTTGACCTGCTCTGGGCTAAGTGTGCGCTGCGCTGCCAAAATCACACCTTGTATATTTTGGTTAAAGAAAGTGTAATGTTCTTACCTGAAGAAATGTAAATTCAACTTGATCTATATGATCAAATTTGTCGTGGAAAAGGGCTCTGATCTCAGCAATGACCTCTTCTGTGGACCATGTTGAGTTGATGTGCATTTTTCCGATCAATCCTAGGAGAGACAGCTTTTCTCGGTCTTCGCCTCTGGGGACTTTCCATTTTCCATCTCCAAGTGAGGAGTCTTTTGGAAGGCAAATGATGTCTTTTGTGACAACACGTTCCCTTCCCGCTGGGGTCCTCCTTCTCCTAACGTTAACATTACCCGAGTTTGACCCCCTGCCACCAAATATCGATGGCAAAGTAGGGAGTCTCTGTGGAAAAACATAATTTTTGCACATGTACATTAGTGTTAAAACTTGCAAGGTAGAATTTAATTGTGAACATGTTGTTTACTGTGCTTATTTTTAAAGCTTAACCCTCCCCCAATTTTTAGTAACAAATGGCCATGTTTACACATAATTTGACTTAAATTCAAGTGCTTGACCAAAAGGGCTGGAATAATTACACAGAAGTGTCTATTTTTGCATTTACTTTGTTGGTTCAATGGTTGTATAAAATAGATAGACTATACATCTGCACAACTAATATTGGATAAAACAACATGAATATTACATTTCTATGGATTCTAGTCAATATTTCAGTGCACAATAGACTCATTTTGGACCTAGGTCAATGTGACGTTCCGATGGCATTTGGTAACGGAAGTAAGAGCTCCTCCATAGACTATAATGGAAAAAGTAATCAAGTCTATGAAGATTATGATGTTGCATCTACTTATTGTGCTGCAGCTACACTGCAGCCAGAGGTCAGGGTAGCACCAAAAGCACGGGAAGGGGAGGGGGTCATTATAGGGGGATAACACCGCCGAGGTGTCCTGTCATACGGAATTAATGGATGAGGGGCAAACCAAAAGTCCCCGAGTCCATTAATTCCGTAAAACTTCGACATACTTCAATGGCCGTTATCCTTCTTTTCACCCGGTTGCCACTGTAGGCAAAGGAAGCAAGCGGTTTGAAAAGAAGAAGCCGATTTGTTCAATTTGTTGAACAACTTTCGTTGGCACTTTAACAGTGATAGCATGGACTATTAGCTTGTTTAGGGGGGATCACATTAGCCAGCGGCAAGCATGAGGGTTTCCTACTGTATTGTATGGTCGGGAGCTACTTTTTGAAATTGGTATTATTAGCATGTTATTATTCACAAATACTATCTCTACATTATGAGGTCTCGAATGAGTTGGGTAACGTTAACGTTAGAGGCGTGTTAGCCTAAACATCAAAGAAATGATTGCGCGGCGCGCCTCAAAGAAAGCGGCAAGCGGCCGGTTTCCTATATTGTTCCTATGGTCGGGAGCTACTTTTTGTAATTGGTATTATTAGCATGTTATTATTCACAAATACTATCTCTACATTATGTGGTCTCGAATGAGTTGGGTAACGTTAACGTTAGAGAAATGATTTAAACATCAAAGAAATGATTGCGCGCCTAAAATAAATAGCCTAAGTTAACGTTAATTGTGCGTCTAAACTTATATGTAAAAGTCCAGGTTAAATACATTCATTCGTATTAATATATTGTTATAGGCTACTTATTCTAATAACTAAAATTAATCACAACACTATTACATTTGCCTACAACAAAAGTGTAACTTACCCGAGCATGCTGACCACTGCTGGTTCCGGGAGTAACGTTAACGTTGTCATTCGTCAGCGGCCGACTCAATGGAGATAATGGTGCGGGCGATGGGTCTGTGGTAACGTTGCCGCCAGTGCCGGACAATGACTCCAGCAAGACATTAAGGTTAGCAATGACTTGCTGGATAGCGACGTTGGGAGCAACATGGTTGGCCATTCTACACAATACAATAGGCAAACAGCCTAATGACCCACTGAGCAAGCCCATAGATTTATATACAGAGCAAGCCAACGTCAACGACGTCGTTTCAACGTCATTGCCCGACGCTGAAAAGGATGGCGCCCCATAGTATGTTAATAAATAAAAATATGTTTAAATACTGATGGCATAGGTCTCACGTTGAGCAATGATTAAGAAAATAAGACACATTTAATTAATTTTCACAGAATTATAATGGATCACAGTTAAGTTTTGATCAATGACTTTGATAGGGTGAGTAATTCAAGAGAGATGTAATCCATTTTTAGTTTAAATACCATCATTTTCATGTCACACCATATGACAATTTTGGGGAGTAATACATCAAATTTATACTTAAATTATGATTCCAACCGAAAATCTAAAACCAATATATATTTCTATATAGGTGGAAGTCAGTAGAGTTCCACCATTAATATACCTCTTTTTCGCAAAAAAAAAAAAAAATTCTTGTCACTGACCCATATAATATTACAATAATACTATAATATTATATATTGCTAAAATATAATAATTATAACTCACTATAATAATATATAATTTATATATATTATAAATTATATCAATATATGGCACTGGTAGGCTACCTCCTAATGAAATGGCTGCGCCCCACCATACCATATTTGGCGCCAATTTGAATGGGTTAGGGTTACCCCCTTGGGGTGCGGTGAGTAGGTCCAGGACAAAATGATCTTGTATCTCCATTTGTCGGATTGCCGTCATTTCTTCTTCGATTCCTGTCAATGCTGCCAGGGTGTGATTAATAAAAGCAGACAGTCTAAAATGCAGCGTTTCGATCATGAGGAGGGACTTGCCCATTCCAATATTTGGGAACAATGAATACAGTACTTTCAGGCCAGTGTTCCACAATTTGTGGTCGTCGGGGACGTTTGTTCCCCATATTGAATCGTGTGGTTTGTACAAGTCAGAGTCTATGTCTCTTGGAAGTCGCTTGGATGGTAAATCTTTCTCAGAGATTATAAAAGTCTCGCCCCCTCCTCGAACGGGCGCACAGATCCCTCTCCAGTTAACCGGCAGGGTCACGTGCATGTCCGCACATCCAATAAATGTCTGACTGGGGGAAACATCCCATTTCATCGGGTGCGGTGAACCATGGGGTGCATTTTGCGGTTACATGATTTACAGTTTCTATAGTGACCTCAGTGCTGTGATTCCCAGAACATGGCGTCAAAATCTTTTTGCATCTTATTTTTGGAATGCTCCCCAGTTCGATGGCATCAGGCCCCAGAGTTCTATGTTTTGCACAACACACCGGGAATTGTTCTTTTGGGAGCTATGTCGCTCATACATTAACCCTGGGCTCAAAGCGCTCTGTAGAATGTCCGGGAACAGTGTGTTATCGGTGGTGGTCAGCAAGGTCAGTCGTGGCGCGGAAGTGGCCGTGGGCATTAACGTACATATTGATGGAACATAGCATAGAATAGGTCGCGTTCACGTGAGATCACGACATTCTAAAGATCCTATAGTTTAAAATTGAGGTGGAGGGCAACTGAAAATTCAATGGCCATTGCTCAAAATGCAGATTTCTAGTCTTAAATCATTGCTAATTTCTCTGTAATTCCTGAGGCAAATTCACATGAAACAAAAACTGTCACAAAGTTCAAAGTCATATCTTTCAGCTGATATGAACATATGTCTAATTATTTCTTCACAAAGGCGTCCAAAAGTGGAGACAATATTCAATAAAATGTGCTTGATGTTGGCCAGTAGAAAGGACTTTCAGCCACAACATTCACATGTCAGGTTTGTGAATCCAATCACTATCACATGATGATCAGAGAAAACATTTGGACATTTTCCTTTTGGAAATTTCTTTGAAAAACTGTTTCTCTCCCATAGAGTTGTATTGACACCTGCCCTCCAACTGAAATGGGATTCTATAACGTGAACGCAACCTATTAGTTCAGTAAAATGGTGTAATACTGTTAAAAACTCTGTTGAGCTACCTTGACTGACCTCACGCAGGGTGGGAGTGCCTGTGCTCCAGCTTGGTGGAGTAAAAGGCAATGGGTCTTAATTTAGAGAAACATCTTTGAGTACAAACAGAAGTCATGAATGAGCCTTTACAGTCAAACATTTGAATAAATTCTTTGTCATAATTTGGTAATGCCAGAGTAGTTGATGATACTATGGCAGTTTTGAGTTCTGAAAAGGCCGTGTGGGCCTCCTCTGTCCAATGCAGGGTGTCAGTCACAGCCTTGGGTGTGGCGTACAGTACATGGCATGTAGCAATGGATGTGTGATTTCTGCATAATTTGGTATCCAGGCTACTAGGTTAAAAATGATGCTACGTTTTTCCTATATTCCTAAATGTAAATACAAACCAATGCTGACGATCTAAGTCTATTAGAATCAACTAAATTGCATTGCTCAAGTCTATGACGGAAAATACTTTTCATTTGAATTCATAGCATTTAAGCAATGTCTGTGAATTTGAATCATTGGCTTTCTATTGTACAAACCTTTATTTCAAATCTTGTACCATCCTTCAGGCTAATTAAGGTGGTGTTTTTTCAATTGGAAAAAATAGGTGTGTTTCATGGTCAGTGTTGGGAACGTTACTTTAAAAATGTAATTAGTTATAGTTACTCACTACTTGTTCCAAAAGGTAACTGAGTTAGTAACTGAATTACTCTATAATGAAAGTAACGCATTACCAGGGAAAGTAACTATTTGCGTTACTGCTTAAAAAAAAAGGCTTTATATCAAACTATTTAGATTTTTTTTTACAGTTTTCAATAGTCAGTTGAAATGAGTAGAACAGACAGGTGTTTGTATTTATGTACTATCATGTAAAAGATGTTCATAGTAACTGAATGGGGGGTAGAAAGCCTCTGTGACAGAACGGTATTGACCAGTATTTGTGCTGCTGTTTTATTAATGTCGGAATACGGCCGTATTCAAAGAGAATGAGGAGGAACAGGAGTAAAAGAAACATGTGCCAACGACCAGGGCAGACTTTACGCACAGGCATTGTGCATAAAGTCTCTCTGTTCATTCATCAGACAAAACGTAAAACAATCAGCAAATATAAGGTTAATGTCCTAACACAAAATTATCGGCCTGCTGTCTCTCTGGAGTGGAGAGAGCGAGAGGGAGCGGGGAAAGACGCGTCTCCACCGATTCTGCATCTTTTCGTTAAAAATAAGTTAAACACAACAGATCAATGATCACCAACTCGATTCTCCCCCGCGGCCGCACCGCGCTGTCGGGATGATGAGCCGCGGGTCGGGGACACACGTAGTTTTTGGAGCAGAGAGCACGAGCTCTGCGCACACAGGCAGCGTGAGACTCCGCCCACCCTCTCCCCTGCTCCTGCTGCGTGAGCTGACACCGCGGCGCTCATTCAGTTCAATTGTAACGAGCCACTTTGTTGACCCAGTAACGATAACGGCGTTGTAACGAAGGGGAGAGTAATTAATTAGATTACTCCGTTACTGAAAAAATAACGCCGTTACGTAACGCCGTTCTTTTAAACGGCGTTATTCCAAACACTGTTCATGGTTAATCTGAACACAAAACTATTTTCCATTTATTTTTTATTTTTTTGAATTATTATTATTATTTTTCAAATCTCCAATTACTGTTGATTATGCCGACTTCGACATCATATTTAAAAGGATTCTTTTAATCCTAGGCCTATTTAGTTTTGACTGCAATTTTTCTTTGGTCACACCTTTAATTAGTCCTACTTTAGATGGACTTTTATCCCATACATTTTCAAGTAAATCAACACAATGTTCTTAATTTATGCACCAATTGATTATTATTGGATAACTTTCTTTCAACCGTCTTTAACTTTTAATCTTTCCATCACGCCGCACATTCAATGCTATTTCAGCATCCAATCTCCTCAAAGAACCATCCATCACTTTTAAATGATCAGATGCGTTCTAAATCTTTCTCTCCGTTTGCCTCTCCGCCACTCACAATCTGCTCTTTCAGCATTTGCACACACTCCACCACACTCGCCACTCTGGACACACACAGGACACGCATTCAGTTTCACCTTTTCTCACTCCACAATAAAACATTACACGAAGACAACAAGACACAATAATTTCACAATAACCCCATCACCATGTTTTGTGTGACAAATGTAACAACAACCTTCAGTTCTGTCCTTTTTTCTATTCTGACTTTTGTAGCCATTGTGAGAAAAGAACTGCCATTAAACAATGCTCCTCTGTTCTCCTCCTTCTCACAGGTCAGACAATAAAAATGATGACGATAAGCAGAGGGATCAATTCTGTTTACCCTCGGCATTTCAGTCTTTAAAATGGCTTTTTCATTTCAAATATATATTTAGTTACATTTTTATTATTATTATTATTATTAATTTTTTATTAGGTCTTAGACCGTTATGATCAATTTCAATTGTTTTCTGAAATCACAACTTTCTCTACTGTGAGACATTCTAAACCCTAGTTCTCATTATCTGTATGATTAACATACTTGGCTTTGGATTTTTTCCAATTAAATCATACATGAGTGATATATATATATATATATATATATATATATATATATATATATATATATATATATATATATATATATATATAGTGTACTCATTGGCACGGCACTTCCTTAACTTGCACAGATCTACCTCTGAGCAAGGCACTTTTCTTCATTTATGGTAGTCCCACACGCTCCTGTGTCCATAGGCGCCGATCCCGTGGGTGCTCCGGTGCTCGAGCACCCAGCCAAATCTTTGAGCACCCAGGCGAATTTACCTTGAATTCACAAAATGTCCAATTGAATAAAACAAGCGAATAATTAAAACTGTACTTCTCTCTCGTAACAGTCAGGCGCGGGTCCTACCATCATATACAAATGTGAATGTGACACTAAGCACTAAGTATGTGTAGCGTGGTCGAACAGTAACCTCGCCTGACTTTCATGCCAAAGGTCCCTGGATCGAGACACCCCTGTGACAATTTTACTTTCTTACAAATTATATTGCTAATACTTTATAGAAATAGAATTCAATCGGGCATATTGTTTTTCTATAATTCAAATTCATACGTCTAGGGAAAATATAATTTGGGCACGCGGGCAGTGTGTTGCTAGGTAAAAATCCTCACTGTCAATCAAATCCTTGATCTCATTATCAACATGACGCTCCGACGCCGTGTACGTAACTTCGGCCAAAAACAAAGCTCGTTTGCCGCCAATGGGCTAATGACCAAGAAGCTAATAAAACGCACTAAGATAACAATGGACAGATTTGTAATTAGAAAGAAATTGCATTTATCAGAAGATTCCACCAGCGAGGAGACTGTCTCCATTCATTATGAGACGGCCTCTACAACTACTTCTAGTGCCAACAATGGTGAGTTGCGCGCAGCGCACCAATGCATGTGTATTGCTTTCTCAAAAAATAGCCTCAGTCTATAAGATGATAGTAGACATTGCCAAGTAGCTTGCATTTCTGTTTAGGTAAATGTGAGGCGGTGTGCGTCACATGACAGTACCGGCTGACTGAGCACCCACGGGGGAAAACATAAATCGGCGCCTATGGACAGAACGCGAATATTCCTAGTGACCCGTAACAGCCCGTGGCACCGCGCAACACCACGCAGCAGCGCGCAACACCACGCAGCAGCGCGCAACACCACGCAGCAGCGCGGGACGCATATTCGTGACCGTGCGTAATAATTCGTGCCATTAATCGTAACGCGTAGTAACAGGTCGCAACAGTTAGTGGCGGCGCGTGAAACCTCTACTCCAAATCATCAAAGTCCACTCACATTCGTGATCCTTGGCCACGAATGTGCATTTGTGGCATTCGTAACGCATCGTGCTTATGTGTAAACGCAGCACACTGGAATTGGCCAAGTATTTGGTCTAATGGGTTTCTGTCTTCAAGAAACCCAAACCACCAAATGATCCATTATAAGTTTGTTCACAGGGCTTATCTCTACCCTAGGAGATTGCACCTGATGAAACTTAAAGACAATCCCTATTGCGACTTCTGTTCAGACAGGGTCATTGGAACCTTTCTTCACATGGTATGGCAGTGCCCCGAGGTTTAACATAATGTAAAGAGAAAGAGGTTACTTTTACTGAATGACACTTCGAGTCTGAAATTAAATATTAATGAATGCCGCCAAATTCTAGCTGTTTCTACAGCTGCAAAAAAGATGGAAACTTGTCGATGGAAACTTAGACAAACTTTGAGTGTGGAGCAATGGCTCTCGTCATTTAAAGACATTGCTCAGTTGGAGCTTTCAGCAGCTCGGATCCACGGTGCCAAAAGTATTATCTCATGTTGGTCAAACCTGTTAAACAAAATACAGCTGCTGTATGAAATTTGACTGCAAATGTATGATTGCCATGTAACAACCTTGAATGTACAGTACATAATTATATGTATCCCAATATAGTATATCTCCTGTCTAAACTTTATTTATATGTATTAAGCTATTTCTGTGGATGTCATTGACGGAGGAAATCAGCAAATATCTGTAGTATGTTTTGTCTACCAGGGTTGTTTATTATTATTATTATTATGTGTGTGTATACTATGTGTATGTATGTATATATATATATATATATATATATATATATATATATATATATATATATATATATTATATATATATTATGCTGCAGCATAATGTACGTGTATATATCTATGCATAATGTAGGCTTCAAATTAACCAACTAACAGCAGCAGCTTTTAACATAATGTTAGCATCCAGGATGTTTTCTTCCGCCATGTTGAAAGATCAAAGTTTATTTCATCAAGGCAACTCGGGTATCATAAAATGTTTCCATTTTTCCAGTGGCAAATATGTGCAATTTCGATGTCGGTTTTTTGATATTTACCATACGATAGCACTTGAAGGCGGCAGTATAAATGAAAAGAAAAAGCGTTGTGTCACAGTGCCACCTACTGGTCATTGAAAATATGCCAATGTGAAGTTGACTTTCTTGGGTCATCAAGTAACGAAACAGATTTTGTGATTCTATAAAAAGCCTTTCGTCCACGAAATGCAAGCAATGTCACTGAATGCATTTCGTTCTTAAGTTATTAAGTTACTGTAACACATAATTCATTTCGTAAACTGCTGACTCACGAAATGTATTGTAGCAGGTCACAAAACTGATTTCGTGATTATATAATGCATTTCGTCCACGTAATGACATTATCATGCCACATAATTCATTTCGTAAACTGCTGACTCACGAAATGTATTCTATTATGCATTCCGTCCACGTAATGACATTGTCGTGCCACATAATTCATTTCGTAAACTGCTGACTCACGAAATGTATACCATTATGCATTTCGTGCACGGAATGAAAGCACGTGTCACTGAATGCATTTCGTAAGTTATGAAGTTACTATTCCGTGGACGGAATGCCTTCTGTATCACATCACAATACTTTTATGACGAAAGTTTATTTCGTGTACGACAGTGAATAGTGCATCAGCCTTATGTCCACGAAAGGAAAAGGCCACCAGTCAATTTGGTCCACGAAACGATGTGCTCTCTTCAGTGTTTCGTGGACACAATGCAAACCGATGTGTGTATTCCGTGGACAAACGGCGTTACGACGTAACGTGATTTCGTAATGAATATATGTATTTCGTGACACAAAAGTCATTCTGTCCACGAAATAAGGCATGTTACATTTGGCGCCCCATAGCAGCGTTCTGGATGTTCTGCAGCTCTAACAGCTCGTTTAGAAAGGCCAGTGAGCAGCCGTTACAGTAGTCTAACCTGCTGGAGACAAATGCATGGATGAGTGTCTCCAAGTCTGGTTTTGACACTATTCCTCTGATCTTAATGTTTTTCAGATGGTAAAAAGCTGATGATGTTATTGCTTTAATGTGGCTGTTTAAGTTCAGGTCTGAGTCCATGATTACTCCTAGATTTGGTTTTAGAGAGAGAGACTCGAGGTGACTGATAACACTTTGTCTTTGTGTCTGTGGGACAAAAACAATGATCTCAGTTTTGTCTGAGTTTAGTTGGAGAAAGTTGTTTTGCATCCACAAACTGATCTGTTCGATGCAGTGACCGAGAGTATCTACAGGCCCATGTTCACCTGTATCAGTGACAGAGTATCTACAGGCCCATGTTCACCTGTATCAGTGACAGAGTATCTACAGGCCCATGTTCACCTGTATCAGTGACAGAGAGTATCTACAGGCCCATGTTCACCTGTATCTGTGACAGAGAGTATCTACAGGCCCATGTTCACCTGTTCACCCATGTTCACAGGCCCATGTTCACCTGTATCAGTGACAGAGAGTATCTACAGGCTCGTGTTCACCTGTATCAGTGACAGAGAGTATCTACAGGCCCCTGTTCACCTGTATCAGTGACAGAGAGTATCTACAGGCCCATGTTCACCTGTATCTGTGACAGAGAGTATCTACAGGCCCATGTTCACCTGTTCACCCATGTTCACAGGCCCATGTTCACCTGTATCAGTGACAGAGAGTATCTACAGGCTCGTGTTCACCTGTATCAGTGACAGAGAGTATCTACAGGCTCGTGTTCACCTGTATCAGTGACAGAGAGTATCTACAGGCCCCTGTTCACCTGTATCAGTGACAGAGAGTATCTACTGGCCCCTGTTCACCTGTATCAGTGACAGAGAGTATCTACAGACCCATGTTCACCTGTATCAGTGACAGAGAGTATCTACAGGCCCCTGTTCACCTGTATCAGTGACAGAGAGTATCTACAGACCCATGTTCACCTGTATCAGTGACAGAGAGTATCTACAGGCCCATGTTCACCTGTATCAGTGACAGAGTATCTACAGGCCCATGTTCACCTGTATCAGTGACAGAGAGTATCTACAGGCCCATGTTCACCTGTATCAGTGACAGAGTATCTACAGGCCCATGTTCACCTGTATCAGTGACAGAGAGTATCTACAGGCCCCTGTTCACCTGTATCAGTGACAGAGAGTATCTACAGGCCCGTGTTCACCTGTATCAGTGACAGAGAGTATCTACAGGCCCATGTTCACCTGTATCAGTGACAGAGTATCTACAGGCCCATGTTCACCTGTATCAGTGACAGAGAGTATCTACTGGCCCCTGTTCACCTGTATCAGTGACAGAGAGTATCTACAGACCCATGTTCACCTGTATCAGTGACAGAGAGTATCTACAGGCCCCTGTTCACCTGTATCAGTGACAGAGAGTATCTACAGACCCATGTTCACCTGTATCAGTGACAGAGAGTATCTACAGGCCCATGTTCACCTGTATCAGTGACAGAGTATCTACAGGCCCATGTTCACCTGTATCAGTGACAGAGAGTATCTACAGGCCCATGTTCACCTGTATCAGTGACAGAGTATCTACAGGCCCATGTTCACCTGTATCAGTGACAGAGAGTATCTACAGGCCCCTGTTCACCTGTATCAGTGACAGAGAGTATCTACAGGCCCGTGTTCACCTGTATCAGTGACAGAGAGTATCTACAGGCCCATGTTCACCTGTATCAGTGACAGAGAGTATCTACAGGCCCATGTTCACCTGTATCAGTGACAGAGTATCTACAGGCCCGTGTTCACCTGTATCAGTCACAGAGAGTATCTACAGGCCCGTGTTCACCTGTATCAGTGACAGAGAGTATTTACAGGCCCATGTTCACCTGTATCAGTGACAGAGAGTATCTACAGGCCCGTGTTCACCTGTATCAGTGACAGAGAGTATCTACAGGCCCGTGTTCACCTGTATCAGTGACAGAGAGTATCTACAGGCCCGTGTTCACCTGTATCAGTGACAGAGAGTATCTACAGGCCCGTGTTCACCTGTATCAGTGACAGAGAGTATCTACAGGCCCATGTTCACCTGTATCAGTGACAGAGAGTATCTACAGGCCCGTGTTCACCTGTATCAGTGACAGAGAGTATCTACAGACCCGTGTTCACCTGTATCAGTGACAGAGAGTATCTACAGGCCCGTGTTCACCTGTATCAGTGACAGAGAGTATCTACAGGCCCGTGTTCACCTGTATCAGTGACAGAGAGTATCTACAGGCCCATGTTCACCTGTATCAGTGACAGAGAGTATCTACAGGCCCCTGTTCACCTGTATCAGTGACAGAGTATCTACAGGCCCATGTTCACCTGTATCGGTGACAGAGAGTATCTACAGGCCCCTGTTCACCTGTATCAGTGACAGAGAGTATCTACAGGCCCCTGTTCACCTGTATCAGTGACAGAGAGTATCTACAGGCCCCTGTTCACCTGTATCAGTGACAGAGAGTATCTACAGGCCCCTGTTCACCTGTATCAGTGACAGAGAGTATCTACAGGCCCCTGTTCACCTGTATCAGTGACAGAGAGTATCTACAGGCCCATGTTCACCTGTATCAGTGACAGAGAGTATCTACAGGCCCATGTTCACCTGTATCAGTGACAGAGAGTATCTACAGGCCCATGTTCACCTGTATCAGTGACAGAGAGTATCTACAGGCCCATGTTCACCTGTATCAGTGACAGAGAGTATCTACAGGCCCATGTTCACCTGTATCAGTGACAGAGAGTATCTACAGGCCCATGTTCACCTGTATCAGTGACAGAGAGTATCTACAGGCCCCTGTTCACCTGTATCAGTGACAGAGAGTATCTACAGGCCCATGTTCACCTGTATCAGTGACAGAGAGTATCTACAGGCCCATGTTCACCTGTATCAGTGACAGAGAGTATCTACAGACCCCTGTTCACCTGTATCAGTGACAGAGAGTATCTACAGGCCCATGTTCACCTGTATCAGTGACAGAGTATCTACAGGCCCATGTTCACCTGTATCAGTGACAGAGAGTATCTACAGGCCCATGTTCACCTGTATCAGTAACAGAGAGTATCTACAGGCCCATGTTCACCTGCCGTCAGTGACAGAGAGTATCTACAGGCCCATGTTCACCTGTATCAGTGACAGAGTATCTACAGGCCCATGTTCACCTGCCGTCAGGGACACGTAGATCTGAGTGTCATCTGCGTAGTTGTGGTACGACACATTGTTGCTGTTTATTAGCTGACCCAATGGAAGCATGTACACGTTGAATAAGAGGGGTCCCAAGATTGACCCCTGGGGGACTCCACAGGTCATGGAAATTTTGTCTGAGACACAGTTGCCAATTTCGACAAAGTACGTCCTGTCCTCAAAATAGGACTTGAACCAGTTTAGCGCAGTACCAGAGATTCCCACCCAGTTTTCTAACCTGTGAAGTAAGATCCCGTGGAGAAAACATCAAAGAGGAAACAAAACATCTTTCTCTGTGATTTTTATAGTTTGTCATGTCAACAGAGTCTGAGTCAGTGTTTAAGCTGCTCAAGACGTTAGCATGCTACTGGTTAGCAACTGTCAATCAACTTTCAATGGCTTCAACAGGATAAACACATGTGTGGCTCACATCTGTGAACACTGAGGAAACACTACAGTAACAGAGCCGAGCTGTTACTATTAGTCTACATGTGTTTATGGTTTTTGAAGCTAAATGCTAACCGGTAGCATGCTAACATCTTAAACACTGGTTTCTTCACATAAACGTGCGTCTCTGTGGTGTTTTAACTGTTATCTTCATGAGCAATGATTACGAGTACATAAAAATATCACTGTCAATCAGTTGTCTTTCATTTACATCCTGAGTAGAGATATTGTTACATGTTGTAGTACTACTGTATAATAGCCTGGTGAGACCAGACTGATTCCCCGATGTATAAAAAAATACAGAGGGGGAGTCCCCGCCCCCGGTGGCGGTATCACAAAAATCGTAGTGTTTCCGTGCAATCAGATTAGTTTATTTGCGTCACGTGTTGTTCACTCACGGGACGCAGAAGTCCCTCAATAACAATCTATGAACGGCCCACGAGAGAAAAAGACCTCGCCTACTGTCAACACATTCACCGTAGGTGAATTTCGTTATTCATAATCCTGCCCAAATATTAACGCAAAACCGCTAATAACACCACATCAACAGCAGACGCCCGCCCTTCGCTGATTGGTTTACTCCACTTCCTGTTTGCTTGCGTATCTACCGCTGTGGGAAATGGAATCAGCGCAGCAGTGGATTTTTCCAGGCTAACTGTATAATGCTACTTCGGTATTCAAAATGGCCGTCATAACAACAAATGTCACATAACTGAAAGGAAAGACCAAACTGACATGCAATTTTAGAACTAAATTACACGTATTATAAAACTAAAATAAAACTCCCCCCCGCCTTAACCAAGTGCAGTCTGCCTTTACCCAAATCTAAAAGGGTACAGTCTCCCCACCAAACTCACAAAACTGTTTTTTTCGTCGATATTTTGACACTTTTATTCAAGAAGCTTTTAGATTTGGGTAAAGCCAAACTGGAGAAAATGTGCTCAGTTTATGTGGGGGTTAAGAGGTTAAATATGTTGTCAAATTACCTCTTAACTCCCACCTGAACCGAGCACATTTTCTCCAGTTTGGCTTTACTCAAATCTAAAAGTTTATTGCAATTTTTTTTGGTCAATATAGCAACGAAAACGATGAAAACACAACCAAAATGTGACAAAAAAATTACAAAGAAGCAATAAAAAAGCCAGAACAGCAACTATAATCAGTGTTGGGCACGTTACCTAAAAATTGTAAAATATTCTATATTGCTGATTACAGCTTTAAAAGTGTAATATGTTTGTATTACATATTACTGTTTCAAAAATGTATCTGGTTACTGGAAAAGTCATATATTTTTGTAACTCGTTACTTTTGTAATAATACGTTACCCCCAACACTGACTATAATACCACAAAAAAGTGACTAAAGAGCGACAAAAATGTCAAAAGATGACAAAGCAACAAAAACACAACAAAGAAAAAACGTGCCAAAAAAGCACTGAAATCACAACAAAAACCCTTCCAAATGCAGCCAAAAACACAATGTATTGTAGGCCTTAGCTTTCAATTGGATTAACACTCAAAACAAAAAAGTAGAAAAACCCCAAACCCCGCACTACAACCTCGGCGGACTTAGCCCCTGATCATGCTCAAATGTAAATAAAAAATCTGTCGATCTGTGTGTTATGTGCCGAGGTCACGCTCCAGATCAGGTTCAAATGGTGTCAACCACTTCCTCTGCATCCGGGCTGGTTTGTGCTGTAAAGATTTCGGTTTGGAAACTATGACAAACTTTAGAACCTCGAGGCGTCCACGCTCGCCCTCCTCTGAGGCGCGTCCACGCTCGCCCTCCTCTGAGGCGCGTCCACGCTCGCCCTCCTCTGAAGCGCGCGCACGTGTCAGGAGCGCACACCAACACACACTGCATGTAAAAAAGAATCATTAATATCTCAAAAACGAAAACAGCACAAATGAAAATGTTCACAGCACAACAGATTGACAGATTTTGTATTTTAATTTACGTTTAATGGGGGGCCAACCAGAGGCATAGCTGCCTGGGGGGGGCCCAAGCCAGCAGGGGCCCCCAGAGGGCCAACAGATTTGACAGAAACGACCCAGAGGATACAGTCACTGCAGTAGCAGTGCAACGACAATTACCCGTCGCATACTCCCTGACAGAGCCCCATGAGCCCAGTCTGCCCCCCCCCCCCCCAACCCCACACACTCTGATCAAATCAGCTGATGTCCGGACTCGTGCACTAATGAGCGAGCGCCTGCACAGCTCCACATGCACACCCCCACGCACGCTGCTTCATAGATATAGGCTAGGGCGTAGGTTTGGTGTCAATATCGGTGGGACACCCACCCCCCCCCCCCCTAAAAAAAAAAGCTTTTTGTTGTACTAAAAAGGTTAATAATGTTACCAAGCCTGTCAAATGTCTTAGAATTTACTTTAATATAAAGGGTATGGTTGTAACATGGAGAGAGTGTAAGATAGGAGTCACATGATCATATCAGTGTTTACCCACTTCCTCCCTGATCCACATGGAGATTGTCAAGGTTGACAAGTTCATGCAGATTCTATAGAGAAAAAAATTGATTTTGAGATAAGAAATTAAATTTTTTGACCAACACTATATTTTGTTTAGTGCTTATACTATTGCACATAAAACCATAGGACTTAGATTAAATTATAGTTTCTCAGGCAAAATGTGATGCACATTTCCCCTGCTAATTTCAAACCATTATGCTAATAGTGTCACGCTTCTAGACTGAACCCAAGAGCAGAACACGACAGGGAAGTAGTAATGATTTATTTTACAAGAAATGGTTTGACTGAAGGTAATTGGTGAGTATCGCAGCAGCGCAGAGGTGTAGGCAGGTCGGCTGAGTGGCAGGCAGAGGAGCAGACTGGCAGATGAGCGGGCGGACAGGCAGGTCGATGAACAGGCAGGCAGGTCGATGAACAGGCAGGCAGGTCGATGAACAGGCAGGCAGGTCGATGAACAGGCAGGCAGGTCGATGAACAGGCAGGTAGGTGTATCTGGACATGAAAAGCAGGTTAAAGCACAAAAAATCCTTAACAGTTTAGAGCGTTAGTGTTGTCACTAACAGTGAGTGTCGAAAGACAAACTGGCGAGGAGTAGCTGGAGAGCAGCTCCTCTTGTATGGAGGTTGATTGAAGATTGCCCAGGTAGGAGGGAACAGACAGACACACAAGGGGAGGGGGGACACCAGGAGAGGCTGCCATGACAGTACCCCCCCTCAAAGACCCCCACCAGGCGGAACCCCAGGCTTGCCAGGATGGGAACGGTAGAAGTCCTCAATCAACCCCGGATCCAGGATAAGAGCCCGGGACACCCAAGAGCGTTCCCCCGGCCCGTAACCCTCCCAATCCACCAGAAACTGGTAACCACGTCCACCAGGGCGAACATCCAAAAGCCGGCGGACCGTAAAGGCAGGATGGTCATCGACAACCAGGGCGGGAGGAGGGGGTTCGGCAGGAGGGCACAAAGGACTGTCATGCACCGGCTTCAACTGAGAAACATGAAAGGTAGGGTGGATCCTCAAAGAAGGAGGCAATTTCAAGCGGACAGCAGTCGGATTAATAATCCTTCCTATTTCAAACGGGCCGATGTATCGGGGTGCAAGTTTCTTGGATTCCACCTTTAACGGAATGTCCTTAGCTGCAAGCCAAACCTTCTGACCCAGCCGGTAATTCGGGGCGGGGGCACGATGTTTGTCAGCCAACTCACGATTCCTTTTAGCCGTGCGGAGCAATGCCGCCCGTGTGTCACGGGGGAGACCTTATGTTTATTCTTTATTGGCCCCATGTGCGTGTGTATATATTTATGACTTTTGTGTTTTGCGTGTGTGTGTAATCAAAACCGCATGGGGTGCTGTATAGAGCCTGGACATAATGGGGTTATTGACAAGACCACTCCCCTACCGACCTTCCCCATTGGTCACCTGCCCCGGGGATTGACCATAAAAAAGCACTGACTGTGGGGCAGAGGGGGGGAAAAACCTGGGGCTGGAGGCAGACAGACGAGCCGCCGCAAGAAAGAAAAAGCAGCACGTGGAAGAGGGAAAATCAACCGGGAGGACATAGCCGTGCGGAGGTATCTGAGAGGACGAGACCTGATCGTACAACGCGCCTGGAGCTGAAGCTGTGGAGACGGGCGGTGCGCCAGCTGTGGAGGAATCCGCACCGAGCAGTGAATCCAGCGTTCGTGCCAGTTATCAAATGCTAAAAATCATTATCGGCTCTGGTCTGTTTCTTGGCAGTGGTTGTGTGTTGGTGATCAAAAGATCCTAGTCCTGTGACACGTGCGCACCTCCAGAAGTGACGGCAGCGTTGCAGGTGGATCTTCACGGACGGGACCGCAACATCCCTCTCCTGTTCAGGGAACAAAGGAGGTAAGTAACCAAGGGCACATTCAAATGGTGCCATCCCAGTGGCCGACGAGGGGAGAGAATTATGTGCATACTCCACCCAAGGGAGGTACAAACTCCAGTCAGAAGGATTCTGGAAGGCCACACAACGAAGCGAAGCCTCCAAACTCTGATTGGCTCTTTCGCACTGGCCATTGGTCTGGGGATGGAATCCAGAAGAGAGACTCACAGAAGTGCCGAGGGCCTGACAAAAACTTCTCCAAACTTGAGAGATAAACTGAGGCCCCCTGTCGGATACAATGTCCAATGGTATTCCATGAAGTCGGAAGACGTGCTGGACCAACACGTCAGCCGTGTCCATGGCAGATGGTAATTTCTCAAGAGGTATAAAATGAACAGATCAACAACAGTCAGAATGACTGATTTACCCTGAGATATGGGGAGCCCGGAGACGAAATCAATGGCAATGTGTGACCATGGACGACTAGGAACAGGTAACGGACATAACTTCCCAGCAGGCTTCTTATTAGACGTCTTGCCTCTGGCACATATGGCGCAAGCTTGTACATAGTCGCGAGTGTCTTTTTCCATAGTAGGCCACCAAAAGTGGCGCCGGAGCAGAGAAAAGGTGCGTCCAATTCCAGGATGACAGGCGAAGTTAGAAGTATGACCCCATTGGATGACCTGTGAACGCATAGCTGGGGGGACATAGATGCAATCTGGAGGTCCATTACCTGGATCGAAGTCTGCTGCTTGAGCCTCAAGAACCTTTGATTTTATCTCCCAGATGATGGAGGCAACCACACAAGCCGGGGGCAAGATGTTCTCCACGGGATCAGGTAAGTCTGTGGACGAAAACTGCTGAGAAAGAGCATCAGGTTTAGTGTTCCTAGACCCAGGTCTGTAGGTTAATGTGAAGTTGAACGATCCCCTACAGAATAGTTATGTTCAGCCGGGGACAACCGCCGTGAAAAGAACGCGCAAGGGTGCAACTTCTGGTCTGAAGGTGACCGCTGGGACAACACCGCCCCAACTCCCGCGTCAGAAGCATCGACTTCTACAACAAATTGAAGGGAAGGATACGGATGAACCAGTACTGGCGCCGAGGTGAACTTCTGCTTAAGGTTTTGGAATGCCTGTTCTGTACCAGGATCCCATACAAAGGTGACCTTGGATGACGTTAGTCTAGTCAAAGGAGCTGCAACTTGACTATAGTTTCGAATGAAACGGCGGTAGAAGTTTGCAAAACCAAGAAATCTTTGTAGCCGTTTACGATTGTCTGGTCTTGGCCAACCTGCAACTGCCTGGATCTTTGCTGGGTCTGGCTTCACCTGCCCACTGCCGATGATATAGCCCAGAAAGCTTACTGACTGGACGGCAAATTCACATTTTTCGGCCTTGACATAGAGCTTGTTCTCAAGTAGCCTTTGGAGCACTTGCCGGACATGGATTACATGATCTTCTGGAGAGGAAGAGAAAATCAAAATGTCATCTAAATAAACGAAGACAAAACGGTTTAAAAAGTCCCGAAGAACATCATTGACCAGGGCCTGAAAAACGGCGGGCGCATTAGTTAGTCCAAACGGCATGACCAGATATTCAAAGTGCCCAAGTGGCGTCTTGAATGCCGTCTTCCACTCATCCCCGTCTCGTATTCGCACAAGATGGTATGCATTTCTAAGGTCCAACTTAGAGAAGATTGTAGCATCGTGGAGTGGTTGTAAAGCCGAATTTATTAGGGGAAGTGGATATTTGTTCTTTACCGTGATGTGATTTGTGACCAAGTGAGGGCGATGGTGATATTTTATATGCACTATTGTTCGATCTGTGACAACGCCACTGGTTAAACCAGAAATATTTTGTTTTATACACCAAAAGGCTACGCAGGTTCGTTGACTGAGGTGACAGAAACACATGATTACAGGACAGAAGTAGAGTTTCTTATGTTCATTTAATTTGGCTTAATATAAAAACAGCGTTTTAAAAGTGAAACATGAATGTCTTTAAAAGTCCCCATACAAAACTGGGTATAACAAAAATCATAACGCAGTCCCATTGGTGCGTCCAGTGGTTACCGCTGTGCGCCCGGATCCAAAGGGGCACAGTGCACACAGAAAGGGGGAGACTCCCGCCAGCAGAAGCCTGGGCAACATTAATACATTCAGTTTACATACGGAACATAAATAAGCGACATGTACACAAAAAGGACATACCGAGACGTACAGCGATGCCGCGCCACCCTTTGGCGACACCATCGCGACTGTCCAAGCCGCCGAAGACTAAAAAGAACAGGGCCGTTAGCCACACGCCAGACAAGGTACTTAAACCCACGAGACGGCTACAACGCTTACCCACGATGCCCGCGCCACCATCTCTAGCTACTGCGCTTAACGCCCTCAGAAGCTCCAGTGCGCCTTATCGTGCCCAACAGCAGCTTGGAGCACCCGTCTCGCCGCCATGACAGCTGCGCCAGCGTGTGACGTCACGGGGTGGGAGGTCAGGTGAGGGAAGGAACGGTTGAAGGTAGTTGCCTTTTATAGGCAGGGAGGGGAAGCGCACCCCGTACTACCACAGATTCAAGCCTCTGTAGTCGATGCAGGGTCTGAGTGTAAGATCTTTTTTACTCACAAAGAAAAATCCAGCACCAACGGGAGAAGATGAAGGGCGGATAATGCCTGCTGCCAGAGAACCGGTGATGTATCTTTCCATCGCTTCATGCTCCAGTCTTGAGATGTTAAACAGTCGGCTGGAAGGCAGAGGGGCGCCAGGCAGAAGATCTATAGCGCAATCGTAGGGCCTATGAGGAGGGAGAGACAGAGCATGGTTTTTACTGAAAACATCCGCCAAATCATGATAATCCTTGGGCACATTAGATAGATCTGGAGTCTCAGGTGAGAATGAAGTGGATCTAGCAGGTGGAAGAGCAGATTTTAAACAGGTAGCATGACAGAAATTACTCCAGTTTATCAATTTAGCATTAGCCCAGTCAAAATGAGGATTGTGTATCCTCAGCCAAGGGTAACCAAGAATTAAAGGTGCGTGTGGTGATGATATTATGTGAAACCGTATCATTTCTTGATGATTACCAGACAGCAATAGCTTTAGGGGCTTAGTACAGTGTGTTACCTCAGAGATGGGCCTACCATCCAGAGCATTAGCAGTAAGCGGGGTTTCCAGAGGGACCGTCTCCAAGCCAGCCTGCTGGGCAAGATCGCTGTCCACAAAATTCTCTTCTGCTCCTGAATCCACAAGAGCAGTAAGAGCCAGTTTGTACTGTCACGTTTCTAGACTGAACCCAAGAGCAGAACACAACAGGTAAGTAGTAATGATTTATTTTACAAGAAATGGTTTGACTGAAGGTAATTGGTGAGTATCGCAGCTGGGCAGAGGTGTAGGCAGGTTGGCTGAGTGGCAGGCAGAGGAGAGCAGCTCCTCTTGTATGGAGGTTGATTGAAGATTGCTGCCAGGTGAGCTCCGAAGATGCCACGCCCAGGTAGGAGGGAACAGACAGACACACAAGGGGAGGGGGGACACCAGGAGAGGCTGCCATGACAACTAGAGCTCGCTGAACAATGGCTGACAGGGGTGGGGATGGTAGTAACACAATCATCCCCTATTTACAGTTAATAACACTTACTTTAATACTTTTACAGAATGCCCAAACAGTGGAAAAGAGAGACTGACAGATTTGTGACAGATAATATTTAAAAAAAAAGCATCTGATGTGGTCATAAAGAAGGGCAGGTCAGCTCAGTTGCTTTGGCACATGTGATCTGCCATTAACACTGAGCAGATCCTGTAAACACTGCAGAGGCTGAAGACCAGGGTCCAGGGTCATCCCAGTGCAGGTCACACTGAAGCATCTACAGAGGTTCCTCTGAGGTGCAGGAGGAAGTGTTGGCTGATTATTTGACTCAGACAGACCTGTATTATGGACTAGGGATGGGACGATACACTTAAACTCACGATCCGATGCACCTCGATATGTCAGAGTCACGAAACGATACGTCACGATACGATATCAAAAAAGAAAAAAATATTACTGTATAATAACTTGTTTATTACAATGTTACAATGGGTGGCATCATACTTAAAAGACAGGAAACAGTGTGACAGGGTTAACAACAAAACATCTGGGGTAATGTATAATCATGTAGGTGTGCACCAGGGCTTGACCCTTGACCCTTTACTATTCCGTTTATTTATCAATGATTTACCTGATGTGTGTTCTGAAGCATCATGTCAGCTGTATGCCGACGACACCATCATTTATGTTCACGCAAAAAACAAACAACTGGCAGCAGAGAAGCTGTCATCTCTAAGTCGGCAGCCAAAGAGAGTGTCCCGTCTAAACTTGCCCATTCACCAATAGTTCTGGTGAATGGGCAAGCAGCACTACAAGTGGTGCTAGAGTACTTAGGTACACCTAAATACTTAGTATTTAGGTGTACCTAAGTACTCTTGCACCACTTGTAGTGCTGCTTGCCCATTCACCAATAGTTCTGGTGAATGGGCAAGCAGCACTACAAGTGGTGCAAGAGTACTTAGGTACACCTAAATACTTAGTATTTAGGTGTCACCATGGAGTCTCAATTATCATTTAAAAAACATGTTTAGAAACTGAGGAACACAATTAAATTCAATTTAGTGAATTTTAAACACATTAGAAATAACTTAATAACTGATGCTTCAACGGGGAGGAGTTAGAGTAGGCCCGGCTCCTCCCCTCTAATCACAGCTACTCTTACCTGTGGGTAAACACCTTTGAAGTAGAGCGTCTCTAACGATCTGCTCACCTCAGTATCGGTCAGTCCTGTCCTATTCATAGATGATCACTGCCCAGTATCTGTCCTATTCATGGATGATCACAGCTAATTACCTGCCTATTGTTCTTTTATTAGCTTTAGTTTTTTTTTTTTTGCATTTTTACCTATATGTTGTTCTTCATCATTCACTTTGTATGTCTCTGTGATAGTGTTTTTGCTGTGTGTTTGTGCCTGTTGTATGTCCTACCTGTCTTGACATCAACCTGCCATGGGATTACGGATGAAAATGAGCCTATATGGCTAACTCCGGCACATTTACATGTCGAAAAAACACATGTTGATTAATGTCTTTATTCGAATAAATAAAAAATAATAATTACAAATTGAGCCATATAGAGCCCAGGTGGTGCTTGAGCACCTGCCCAACTTCAAACCACTCTTCCTTCCTCCTCTGTGGAGCGGCGGCGCTGATGTGTGTACCTCTGATCACTACTCTGTAAGACGCGGGAGTCAATTTGATCACTTTTATGTATGAACTAGACACGACTGGATTATGGGGGCATGGAAACGAAAGGTCCGAAAGGGTGAGGATGTCAGCATAGCGTGTCGAGACCGTCTAGAGAGACATTGAGCAAACTGTTGGAGCGGAGATTCGACAGTGTTCAGTGCAGACTGTCCAAGTTGTTCTGACGATCTTTCATTAACGCTCCCTTTAGTTTCCGCTCAATTGAAATACATTTTCAGATGAATGTATTAAAGACTCTTTCAGACGACACAGCAGCTCATGTTTGTGTAGCAGGGTGCACTTTGCACCACAAGGCGGCGCCAGCGTGCAAGCGCATAAAATCACGCAACTTCCCTTTGCGCGTCCTCTGACTTCCGCCAAGCGTGTTGTGCCGTGATGCCCCATCCTCCGTGATGCCAGCACGGTTGAGCCCCCGCCGAGTAGCGCATGGCACTCTACTGTGGGCCATGGTGTGCGTCCTGCTCAGTGACGTGCTGGCCGGTGTTGCGGGCGTCATTGCCATCCGGGCCGAAACGAAGTCGCTGATGGAGCACGGCTGCGTACTTAAGTGAAAACGGTGGCTCTTCGTGGTCAGTCTGCATCCTGCTGTCTTGCCTTGCCATGTCTGTACCTCCCTTTTTATTTCTCAAGAACAAGATGTACACATTGACTTTTTAATTTATGGACTCTTATGGACAGGATATTTTTGTTTTGCTTTTAACTGTGAAAATCATGAACCAAAGGCTAAGCTACTGAATGAACAATGAAATAAATACTGTTAACTTAAATATAATTTCTGCCTCTGCCTCGATCAACGAACCTGTGTGCTTTTGGTCCTAAGTTAAACTTAGGTGGCGTTGTCTGGCTTTAATTTTAATTAGATATCATTCATGAGATGCCCAGTGCCCCCACTCGGTTACATTTGTTTCTGTTTTTCACTTTTTAAAACGGCTCCGAGAAGGTTTTTGAAGAAACAAGTTTATAATTCAACATGGTCCATTTTTATTGACTCCCAATGATTATACAAACAATACAAAAGCTTAAGATTACATTTGTGGCTTTAGGTGATTACACAGAATAGTGCACAAATAAAAAATATACTGTATTAAATAAAACATCTGAATTACCTTTAAGGATATTTGAGTGTCTTTACCTTCGGCGCATACACACACACACACACACACACACACACACACCTCATTAACACAGACTGAACAGTGATAAACGTGCAGGTACAGTAGTTTGTCAATTCAAAATTTGAAACACAGTTATTTGTACTTTTACTCTGTAAGTACAAATACCTTTATTTCCCTTTTTTTCTTGATTTTCTGACATGCAGCCGTGAAACTGAAAAGAAAAGATGAATCCGAAACGTTGGGAAACATTTTCAATCTCGTAGTTTTGCCAAACGTCCTCACCTTCCCGCGGGGCGAGGGTTAACTGTGGGCGTGGGGGTCCGGGACGTGCCGGATGACTTCGTAGATGGTGGAGTGCACTTCCTGGCGAGGGACAGAGGAGAACTGTGGGACCAAAGGGACCGTTAGAGCCGGCGCTGGTTGAGGTCAGACATGAGAGCGAGGAGGCGGTACCTGAGCCGACGGCGCTCTGGGGGGCGGGGCCAGAAACTCATAAATGCCAAAGTCTTCGGCCGCGTCTTCGTGACCTGCACAATCACATCAACATGAACCGTGTACTGTAGAGGGACTTCATGAACTCCTGCTTAAACCCCAGTGCATTTTCTCCAGTTCAGCTTTACCCAAATCTCAAAGGTTACATACAGGCCGCCTACACAACTCATCTAAACTCTGTTGTCGTGTGTCTTTGTCACACATTGTTGTCCCTTTTCTGTTGGTCTTTTGTGGGCGGGGGGATTTTCTTCACTTTTTTGACACTTTTCTGTCACTTTTTCATTGATTTTTTCATCCTCATTTCTGTCTCGTTTTTGTGTTGCTATTTTTAGACACTAAAGCCAGACTGGAGAATGTGTTTGGTTCAGGCGGGGGTTAAGAGGTTTTCATAGAGCTCTGCTCAACTTCCAATCCGGAAGAAAAAATCTCATTCATTTTAGGTGGTGGATATTTACCCGGGACCAGTTTTTCAATTATCGATGTTATTTTGCCATAACTTGCTCCTAGTTTGTCAATCCGTCACGGGGCATACGCAATGGCTTAAGGCTATACTATACCTTTTTTGTTGGAAAATATAAATAGCCTAACCATATGGATCTTAAAAATAGGCTTAAAAAGATTATTTTGGTGATATTTATGATTTTAAAATTTGTCTCTGTAACAATGAAATGCGAGAGAAAAAGAGCTCCTCCTGCTGGCAGCTATAGGAATCATTTTCTTAAGAAATGTCTCCCAAAAAAACCTCCTTCCAGGATATGGCATGTGAGCCGCCCCAGCAGTGAGTGATAAACACTTGGAGCTCGGAACGGCTCAGTCCATCATGTTGGATTATGAGCTTTAAAAATGTGCAGGAAGGTTTTTGGGTTTGAACGAGTGTTACCAGGATGTACAGAACGAGGCGCTGACGCCGTAGAAGAAGAAACGGCCACATTTAACAGCTTTGTCCGTGGATAAACTCCAGACTGTGTGAATGTTGTGAAATATCCAGGTCTGTCTTTAACGAGGGAACAACGTTAAAACATGGTTTAAACCTCAACTAAGTCTATCTTGCAGGATATGTCCACTTGAAGGTTACCCCTGGCCCTAATCCCGCCCGTCCTGAGCAGACTATGGAGCTCCAATCAAGTGATACGAACTGACAAATTAGGAGGTCAGAGCACATTAGTATAAACAAACGAAAAGCTGGTCACTCCTTTATTCCCAGGGTTTGACATTATTTCGAGACAAATGGCTCACTGTGGATGTTCTTAAAGGATGAGCGGACATATGGGACGATATCTGTCCCACATTTGGACAAAACACTTGAAATACAGGACGTCCCACACAAATCAGGATCAGCCTGCGCCTGCTGCAGCTTACCGCAGAACAAGCAGCTGTTTTAATGTAACATAAGACTTACATCATTATTACCTGAACAATGTGGGCTGTGTCGCTCAGTGGGCCGGTTGTGAAGGCCCTTCATCGCTGTTGGGACAGAGAAAGGGGACAAGAGAGGGGTTTGTCAGTGAACGCTGCTTGGAAAGAGATGTCAATAAAACGGTGAGTGCGGACCTCTGGGATGGCAGCGTTTCCACAGCAGCAGGAGCAGCGCACAGGACAGGGCGATCAGAGAGAACACGGTCAGCACGGTCAGAGGGGAGGAGGGGCTGCTGTCCTGGGCCAGTCTGTCCCGCCCTGTCAAAGACACACCAACGGTGACTCCCCAGTGAGGGCAGAGGGTGTCTGAACTGTATCAGAGCAGCACTACTGAGAGGCTCTGCAGACACTACACATGTCGGAGAAATATTTGGTGTTAGCTCTTTGATGACTTCACTTAGTCTTTAGAGTGAAAGAAGGACTTGGGCAGAATAATAATAATAATAATTAAAGCCGCAAGCGGCATTGAGAGGCCCTCGCGGGCCGTGGTGGCCGATTGACGCCGGTTCCCGCACGCCACCGCAATAACCGGGAGGCGCTGCCGCGCCCTACCTGCTTATAATGTCGCTGCCACCCTCGGTGGAGTTTATAAAAGAGCTGGCAAAAGAAATGGCGCCTTCGGCGCTGATTTTCCCAAAATGGCCGACCTCCTGTTGGTTGCCTAGCAACCGCGTAATGTGTTTTTTTGTTGGGCTTCACGTGACCAATAACTGTGGCGAATTTTTTTCGTCTACGACGAAGTACGTTTTTCGGGTTTTTCGGTATTTTGGGGGTGTTTTCCATTGGGCGCAATGTTAACGTGTTTTTTGCAGGGGGCGCTGAGGCGCAATTTTTTTGAATTTTTACATTTTGGAGATGTGAAGTTTGGGCAAAAATTCAGGACTTTTCGTCGGTGGGAAGTTGCCGAAACTGGCTTTTTAGGGGGAGAGGAAAAATTATTTTTCATACGAGCAGCAACAAATGTGCCGCTTTCGCGGCACACGCCTATATCATCGGACAGGTGTTGGTGCCGGGAGCCCCCTGATTACTGTCTTTTACATGGGGAGCGCTCTGTTTCTACGCGCACATCTTTCTTCAGTGCGCTCCGCGCACTGCTTGTACAATTACAAAAGGCCCGAGACCTGCCAGGTCCGCTCGGGCCTAATAATGCATCAGTTTTATATAGCGCTTTTCTGAACACTCAAAGATGCTTTACATTGCACTATTCATTCTGTCCATACTTGGTGGTCGTAAGCTACTAAGCCACAGCTGCCCTGGGGTAGACTGATGGAAGCGAGGCAACCAGTCTGTGCCATGGGCCCCTCCCACCACCAACCTCTCACTCGCTACATTCACCCAGGCTTCTGGTGTTCCTAAATAGCCTCCCATCCAATTACCGATCAAAGGCGGGACCGCCCATAATAGTATCACTGGAGACCTGAACTTCTGACTAGACCCCCCTGTAATGCCGGGCGCTCCCCATGCTCCCCATTGGGACCCACTGACTTGGGGCATGACTCTTTATTTTCCATGGTTAGATGTTCACAAGCAGCATGGCACACTGATGTTTCCTTCATCAGATGTTTTTTTCTTTGAACCAGAAGACCACAGGGTGAGAGGTCACATATATTTTTTGAGTTTGACCCTTTTTGTCTGCACCGCTCTAGCCCGGTCTCACCAGAACCTCGTACTCATTTCGTACAGAGGGTCTGGATCTTCACAACTGAACTCCGTTTTCAGGTGGGAGGGGTGAACTCCTTTTAAAGTTTGAAACGATTGGATCTGATTTTACCCAATCGCTAGCGTATGTAATGCGCCCGAGTGAGTGACGTCATCTACAACACCCGCCTCCCCCGCTCGCTGAATGGTAGGTTGAAGTTCAATCGATGCAACGCAGCCACTGAGATCAGGCCCAGACGTACATGTAGGAAAAAGATCACTGACCGGAGTTTACGGACGGCTAAGGCCCGGCTAGCACCGCTCCAGATGACTTTGATTACTGTTGTTTTGATCACATTCTTATCAGACTGGCATGGGCACCGACCCCATGGGGACCATTCAATAGATTTAACCTGTAAACCACCAGTGCTCTCTTCTGCTCACATACGAGGGCGGGTCAGTCCATGACCTTAACGTAGATGTGGCCACAGCGTGACCTTCATAGAGAGCCGTCTCATTAGTTTGTGAGATTGAGTTTATCGCTTTATTTACTTATTTTCTTGATGGTTTGCTCGTTTGACTGGGCACCCGTGGGGAAAAACATTCATCGGAGCCTTGTACTTCATATTGGTTGCTACACTGAGCCTTAGCATTGGTATCAGAACAGCCCTCTAATCTATTCCAAAGCCACAGTGGTGTTCGCCCAAAAGCAGAAGCCCTGCCTGAGTGTATTTGCTTTAGCAGCTCAGCCGTGTGGAGCTCACGGTCTTTCCTAAATGCTTAGTGAGGGAGGTGCGTCGGCCTCTGAACCTTCCTTTGCATATGAATAATCCATGGGTACAGGTTTCAGACTGGTTTCCCCTGGTGCCCTGGGCCCTTTCACATGACGTGGGCACCGTCCCGTTCAGACAATGTCCCACTTTTTCAATAAAGTCAGATTTACACAATGACAAATTATTCAGCAGTGTTTACACATTTTAGTCAACACTAAAGGATTTGTCCCAAAATGACGGCTTTAAATATCACTGAAAAGCACTGCAGTTTGGAGTCGGCACTTCATCTATCAAAATACCATAAAAACGTTTTCCGTTTCACACAATTATTTTGCCCAATTTGTCAAATATCCAAGTTTTACTCCAACAGCTTTGTTGCATTGAAAGCATTAAAAAAAAAAAAAAACTTTGCATAAAAATGTACAATATTGTGTCCAAACTTTCTTGACCTATTTCTATCTGTGTGTGTGCGTTTTTTAGTTTAGCGCGCGAGGATTGTTATTAGAAAACGTTCACGAGAAGACTTGAACTGATAAAAAGTGGACAGGAGTTTACAGCCTATAGGCCAAAGCAACGCCTCATTTGAAAGCTAAGACCTACAAAACGTTTTTGCCTTTTTGTTGTGCTTTCGTCTCTTTTTTGCCTCGTTTTTGTCGTGTTTTCGTTCTTTGGTTGCTCTTTTGTCGCGTTTTTGGTTGTGTTTTTGTCCTCATTTCGTCACAATTTCCACGCTATTTTCCAAGAAACGTTTAGATTTGGGTAAAGCCAAACTGGAGAAAATGCGCTGGGTTAAGAAACAAAGCACTTGTTTTTTTATCAATATGAGCCCTTTTACACGTGTTTCTGTATCAGTATCAGTATCATGTACTTTTATCACATTCCCTTTGATCAAAATTTGACAAAAACACTGGCTCCATCTGAAGCCTCTGTGTCCTAACCCTAGCTCCTGATCCTTAACCCTGCATGGGGTCAACTGTTAGATCTGTTAGTGAACTTCAGCTGCATCTCCCCAATCCGACCGTCCTGACCCAGGGCGGAAAACAACAACAGCTGTTCTTCTTCTTTAAGGTTATTGGCGGACTGCAGGCCGAACAAAAGTGACTGTACTGCATATGCAACAACATAGTGTCCAAATAAAGGCATTTATCCAAATGATCCATCACATTTCCCTTTATCTCAACAGCTGTTTCATAAAGCCACATCACCCATATTAGGTAAGTTAGTGCTTTATTGTCATTGTACAACTGTACAACGAAATAACAATGAAATAGTGTTCAGGTGTTAGTCCTGAGCTGCTGCTGTGTGTCAACCTGACCTGCATGACCTTGGAGGTCGGGGAAACTGTAGCACTCAGAGAAACCTGGCTGCCCTCTGTCTCCTCTGATCCTCTGAAATGGTGCCACGCCTCCTGGGTGTGTCCCAGTTTCAGAGCGTGGTGTCCTGCACTGGTCAGCTCCACCTCCTACATCCTCTTCCTCCCTCCGCTCCCTCCGCTTCACAACAGTCTTTCACCATCTCTCGTTTGTCCTTTTTTGTTTCCTGTAGCTCCTCTTGTGACGCCTCCTGTGCTGCAGCTGTGGGGGCTCTTGGTGCGGCACGGTAGCGCAGCGGTTAGTGCTCTCGCTTCACAGCTAGAAGGTCCCAGGTTCGATTCCCACCTGGACGGGGCCTTTCTGTGTGGAGTTTGCATGTTCTCCCCGTGTCTGCGTAGGTTTCCTCCGGGTACTCCAGTTTCCCCTACCACCAAAAACATGTACAATAGGCCAGGATGAATGGTGTGTGTGAATGTATGGTGGTGGTCAGAGGGACCGTTGGCGCAGACGTGTGTAGTCGCGACGCGCTTCTGTCAGTCTCCCCCAGGGGAAACTGAAGCTGCTAATGTAGTTTACCATCACTGAGTATGGAGTGAATGCAATTGCTCTCATGTAAAAGCGCTTTGTGACCATGTCTGTGAAAGGCGCTATATAAATAAAGATCTTCTTCTTCTTCTTCTCTTCAGTGTCTCAGAAGAAGAAATGTGTACGTCTCAAATGGGTTTAGCTGATAAGCTAGCATTTTGTTTACCTTAATATATATAATATATTATATTGGACTACAAAACACACTCGTACTGCAGCCACTGACTTTAACGACTCAAACATGAACCATAATAATGATATGAAGCCACACAGAAAACAGACGATGATGAAAAGCTGTTTCAGATTTACCTTCAGCTACAGCTTCATCACAGAAATAAAAAAAATGCTCTGGTCAAATTATATTCCCTGCACAATGTATGCAAATTAGCCATGCGGCACAAACTGCTTCATTTAGACCATTACCTGATCTTTAACACACAGACATGTGACTGTGCTGTGGTGACGACAACATGCATCTTGTCACGTTCATAAAGTGCTCATGCATCATTTTTTATTGTATTTTTATTATTTATTAAATGTGCACCTGTCAATCAGCAGTGGTTGCCATGAATCCCTCGAGGGTGGGGGCGAGGGGGTGAGGGGGGGATTGGCGGTGCGGTGGCTTATTGGATGGCACATAGCTCCTAATCGTCGGTGAGTTAGCACCAGAGGTCCCTATGCTAAAGTGGCTATGACAGTTAGCATTGAGGCTCCTCTTCCTAACTCCTTCCTAACTTCCTAACTTATCATGGTGGACGCTGATGCACATCCGGTTTGGCGTTAAACCTCTGACCAATTTTCGCGTTTCGGCTCCGGCCACTGACCCGATGAAAAACCTTTTGTGAATTGATAAAGAGATGTACTTTTATCACATTCGCGTTCCCTTTTCCCTCCCCTTCCCTATGGGGTCACCTGCTCCGACGCTCGCCACCACCAGGGTGAAGTGCGCCTCCTGCTGCTTGTGCGTGACGTTGTTGAAGGCGCGGCACAGGTACTCCTCGGCCTGGGCCAGCCGGTGGGAGGGCAGCTGCAGGCTGGGGCCCTCGGCGATCACCTGGGAGCTGTTGCGGCTCGTGGAGATCCACACACAGGTGTTGGGCGGGTTAGAGTCAGCCTGGCACTCAAAGCGAGCCAGCTGCCCCGGGCCGATGGTAAAAACCGGACCCGTGCGCGGGCTGTGGGCCGAGTGCACCGCCAGGTCGTAGGGCCCGTCTGAGGGAAACACGTTAAGGGAGAAGTTTGGGTCAGTGGAAGCAAAGATATCGTCAGCTGTCACACCATGTATGCTTTTGTAATCGTGAATACATCCATCTGCAATTGTTAAAACCAGTATTTGGAACGTTTTCCTCACCTGGGACTCAGACAGGTCATGTTTATGAAATATTTACGAAATAAATGTCTGGGTTCATTCGAGACGGCGCCCCCACCCACAGTCTGGCCCAGTTTCACTCTACGCCTTTACTCATCAGTAAATTCTTTAATTGCACTTTGTTGTGGCGAAGAAACACGACCCAGTTTTCATTAGTTTGGCATTTTTTGTTTATAGTTTCACTTCCTTATTGGACACTGACAGGAAGTGTCATAGATAGAGGTAAACATTTTTTAATTGTTGACGTGCCGATCATCAACGAGAAATGAGTGAGTCAGAATTCTATGGAACTTTCCCTCTATCTATGCCACTAACGTAAAGACTTTTCTTCATTAAATTGCTGCTTTATTGGAATACAGTACGTCTATGATTATTACAACAGAGTTATCCATCCAAATAAGTCATAACTACCAAAGGATTAAAACCTTTAAGGGGAAATTGTAAATGTAATGTCCTTTTTCTCAAGACGCATTTTTCCTCATATTTTCTCCACATAGTTGCACCTACTGCACAACCTTTCCTGTTTTGGACTTGGAATATTTATGATTTTTCAATGTCTAATTCCGGTTTAACAATTTTTAACAAGGTCCAAAATCCCCCTGGAACAAATCTTTGTAATAGGTGACAAAATCAAATCATAAATTTAAACCTGGCTCCGTCCATTATCAAGATGTACAGGCGATTTTACCAATTTTTGGCACATAAATGGCGTATTTTGCATGTGAGAAAATGTTTTCCTCGTATTTATGTCGATAATCCATGGCAAAATGTTCACATTGATGTCTCCTTCACCTGTAGTTTATCACCTGGAATTTGGAAGTAGACAATAAAGCCACTCCCCTGATTGGACCAGAAAGACGTTAGAAATAAAGAACATATGCAGACAGTTAGCAAGTCGGCTAGTCCGGGAGACCTTTCAGAGTCCGTTAGCATTAGCCACCAAACATCGCAAATTATGAACAATCCTGATGTTTTCAGCTGTTGTCAACCTATTGACCACATTCAGGTCAAAGACTAGTCAGAAATCACTAATGAATGCACAGACCTTTGGAGATTTTACTTTAGATACAAATTAGCATATAAAAGTGTCCTCTGAGCTAAATGCTAACTCAAATTCATTCACTCAAATTTTTGTGGGCATTCAATGGCCACTAAACTTCATCTTGCAGGATGTTATTGATAAGGAAACCACAGGAATGATATAAATGCCATGATATGAACACTTCAGTATTGCGCCGTTTTCCCTATCCATTTGTATGGGGAACGAATGCTAACGGCTAACAAAACGTGCGCTTTTGAAGGAACAGGCTCAGAGCTAAAGACATATGAGTATGAAAGCCACTCCTAGGCTGTGTCCGAATGTCCACCCTAGTCCCTAACCCCTCATTCACTACATAGGCCCGCACTATATAGTAGACTATATAATCCACTGATTCTGTTGGCTATTCGGACAGAAGCCACTACTTTCTCCGAGCTGCGTGATTTTTTTTTCTCGAATTTTCTCGAATTAAGAAACAGAACGACAGTTTTGGCACTTTTAGAGGCGTTTTATTTGACATTTAAATTAAAATGAAAACTATCATAAGAAAAAAAAAACACTCCAGCGTTAGCTCAAAGACGTGCAGAAAGTAGGTCAGCCGAAGCGCCAGCAGAATGAGCGACTACATCTGCTAAAAGTTCGCTAAATAATGTATTTCTGCGATAAAGACCGACCAAACTAATGAGACAGGGGACTAATTATGGATAAATACGAGTCAGATATTATTTAACATGGATTTTACATGAATGGCTTGGATTATTTGAGAGGAAGCTCAGAATCAGAATCAGAATCAGAATTCGTTTATTGCCAAGGTTTGTGAACAAGGTTTACAAACTAGGAATTTGTCTCGGTGCAAACGTGCGACATAAAACATATAACACAGAATTAAGATAAAACATAAGCTAAGAACGTTAAACTATAAGGCTATGGGGGCATGCATAAAAAATATTAAATAAATAAGATAAGATAAAGTGACATATGATAAGACAACAACAATTTGACAATGAACAACAGCAGGATTGTATATACAGATGTGTAGCATATAAAGTGATATTAAGTGTTATAAAGTGATAGCAGCGGGTCTAAGTGTGGACACACCGCACACTGCAAGTGCAGAAACATCCATGAGTCTGTGACTGAGCTACAGAGACTTGTTATTGTTCATGAGTATGATGGCGGAGGGGAAAAAACTGTTCCAGTGGCGGGAGGTATGGGTCTGGATAGACCGTAGCCTCCTGCCTGAGGGGAGAGGGGTGAATAGCTATCGGTCATTTAACAGCTCGAGCTAAAGGTAAGCAGCTAACGCTAGCATTTTTCACCATAACCGTTTATATTTAAGTCATTTATTGAGAAATGCTGATTTCATTCAGCCGTGTTCTTGTTTAGTTCAAAGACCTGTGGCTGTCGTCTGTTATTCTCCGACTGTCGCAATGCATTGTGGTCTATATTGACCCGTTTAGTGATCACCGCTGCTCACTACTTTTCAGAATACATTGTGGGAAATTTTGAGTGCACTACTTTTTTCTCTCTGGACATTCGGACACCCCTACAAAATGGCGTGACCACTATATAGTCACTATATAGGGAATAGTGTGGACATTCGGACACAGCCCTAGTTTACAAAATGAGGAGAGCAAGAACAAACTTTTAAAAGTAAACGATCAAGCCCCTCCCTCTCCCCTACTGATTGGACGTGAGGCCAGTCCACATGAAAAGCTCGTCTCATTGGTCAAAGTGATGGCGCCGGGGATTTTCATCAGTGTCTGAGATCACGATTGAAAAAATATGATTTAATTTTACTCACGCTACGTCAAATTGCAGGCCCAGATTAGGTCAACTATACACAATTGATTGCATTTGTAAAACATTAAAACTTACACTTTAAGTTCAGTTGAGTAACTGATTTGACTCTGACAGAGTGTGTACTCACAGAAGACGCTGAGCTGAGCGGTGCTGCTCCGGCTGCTGCTGACCGAGTTAGTGACCACGCAGCGGTACAGGCCGCGGTCCTGCCTCCGCACCGGGCTCAGCACCAGGCTGGAGTTGTCTGGGGACAGCTGGTGTTGTGTGGACGGGACCACCCTGACACCGTCCTTCAGCCAGAGGAAGCTGACCCGCGTCCCTCTGGGCGCCCAGCACCTCCATGTCACGTTGACCTGGTCCTCCACCACCACGTGCACCGGACTCCTCTCCACGATTGGGGTGGACACCGGCTCTGCCACCAGGGGGAGACACACGCAGTTAGGCCCTAATACTGCTCCAGGATTCACTGAGCTTTAACCAGCACTTAGGACACAGGCAGGGATTATTCACCTTATTCTGAAAGTTTGCGTGGGTAGAACATGGTAGAACTGGGTGCAGAAGGACCCAAACAACACCCAAACAACACCCAAACTAAAGTTTGGGTGTTGTTTTTCTTGCGGTTTTTTTTCCTTTGTTTGCTGTGGGCCAATGGCCATGTTTCATTCAATTAGTTGTCAAGGCAAGGCAAGGCAAGTTTATTTGTAGAGCACAATTCATACACAAGGCAATTCAAAGTGCTTCACAGTTGCATAAAATTACAAGAAAACAGATCAATTCATTCATTAAAACATCCAACATAAAAATGTATCCATGACAGTAAAAGGCCAGAGTGCAGATAAAATACTTTCAGTTTTCATCTGCTCGGGTAAAAAGAGCTGTTTTCAGCCTGGATTTGAACATTGTCAGAGTTGAGGCCTGTCTCACATCCTCATGAAGACTGTTCCAGATTTTAGCTGCATGAAACTGAAACGCAGCCTCACCGTGTTTAGTCCTGACTCTGGGAACCACCAGGAGACCCCTCCCTGAAGTTCTCAGGGCCCGAGATGGTTCATACGGCTCTAACATGTCAGAGATGGACTTTGGTGCTAAACCATGAAACGACTTGTACACAAGCAGAGCTGTTTTAAATTCTATTCTCTGAGTGACAGGAAGCCAGTGCAGAGACCGGAGCACTGGACTAATATGGTCATATTTCCTGGTTCTTGTCAGGACTCGAGCAGCAGCGTTCTGGATGTTCTGCAGCTCTAACAGCTCGTTTAGAAAGGCCAGTGAGCAGCCGTTACAGTCGTCTAACCTGCTGGAGACAAATGCATGGATGAGTGTCTCCAAGTCTGGTTTTGACACTATTCCTCTGATCTTAATGTTTTTCAGATGGTAAAAAGCTGATGATGTTATTGCTTTGATGTGGCTGTTTAAGTTCAGGTCTGAGTCCATGATTACTCCTAGATTTCTAACCTGATTTTTTGGTTTTAGAGAGAGAGACTCGAGGTGACTGATAACACTTTGTCTTTGTGTCTGTGGGACAAAAACAATGATCTCAGTTTTGTCTGAGTTTAGTTGGAGAAAGTTGTTATGCATCCACAAACTGATCTGTTCGATGCAGTGACCGAGAGTATCTACAGGCCCATGTTCACCTGTATCAGTGACAGAGAGTATCTACAGGCCCATGTTCACCTGTATCAGTGACAGAGAGTATCTACAGGCCCATGTTCACCTGTATCAGTGACAGAGAGTATCTACAGGCCCATGTTCACCTGTATCAGTAACAGAGAGTATCTACAGGCCCATGTTCACCTGTATCAGTGACAGAGAGTATCTACAGGCCCATGTTCACCTGTATCAGTGACAGAGAGTATCTACAGGCCCATGTTCACCTGTATCAGTGACAGAGAGTATCTACAGGCCCCTGTTCACCTGTATCAGTGACAGAGTATCTACAGGCCCATGTTCACCTGTATTAGTGACAGAGAGTATCTACAGGCCCATGTTCACCTGTATCAGTGACAGAGTATCTACAGGCCCATGTTCACCTGTATCAGTGACAGAGAGTATCTACAGGCCCATGTTCACCTGTATCAGTGACAGAGAGTATCTACAGGCCCATGTTCACCTGTATCAGTGACAGAGAGTATCTACAGGCCCATGTTCACCTGTATCAGTGACAGAGAGTATCTACAGGCCCATGTTCACCTGCCGTCAGTGACAGAGAGTATCTACAGGCCCGTGTTCACCTGTATCAGTCACAGAGAGTATCTACAGACCCCTGTTCACCTGTATCAGTGACAGAGTATCTACAGGCCCATGTTCACCTGTATCAGTGACAGAGAGTATCTACAGGCCCATGTTCACCTGTATCAGTGACAGAGAGTATCTACAGGCCCATGTTCACCTGTATCAGTGACAGAGTATCTACAGGCCCATGTTCACCTGTATCAGTGACAGAGAGTATCTACAGGCCCATGTTCACCTGTATCAGTGACAGAGAGTATCTACAGGCCCATGTTCACCTGTATCAGTGACAGAGAGTATCTACAGGCCCCTGTTCACCTGTATCAGTGACAGAGAGTATCTACATTCCCATGTTCACCTGTATCAGTGACAGAGAGTATCTACAGGCCCATGTTCACCTGTATCAGTGACAGAGAGTATCTACAGGCCCATGTTCACCTGTATCAGTGACAGAGTATCTACAGGCCCCTGTTCACCTGTATCAGTGACAGAGAGTATCTACAGGCCCATGTTCACCTGTATCAGTGACAGAGAGTATCTACAGGCCCATGTTCACCTGTATCAGTGACAGAGTATCTACAGGCCCATGTTCACCTGTATCAGTGACAGAGAGTATCTACAGGCCCATGTTCACCTGTATCAGTGACAGAGTATCTACAGGCCCATGTTCACCTGTATCAGTGACAGAGAGTATCTACAGGCCCATGTTCACCTGCCGTCAGTGACAGAGAGTATCTACAGGCCCATGTTCACCTGTATCAGTAACAGAGAGTATCTACAGGCCCATGTTCACCTGCCGTCAGGGACACGTAGATCTGAGTGTCATCTGCGTAGTTGTGGTACGACACATTGTTGCTGTTTATTAGCTGACCCAATGGAAGCATGTACACGTTGAATAAGAGGGGTCCCAAGATTGACCCCTGGGGGACTCCACAGGTCATGGAAATTTTGTCTGAGACACAGTTGCCAATTTCGACAAAGTATGTCCTATCCTCGAGATAGGACTTGAACCAGTTTAGCGCAGTACCAGAGATTCCCACCCAGTTTTCTAACCTGTGAAGTAAGATCCCGTGGTCCACTGTGTCAAAGGCAGCGCTCAGGTCCAGCAGAACTAAAACTGGGACCTTACCTGCGTTGGTGTTCATACGGATATCATTTGTCACCTTGATCAGAGCTGTCTCAGTGCTGTGGTGGGGCCTAAAACCTGACTGGAAAATATCAAACACATTGTTAGATAGGAGAAAGTAAGTGAGCTGTTGATAGATTACTTTCTCAGGTGTTAAGGGGTGGGGCTACCTGTTTAAAAAAGAGCTAACAACGTTTCCTCTCCCTCCTGTTGTCCTCTGTCTAGGTCAGTTTGGTTTTCACTTGAAGTAGCTTGTGCTTGTAGTATGCTAAAGTTGTTCAGTCAAATGTAGTTTGTACCGGTATGTTACGTAAATGTGGTACTTGTTGAAGTTTGTAATGCTGTTTTGGAGTGAAGGGTAGATGAGGCCTTCCCCCAAACTGTCTTGATACTGTGCCGGTACAGTGTCGCTGTGTTGCTCTATACTGACACCTGGTGGATCTTATACATCCTTGCATGCAACCTATTTGAGACTCACAAGATGATGCATCAGTTTTATAAAGCGCTTTTCTGGACACTCAAAGACGCTTTACATTGCACTATTCATTCACTCCATACCTGGTGGTGGTAAGCTACTATTGTAGCCACAGCTGCCCTGGGGTAGACTGACGGCAGCGAGGCAGCCAATCTGCGCCATCGGCCCCTCCGACCACCACCAACCACTCACTCACATCATTTATCCCGGCCTATTGTACATGTTTTTGGTGGTAGGGGAAACCGGAGTACCCGGAGGAAACCCACGCAGACACGGGGAGAACATGCAAACTCCACACAGAAACTTTGGTTTTGCATCTTCTTCCAGCTCAAGATGTGCTTCCAATGCCCTCACTGAAGACTTGAGCATGCTTGTCAAGTATTTCAGATAACTTTTGTCAGTGAGCTGTTTGGAGGAAATACGCATAGTCTTTATTTCGTGCCAGTTGATCTGTCTCAGCCATCTGCGACCAAACAGTGGCACACCTCCATCTTTCAGAACAAACAGTTCAAGATTGCAGGTTTGGTTTTTATATTTCACTTTCACTTTGAGTTGTCCCAGTGGAGCAACCGTTTCACCTGTGTATGTTTTCAGCTTTACTCTTGTGTGTGACAGTTTTGTGTCTGGGAACTTTTCCTTGTTGTCCTTGGAGGATATAATTGACAGCGCTGATCCTGTGTCCAGTTCCATCTTTAATGGCACTCCATTGACTTTTGGTGTCAGCCATATCACATCACTGTCATCCTCTTCTGTAGCATACAACCCTAAACAGGCCAATTCTTCCTCACTTGAGCTGTCAGAGTCGGTTTGTGCTACTTTGTGAAGCCTTTGTCCACTTTTTGCATTTAATTTATCTTTTGAGTTGCTGTACTTTGATTTACACATTTTCTGTATGTGCCCCCTCTTATTACATTGGCGGAAGTGTTTATCCTTGAACCAACACTCCGTGGGGTCATGTGACTGTTTACCGCATCTGAAGCAGGGCTTTGCTCTGGGATTACGCAGCTTGGTGTGCATTTTGAATACAGAACATGTCGTAGCATTTTTACCTTGCAGTTCTGTTGCATCCCTTGCTGCTGTCTCCACTGAAACAGCAATTTCCACTGCTCGTTGTAAAGTAAGCCTGTCCTCAGTCAGAAGCCGTTTTTGAATGCTCTCAAACTGGTCCCTCAAAGTGTTCGAAAGTCCATCTCTAAACTGGCAATGCTCGGCTAGTTTCCTCAGCTCAGCGATGTATTCTGACATGGACTCACCTTTTGACTGATTTCTCTTGTGAAATCTAAAACGCTCAGCGATCACCAATGGTGCTGGGTTTAGGTGACTTTCCAATGTTAATGTTATCTCATCAAAGGTTTTGTCTGCCGGTTTAGCTGGAGCAACCAGGCTGCGGAGTAGGTTGTACGTTTTCGCTACTCTCCTCTCGTCCTGTATCTCGTTTGCAAGGCAGTTCTGCTCAACTCTTTCTACATATATTGTCCAGTCCTCCACCGAACTGTCAAAACTGTCCATATGTCCCAATATTCCAGCCATTTTTCGTTTCTTGGCGTCCGATCACTTCTACCTTGGTCGTGATAAACAAACGTCCCCGCCTCCGACTAGCTCGTTCACAACAAAACTCCGGGGTTAGAAAACGACTGACGTCCACAAAACCGAGTCCATTCAACACTTTACGGCCGTCTCGTTCATCCGAGGCTTTTCTCGGGTCCTTCTTAAGACTCGTCGCCAGTTTTGTTATGTTTGCTTTCACTCAACATAACCTTATAAGAAGCACAGACCATATCAGTCCGCTGACTTAGTGCACACTAATGTAGCAGAGTGGGGGGTGATGCGAAATAGTTGGCTTAAAATAAATAAGGTTGCCACAACGCCACCCAGTATAACTGGGAAAACTTAAGGTTCCAACTTAAGGCACACAGGTTCGTTAAAAAGGACCGGGCAGAGGCAAATGATTTACAAAATATGTCTTGATTTTATTATATAAGTTAGATTCCCCATTGGGTAAAATCATGTTTTTTTACTTCTTTCGTTAAAAGTAAAGTCCAGCGCACATGTACAGGAGGAGAAGCGCATTTAGCGCAACAAGACAGACATCTTAACAGACAGTGGACGCACAGGTGACAACAGGGGAGGCATGATGGTGCTGCCAGGACCCTGCAAATACAGGGTAAACAAGAGTAAACTTAAAATACATGTAACCAGGCACAAAGAAAACAAAGATCCTACCAGTTGACGAAAGACAGCGCGACACCCTACGAGCCCGCAGACCCCGGACCGCATCCAGCTATACGGCACCACTCGGACCGGCATCGGCGCTGTCTGAACAGTAGGAACTTATAAACGCACACGCATTGATCGTACAAACTGTGGCGTTGTGGCAACCTTATTTATTTTAAGCCAACTATTTCGCATCACCCCCCACTCTGCTACATTTGGCGCACGTCGGCAGGATTTACTGTGTTGAGGTGGAGACTTGTTCTGTTCATTGTTTATTCCAAGCAGCAAGATTATTTTGTGTGTGTTTATTGGAGGGGCAAAGCAGCAGCCATCACTCTGAGCATCCCACTGTAAAAGTGCCCGTAGCCATGGAGGAGGAGCTACGGCAGTTAAAAGACATGATCGCTCAGCTACAAACCGACAATGAGAGGTTGCGCTCCGAGCGCATGCCTGTCTCAGTCAGCCCCAGTGCTGGGACCTCTGCAGATTCCGCCCCTCCTGCCCAACCTGCCGCACCGGTTACTGAAAGGTTAGTTTTTATACCAAGGGACCGTAAATGTCCCATGTTTAGGGGAAGAACAGGGATTAGTGTGGGCGAGTGGGTCGAGGAGGCGCGGGCCTGCATGAGGGCACGACATCTGTCACCTGCTGAACAGGCATTCTTTTTGATTGACCACTTGGAGGGAGAGGCACGGGAAGAGATTAAATACCGTTCTTACGCTGAACGTGGGGACCCTACTAAGATTATTTCTATACTCCAAGAGCTTTATGGGTGCACAGAGTCCTACGTTGCTTTACAGGAGGCCTTCTTCTCCAGGAGGCAGCAAGAGGGGGAGACCTTGTTGGAGTTCTCCCTTGCTCTGCTTGGTCTCATGGAGAGGGTAAAACAGCAGGCCCCGGGAGATATTCCAAATGCCGAAGCATTACTGCGCGACCAGTTCATAGAACATGTGCTGGATGGTTCTCTGCGTCGTGATTTGAAAAAATATGCGCGCCAACACCCGCGGACAACTTTGCTTGAGGCAAGGGGGGAGGCCATGAGGTGGGAGCTGGAAGGTTTGCCGGCTGGTATGCGGGGCCGGAGCAACTCGGTGCCTTCCGCGCTCGGAATACAATACGCTATGCGTAGTGGGTCAAGGATGGAGACTACTCCCACCCGAACAGAGGTGAGTGAAATGAAGGAGATGCTAAAAAAACAGCAGGAACAGCTGGACCTTCTGACACGGAGTATTACTCTTTTACAAACTTCCGCACCTCAGCGCAGTCATTCGCCCCGGCGTGGCCCCCCTATTTGTCAACGCTGCCAACAGCCGGGTCATTACGCCCGGGAGTGTGATGGAACTCGCGTTCTTCTCGGCTCACATCCCTCAACGCAGGTACAGCCCCGCTTTCATCAGCCTTCGGGAAACTAGCGCCCCCCGTGCTGCAGGGCCAAAGCTCGGGTGGGGCACTATCGGGCTCGACTAATGCTTTTAAGGAGCTGTCGGATGCCTCCAAGTTGATTGCGGCTTGCCCACACCTTGATGTGGACATGGCAGGTGTAGTTGTGCAGTGCTTGGTGGACACAGGGTCAATGGTTTCCACCATAACAGAGAGCTTTTTCCATAAGCACTTCGCACCATGGGGAGAAGAGCGCCTTAAAGCCTGTCATTGGCTACAGTTAAGGGCAGCCAATGGCTTGGCCATCCCATACATTGGCTACTTGGAGCTCACCATTGAGCTGTGTGGTAAGATTATGCCCCACTGTGGAGTGTTGGTCGTTAAGGACCCTCACAGTGGTGGTACCCCCCAGGTTCCCGGTGTTTTGGGGATGAATGTTCTCCGTCGGTGTTATCAAGAGTTGCTGGGACAGCATGGGGCTGCCTTGTTTGACACCGCCCCTGTTACCGCATCCCCTACACCGTTAGTAGAAGCCTTCCAGAAATGCCATGCGGCTAACGTGAGACCTTTCCGGGAGGAGCCGGGCAAGGTCAGAGTCAGAGGAAAGGGGGCAGTCCGCATTCCAGCAGGGTCAGTTAAGGTCGTGCCTGCTACTTGTTCTGAGCAGTACTCTGGTACCACTGCTCTGTTCGAACCATTGAAGTCTGGTCTGCCTGCTGGATTGTTGGCATCCCCAGCATTGGTCCCAGTGATTAGGGGAACTGCATTTGTTCCAGTGGTAAACAATGGAGACAATGACGTCCTCCTTTACTCACGGACTTTGGTGGGCACTTTGGATAATGTGAATGTGGTTAGTCTCCCGGCCGGTGTGACTGAAATTCCGCCAGTCACTGCTAACATCTCTTCCCAGACTTCCGGGACTCCTGTACTTGACCCAGTTGATGCGTTGGACCTGTCAGTTCTGTCTAGCGTGGAGCAAGAACAGGTGCGGTCCTTGTTGCAGAAGCACGTGTCGGTCTTTGCCACCCACGATCAGGATTTGGGGTGTACAAACCTGATTACCCATGATATTCCTCTTCTTGACGACAATCCTGTGCGGCAGCGATATCGTCGCATTCCCCCCTCAGAATACGAGTTGGTAAAGGAACACATCAACCAGTTGCTGGAGGCCCAGATCATAAGGGAGAGCTGTAGCCCGTATGCATCCCCCATTGTGTTGGTCCGCAAGAAGGACGGCAGTCTGCGTCTTTGCGTTGACTACCGCCAGCTTAACGCTAAAACACGGAAGGATGCATTCCCCCTCCCACGGATCGAGGAGTCCCTTGACTCACTGAGCGGGGCCCGCTGGTTCTCAACGATGGATTTGGCCAGCGGGTATAATCAAGTTCCCGTCACAGAGGCAGATCGCCCCAAAACGGCATTCTGCACTCCATTTGGGCTCTTTGAATGGAACCGCATGCCATTTGGGTTGTGCAATGCACCTGGCACCTTTCAAAGATTAATGCAGCGAATCTTTGGTGACCAACAGGGCCAATCCTTGCTCCTCTACCTAGACGACATCGTAGTGTTTTCGTCTAGTGTGGAGCAGCATTTGGACAGACTAGACAAGGTGTTAAGTCGGCTCCACACCGAAGGGCTAAAGGTCAAGCTACCCAAATGCAGTTTTTTCCAGCGGCAGGTTAACTACTTGGGCCATGTCATCTCCAACGAGAGCGTGTCGCCAGACCCTGGAAAAATAAATGCTGTGACTAACTGGCCCATCCCAGCCAACGTGTCAGAGCTCCGCTCATTCCTGGGGTTCGCCAGCTATTATCGGCGGTTTGTCGAAGGGTTTGCCAAAATGGCTGCTCCGCTGCACCGCCAGGTTGCTGAACATTCCGGAGGGCACCAGAGGAAAAACTCCCCAGCTTGTGCAGCTTTCTGGGATGATGAGTGCCAAGGGAGCTTTGATGCACTGAAGGCAAAACTTACCAGCGCTCCTGTGCTCGCGTACGCCGATTTCTCACTGCCCTTTATACTGGAGGTGGACGCAAGTCATGTTGGTCTTGGGGCAGTACTTTCACAAGAGCAGGGAGGCAAGGTGAGACCTATTGCCTACGCTAGTCGTGGTCTGAGGCCCCCTGAGCGCAATATGTCTAACTACAGTTCCATGAAACTAGAACTTTTGGCGCTCAAGTGGGCCATGACGGACAAGTTTAGGGAGTACCTACTTGGCCAGAAGTGCGTCGTCTTTACAGACAACAATCCTTTAAGCTATCTGGGCAACGCAAAACTTGGAGCTGTTGAGCAGCGCTGGGCATCGCAGTTGGCTTGCTTTGATTTTGAGTTAAAGTACCGCTCAGGAAAATCTAATCGAAACGCTGACGCTTTATCCCGGCAACCATGGCCCACCTATCAGGAAGGGACTGTCCCGACCCCAGGCACTTTCTTGCCCTTGACATTACAGCAAGTTTTTCAAGGAACCAGGTTACAGGCGACACAGTCTGTAATGGCTGTGTTCCCCATTCTGGCTCCTGTCGACCTTCAGGCATTACAGAGGGCTGATCCGGTTATGCAGGAGATCTGGCCTTTCTGGCAACAGAACCAGAAGCCCACTCGTGAAGAGCGGCAAAACTTGTCTCATTCAGCTCTGATCCTGCTCGGAGAGTGGGACCGCCTTGTTGAATTGGGTAAGGTGTTGTATCGGCAGGTGTTTCGCCCCGACGGTGGTGGGGCTTTCCATCAAGTTCTCTTGCCCAGAGCCCTAGTGAAAGAGGTGCTCACTCAGGTCCATCAGGAGCATGGGCACCAAGGAGTGGAAAGGACTTTAGCCCTGTTGCGCGCCCGCTGTTACTGGCCCGGTATGTCCCGTGAGGTCATGCAGTGGTGTCGGGCCTGCGAGCGGTGTCAGTTTAGTAAGAATAACAACCCTACAGCACCTGCCTTCATGGGGCATCTACTGGCTTCAAAGCCAAACGAGATCATCGCGGTTGATTTTACCTTGCTTGAACCTACCTCGGCAGGTCTGGAGAATGTCCTAGTAATCACGGACATCTTCAGCAAATATACCATGGCGGTCCCAACCCGCAATCAGCTTGCCTCTACAGTAGCGCAGGTCCTGGTTTCAGAGTGGTTTGCCAAATTTGGGGTCCCAGCACGCATCCACTCTGACCAGGGCCGTAACTTCGAGAGCTCGTTAATCCAGCAGCTATGTAACTTGTACGGGATTGTGAAGTCGCGCACCACCCCATACCATCCAGCTGGCAATGGGCAGTGCGAACGTTTCAACAGAACGCTACATAAATTGCTGCGTGCACTGCCAACATCCAGGAAGAGGGACTGGTGCGCTTGTCTGCCCCAGGTGCTCTATGCTTATAATACCACTCCTCACCAGTCGACGGGTGAGTCGCCCTTTTTCCTGATGTTTGGGCAGGAACCACGTCTCCCAGTTGACTTTTTGCTGGGTCAAGTGCCAGACCCTGTGGGAGGTAGTGTACATGAGTGGGTGCAAGAGCACCAGGCTCGGTTGCAGATCGCCTTTGAGGGAGCGAGAGAAAAGTTGCGCCTTGCTGCAGCTCGAAGAAAGGCTAATCATGACAAACACGTGCACGAGGAACCTCTTAAGGAGGGCCAGCTCGTGCTGTTGCGAAATTGCGGCACTAAGGGTCGTCATAAGACCCAAGATCTGTGGCATCCAGTGATCCACGTGGTTGTTCAACCTCCAGCGGAGGTCGGTGTCGTGTATGCTGTTGCCCCAGTGGACCAACGGGCAAAGGTTAAGAGGGTGCATCGTTCTTTGCTGAAGGCCCTGGTTTGCGATGAAGCGTTTCCCCCAGCCCCTGTCTTAAGCCCTCCAATTGCGCCCGCAGTGTCTGTCTTGGAGGACGAGCCTCATGTTGAGGGTGATCTGTTCTTAATGCCCCAGGCCCAGCAGCCAGTAGACCCGCGGCCACCGGCTTCTCAAATGGCTGCCCCAGCCTCTGGAGGACTAGCTCCATCCCGCCTGAATCCATCGGAACTTCCAAGGGTTATCGTTGCCCCCTCTATTGGTCCGGCATCATCGTTGCATGCTGCTGTTCCTGGCCCCAGCGACGAGTCTTTGCGTAGATCTTCTCGGCAAACAGCTGGTAAACATCACAATCCTTATAATCTCCCTGGGCCGGTTGTCCGGCAGCTGCCGCCTTGAAACCCTCCAGTCCTCTCTTGGTGGGTCGTAGGATCGGTTGCTTGAGTCATCGACGGGCCGGCGATGCAAAATGGAGGGGATGAAATGTGGCATTACATGCCTGGAGGCGGGCTTCCCACTTGAGGGCCCGAGCTCTCATTGGTCACTAGCGCTAGTCGGCAAACCATAAAAGCGCTTTTCCTTTTTGTCGTCCCCCCTCTGACCTCACGCAGGTGCCCGCCCACCGGTCTTCTACTTCCGTGTTTACAGACGCCGCACGGCAGCACGGACAGTCATGCATACACCCGCGGACCCACGCTGCTCGCTCTAAAATCAACGGCAGCAGTGTAGCTCTCTAGCCGAGCCTCTCCCCTTTTATAGGAGCTGCATTTCAGCTCCAAAGTGACGCTGCTGTTTTGCCCTACCTTGCTACGCGCTACTACTACTACTGCTGCTGCTGCGTCGCGGCGATTGTGTATGCTGTGCTCTACCTACGCCCTCACTTCATGCTATTCATCGCTGCAACTTTGCAGCGCTCGTTCGGCCGGCACTAGGACCCCTCTGTTGCTCGATTGGGGTCGTGTGGACCACTGTCCCTGGCCCAACTACAAGCGGCAGGTTGAGCGCTGCTCGGCCTGATACCAAAGACTAAACAAAGTGGCTCTGCAACGCTGTTGTGAACATAAGTCTTGGACAGCGAGGCTTGGATTAATGACTATGAATTGACCTTTTTGTTGCTTGAATGTAATTTTAAAAACCTTTTGTTGTCCTAGGCGCTGACGGCCAAGCCTAGTGGTGGTGGTGGATCCCCTGGTGGTGGCCCCTTTTGGTTTGTGGTGCACTATTTATTACTTTGCTGTGTTTTATTAGTTAGGTCGTCCCACCCACGGTTGTTCCCACTCCAGTCACAGGTAAACCCCTCTCCTAGGCTCTTACATTTGGTGTATATTCCTTTAAGCAAAACTTGGTACCTCTTTTAATGATAGCAGAAGAACGCATTTTATAAAGCTATTTTAACTTTGTTACTATATAAATAAACATTGTCAAATTGAACTGAACAGTCTCCTGCCTCTCAGTAAAAGCGAACCTGTGTGCTTTAACTGTTGCATTCTCCAGGCGAAATTCCTGGTGTGGCGTTGTCGGCCCTGGTACAATAAACATTCAGCACTGTACACAACAATTAAATCTACACCCCCCCCCTCTGGCCACACTAATATTGCGGAGCGCAGTATTCAGACACGACACAAAGTAGTGCCAACTACTATGCATTTAAATCAGGGCAGAATTATTATTGTGCGTTAGATCAATACATGACAGTCTCATGCATGGTCCTGGGGATCGCTTGGTACAGTGCCATGAATTGTGCCCACCCCTTTTCTCCTATCAGTTACCATAGGACAAAGCCGTTTTTAGGCTGCGCAGAGAAACAGTGCAGTGTTGTTGATGAAAGTAAATGTTGGACATAAATGTTATCCCTCGTTCTCCGTTTAAATGAATGAGCTTTGCGCTCTACCGGAAGTGTCAAGACAACAGAAGTACAGAGAAAAGGCAAAAATTCATGAATGACTGGTTTATTTTGGTTGCTGCATTTACTGTAACTCAATACAATTTCCTAACAATAACAAAACGTATTCAACCAAAATAATAGGCTGAAGCTATGCTTATTTATGCCTATCCGAAAAGATACCGATATGATGTGGGTTGGCCGATAGCCGATGTACAGTATAGGCCGATATTTCAAGTAATTTGATGTATTTTTAATAAAGCTTTCAAATAACTTGTAGTTAAACATTTTTTTTTATTATAGTAAAGGTTTTGATCATAGAAAGATATCTAACAGAGGTCGACTGATGTGAATTTCTCTCAGACCGATGCCAATAATTTGGGATTTTTATGCACCGCTGATATTTTGGGCAAATATTTTTTTGACATATCTTATAAAATGTCTCTGTGTATGATGCTTCAACACTATTTTCGGTTTTGGAGATATGTATCGGTTTAAAATACCCCAAAAATCGGTCGGCCCTATAGTTTCCTGCAAATTGAACTTTGTTATAGGATCTGGCAACTCAAAGTGTGGGGCACATTCTGCTTACTGTTTAGAAAACCAAGTGTCTAAAGAGAAAAACCTTTTACTCCAGGGTTAGGCTCGTTTGCCTGGTGAAGGACTAATTACACTGGGCTACAAACAAACACTCTTTGTGAGGAACCTATTAACTGATTTAGAACATTTTTGCAATGCTGAATCTGAAAATGACATGTTTCTGTATCACTCAGGTTTTTGTGCTAAGTGGATTTTCCAATCTCTGTTTTCCATGAGGCTCATGATGTTGACTTTCGGTCATTGTGTTAAAACTAACCCTACAGATGTTCCAACCAGCCCCAGCCAGGGGGCCGCTTTACACTACATGTTTATGTCATATTTTTGTTATTTCTAAGCAGTGAACTTGCATAATAACAGTGCTTATACTTTTCATGAATCGCTCATTTGTAAGCACAGCTGCTTTGTACCAAAATATCTGCACAAATGCAAATGCTGTTCCAACCAGCCCTAACCTCTCCCTGATTGTGGACAGACGGGCGCCAACCAACACTAAGACTTTATAAAGACAAAACCCTTCGGCAACATTTAGGGGTAAACAATTGACCTGTCGGAGAAAAAACTATGAGATTTTTGGATTTAGTTAATCAGTATGTTCCTAAATCGGCTCACAAACCTTAGAGACCAAATCTGACCAGAAATGACCATGTTGAGCATCATGCTGGAACTATATTTTCATCATTTCAAGAAAACGTAACAGGTATTTGATCTGACATGGTCTAGCCCGATATAACATCATGTGAAAGGTTTCTGTGAATAACCAGCAAAAAGTTTGTTATCAGTAAAACCAAAGAGCCCACACTGTAACACAGAGGTGGTGGTAACTATGGTAACTGGACGTTTTGATCTCACGAATGCATCAAAAGTGCAAATACCAACCGTCCACCGTGACCTGCACAGTCCTCTCCACCCGCAGCACGCGTCCCGTCTGGTTGTGGAACTCCAGGTTGACCGTGAGCTGATAGAAGCCCTCGTCTGCCTGGCTCAGGTTGTGGATTTGCAAAGACAGCGGCTGGATGAAGCGCAGGCGGCGACGGTACAGCATGTCGATGATCGTGGACTCTTTGGTGAAGCTGACCAGTGTGGTCTTGCTGCCCCTGCTGGTGGTCGGAGTGTGGGACCAAGTGCCCTGGAGCTCCACCTGCTCCAGGGGGAAGAGCGTGCTCACTGACAGGAGAACAGACTGGCCTTTGGCCCGGGCCAGCAGCACAGACGGGCTGTGGATGTAGCAGCACCCCTCTGTCAAAAGGAGAGAGTAAAACAGTCAGTGCCTTTATCTAAACAAACGTAAAGGGTCTGTACCTACTTTTGTGTATTCCAGGGTCAAATCCCTGTGTAATAATGCATTAGACTTCTCACTCACTCACTATAGGCCCAATGCCCATCTCGACTGCGCATGCGTGAGTCCATCAGGCTCCTACATTTGGGCTACCAAACAAACCCCACCGCCATTGAAATGTGTGAGCGAGTTCAGGTAGCGGAGCGTGAACACTGGAGTATTGAGCCATAACCGTGAACCATAAGGCTTACGGGCATTGGTTTGAAAGACTTTAAGTCTCAAGCGACATTTCTTGCAAATATTTAAGTTGTCAATATCTTGAAAGCGAGGGAACAGTCAGGGCGGCGGCTCCGTAGGCAGGAGGGGACCATCGCGGACAGGGGAACGACAGGACCTGGGATCAGCCCGACACAGACACCGTCACTTTTTAAATCATTTGAATTCGTCTTGGAATCAAAGGGGAAAGTTTCAAAACGGTGTTTATGTTAAATATAGTGGGTAACTGTCCGTCTGTCAAATTAGCGACCGATTAGCCATGTTGTACACCATCAGATCACTCATACAATACAAATAAAATAAATGATGGCATATGTGTACAGTATATGGATCTCTGGCCACAATGAAAAAAAATATACAATTCATACACAAGGCAATTCAAAGTGCTTCACAGTTGCATAAAATTACAAGAAAACAGATAAAATCAATAAAACATCAACATCAATGACAGTAAAAAGCAAGAGTGCAGATAAAATACTTTCAGTTTTCATCTGCTCGGGTAAAAAGAGCTGTTTTCAGCCTGGATTTGAACATTGTCAGAGTTGAGGCCTGTCTCACATCCTCATGAAGACTGTTCCAGATTTTAGCTTTAGCCTCAGCGTGTTTATTATTGACTCTGGGAACCACCAGGAGACCCCTCCCTGAAGTTCTCAGGGCCCGAGATGGTTCATACGGTTCTAACATGTCAGAGATGGACTTTGGTGCTAAACCATGAAAAGACTTGTACACAAGCAGAGCTGTTTTAAATTCTATTCTCTGAGTGACAGGAAGCCAGTGCAGAGACCGGAGCACTGGACTAATATGGTCGTATTTCCTGGTTCTTGTCAGGACGCGAGCAGCAGCGTTCTGGATGTACTGCAGTTAACGAAAAATATTTCGTATTATTACGAAATATTTTTTATTGACAAAAAAAAAAGGATTCTATGTTTTTATTTCTCATTCCAGTTTAAATGTGAATATCGGCGACATGAGGCCACAGTTTCAGATCCTGGACTTGGTCCAACAGTCGCCTTCAAGGGTCAGCCATGTTTTTCTCACTGGTCGTCACTTTTGACAGCATCTCTTCGTATGAACGGCCGTTCAGTTCTTTCTGTTTCTGTCTATCTCCGTACGCTGCCCTGGATGTAAAAATAAACTATAGGCTAATATTGTAACGAGCTCCACGGTGACGACAAAAACACTTTAAATCATCAACGTTCCAGCGGTTATGTTGGGGTTCTGTCTGTGTGTGTTCAGTTCCCCCTTGGTTGTGTTTTGCGGCCCTTGTGTTGATTACCGGCCCCGCCCTGATGTTTCACCTGTTCCTGCTGTACTCAGACCCCTGTGTTCTCCCTCGTCGGTTCATTGTTTTCTGTTTGTTGGTGTCGTCGTTGGTGTTGTTGCGTGTCTGTGCCCTGTGTGTCTCCGGCTCTGGTCTCTGTGCCAGCTTGTGAGTTTCTTCTGCCGGGCAGATTTTTTGGCGATTTTTGCCGTTACTCGAGCTTGGACGTTCCATTAAAATGACTTTTGCCTGCTTACTTTTGGGCTTTTTGCATTTTGGGTCTTTTTTCCGCCTCACACCGTAACAGGTTAAAATGGTCCAAATCAGAGCTCTCTTTGTTGCTTCACGCTAACTATCAATATTGTTTGGTCGCCAAAAGAAATTCCCTAACCCATAATGCAATGGGCGACCCAAGATGGGCGTTCGGCTTATTCACCCACTCAAGGCAGTATGGTCAGCTTGTGAGATATGTTTGCAGATATTTGTGGAAATAAAGCATCTGAATGTTTATTGTATAGGTAGAAAAGCACAATATAAATGTTTATATTTATTTGAAGAATCTGATATTCCTAAACTCCTGGTTCTGCGTATGCCAGTTTAGTTTATTTTTGATCAAACGTGACCTTTCTCCAGCTGCACCTGCAGCACCAGGGAGCATCAGTGGATACAGCCAGGGCGGGGTCATCTCTCTAACAGCTACAGTGGGCTAAACCGGTCCTGTTCATTATCCTTTCTCTCTCTCTCTCTTTCTCCTTTCCTAATTTACAGGACAATTATTTTCTTTTTTGCGGTCCGAGTTGCGGGCGGCATTGGCACTGATCCCGTGGGTGCTGCGGGTCCCATTCAAATCTTTGGGCACCCTGGCGAATTTGCCCTGATTACAAAGTGATTCAATGACCTGTAAAGCCTCTACTCAGTTTTCTTCAAATACACGAGCGCGGGGTGGTTCGTAAAAGTAATGTAGCCTATGTGCCATTAGCTCCGCTCATTTAGCTCCATATGTAGAGCGCCGGGGTCCCAACCATGACACTGCTGGTTCCATCCCAACCTCGACTTTCCTTTTTGACTGGGCACCCACTGGGAAGAACATAAATCGCCGTGTTGGTTGAAAACGTTGGTCGGGTGAGGGTTGTTTATAAATTGACCTGGGCATCAGTGCTGTGACCCACAACCTGGTGACCCAGTGACAGCCTAGGCATTTACACACAGACTTTAGCTCTACAGGCTGTATCCTCTGGTATAAGTCCTGCTCATGTATCAATAAACCTGCTAATGCCCTTGGGACAAAAACCACATTACCTCTCTCACATGCGTTTATCAGATTAAACTGTTTACATGTCCCGTTACTGATCTGAGAATCCCATCATGATCCGATTGTTGGTCTGCATGTAAACGTAGCCTCAGTCGGGCGTGTGCTGTGTGTGTGTCCGCCCCGCTACCCTGTGTTGTCCCAAACACCTCGGCCTTTGTTTGTGCCGATAACATCACAACAGCCTCACAACAGTCACGTGTTTGGATATTCAACACAGCCCTGCGCTACATCCACCCGACTGCAGCTGACCGTGGTTCACCCTGAGGAATCTACTGTCTCTGTGTCCCCGTCAGAGACACACCTGCACTGGGGACATCTGCCTCTGCTGACCTCAACACATTTTAAACCTATTGACCTGCATGCATCCCTCACGTCACAATTCTTTGCAGGGATGATCCTCGGGTTTTTGACAAAAGCGCCTCTCACCTCAAGGTTTCTTTGCCCAAACTTTTCAACAGGTGCCATGTTTGGCATTGGGTCTGATGAAGCATCTGAATATAAGTCACAACAACCCAGTGCAGACTTGACTTAAAAGACCCGTGACCCGATATATTGTTACTTTATTTTTTATCTTTTTCATTTTAGAATATTTCAATTACAAAATACAATACACCATAATTAATAGAAAAACACACAGTATAAAACAACATGGAGGAAAGGAGTTTAGTTTTGTTGGTCTCATATTCGATCATGTTTACATTTACAGTTTGAAAAGGTCTTAATGACCAGACCAAGTACGTCGGGACATGTCCGTGTATTGTTAGTGAGACGTCTAATTCTAAAGTCTTTTTATCGATCGTGAACTGGCAGCTGGCTTTTCTTGTTTACGTTGCCGTGTGACGCATTCAAACGTTATATGGACCACAACAAGTTTCCCCTTCGTTCTTCCAGCGCTTACACAAACTATCACTTATAATGTTCTGCCAAGGCCACACAGCGGTCCCTTTTTAGTATCCACGTACGAACAATATACTCCAAGAGGGAAAAATGGTGTTAACCTTATTTTAATATGAAGAAAAAAAGACTACAGCCACCTTTTCAGGGTGAACTCGACAGATTTCTTCTTTTTTTTACAAAGGTGTAAGACTTTTTTGCTTGAAAAAATATAAAACCTATTTTAACTCCAGTTTGATCTTGAAAATCCACCTCTTCTAACAAACACATGTAATTTACTGTCGGTCAAAGCAAATACAGACGATGGAAGGATTGGTTACCTGTGGACATGAGGAGGAGGAGGAGGAAGACCACGGCGACCCTCCACTGGGACTCCATCACACAATCCTCCGAGCTGCGCCCCCTGAGCCACCCAGAGGACCTGCTGTTGCTCTGAGCCACTGACGGCAGAAACATTTGCCTTGGAAATCAGCGGCTGCAGACTCCACCCCCCCGGCACAGGTCTCCAGGAACAAACGGGCCATTTCAGGCCACGCACGGCAACAAAGGAATGTTTATATGTGGAGACACTGGTGCGTCAATAGAGTGTCATCCTGTCCTGAGATACAGCGCCGTCCGAAAGGACTAATACACCTTGAACCTTTGCACATTTTGTCATGTTTACAACACTAAACATGAAGATTTAATTTTGAATTTTTTACTGAAAGTTCACACACAAGTAACAGACAACTGTGAAGTGAAAGCAAAATGATGCATGATTGTGTTATGTTTCAAAAATAGAAAAGTGAAAAGTGGGGCGTGCATAAGTATTCATACTGCATGACTGAATACTTTGTGGAACCCCCTTTTGCTGCAATAACAGCAGCAAGTCTTCTGGGGTTTGACTCTACAAGGTTTGCACATGTAGAGACTGACATTTTAGCCCATTCCTCTTTACAAAACAACTCAAGCTCTGTCACATTAGAAGGAGAGCGTTTGTGAACAGCAGTTTTCAGGTCTTTCCACAGATCTTCAATAGGATTTAGGTCAGGACTTTGACTGGGCCATTCTAACACATTAATATGTTTGTTTTTAAACCATTCCATTGTAGATGTTTGTGTTTAGGGTCATTGTCCTGCTGGAAGGTGAATCTCCGCCCCAGCCTCAATTCTCTTGCTGACTCCAGCAGGTTTTCCTCCAAAATGTCTCTGTATTTGGCTCCATCCATCTTCCCAACTATTCTTACAATCTTCCCAGTTGAATAGTGGATTGAACAGTGCTCCGTGAGATGTTCAAATCTTGGGAAATCTTTGTATAACTTAACGCTGCTTTAAACTTCTCCACAGCTTTATCCCTGACCTCTCTGGTGAGCTCCTTGGCCTTCATGATGTTGTTTAGTGAACAATACACTCTGACCATAGCTCTGAGGCCCTCACAGAACAGCTGGAATTATACTGAGAGTAGATTACACACAGGTGGCCTCTATTTAATGGTTAGGGCAAGGTGTGAACTTTCTGCAGTCATTAGGAATGTTATAAAGGCAATTTAATGCACTCAGAAAATGCTGTATGAATACTTATGCACGCCCCACTTTTCACTTTTCTATTTTGTGTAAAATAATAGAATCATGTATCATTTTGCTTTCACTTCACCGTTGTCTGTTACTTGTGTGTGAACTTAAAAAAAAAATCAAAATAAAATCTTTATGTTTATGGTTGTAAACATGACAAAATGTGCAAAAGTTTAAGGTGTATTAGTACTTTCACAAGGCACTGTAGGCACTCTTAACCCCCACCTGTCCTAAGCACATTTTCTCCAGTTTGGCATTATCCAAATCTAAAAGCTTTTTGAAAAAAATTAAATAAAAATTGCGACAAAAAAGCGATGAAAAAGGAACAAAAAGGCTACAAATCTAGATATAAAGGGCATCGTAGATGAAGGTAATGTGGAGTCAAAAATATCACTATTCGCAGATGATATCCTCATGTATATAAGTAACCCTGTTGAGACTGTACCCATCCTGAATAACATTTTAAGAGAGTTTGGGGAAATCTCCGGATACTTGAACAATGAATCTAAATCGGTTGCAATGATCATATCTGGAAAATGTCCAGAAGAACTAAAAAAAAAGACTACATTCAAATGGACGGATGAGGGCTTTAGATACCTTGGCATTACTATTACACAAAAGTTATCAAATCTATTTACAGCTAACTATGAGAAATTATTCAAGGAGATTAAAGAAGATTTAGTGAGATGGGAAATTTTGCCCTTGACAATAATGGGAAGAATAGAAGTAATACGGATGAATGTTCTGCCAAGGTTGCTGTTTTTGTTCCAATCCCTACCCATCCAGCTCCCAAAAACAATATTTAAAAGAATTGATCATATGATCTCAAAATTTATTTGGGGAAATAAAAAGCCACGAGTAAGATATACATTATTACAATGCTCCAAAGAAAAAGGAGGTTTGAATTTGCCTAATGTGACGGGGTGGAGTGCATCTGCCCTCCCCTTACCTGTTTCTTGGAGCACTCCTCCTCATGCACCTGGCTTGGCTCTGATTGTGGGGTGGAGCCCCGAAGGGATTTAAGCTCAGGTCTGACGTGGTTTAGATCTTCTTGCTGCTTCCACGCACGGATCTCTCCTCCTCTGTGGGTCTACAGAGTTGTGCCTCTTGGAAGTGTGTGCGGTGGCTTTATACGCGGTGGCCACCGTGCGTTATTGCTCTTACTCCACGTTGGTGAGTTTATTTGCTGCCTTTTACGCACCATGTACAAACGTTTGGTGCTCAACAGTGCTTTCCCTTCTCAGTGTTGTGGCGCAGGTTGACGCCTGGTCAGCTGTTACACTCCGCAGCTGCAGCGTTGGGAGCATTACTTACTACTCTCGGGTGAGTTTGACGCAAGGTTGCTAACTACACTGTTGTACGGTGCGCGGTGGGCACTTATGCTTGTTCTCCCTCCTTTCCCAGTGTCACCGTGGCTTGTATAGGCCGCTGACAGCGGTTAGTTTGGGCTATCAGCGTGGGATGTCTTGGTAAGCAGCATGCCGCGCCCTTTTTGACCCATTTGGCTGTGCCTCGTCCATCCTAACGCTTTCTCACTTGTAGTGTGGTGCTTCAGTAAGTGCGATTTGCGCACGTTGTTTGCGGAGGCCGGGGAGCGCGCCTCCGTCGGGGTCTGAGGACCGGTGCTTCACCTGATTGGTAAGTTGCTGGTTTCTGCCTGACTCCTCTTTAAATTCTAATCTTTGTTTCCTGATTTGGTGCGTTTACACCATAGCGGGACCAACTGCACCTCCCGCGTCTGCTGGGATACTGTCTTGGCCCACACCATTCACTGCGCTGCTTCCAGTGGCACAACTCCTCCCATTCTGCTGTTCTGGATGCCCCCATCCCAAACCTAGTTGGTAAACCTTTCCAACTTGTTTTATTCGTAATTAACTCTTTAGCTCCCACAGACTAACTGGGTTATGAAATTGCACATTTTGTACATTTTTAACTGTAATTTGCTGTTGTTTAATTTATCTCTATATTGTCTTTTGCATGTTTTGCATGTTTTGTATTTTGTTTGGGTTTGAGTTTATGTTGTTCCATTGATACTATTTTAAAGAATTATATTTTAAAGAACTGTTAAATAAAAGCGCTATTATGATATGTAAAGGTCCTGTCTCTGCCCTGTGATTAACTAAAAGGTAAAACGAACTTGTGTCTGCCTTGTGCAGGGTCCTAGGCCTATCCTAGGTGGCGTTGTCGAAATCTTTATTTTTCCTGCATTTCTCGTATTGCCACATTTGGCGCCGTCGGCAGGATACCACAAAGTTAAAGGGGCAGAGACATTTTTATTTTTGTCATTTATTTTATATTTTCAAAACACAAATCCAGAACAGCAGTGGTGGTGTTAGGACTCAAATTCTTTGCTTTTGGAGCCTCTCGGCAGTTTTCCTCAGTTGACATGGAAGAGGAGATGCAGCAGCTAAAAGATCTTGTTTCACAGCTTCAGGCAGATAACGAGCAGCTCCGTCGGGGGAGTGCTGGTTCCTTGGACCCTGGCGAGGGTGCCTCCCAGTCTGCTGCTTCATCTGCGAATGCACCGTCCCCTGCCCCCGCTGTAATGGAGCGGTTGGTGGTCGTACCTCGGGACCGCAGGTGTCCTATCTTTAGTGGAAGGACTGGGCTGGGGATCGCTGAATGGGTCGAGGAGGTTGAGGCATGTATGCGTGCTCGACATCTCACTGCTGCTGACCGCGCTTTGTTCATCTTTGACCACTTGGAAGGAGAGGCTAAACAGGAAATCAAGTTCCGGCCCGTCACTGAGCGTGGGGACGCTGTCAAGATTCTTTCAATTCTAAAGGAGCTTTATGGCTGCCATCAGTCGTACATTACTTTACAGCAAGACTTCTTTGCCCGGCATCAAATGGAGGGTGAGAGCCTTCAAGAATTTTCACTAACTTTAATGTCATTGATGGCACGGGTTAAGCAGCAGGCACCAGATGGGATGCCTAATGCGGAAGTGTTGCTTCGAGACCAGTTTACAGAATATGTTCTTGATTGTGCCTTGCGCCGCGAGCTTAAACAACTTGTTCGTAGGCAACCAACAATCACTTTGATGGAGCTTCGGGCTGAGGCAATCAGGTGGGAGCGTGAGGGCTTGCCAGGTGGTGCTAGGGGCCGTAGCTATTCTGTTCCTTCGGCCTTGGGCCTCCAGTGTGGGGTGCAGGGTCGTGTTCAGTCCAACCCTCAGGTTGATCCATCTGGGCCTAGTCTAAGAGAGCTTATGGACCTTTTGAAGCAGCAACAGGAACAGTTGAATAAACTTAAACCGTGGTTTCATTGCAGGCCCCTCGTCCTCCAGAGGATAACTTGGATCCATTTCCCCTCATTTGTCGCAGGTGCCAGCAACCTGGACATTATGCTAGGAACTGTATGGGTCCTCGGGTTTACAATCAGCAGCGACCAAGTAGACATGATGGTCAGGGGTCAAGGAATTCTAGGCCAACTAATTCCAACTGGCAGTCGGAAAACTAGAACCCACTGAGCTGTTGAGCCACAGTTCAGGTGGGGAGCCCTCAGGCTCACGGTTAGACACAGCTTGTGGACTGATCGCGCCCTGTCCGAATATAGATGTTTCAATTGGGGGGGTTTTGGTCTCGTGCTTGGTGGATACCGGTTCCATGGTTTCTACTCTCACGGAGAGTCTGTTTATGGAGCAGTTTGCACAGTGGGGTCAGGATCGCCTTCGCTCCTGCAATTGGCTTCAGCTTAAGGCGGCAAATGGGCTGGCCATCCCCTATGTTGGCTATCTGGAACTGGATGTTGAGTTGTGTGAGAAGGTCATTCCGGGCTGTGGGATCCTCGTGGTAAGGGACCCCCCTGGTGCTAGTTCGTCAGTCCCTGGTATCTTGGGGATGAACGTCATTCGACGGTGTTATGGTGAGCTTTTCGGTGCACTTGGCGCTTCTCTTTTTGATGCACCGGCTGTATCCAAGGCCCCTCAACCGGTTGTCATTGCGCTACAACAATGTCACCAGGAGTGTCCAGACAAGGATTCGGTGACTAGCACAGTGAAGGTTAGGGACAGACGGGCAGTGCACGTGCCTGGAGGTACTATGAGACTGGTAGCTAGCACTTGTTCTGGGGAGTTTGCGGAAGGAAATGCGTTGTTAGAACCGCCCGAGACTGGGTTACCTGCTGGCCTGCTTGTTTCCTCATGCCTGGTGAGAGTGGTTCGAGGGACAGCATACGTTCCTGTAGTCAACGTAGGAACTAAGGACGTTCTCCTTTATCCACGGACCACGCTTGGTAGTCTTAGCAAGGCACAGATTGTGAGCTTGCCGGTTGGTGTCACTGAGGACCGAACCACGTTGGCATTTACAAACTCTCAGACTGTGTCGCCCTCCATGCCAGATAGGATAGCGGCGCTGGAATTGCCCGCTCTTCCAGACCAGGATAAGGAAAAGGTGAGGGCGTTACTGCAAGGGTACGAGTCAGTCTTTGCCACGCACGAAAATGATCTGGGATGCACGACTCTTCTTTCGCATGACATACCATTGGTCGATGAAGTCCCGGTTCGCCAAAGGTATCGTCGCATCCCGCCTTCAGAGTACGAGGCTGTCAAGGCACATATAAATCAGCTGCTTGAGTCTCAAGTAATTCGGGAGAGCAGCAGCCTGTACGCTTCACCAATCGTATTGGTGCGAAAGAAAGATGGTAGTCTGCGCCTCTGCGTGGATTTCCGCCTGCTCAATGGTAAAACGCGAAAAGACGCTTTCCCTTTGCCTCGGATCGAGGAGACGCTGGACGCCTTGTCCGGGGCCATTTGGTTTTCTACTCTCGACCTAGCCAGTGGCTATAACCAGGTCCCTGTGACTGAGGCAGACCGGTCCAAGACGGCCTTTTGTACCCCTTTTGGCCTTTTCGAGTTTAACCGCATGCCATTTGGTCTGTGTAACGCCCCGAGCACCTTCCAGCGGCTGATGCAGAGGATGTTTGGCGACCAGCAAGGTCAGTCTCTTTTGCTCTACCTTGATGACATCGTCGTCTATTCATCCTCTGTTGAGCAACATCTTCTGCGCTTGGAAATGGTGCTCGGTCGGCTTAAGACAGAGGGCCTGAAGGCGCGGCTCGAAAAGTGCTCGTTTTTCCAGCGTCAGGTGGGGTATTTAGGTCATGTCATTTCGGACCAGGGGGTGTCAACGGACCCCAAAAAGATCGAGGCTGTGTCCCAATGGGAGCGTCCCACCAATGCCTCTGAGCTGCGCTCATTCTTGGGCTTCGCCAGCTACTATCGCCGGTTTGTGGAGGGATTTGCCACTTTGGCTACCCCTCTGCACCGGACGGTGGCTGAGCTGGCGGGTACAAGGTCTAAGAAGGGTTCGGGCAAAGCTCTAGGGGCTGCGTGGACTCCGCAGTGTGAGCAGGCGTTTGAGGCGTGGAAGGCTAAGCTAGTGTCTGCACCTGTTCTAGCATTTGCAGACTTTTCAAAGCCATTCATTCTAGAGGTGGACGCTAGTTATAGTGGGCTGGGAGCTGTTCTCTCTCAAGAGACAGACGGTGGGGTGAGACCGGTGGCCTATGCCAGCAGGGGGTTGCGGCCCACTGAGCGTAACACGGTAACTTACAGCTCCATGAAGTTGGAATTCTTGGCGCTCAAGTGGGCCATGACAAAAAAGTTTCGCGAATATCTGTTGGGTCACAAGTGCACAGTGTACACCGACAATAATCCGCTGAGTCACCTCCAGACTGCGAAATTGGGTGCAACAGAGCATAGATGGGCTGCACAGCTTGCTGCCTTCGATTTTGAAATAAGGTACCGTTCAGGTCGAAGTAACAGGAACGCTGATGCCCTATCCCGGCAGTATGTGGGCTCCGAGGCCCTGGCCCAACATCTGCCTGGTACTCCAGCCCCTTTCGCATTGCAGCATGGTCCGCTGCAACACCCTGTGGTGGCGGCCACCCAGTCTTTGGTCTCAGCACTTCCAGGCCACTCGGTTTCTGACCTTAAGTCTTTACAAGAGAATGATCCTCTGCTAAAGGAGGTTCTTGTGTTTTTGCGGCAGCAATCCCAACCTTCCCTTTCTGAGCGACGCAGTCTTTCCAAGCGTGCCCTCACATTACTTCGCCAACATAAGCGCATTGTGGAGCAAGATGGGGTTCTTTTTCGTAAGGTTTACCGTCCTGACGGTGGGGAGGAAATTCTCCAGCTGCTTCTTCCAGTTTCCCTGCAGGAAGAAACTTTGCACCTTCTTCACCAGCAGCATGGCCATCAGGGCATGGAAAGGACCACCGAGTTGGTCCGTCAGCGGTGCTATTGGCCAGGAATGTCAAAGGACATCCGGGATTGGGTCCAGGAGTGTCAGCGGTGCCAGGTGGCAAAGGATGCTAGTCAAGTGTCACACAGCTACATGGGGCATCTACTTGCCTCCCGGCCCAATGAGATCCTCGCCATGGATTTCACATTGCTTGAGCCATCACGGAATGGGTATGAAAACGTTTTGGTCATGACCGACGTGTTCAGTAAATTTACTGTCGCAGTTCCAACACGTGACCAAACGGCTTCTACTGTGGCCAAAGTACTGATTTCCGAGTGGTTCTATAAGTTTGGTGTCCCAGGTCGCTTGCACTCTGACCAAGGAAGGAGTTTCGAGAGTGCTTTGATTCGGCAGCTTTGCTCGTTGTATGGTGTAGAAAAATCTCGCACAACGCCGTACCATCCTGCTGGCAATGGACAATGTGAGCGATTCAATCGCACTCTTCACAATCTTCTCCGGACATTGCCATTGCCACAGAAGCGGGATTGGGCTTCTTCTCTACCCCAAGTCCTCTTCTGCTACAACACAACACCACATCAGGGCACAGGAGAGTCTCCATACTACTTGATGTTCGGCCAAGAGCCGAGGCTTCCAATCGATTTCCTCCTCGGGAGGATTGAAGAACCACGGTCGGGTGTGGTGCATGTCTGGGTGGCTGAGCACCAAGAGCGGCTCAGGCTTGCGTTTGGCCGTGCTCGTGAGAGGCTTCTTGCAGCTGCGACTCGCAGGAAAGAACGTTATGATCAACAGGTGCGGCCTGCACCACTGCTTGTGGGTCAGCAGGTGTATGTGAGGGATCATAGTTTCCGAGGGCGCCATAAAATTCAAGATCTTTGGAGCCCTGTTGTCCATCAGGTAGTGGGTGCTCCATCTGGAGAGGGTGCAGTTTACACTGTGGCTCCTGTTGATGACTTGCATAGGGTCCGGAATGTACATCGTAACATGTTGAAAGCCGTTGTGAAACCTATGGAGGTTGTTGATCAGCCTCCCTGCCCGCCCCCTTTACCAGATGCAGCCCCACTTGAGGATTCTTATTATTCAGATAGTGATGTGTGGCTTTTGGTTTCAGAATCTAGCCAGCCCGTGGATGCTCAGACCACCTCCTTTCGGGTTCCAGTGGGGACCTCTGTTAGTGTGCCTGGTCTTGGTCAGACTAGCGCACCAGCTGTAACACCTTTCCAGGAACCATCTTCAGCTGACCTCAACCAACCAAGTACCGGTGTTCACGCATTACGCCGGACCACTCGGTCTAGGGCTGGTCAACATTCCAACATGCATCGGCTTCCCCAGGCTCCTAGTAGTCAGATTACCGAGCGGGTTGGTAGGGCTCTTGATCCGACTTCCAATCTTCAGGCGGCCATCTTTAGACCTTGGTCTTGATCTATCGTCGGGACGATACAAAAAAAGGGGGGTAGATGTGACGGGGTGGAGTGCATCTGCCCTCCCCTTACCTGTTTCTTGGAGCACTCCTCCTCATGCACCTGGCTTGGCTCTGATTGTGGGGTGGAGCCCCGAAGGGATTTAAGCTCAGGTCTGACGTGGTTTAGATCTTCTTGCTGCTTCCACGCACGGATCTCTCCTCCTCTGTGGGTCTACAGAGTTGTGCCTCTTGGAAGTGTGTGCGGTGGCTTTATACGCGGTGGCCACCGTGCGTTATTGCTCTTACTCCACGTTGGTGAGTTTATTTGCTGCCTTTTACGCACCATGTACAAACGTTTGGTGCTCAACAGTGCTTTCCCTTCTCAGTGTTGTGGCGCAGGTTGACGCCTGGTCAGCTGTTACACTCCGCAGCTGCAGCGTTGGGAGCATTACTTACTACTCTCGGGTGAGTTTGACGCAAGGTTGCTAACTACACTGTTGTACGGTGCGCGGTGGGCACTTATGCTTGTTCTCCCTCCTTTCCCAGTGTCACCGTGGCTTGTATAGGCCGCTGACAGCGGTTAGTTTGGGCTATCAGCGTGGGATGTCTTGGTAAGCAGCATGCCGCGCCCTTTTTGACCCATTTGGCTGTGCCTCGTCCATCCTAACGCTTTCTCACTTGTAGTGTGGTGCTTCAGTAAGTGCGATTTGCGCACGTTGTTTGCGGAGGCCGGGGAGCGCGCCTCCGTCGGGGTCTGAGGACCGGTGCTTCACCTGATTGGTAAGTTGCTGGTTTCTGCCTGACTCCTCTTTAAATTCTAATCTTTGTTTCCTGATTTGGTGCGTTTACACCATAGCGGGACCAACTGCACCTCCCGCGTCTGCTGGGATACTGTCTTGGCCCACACCATTCACTGCGCTGCTTCCAGTGGCACAACTCCTCCCATTCTGCTGTTCTGGATGCCCCCATCCCAAACCTAGTTGGTAAACCTTTCCAACTTGTTTTATTCGTAATTAACTCTTTAGCTCCCACAGACTAACTGGGTTATGAAATTGCACATTTTGTACATTTAACTGTAATTTGCTGTTGTTTAATTTATCTCTATATTGTCTTTTGCATGTTTTGTATTTTGTTTGGGTTTGAGTTTATGTTGTTCCATTGATACTATTTTAAAGAATTATATTTTAAAGAACTGTTAAATAAAAGCGCTATTATGATATGTAAAGGTCCTGTCTCTGCCCTGTGATTAACTAAAAGGTAAAACGAACTTGTGTCTGCCTTGTGCAGGGTCCTAGGCCTATCCTAGGTGGCGTTGTCGAAATCTTTATTTTTCCTGCATTTCTCGTATTGCCACATTAATATTAAAAGATATTATTGGGCAGCACATTTAAGAATCATAAATATCTGGATAAATAATGAGGAAGAGACGGGATGGAGGGAAATGGAACAAAATTCATGCCCAAAAGTAGAATTACAAAGCTTGCCCTTCATTAGAAAACAAAATCTAAAACAGTTGAAAATAAAAAATGAATGGGTTAAAGGAACAATGGAAATATGGATGGGGATAAAAAAGAAAATGGAAATGTCTAGTTCAATCTGCAGGGCCACTCGAATAGGAAACATTTTTGATTTTATACCCTCAAATATGGAGATGGGATTTCAAAAGTGGGAATCCAAGGGACTTGTCCATATTGGGCAGCTGTTTGAAGGGGAAAATATGAAATCATTTCAGCAGCTTAAAGACGAATTTAATCTATCAACACATGAATTTTACAAATTTCTACAAATAAGAAACTACCTTATAAAACATAAAGAATGGGAGTATATATGTAAACAAGAAAATGGAATAGAGAAATTACTGATGACTAAGTTAGAGAATAAAAAGATAATTTCAAAGTTCTATAAAGCCCTGCAGGCTGAACAAGACAATAATGTGGACACCAAGTATAAATGGGAAACTGAAAGAAATATCATAATTTCAAATGAAAACTGGGAGGAATCATTCAAAGAAGGACATCAAATGTTTAGTAGTATGCTATGGAAAAACAACTTTCTCCAACTAAACTCAGACAAAACTGAGATCATTGTTTTTGGCCCACAGACACAAAGACAAAGTCTTATCAGTCACCTTGAGTCTCTCTCTCTAAAACCAAAAAATCAGGTTAGAAATCTAGGAGTAATCATGGACTCAGACCTGAACTTAAACAGCCACATTAAAGCAATAACATCATCAGCTTTTTACCATCTGAAAAACATTGCTAAGATCAGAGGAATAGTGTCAAAACCAGACTTGGAGACACTCATCCATGCATTTGTCTCCAGCAGGTTAGACTACTGTAACGGCTGCTCACTGGCCTTTCTAAACGAGCTGTTAGACAGCTGCAGAACATCCAGAACGCTGCTGCTCGAGTCCTGACAAGAACCAGGAAATATGACCATATTAGTCCAGTGCTCCGGTCTCTGCACTGGCTTCCTGTCACTCAGAGAATAGAATTTAAAACAGCTCTGCTCGTGTACAAGTCGTTTCATGGTTTAGCACCAAAGTCCATCTCTGACATGTTAGAGCCGTATGAACCATCTCGGGCCCTGAGAACTTCAGGGAGGGGTCTCCTGGTGGTTCCCAGAGTCAGGACTAAACACGGTGAGGCTGCGTTTCAGTTTCATGCAGCAAAAATCTGGAACAGTCTTCATGAGGATGTGAGACAGGCCTCAACTCTGACAATGTTCAAATCCAGGCTGAAAACAGCTCTTTTTACCCGAGCATATGAAAACTGAAAGTATTTTATCTGCACTCTTGCCTTTTACTGTCATTGATAAATTTTTATGTTGATGTTTTAATGATTGATTTGATCTGTTTTCTTGTAATTTTATGCAACTGTGAAGCACTTTGAATTGCCTTGTGTATGAATTGTGCTCTACAAATAAACTTGCCTTGCCTTGCCTTGCCTTGCCTTGCCATGGAAAGAGTTTGAATGGAAAGTAAAAATGCGATATTTCCTGGTACCATTGCATATTTCAAAATACAGTAAAATGTCTGATAAGTGCTGGAGGGGTTGTGGCCAAGTAGGAGACTATACACACATATTCTGGGACTGCCCTAAACTCAAAGAATACTGGGAAAATGTAAAAAAACAGATAGAAAGAATCGCTAATGTAAAAATTGATTTAGACGTACAATTGTTTTTGTTGGGTATTATCCCCCAAAATATTCCAATAAAAATAAGGAAGATTATTAGAATGTTAATTATAATAGCAAAAAAAATTATTACAGTCTGCTGGCTTGAACCACAACCACCTCGTGCACAGCAATGGTGGGACAGAATGAAGGATGTGTTAAATATGGAAAAAGTAACTGCAAGGTTAAAGAACAAAATGAAAGAATTTGAGGACATGTGGCGACCCTCAATGTTGGAGACAATGGAAATGTAATCACCCCACAAAAAGTTTTTTTGTTTTTGTTTTTCTTTCTTTTTTTCTTTTGTGGTTGTTTCTTATTATTTAACTACGTTCGTGTTTTATCTTATTTTTTATTCTTTGTCTTTGTTTTTATTTTTCTCTTGTTTTACTGGGTGTAGGTACACACGGGGGAAAGGAATAAAATAAGAGTGATAAAAACGAGATGAAAAAGTGACAAATGTGGCCATAATATGACGACAATGTGACGATAACGTGACAAAAATGTGACTACAATGTAACAAAAAATGTGACGATAAAGTGACAAAAAGGTGACGACAATGTAACAAAAAATTTGACAAAGATGTGACCATAATAGGATGACAATGTGACGATAACGTGACAAAAATGTGACAAAGATGTGATCATAATGTGACAAAAATGTGACGACAATATGACAAAAATGTGACAAAGATAGGACCGTAATGTGACTATAGCGTGACAAAAATGTGACGACAATGTGACAAAAAAAGTGACAAAGATGGGACCGTAATGTGACTATAACGTGACAAAAATTGTGACGACTATGTGATAAAAATGTGACGACAACGTGACAAAAATGTGACAAAATGTGGCCGTAATGTGATAAAAAATTAGACAATAAAAAGAAATGTACAAAAAAGGCTACAAATCTTTTTTGAAAATACGACTAAAACGCTTCAACAAAGGGGCGACAATGCAACAAAAAGGTTACGATCAGCTGTGTGGGCCTTAGTTTTTTAGTTTAGTTTATTTGTTTATTTGAGCAGTACACATTCTGCTCAAAAGGAGTGGGCCCCCCAAGTGCAATAAATAAAAAAAGTACATTTTACATAATGGTACCGAAGGAACAAAAAATCAACAAGACCTCATCCAAAGAGAATTTGAAACATTTCAAGCAGCTACATTTGCACAGACCAACTTACAAACTTACAAAACAATATATGAACTGTTTATATAATTAACTGAAACAAAGCACAACTACAACAACGATCTGGTTTCATGTACGATGTCTAGTACAAAGCAAGTAAAAAAATGTGATCCTTAATATATTTCTTTCAGATTGTTACCCGTGATTACCGAGAGTTACTTTTATGTTATAATTTTAATTTGGGTTTAATTATCATCATTATATATTTATTATTATATATTTATTTAATTGAGTTATATGTGAAGTATGATATCGCCCTGCATAGTGTGGTGCATTAAAAAGCCAGAGTGTACAGCGGGCCAGTTGAAGAGGGCAGTAGCTCCCCACCAACAAACCCCCACACAGCTGCCCTAACAGCCGATTTTGTAGATGATCGCCTTAGCTTTCAAATGAGGCATCACACCCTTAAAAGTTGTTGAGTGGATGATCGTTAGGCTGTGGGTCAGGCGGGTTACATAATACTATGCAGATGAATAACACATGACACAAATCTAATATTACATAAGCTTTCTGGTCATGAAGCTTTTGAGATTCAACTAAAGTCTGCATACTTTTTGGCGCTGTGCCCACTTTACATACAATAATGCCAAACACAACAAATAGTGGCTCTAATGTCCTTTAAGTACTTTCACTGTAAAGACTCACATTAAAGAGATACTATGTAAGATTGTAAAACGAAGAGAGATTAAACAATGAAGGCCCCCCCCCCTCCCCGCCTGATTGGACCTGACAGGCCGGTTCATGGAAAGCTCGTCTCATTGGTCAAAATGGTGTCACCGGGGATTTGCCGAGATCAGAAAATGGAGAGAAACTTCAGAAAAAGTATGATTGTCCAATTTCAGGCCCAGGAGGTCAAATATACACAATCTATTATAACATTTACACTTACAGACTATCACTTTAAAGAAAGGGTATGCACAATTGTTTTTATAAATGATTACAACAATAATACAATAATGGCTACAGCTCTGGGGCAAACATTTTATATATATTTTTAATGACTGATAACAATTGCAATATTGATTTATTTACAGTTACAAAAACAATTTACATTATGTAAAAGTGTGTGTATATTTTCCCACACACTGCAGCATGGGCTGCTATGGCTAAAAGTAAGTGCTTTATTTGTTGTTGTACAATTGTACAAACAAATTGTGTTTAGTTGTTGGGTTAGTCATGAGCCACATGGGTCGACCTGAGCAGAATGTTTTTGGGGGTCCTACACCTTCCTCTTCCTCCTGCACAGCTCCCTCCGCTCCACAACAGTCTTTCACCATCTTCTGAAGAGCGTGGCAGATGGATATTTTCCACCTTATTCTCCAGTGAACAAACATTTGCCAGAAGAATAGTAGGGATAGAAGGCGCTGTGAGTCTTGCCCGGATACCTCCTCGTTTGTCCCTCCCTCGTTTCCTGTAGCACCTCTTGTGATGCCTCCACTGAGCTGCAGGTGTGGGGGCTCTTGGTGCCTCTTCAGTGTGTCAGAGGAAGAAAATGTGCAGATCTCAAATGGGTTGAGCTCATAAGCTAGCTGTTTGTTTACGTTTCAAAAAGCTGGGTCCTTCATGGCTAGTACAAACTCTCTGCAGTTAAATAATCCACTGAACCTCACAAAGACGTACAAAGGTGTCCAGTAGAACAATGTGGAACACAGAGACTAATGCAGTTTGCAGCTTGCCATGACCCTCTCCCGTCCCAGCACCTGTCCCCTAATCAGGTCCTCAGTAGTGGGATTCTTAGCTTTCAAATGAGGAATGGCCTGTTCACATATTGTAAACCCTGTGCTTGTTTGTCATCTGATCTGCCACTGAGGGCAACCCTAGTCCAGTTGCAGGGGCTTTACATGGACAGCATTTATAATACTGTACTTCATCTGTAATGCATTCTAAGGTTTACATACAATCTCAAAGTGCTGCATAGACACACACAATACACAAAGTGCACATCCTCCAAACACACTTTTTAAAGTCCTTATGCCTTTTATTGACCAATCCACAGAAATGAGATGTGCAAAATGCAGGTTTATTCAGCCTGAGCAATGTGAGCATAATGATGGATCTCTGTGCGACTGCTGTTTATGCAAATACATAATACTGGGAAAATGCAAATGAGAGTGAAAGATTCAGACCCTACACACGAATACAAGACAATAATAGAAAATGACCTTTAAGTCTGTGTTAGAGAAATCTAATATATATATATATATATATATATATATATATCGAATGGATCACATTATGAGGCTAGCTATTATTTTGATACTCAGTACGTACAGTCATGTCCATAAATATTGGGACATCGCCTCATTTCTTATGTTTTTGGCCCTATAAACCACAACAATGGATTTGAAATAAGACTAATTAATAAAAAATATTAATTTGAGAGTATTTACATCCAAATTAGATGAACGGTGTAGGAATTACAAGCGTTTTTTATATAAGCCTCCCACTTTTCAAGGTACCAAAAGTAATGGGACAAAGTAACAATTATGAATAAAACTTTATTTTAATATTTGGTTGCAAATCCTTTGCAGTCCATCAGTGCTTTAACAGGTTGATGCCCGTTGTCATGGGAATAAGTTTGTTGAACAGCTGATTGTTGTTACGTGGCTGATGGTGCGGTGTTTGGTGCGGGCGCATGTGAACAGACCGTAAAAAATAATACAGCTCCTCCTCACTCCTCCCCCGTTTACCATAATAACTCAACGGGGAAATCATGGCGGATTTACAGACTCCTCCTATCCAGCATGTTCAGAGCATGTTCCAAAAAAGGGCATAAGGGCGGGATCTTCACCGTAGACTCGGCCCTCGCGGCCCTTAACGGCCTGTCCATCAAAGTCCTCATTAGTACGAGATTTCTAAAAATGTTCATACAAAAACCAGCCTGGTTTCTTGAATTCTAACTAACCCAGTGTTATCACAGGAGGAATATCTAGCTGTAGAGAGTTTAGGAAAATTAGAAACCAGGCTTTACAGTTGTTTTTTAACATGTCTAAAGTGCAATGCTTTCTAATGGAAGCGGACAGCAATGGCGGCCCCTAGTGTCGTGGTGATGAAGCAGAGCAGCCAGCGGCTATTGGTGTGAACACGGTCTGAACTAACTTTGGAGTAAATGCAGTTGGAACTAGGGCGGTCTCGGGCCGACCTACAAGGCGCTCTAACATGTGTGAAAACGGCCTTATTCCTCAGCTCCCCTGGACATTTGGACACGTCTTAAAGCAGTGGTAGACAAGACGTTAAGCCCGGGGGCGAAATCCCGCTCTCAAGCATATCTCCTCTGGCCATTTCAGATCATTTTGAGGAACCTTTTAAGTAGTCCAAAAATACTGAATTATTCTCATTATTTTCGAACGTGTCCTGGGGGAAGACTCCGAGACCCCTTTGTGACGTAACATTGACCTACTAGAAAGTAGAAGGTCCTTAGTTTATTTGTTTATTGGAGCAGTATACGTTTTGCTCAAAGGGAGTGGGCTGAAGCAAGAAGCTTATGAGTGCCCACCCCCAAATTCAAAACAATACATTCAATATAATTCAATACAATATATAGTCAATACATTAATACATATTATACTCCGAGATCTTGCTACTTCCCAGTTGTCTTTACCATCCTCAATATAATTTTTATTTGTGTTTAATTATTATTATTATTATTATATATTTATTTAATTGAGTTATATGTGAAGTATGATGTAGCCCTGCATAGTGTGGTGCATTAAAAAGCCAGAGTGTAGAGCGGGCCAGTTGAAGAGGGCAGTAGCTCCCCACCAACAAACCCCCACACAGCTGCCCTAACAGCTGATTTTGTAGATGATGTTCCTATGCTGAGTGGTGCATTAAAAGACAAGGTTTAGAGCCCGTTGGGAGGATTCCTCTCAACAGATCCATAACCTGCCAACCCTAATTCTCCATTTGTGAATTTGAGCAATAGAATGACAACCGTTCCAAGCTAGCCTGGAAAAATCCAGACTCACCGCTGTACCAGCCGGTGAGTCTGGTCACCCCTGCGTCGAATCCATTTCCCACAGCGGTAGATACGCAAGCAAACAGGAAGTGGAGTAAACCAATCAGCGAAGGGCGGGCGTCTGCTGTTGATGTGGTGTTATTAGCGGTTTTGCGTTAATATTTGTGCAGGATTATGAATAACGAAACTCACCTACTGTCGATGTGTTTTTTGGTCATTTACCGCCGACTGGAGACGCGATTTCTCTCTTTCGTGCATCGTTCGTAGATTGTTATTGAGGAGACTTCCGCGTCCCGTGTGTGACGTTGCTCGCTAACAACACGTCACGGCAAATAAACGATTCAGATTGGACGTGAACGGATTCATTTTGCGGAAGGCGCGAGCGTTGACTGGGTGACCAGACTGATCCCCCGCTGGATAAAAAAATACAGAGGGGAATCATTCTGGTCTCACCAGGCTAGTTCCAAGCAGCAACACTCTTCCTTGATCATAGAGGAAAAAATACACATAATTGATCCTACTGCTCCCCCTAGTGGCAACACATTTCTTCCTCTCTATATATTTCAAAAGTCTCTTGTTTGTATTTATATTTGAACAGGTTGATGTTTGGACATCGTTTCAATTCCATCTCCAGTTTATTCCACAATTGTTCACCATTAACTGTTGGACTAAAACTTTTCAAAGTTGTGCTATTGTTACGGGTCCGGTCTAGGGGGCAGACCCGCACCAGAAGAATAATCTGAATAACAGGAGAAATGATGAGACAAGAGGCATTGAGCTTCGGTTTGATGCAGCCTCGCTTCATGTATCTTTAATTACAACTTATGTTCAAAATACATTTACTTCTGTATTTACCAAAAATCATGTATACTTTTACTTTGTCTAATCATGTTTCATCTTTAACCAAAATCACGTGTAACCTTTATACTGTACTAGTATCTTGTTACTACCTTATCTGGTTTATCACTATGTTACTTTTATCTTTAACAAACTAGCAAATGGTGCTTTTACTTATGTAGTTTTCTACTTTTTAAAACAAGTATATTTCGTCACTTGAGTACAACTAAAATAATGTTCATAAGTACAATTGCTTGGTCTGCTAATCAAATCCTCTCTATGTTTTTACAAAATTACATAACCAAAAATATCTCAAAAGAGTCAAACATTACTATTTCCATTACAGAAATCAATTTAGTATTTAAACAATTAGTTACACTTTCCAACAATGTCCGGGAGCTTATGTACATATTACTGGGAGAGTTCAAGTTACGGTGGGGCGCCGCCGCCATTACACAACCTCATGGTAGCCTTATTACCACGAGCGTGATTCTAAACAGTATATTGACGTAATTTAGCTTTACAAAACTAACTGAAAACGGCTATAAATAACCACAATAGTATACAGTCATGTTGTATGTGATAGTGCATGTGCTTTATACATTACTACCTGAATAACAGGAGAAATGATGAGACAAGAGGCAGTGAGCTTCGGTTCGATGCAGCCTCGCTTCATGTATGAGGGAAGACCGCAACCGTGTTGATAAGAAGGACCCCGCCTGGTGGAGCTACTGCTTTCTCACTACATTGCCCCCTTGTGGCGCACCCCAATATTGCAATCACCTGAAGTGCTACTAAATAAAAATACTCTATTAAAACATAAAAATGTGACGGCACATTTTGTGGGCGTCACATGCTCCCTGACAACAGAAAATGGCTCCGAACATTTACAAATATTACTTTACTCTTACTGTTATGAACCAATAACTCATAGTGTCTCTTTTGCATAAAGCAACAAAGTCTTTATCACCTACTAATAAGCAGGTAATCGTATGTGATGCATAGGAGCAGTAACCGGGTATACTGGATATGCATAATGCTGAGGCATGAGCCTGTATGGTGCACGATATACCATCATGTTGGAGTCCATTCCCCAGACTGGCACAGCTGGGGGCAGGAAGGCTTCGACCGCACCGACGGCTGGTGGTGGCTGGTAGGACTGCAACGAAGGCTGGCCCAGGGAGTCATAGGTGAACATCTGCGGTGGCCTCCGGGCACGGACGGACCTCCGGACCTGTGACTCGTCCTCTTCTCCCTCACTGGCTCGTGCAGGTTGGTGTTGCTGGGCTGGCACTGTGTCGTCCTCCTGGTCGGAGGCATCCTCTGCTGGCACAGGTATCTCAGGTGCACCGTCCACGTCATGTTGTTCCACGTATGGCTCTGGTTGATCAGTGTCCATAAGGAGCCTGTTCTCTTGAATTGTCCTGTTTTGCTCTCTGGTTGCATGTTGTCTTGTGCCTCTTAGAGGAGTGGGCATAGTGGGCTCTGCTTGCACTGCTGTGTAGTCTCTCTGAAACCCACTAGGTGGCGCTCTAGTGACACATTGGGGAATCCTCAGCCAGTACTGTGCTGGTTCATCATCTGAATCCGAAGAGGAGCTGCTCTTTGTGTCACTGAGTCTCTGGTCTTGTCTTGTCTGTTTTTGAGCTCTTGTGTAAGGTCTGTTTTTCACAGGCGACACTTTGGGAGGTAAGTCTATTGGCAAATCATTGACTAAAAGGAGGAGGTTGCGATGAAGTGTTCTTACTTTGTCATTTCCATTTTCAGGTGTCACTTTGTAAACGGGGCCATCTGCAATCCTCTCTTTTATAACATAGATGGTGTTCTCCCAGTAGGACCTTAATTTACCAGGACCTCCCCTCTCTCTCAGGTTGCGGACTAATACACGGTCACCTTGCTCAAGAACAGCACCTCTGGTGTGTTTGTCATATGCTTTCTTTCCCTTGGAGCTTGAGTTTTGGCTATTCTCAGTAGCAATCTTGTATGCCTCTCTCATCCTCGCGGCCCACTTCTCTGCATAACCTCTAGGAGTGCTGGGTTCTTGTTCAGGGTTAAGATCAAACATAAGGTCCACAGGCAGTCTAGGATGTCTGCCAAACATTAAGTAGAATGGGGACATACCTATGGCCTCATGCCTGGTGCAGTTATAGGCGTGGACTGCGTGTGCCAGGTGATCTTTCCATCTCTCCTTTTCCTTGTCGCCCAGGGTCCTTAACATCTGGAGAAGCGTGCGGTTAAATCTCTCCGCTGGGTTGCCTTGAGGATGATAGGGTGTCGTACGTGAATGTCCTACTTTACTCAACTGTTGCAGGGTTTTAAAGAGGTCATTTTCAAATTCTCTCCCCTGGTCATGATGCAGTTTGTGTGGATAGCCAAACTTGGGGATAAAATCTTCAAAAAGTTTCTCTGCGGCTGTCTTTCCGGATTTGTTTCTAGTGGCGTATGCCTGGGCATATCTAGTAAAATGATCAACAGCTACCAAGATATATTGGTAACCGCCTTTACTAGGTTCTAAATGTAAATAATCTATTGACACAAGCTCTAGTGGCTGACTAGTGGTAATGCTCCCCATGGATGCTCTAATGTGGGAAACAGGCTTTTTGCTTTTAATGCAGGGGCACCTTCTTGTCACATACATCTCTACATCTCTTTTCATGTATGGCCAATAAAAGCGGTCCCTGACTAATGACAGTGTCTTTTCAGTCCCTACATGGCTCATGTCATTGTGGAGAAGCTTAAGGGCTGTTTCATGATACTCTTTCGGAAGGACAAGTTGGCGCCTCTGGTTAGTCTGTCTGTAAAGCAAGCTATCTTTGAGATGTAATCTGTCCCACTCATAAAGCAGTTTTCGGGAAGGACCACTAACTTTGCTCTTGATGTCATTGGTTAGCATTTTAACAGTCTCTTTGAGCTTTACAACTTGGCCTATGACAGGATCACTTTGTTGTGCTTTCACTAGCTTAGCATGACTAATGGCTGGGAGGAGTAGATCAGGAATCTGGTTGTTCTGGGCTAGGTCCAGGGCTGCAACATAAGCTACATCTTTTGACTCTGCAGCACGACTGTCATCCCAAATGGTCTGGATAGTGTCTCTAGATAGTTCTTTTGTGCACTTGTCTACATAGCTGTTTATGTCTAATGGCAACCTGGATAGTGTGTCTGCATCTATGTTGACTTTGCCTGGCCTGTACTTAATTTCGAATCGGAAATCAGCAAGCTCACCGACCCAGCGGTGGCCAACGGCGTTAAGCTTTGCTGTGCTCAGCACATAGGTTAACGGATTATTATCCGTGTAGACAGTAAAGTGTGGCGCATAGTAAAGGTAGTCTCTGAATTTCTCACTAATGGCCCACTTTAAAGCCAGAAATTCTAGTTTACCTGAGTGGAGGTGGTACCTACGCTCGGCTGGTGTCAGCGTTCTTGACCCGTAAGCAATTACCCTCAGCTTCCCCCCTTGGCGCTGGTAAAGGACGGCGCCAAGCCCCTTCTCTGAGGCGTCGGTGTGTAGCACGAAGGGAAGACTGAAGTCTGGATAGGCAAGTACCGGCGGACTTGACAGGGCTGTGATGAGCTGATTTAGCGCACTCTGGTGTTCTTCTGTCCAGTGTATTGGTGTTTTTGATGGCACCTGTATACGTTTTGACTTGGTCGTTTTCTTTGAATGTTGAGGTGGACTGGCACCACTGATGTCTTTGGCTACTAACAGTTCATACATTGGTCTTGCAATCTTTGAAAAATCTTGAATGTACGTACCTCTCCAACCGTGTTTGGTGTCTTTTCTTTCAGAGCTTGAATAGCCTCGATGTCTTTGGGGTCGACACGAACTCCATCCGCAGAGACGAGACGTCCAACGTAGCGAACTTCCTTGTGAAAGAGCTCACATTTGGTTGGCCTGAGCTTCACGCCGTGTTGTTGGAGTGCTCGTAGGACACGTCGGAGTCCCTCAACATGTTCGTCGAATGTCTTAGCATAACAGAGGATGTCATCCAAATACGGGATGCAACACTCGTCCCTTAGGGAGCACAGCATCTCCTCCATGCTCCTCTGAAAAGTGGCGGGCGCGTTGGAAAGCCCGAAGGGGATGCGTACCCACTCGTACAATCCCCACGGCGTGATGAATGCCGTCATGTGTCGTGATCCTTCAGCCACATAGCCTTGATGATAGGCCTTTCCCTGATCTAAGATGGAGAACCAGCTGTATCCCCCCAGCGTATCAATAAGATCTTGTATGCGGGGGAGGGGATGTCTGTCTGGGACTGTCTTTTGATTCAGGAGCCTATAGTCTATGCAGAGACGGAGGGTGCCGTCTTTCTTTCGCACACAAACTACAGGAGCGGCATACGGAGACTTGGACTTAACTATCCACTGCTTGGCAAGAAGGTCTTGAATGTACTCTTTAACTTCCTTGTAGAGTGGTTTGGGAATAGCAGAGTACGTTCTTTGCACAGGAATGTCGTCTTTTAAAGTAACGTTCATTTGGAGGCTAGGAATGCATCCAATGTCATTTTCATCACGGGAGAATGCATTTGACTCCTCATACAGCATTTGTTTTACTACAGCTTGTTGTTCATCATTTAAATGACTCACATCGACAGATGGTTGCCACAGCTGGGATGTGGACTCACTTGGTGGTTGTTCTCTTACAACACAATCTGGTGAGCTCGAGTCATTTACTGTTGGAGTGGCTGTCTCTATTATTTTGTCAATGGACTATATGCTCCCAAGTAGTGTCAAATGGTTTAAAGTGATGTCAGTCTCTGTGTGGTTACCTATCGGGATCTCCACATATGGTCGCTTGCCTTTGTGAACTTCAACTAGTCCATCGCCAATGTCGAGTCGCTGCAGCTTGGTATCAGGGTCTGTGACTTCAAACAGGGCAAGTGGAGCGTTGAAATCAGTTGACAGGTGACACCTTAGATGAGTGACTTGGCCAGGATGTATAACAGGACCTTGTCGTCCGACTCTGACTCGAGCTTGTTCAAACCTGGATTCATTAGTCTGAATAAAGTTCACAATGGTGTCAGCCTGTTCAGCTTGAATCTGCATAGCGTCCTTGAGTAGTTTAGAAATGACTGAGATCACATCTGCTTCTTCTCCTTGTCCCAGAATGAGCTCTTGGATGACGTTGAAGCCTAAAATGGGACGTGGGAGGCAGACTCTGCTGACGAGGAATGGGACTCTGATTGTGAGGTCTGGGTTATCATTTTCAGGTAGGTTGAATAACAGTTCAATCCAGCCGTCATAAGGGACAGACTCACCGTTGACTGCAGTCACATTGAGGGGTTTGTCTCCCAGTAATTCGCTGAGAGGGCGTATGCTTTGATGTGGGGCGTAGATCTTCCTCCAAGCACGATCTACGATGCTGACTTGAGCACCAGTGTCCAGAAGCACAGTCACTGAATAGCCATTAAGGTTGCACTTGAGGAGACATTTCTGCCCTAAAATCTTCGCTACCCTTTGAGATGCAGACATCACCTCAACAGAATGGCAGGTTTTGCCCCCTCGAAATGACCAGGTAACTCAGATGTCTGGTTTTTTTTGTAAGTTTATTTCGAGCTCAAACATTTGACAGGAGGTAACATAGGTCCCCTGTGAACACACAGTAAAAGGTTTCATAATAATAATAATTTAGGATTAAGTTTTTTAAGATCCGTATACATAAACAGTTAAAAGAAATACTCACACATCCCACAGGTGTACAGCGGCTTAGGCCGCGGCTCGACTACTGCGCCACAGCTCCTCCTATGGGAGGCTATGGGCCCAGCTTTAACCATTTTGGCCAAGTCATGTGACAGTGCTTCCGGTTCAACCCATAAAACATACAATATAAACGGCAGTGTATTAAATTTGCAACGATTAATAAATATTGTTATTTACAGTGAAACCCTAACATGAATAATAAAAAGCGCTTAAGCACTTGTGCAAAAAAGCAACATGTAGGAAATGGGATGGCTACACCCTCCCCCACAAAAACAAAATGTAAACCAACATTTTCTCATATGAACCGGGGTATTCCTTGACTGAATAAATAGCACCAATCACAGTAATTCAATACAGAGTCCAGACTAAATCAATAGTATCAGTTACTTAATAGTCCTTTGGCATGGCGGTACACTTGCATAGCTGAGTGGATAGTCCCTTGAAGCATAGGTTGGGCCCCCCCAATCTTCAGAACAGACTCAAGGAAAATACTCTTAGCCTTAATTACGCAGCATTATTAACAGTGTTTAACCAAGACTAAAACAATTAAAGTACATAAATTATTGCACACAAGCGAGATCCTTTAACAGGTACGACTGGTTAAAAGGATATAGGTTGGCAGCAGTCTTGAAGAAACCGCCTTAGACCCTCGCTGGTTTGGAAACACCGACAGGACAAGTCTCCATTTCCCGGACCGTGGGCTCACCAAGCTCGTCGTAGGTATAGACTCGCCTGGGCTGTCTGGCTCTGACAGGTCTTGCAGGGTGGGGCTCAGAAGCTTCCTCTGAGGAGTCAGAGGTGGGTGCTTCCTCTGAGGAGTCAGAGGTGGGTGCTTCCTCTGAGGAGTCAGAGGTGGGTGCTTCTTGCTCGGATGGATCGGCTCCCTGTACTGGCTCAGGCTCAGGTTCAACCTCCGGGATCAAGATCACCACTTCAGCTCTCTCCACAGGCGCAGCTCTCTGTTCCGGCGGTCTTGAAGTGGAGGCTCTCGGTTGGAACTCTCTGGCCGCTGGGTTGAGTGGCTGAAGAGTGGGTTGGGGTAGCCTGACGAGATGATGATCTTCATCACTGGAGCTCTCTGTATCTGCAGGCTGGATGTTGTTCTTGGCACTTGTGCCCCTTTCTGGCGACGTTCTAGCTCTTCTGCTCCTCTTAGGGTTGGGGACGACAGGAGCAGGTTCAACCAGGTAAGGACAAGGCAAGAGTAAGTTCCTGTGCAGCACACGTCTTCTTCCCGCAGCATTCAGGGGCTCAACCACGTAGACGGGGCTCCCAGGGCCTTTGCTCTCCCTCACCACATGGACAGTGTTCTCCCAGTGACTGCGGAGCTTCCCCGGACCACCTCGAGGCGTGAGGTTTCTTACCAACACATGGTCACCTGGCTTCAGCGTGGAGCTCCAGGCGCGCTGATTGTAATAGTCTTGCCCTTTTTTTGCAGATTTCCTCATGTTTTCCAGGGCAATGGCATATGCTTCCTGCATTGCCTCTCTCCACTTCTCCGCATAGCCAGTAGGGGTCTGTTTTTCTGCATCACCAAGCTTCTTTGGAAACAGGAGGTCGACCGGGAGGGTCGGTTCACGTCCAAAGAGCAAGAAGAAAGGAGAGTAACCGGTTGCCTCATGGATGGTAGAGTTGTAGGCATGAACTACTTTGTTGAGGTGCTCCTTCCATCTGGCCTTCTGCGTCTCCCCCAGCGTCCGCAGCATACTCAGCAGAGTCCTGTTAAAACGTTCGGCAGGGTTAGCTTGGGGGTGGTACGGTGTGGTGCGAGAGTGATGAATACCACCATATTCCTGGAGCTTCCGAAACAGCTGGTTCTCAAACTCTCTTCCTTGGTCATGGTGGATCCTGGATGGAAAACCAAAGCGCGGGATAAAGTCATCAAACAGCTTTTTAGCAGCAGTCTTCCCAGCCTTGTCTTTGGTTGCGTAGGCTTGAGCATATTTAGTGAAATGGTCCACTAAAACCAGGATATATTCTTCACCTCCATTGCATTTCTCCAGATGTAAAAAGTCTATTGAGATCATCTCAAAAGGTGCAGAGGTCTCAATGCTCTGGAGTGGCGTTCTTGTGACTCTATTGGGTCTTTTGTCCTTGATGCAGCTGCAGACACGCGTGACATAGTGCTCCATCTCTTGCCTCATTTTTGGCCAAAAGAAACGCTCTCGGGCCAGGGCAACCATGCGGTCCGCACCCAAGTGTCCCATCTCCTCATTGAGGTACTTGTACACCAGAGGCTTCATGGGCTCTGGCACCACCAGTTGCCGCCGGTTGTTGGTCTTCCTCCACAGGACTCCCCCTTCATCCAGCAACAATTTTGGCCATTCCCTCAGGAGAACTCGGACCTGTTCACTCTCTGCTGCTTTATCTCTGTACTTCAGGCAAGTGTTTTCCCTTTTCAGGTTGGAGACCCTCTGAATGGCTGGATCTGCATTCTGCTGGGCCTGGATGTCCTGGGTGGAGAAGGGCTGGAGGGGTGGTACAGCACTGCCTTCTGATAAAACATTCACATTGCAGGTGACAGCAGAAATCCAGTTTATCTCACCCGTTTGGCTGCTTTTGATTAAGGCTGCAGCTAACGATTATTTTTCTATCGATTAATCTATAGATTATTTTTTCGATTAATCGATTAATCTATAGATTATTTTTTCGATTAATCTATAGATTATTTTTCCTTTTACCGATTATTTTTTCATTTAAAATGAAGGGGAAAAAATTGACGTAGGCCAGTATTTTCAAATGGCATGGCTTTTATTTAACCAAATAAAATTATGGCTCAATGTGCAACTCAGTAGCCTATAAAATGTGCAAATCAACATATTCTGGAACACTCACTGTAAACATTTGAATAAAAGTAAAAGTATTGCTTATTTGCTTTAAAATGCGCAAAATAAAAAATAAATAACCAGCACACAACAATGATTGTATGATTAAAGTTAATTGTTCGTTTGTACATAACTGTTAATGTTGTACAAAGGTAGTTTAGTTAGTTACACAACTAACGTAACGTTATGTAGCGTTAGACACGCGCGTTTTTGACGCCTCTCAGAGCGGAACAGTGCTTTAGTTTATGAATTTACAACGCAGATACAAATAATACATTCATGTTTTTGTGTAATGAAAATTACTCACGCGGCCGATTGACTGGTTGATGGCATGAACGCTGTCGGGTGTTTTCGTTTTAAATGTTCGTTCATAGCCGTTGTGCTGCTGTGGTAGGCCATTTCCGCTCGACACAGTGTGCATAAACAACATTATTTGGCCGTTTCTGGAAATACTCCCACACTTTTGATTACTTTTGGCGTGCCTTATTTTTCCCCTCGCTCGCATCGCGCGCCGCCATGATGTAAACAAGCGACGCGTCGACGCACAAAAACTGCGTCGACGTATTTACGTAATCGATGACGTCGACTACGTCGACGCGTCGTTTCAGCCTTACTTTTGATTGCTTTACAGATGCTCTCCATGACCTCCGGCTCACACTCTTCCGTGCACTCCTGCATGATGGTTTCGATGGGCTTGGGTCTGCGAGAGAGAAAGTCTGCGTCTACGTTAGCTGTTCCAGGCCTGTACTTGAGTGTGAATCTATAGTCTGCCAGCTCTGCCACCCAGCGGTGACCAGTGGCGTTGAGTTTTGCCGACTTGGTGACGTAGGTGAGTGGGTTATTGTCGCTGTAAACCGTGAAGTGTGGCGCATGGAACAGGTAGTCACGAAACCGCTCTGTGATGGCCCATTTTAGTGCGAGGAATTCCAGTTTACCCGAGTGCAGCTTATAGTTCTTCTCTGCAGGCGTCAGGGTTCTGGACGCGTAGCCAATCACTCTTAAAATGCCACCTTGACGCTGGTACAGCACGGCACCAAGACCTTCCTCCGAGGCGTCAACATGGAGAATGAAAGGCCGCTCGAGGTCTGGATACGCCATAACAGGTGGATTTGTGAGGTGGTTCACAAAAGTCTCCAAAATTGCTCTGTGAATTTCTGTCCACTGAACCGGAGAGGATGGTGGGAGCTGAGCACTTAAATGTTTTGTCCCCTTTTTGTGGCAGTGTTTGGGTTCACCTTTGGGCTTTGCCAGCAGCTCATACAGTGGCTTTGCAGTCCTGGAGAAGTCTTGGATGTACGCCCTGTAGTAGCTCAGGAATCCAAGGAGCTTCCTCACCTCCCTCACTGTAGCTGGGGTCTGGTATGTGAGAGCCCTTACTGCCTCCACCTCCCTCGGGTTCATCCTGTATCCTTCTGCAGAGATAACACGACCAACATATGTTACTTGTGGCTTGAAAAACTCACATTTTTTTGCTCTCAGTTTCATCCCACAGGCTCTCTGTCTCTGCAGGACTCGTCTGACATTATCCACATGTTGGTCGAACGTGCGGCTGAAAACAAGGACGTCATCCAGGTAGGGCACACAGACTTCATCTCTCAGATCTCCCAGGCATCCCTCCATGTGGCGTTGAAAAGCAGCCGGGGCATTTGAGAGACCAAATGGGATCCTGGTCCACTCATAGAGTCCCCACGGTGTAATAAAGGCTGTGTAAGGTCTACTCTTCTCGCTCATGAAGCCTTGGTGGTATGCTTTGCCCTGGTCAAGAACAGTGAACCAGGAATTTCCACCCAAGTTTTCCAGGATTTCTTGGATTCTGGGGATAGGGTGACGGTCTGGCAGGGTCTTCTCATTCAGCAGCCTGTAGTCGATGCATAAACGGAGAGTGCCATCCTTTTTCCTGACACAAACCACAGGTGAAGAGTACGAGGAATATGACTTTTGAATCCAACCTTGATTTAGCAGGTCCTGAATGTGAGCCTTAACTTCTTGATACAGGTGTCGGGGTATGGCATTGTATGTTCTCTGGACAGGAACAGAGTCTTTCAGATTAATGTCCATTTGCAAACCAGTCATGCAGCCAGCGTCCCACTCATCTCTGGCAAACACGTCACCCTCCTCCATCAGCATTTGGCGAACCCTATGCTGTTGTTCTGCTGGGAGGTGACTCAGATCCACTGGCGGGACCCAGGGCTCCCTCTCTGGTGCTTGACTGGGCTGCTCCAGTGATGATGGGGCACGGTCCTCTGGTGGTTGACACTCTGTAGACTTGGGCTCTAGTGGATAAACAGCGTCAACACTATGTAACCAGCCAAGCGTCGTACGGCCACATAGTGTAATGTCACAACTGGTTGTATTTTCAACGGTTACCTTAATTCTTGTGCCCGCTTGAACTTGAATGAGCTGTTCTCTTACTTTAAGTCCTGTGGGCCACGGTGTCTCCGGGTTGGGCTCCAACACGACGCGAGTTCCACATAAACCTTGCTGTAGATAGTTGCATTGCACTTGGATAGTGTTTCTCTTTGGGACAGTAATGGCCATTCTTCCCAGACGAGCAATGTGAGGGTTGTTTTCTGGTGGCTGCTTCTGTAAAACAATTAGAACAGCCCTAGCAGTTTTCTGACCAACATCAAGTGCTGAACAAAATTTCCTTACCATGTGACCAGAAGGCAAACAACTTCCATAACCCTCATTTATCAAAGCCAGCTCTTCAATGACATTAAACCCAATAATAGGGCGTTCAAGATCCGTAGAGGCAACTAAAATAGGGACAACTACTGGTTTATCACTCATCCCAGCTACAGCATCTTGTGACAGTGCAAACTTCACTTCAATCCAGCCCTGGTATGGGATCTTTGTCCCATTTGCTGCAGACAGATCCAGCCCTCCTTCCTCCATTAACTCTTCCACAGACCTCACAGTAACATCAGGTAAGTGTCTCTGCTTCCACTCAGCTCCAATGATGGATACTTGAGAGCCGGTGTCCCACAGCACTTTGGTGTCAACATTGTTCATTGTAGCTCGAACAAGGCACCTTCTCCCCACTAGCTTAGCGGTTTGATGTTGCTTACCAGTGAGGGGTGCTGTAGTGCAGAATAGATCTGTGTTCTCACCAGGATGTACGCTGGTTTCGATCTTGTTGGTGGAGGCTGTAGTGTTCCTTGGTGTTCTCCGGCAACCAACAGCCCAGTGGTCTGCGCTCCCACACTTGTAACAATGATCGCATTTCCCATCTGGATTGGTCCGCTGGCACTGGTGACATTGCCGGTTAGGGCGTGTCCTTGGTGGTGGTCTGTTGTAGCTGTGGCTGGCTTGTCCCCATGGTGGTAGTTGTCCGGATGTCTGGTGCAGGCTTGACAGCTGAGTGGTGAGATTCTGAATAGCTTCACAGATTGCTTTATTCCCTTGGTCAACTTTTTCCATTAATGTGTCACGTTTTTCAAACCTTTTTGTTTTTTTAGAGTTACAGTCATAACGGCAGCCCTCTGAATCAGTGAGATGTAAATCATGACTCACCGCTGACACCTTGGCTCTGGATTTGCTTGACAGCTTGCTCTTCCTCTCCATTTCCAGGTTGTAGGCAGCAGTCATTTTCTCCAGCAGGACTTCATCAGTTACCCTTGGATTTTGCAAATATGGCTTTAAATCAGTACGGATGGTGTCATCTTGGAGTCCAGTAAGTATAGTTTGCAAAAACTGATTTTGGATGAGTTCTGGGCTGTACTTTAATCCAGTGGCTGCTCGCTCTGAAGCAAAGTGTATTTGTTGCCTCAGGTCCATAGCTCGAACCAAAAACTGGACTGGAGTCTCTCCGTGATCTTGTGCAGCACGAGTAAGAAAGTGGTACAGCTCAGTAGCATCTTTTTCAACAAAATGGGTCCGTAATATTTGTTTTAAAGCTTGCAATGATAAATCATCTCTACTTTCCAGATAACTTCTCAGCTTTGTTCCTGGAATAATAGCTTGAAGGACTGCATCAATAATTTCACATTCATCATATCCTTTCTTTAATGCTTTTGTAATTTGTCTTTCTAAGCTTGCATATCCCAGCTTATCCTTTTGATTATGTTCCCCAATTTGTCCATTAATTTTAAAGTCTTTTCTGTACATTGGGTGAACAACAGTTTGAGTTCTTTCGGACAAATTATTTGTAGCAATAGACATAGTGGCAGAAGTGCGTGGTCTTACAACAGGTTCAGTGTTGTGTGCAGTACCAGCTGTGTCCGCCAGAGGGCGGAGTGGCGACGTGGGACCAGACTCGGACAGTTCATCAATTCTGTCATTCACTTTCAATAATAATGACATTCCTCCATCTTCAAGCGACGTGACGTCCTCACACTCCAAATGCTGCAGAATAAGCCTTCTCAATTTGCGAGGTGAGTTTTTATCTTCATCAACAATACTGATTTCGAGTGTAGTGCATATTTCAAGAAGTTCAGAAGCAGGTAAGGCAATAAGCTTTCCCTCGATTTCCTCCAGCGTATTTTCCCATTCGGAGACTTGTTCATTAAAGTCCGGCATGGTGTGGAAAGTCTTTTACCTTGGCTTTGAGCGTAACTTGTGGTGGGTTGTGTCGTCTTCCTTGATCTAGCCCCGTTAGCGTTAGCTCCGTGATAGCTTCGTGTCGGCGTCTTCTCGTAGCGTAATCCACTTCACGATTAAAATCCACACACGAGCTCCGGTAGCAACAATCCACGGCAGCGATCCAGATGATCCACGAACTTAATCCAAACCGGGCAGAAACACCAAGATTTTGCCCCCTCGAAATGACCAGGTAACTCAGATGTCTGGTTTTTTTTGTAAGTTTATTTCGAGCTCAAACATTTGACAGGAGGTAACATAGGTCCCCTGTGAACACACAGTAAAAGGTCATAATAATAATAATTTAGGATTAAGTTTTTTAAGATCCGTATACATAAACAGTTAAAATTAGTGATGTGTCGAGCGTGTCGAGGCTTCGAAGCGTGTGCCGAGTAATCTAGGGGCGTGTCTATTGAAGCGTGTATCGATGCGTGTGTTGACGACGTATGTGGTGACGTTCGAAGCCTCGGGAAGTGGCCGTACCACGTGACTGATTCAGGACATGATTCGCGGGTGTGGAGCGCGATTCAAAATAAAAGCGTCCGTGAAACGCAATGGATTCCCCCTCACACTTTGTGTCTTTGGGTTATTGCGCTTCTTTTCGTATTCTATTTGAGCTTCATTGTTTTGCGATGGAACCAGCTAGAAAGAAGAGATTTTCCCCAGTTTGGGAGCATTTTGAGCTGATCTCACCTAATAAGGTTAGGGTTAGCAATAATTATGTAATAATAGATTGCACAACTATGACAACACAGCATTTTTATTGTACACACTTTTCTGAATGCTTCTGAATACTTTATTTATTTATGCACTCCTGCATCTTCTGTGCCCTGTGAAAGAGGCGAAATCCTTTGCAAAAAAAGAAACCGCCTGAGTCCAAATACTTTAGAAAAAATATTATTTCTAAATATCTTTATTAAACACATTTACTTGTTGCATAAGCACAGACATAAGCAAAGTAACACAAGCACATTTTACATCACAACTCTCTTTCAGCCCCAACATTTATTGTAAACACTCAGCATGTTATACATTTTTTTGTCCACATGATGGCGTAGTGGAGCAAATAAAGCACCTTGATGCTTCGAACCGTGTGTGACGCAGTTGGCTGCGACGCTTCAGCGCTTCATGGGGCTTCATTTTCCCATCACTAGTTAAAATACTCACACATCCCACAGGTGTACAGCGGCTTAGGCCGCGGCTCGACTATTGCGCCACAGCTCCTCCTATGGGAGGCTATGGGCCCAGCTTTAACCATTTTGGCCAAGTCATGTGACAGTGCTTCCGGTTCAACCCATAAAACATACAATATAAACGGCAGTGTATTAAATTTGCAACGATTAATAAATATTGTTATTTACAGTGAAAACCTAACATGAATAATAAAAAGCGCTTAAGCACTTGTGCAAAAAAGCAACATGTAGGAAATGGGATGGCAACACAGGCAGTAGCATTAGCTGAGTGAGAGTCATTATCATTCAGTTCTTTTCTCTGTGTCCGTTGCTTGTAGCCTTTGGTTCTTTTTAAACATCCTACTGCACGGTGTCCTTCTTCTCCACAAGTGAAACAATGATTGCAGTTGGTCCTGTGATGTGCAATACAGTCAGGGCAACCATATCTGCTCTTCTTCAGTGGCTTACGGGACCGATCAGGACAGTAGCATGTACACGGAGAACTTGATTCGCTTGACTTTAGCTTTTGTGGTTCTTTAGTTTGTGTTTGGAAAGAGCTAACTGCATCAGTCAAGGTTTGGACTTGAGCACTAAGTTGTCGAATAAGCTCATCTTTAGCTTTTAAATCTGGACTGGGCTTTGCTTTTGTAACAGCATTTGACTCAACCTCATTACTGTGAGCAAAGGCAGTTTTGGGGCGAGTGCTGCGACCTAAACGCCTTTTGCGTTCACCCTCTTCATTTGTAGTTTTGGTAATTTGCTTTAAGAGCAAGTCATCAGTCACTGTTTGATCAGAAAGGTAAGGTTTTAGCTCTCTTCTTACGTCCTCATGTTTCTCACTTAAACCTTGGTATACAGTGTGTAGGAACACATTTTGGACAGTTTGAGCTTCATACCTTATGTTACAATCTGACTGCTTTGATGTGAAAATTAACTTTTGCTTGAGACCCATCATTCGTTATAGGAACTGTTGCGGAGTTTCGCTTTCATTTTGCTTTGCTGTTATGAGTCCTTGAAACAGTTCAGTTGTGCTTTTCTCACCGAGATGTGAATGTAAAAAGCTCTTCAACTCTGCTATGGACATTTCATCTTTGCTTGTGAGCATTTCTTTGAAGATGCCAGGTTTTATGGTGCGCAGGACTGCCTGAACCACTTCACTTTCAGTGTGATTTTCTTTCAGTCCTCTGTCTATTTGCTTACTAATGCTGCCATAGCTTATGTCAGAAGCATTATCACTAATCTGCCCACCCTGAATCTTAAACTCCTTCCTCTGTAACAGTGGTAGGTCTTTTAGCGCTATCATGCTTCCAGAGGGGTGTGGTAAGTAATTGCTGTGGGACTGGTTATCTTCGTTTGCAGTGGTTTGAGATGTGTCACTCATTTTGAGACTTTTAGTCAAAGTGAGAAGCTTGGCTAATTGTGACTCAATGGTGTCAGCTTGGGGAGTTTGGTTACTATCACCTTGGGCATTGTCAGCTTGCTGTGAAATACCTTCAGCAACAGCATGATTAGGGGATTCATCAGTCTCTACAACTTTGCAGTGACCCTCTTTAATCTCCTCAATCTTGTCATTTAGGTATAACAGGAAAGACACGTCTTGATCTTCTGACTCCAACAAGTGTTCACTGTTCATGTAAGTCACTATAAAGTCAATGCAACTCTCTTCATCGGTTTTGTCTACTTTATTTGGATCTAGGTCCGGTGATTCTGGGACCTCAACGATCAGCTGGGATAACTTGTCAGCTGTGAGGCGAAACAGTTCCTTTTTCACCGTCCACACCAACTTCTTGCGTTTGCTGTCCTCCATTGTTGCTTATAACTTTAGGCCTTGGTCCTGCAGCATCTGCGTTGACCCTTTTCCTTGAGTTATGCAGCACGTTGGCACAGCAGCTGGTCCATGGGTTTAGGACTGGATCGACGACCCTCGACGGCTGGTGATGTCATCGATCCCGGACGAGCCCCCAAGTTTCTGTTACGGGTCCAGTCTAGGGGGCAGACCCGCACCAGAAGAATAATCTGAATAACAGGAGAAATGATGAGACAAGAGGCAGTGAGCTTCGGTTTGATGCAGCCTCGCTTCATGTATCTTTAATTACAACTTATGTTCAAAATACATTTACTTCTGTATTTACCAAAAATCATGTATACTTTTACTTTGTCTAATCATGTTTCATCTTTAACCAAAATCACGTGTAACCTTTATACTGTACTAGTATCTTGTTACTACCTTATCTGGTTTATCACTATGTTACTTTTATCTTTAACAAACTAGCAAATGGTGCTTTTACTTATGTAGTTTTCTACTTTTTAAAACAAGTATATTTCGTCACTTGAGTACAACTAAAATAATGTTCATAAGTACAATTGCTTGGTCTGCTAATCAAATCCTCTCTATGTTTTTACAAAATTACATAACCAAAAATATCTCAAAAGAGTCAAACATTACTATTTCCATTACAGAAATCAATTTAGTATTTAAACAATTAGTTACACTTTCCAACAATGTCCGGGAGCTTATGTACATATTACTGGGAGAGTTCAAGTTACGGTGGGGCGCCGCCGCCATTACACAACCTCATGGTAGCCTTATTACCACGAGCGTGATTCTAAACAGTATATTGACGTAATTTAGCTTTACAAAACTAACTGAAAACGGCTATAAATAACCACAATAGTATACAGTCATGTTGTATGTGATAGTGCATGTGCTTTATACATTACTACCTGAATAACAGGAGAAATGATGAGACAAGAGGCAGTGAGCTTCGGTTCGATGCAGCCTCGCTTCATGTATGAGGGAAGGCCGCAACCGTGTTGATAAGAAGGACCCCGCCTGGTGGAGCTACTGCTTTCTCACTACATTGCCCCCTTGTGGCGCACCCCAATATTGCAATCACCTGAAGTGCTACTAAATAAAAATACTCTATTAAAACATAAAAATGTGACGGCACATTTTGTGGGCGTCACACTATGTTTCTGAATCCTAAAGTTTAATTCATCACGTAATTCATAACAACCAGTACGTTCTTGGAACCTTCTTTGTATTTGGCTTGGTAACAGTTTATACCTTTGTACAGTTTGGAACTCAACAATGTCACAAAACTTCATGATCTTTGAATTTAAAAATAATGAGTTTGTGCGGTCCAAAAACCCAACTTTATGAATTACTCGGATAGCTCTTTTTTGCAACAATACTATTGGTTTAACTGTGTTTTTATAAGTACTGCCCCAAACCACAGTACAATAATATAAATAGGGCAAAATCAGAGAACAGTATAAGGTATGTAGAGCTTTGATGTTTAAAATGTGCTTTGCTTTTGCTATTACTGCAATGTTTCTAGAAATTTCTGCAGTTATATATTTAATATGAGATTTCCAAGTCATTCTATCATCTATAATAACACCGAGGAAATTAATTTCATGCACTCGCTTGATAACAACACCTTCTATCTGAATTGCTCCATGAGCATTGGAATTACAGTTGCTAAATATCATCATTTTGCTTTTACTCAGATTTAGAGATAATTTATTTTGTTTGAACCACTTGTTGACACTTTTGAGTTCCAAGTTAACAATCCGACACAGCTGTTGTAAGTCGTCTCCTGATGCAAAAAATATTTGTATCATCTGCAAACAAGATGAATCTAAGTATTTGAGAAGTTTTACAAATGTCGTTAATATACATATTAAACAATTTTGGACCCAGAATGGACCCTTGAGGTAAACCACAGACAATTTGTCGACAACTCGACTGATAATCACCGATTTTCACACATTGTTTTCTAGTTTTTCAATAACTGGTGACCCACTGTAGAGCTACCCTCCTAATTCCATAATGTTCTAGTTTATTAATTAATATATCATAGTTTATTGTATCAAACGCTTTACTCAGGTCAATAAATAACCCGATTGCATATTTCTTGTTATCTACAGCATTAGTTATTTCTTCAGTTATATCAAAGAGCGCGTGTGAGGTTGAGTTCCTAAAACCAAACTGATTATCCGAGAGTAAATTACACTTTTCGATAAAGCCGTCGAGTCTAGAGTTAAAAACCTTTTCTAAGATTTTAGAGAATTGCGGTAAAAGGGAAACAGGCCTGTAGTTTGTAAAGAGATGTTTATCTCCTGCTTTGAACAGAGGAATCACTTTTGCTACTTTCATACTATCAGGAAATTGTCCAGTTTGCAACGATAAGTTACAGATGTAAGTTAACGGCTTAGAGATACTTTCAATAACAGTTTTTAAAGTTTTCATGTCCATGTCATGGTAATCGGTCGAAGTTTTATTTTTACACCCTTTAACAATGTCCAGTATCTCCTTTTCCTCCACAGGATTGAGGAACAAGGCCATAGGATTTGTGTCTATCAGTTCACAATTATAGTTCTCAACGTTTGCAATTTTTGCAGCAAGGTTCGGTCCAACATCTACAAAGAATTTATTAAATGTTTTGACAACTTCATTCATATTATTAAGGCAAGGCAAGTTTATTTGTAGAGCACAATTCATACACAAGGCAATTCAAAGTGCTTCACAGTTGCATAAAATTATAAGAAAACAGATCAAATCAATCATTAAAACATCAACATAAAATTAATCAATGACAGTAAAAGGCCAGAGTGCAGATAAAATACTTTCAGTTTTCATCTGCTCGGGTAAAAAGAGCTGTTTTCAGCCTGGATTTGAACATTGTCAGAGTTGAGGCCTGTCTCACATCCTCATGAAGACTGTTCCAGATTTTAGCTGCATGAAACTGAAACGCAGCCTCACCGTGTTTAGTCCTGACTCTGGGAACCACCAGGAGACCCCTCCCTGAAGTTCTCAGGGCCCGAGATGGTTCATACGGCTCTAACATGTCAGAGATGGACTTTGGTGCTAAACCATGAAAAGACTTGTACACAAGCAGAGCTGTTTTATCTTCATCTTTGACATATATGGGATAATTAATCGTTCTTGGTTTACTTCTAATTATACTATTTAAGATATTCCGTAAACCTTTAATATTATTCTTATTACTATCTAATAACTTATTATAATAATCCTGTTTACATTTTCTAATGATACCTGTTAGTTTATTTTTATAATTCTTATATTTATCCTCAGCTTCTTTTGTTATATTATTTATACATTTTTAATAAAGTGATTTTTTTGTTTTTCTTGCAAGCATTTAACAATCCCTTAGACATCCATGGGTTTACTTTACTCGTTCTGTTTTTACTGTATTGTTTCATTGGGCAATGTTTTAATATACTTCATGAAATATTCGTGCAAACTCATCATATGCCTTATTAGTGTTATTCTCTCTGTATACAATACTCCAGTCTTGAGCCAATAGCTCCTTTTTAAATGAATCAATAGATGTATCTGTTTTTACCCTTCTAAACCAGTACTTGTTTTTCTCTTCATTTTTTAAATATCCATTGTTGTACAAAACGAAAACTGGTAGGCGCATTGAGTTGCCTTGTGTATGAAATGTGCGGTATAAATAAAGTTGCCTTGCCTTGCCTAGGTGATCACTAATATCCTTTATCATTAATCCGCTGACTGTGTCACTTTCTATTTCATTTGAGAAAATGTTATCAATCAAGGTGGCACTATGGGTTGTGATTCTACTCGGTTTAGTTATTAGAGGAAACAGACCTATACTGAATAAGGTATTTATAAATTCGTCCGTCTTTTTATGTTTATATGGGTTTAACAGATCGATGTTGAGGTCTCCCACATGGAAAGAACCTATATAAACATATATGTTTTAATATAGGTTTCGATATATGTTTTGAATATATGTGACATATATAAAATTGGCCGTTTTCCTATATGTCATAAACATATATGTAATATATGTACATATATGTACACATATAGTTAAACATATATGTGAGCATATATGTATACATATATGCACATATATGTGAGCATATATGTATACATATATGTGTACATATATGCACATATATGCTCACATATATGTGCATATATGTATACATATATGCTCACATATATGTGCATATATGTACACATATATGCTCACATATATGTATACATATATGCTCACATATATGTATACATATATGCTCACATATATGTTTAACTATATGTGTACATATATTACATATATGTTTATGACATATAGGAAAACGGCCAATTTTATATATGTCACTTATACCTATATGTTAATCTATATGCACCTATATGTTCACCTATACAGTAGTCAAATTCATAAAATCCTTAGCTACTAGGCAACATAAATAAAAGCCCAAAATGTAGAAATTTACATTATTTATTTAAGAACAATCAAATAGTAAAGTTTTGTTGAAACAGATTACATCAAAACTTGTAAGTCCAATCGGCTTCTTTTAACAAATATTTACAAGAAAACCCAAAAAAACTATTACAAAATGGCAGATTACAGTTTTTTTTTATTTCATAAAATAATAGTTTACATACCTTATGTTGTAACATGTAGGCTGAGTAATTCACAACATAATTCAGAATGTAGTAAAGATGCACAATATTTGTGTGTTAGTCCTTATTGATTCAAGCAGATTCCCTGGACTTTTCTTCCTGGCTCAACTGGCACCAACATCTGAAAAATATGGAGAAAGTCTGTTAGTACAAAGCAAGAAATTAAACCAAGTTCAATGTCATGTGACTGTGTTTAAACTTACCGTTTGTCTTCTAGAGCGCACTCTTTCTCCTCTTCACATTCTGTGATATACCACTTGGCTTGTACAAGTCTGTAAGAATAATAATAGAACAAACATCAAATCGTCAGAAATTATTAACTTTACCACGTATAGTCCAATATTGCTCCAACACTTTCTAAGCCATTCTGTAAAATGATCTGAGCAAACAGATGAACAATGAACACAAAACTCTTTTACATTAACAGAGTAACAGCAAAGTTTTTTAATGGTAGCATTTTGTCCACAAATGTTATGAAAACATCCAAATAGTTGCTAATAAGTAAGTACGTTTTTTTTTACCATCATTTGCTCAAATAATATAATTTATGATCGGACCCTGGGCCCCCCCTTGCAATCCCAGGCACCCCCACTCCAGGTTGGGAACCACTACTTTAGGCGACAGTTTGTGCTTCCTACATTTAATTAAGCTAGTCTAGTTGCACACTCAAAAATTATCTGAAACAAATTTGCATGGAAATGCAACCACAACCTAACCCTAAACAATTACAATTTTACAAGTGAATCAGGATATTGTTCAATGTGCATTTATTTCTGCAATTCAACTTAAACTGAAACCAATATATGATATAGACTCATCATGCAAAGTGAGTTATGTATAGCCTTTGTTTGTTATAATTGTGATTATTATTACTCAGTATATAAAAACCCTTATTTAAAAATATCAGAAAATTAGAATATTTTGAAAATGGACTGTAAGCCATAATCATCAAAATTATAACAAACACAGACATGAGTCTATATCATATATTAGTTTCACAGTTTAAGTTGAATTACGTAAATAAATTAGCTTTGAACGATATTCTAATTTCCCTGAGTTTCACCTGTAAATGCTTCAGTAAAGTTGAAATTTACTTTCGCCAGTGCATTAGATTTACTCACTTTTAAAGCGAAGAGCTGAAAGTCTGTCAGGGAGTGCTTCTCATCCTAATTCGCGCGGAGCTTCTAATGTTAGAGCACGAGATCCCATCGGCCTCAGGTCTACTGAAACAAAAACATTTAAGAACAGAAACATTTGTAAATACTTCAGTAAGAGATGAGAGGTACAGAGTGAAACCTGACTCAAATCTACTTACATTCTGGCTGATTAGCCGAGTCCTTTTCACAGTGCGTGCTTCTTTTCTCTGCATTCTCCATTTCCACACACTGTCCGACATACTGGTGGACACTGGAAAGCCTCGTCTTCATCCTCACATACTGTCTGACATACTGGTGGACACTGGAAAGCCTCGTCTTCATCCTCACACAGGCCTCTAGGTCACAGCACCTCCTCCTGTATTTGTAAAATGGACAAACAGGATACTGAAGTCAGGACACTTCACCTTAACACAACTATGGCAATAGTTACTCACTTTACCTTCTTCGTTGTGCATATCCAAGAATTCCAAGAATTAGTAAGACGGAATTTGCAGAGTTGATTCTCTAGATAAAAAGAAACATTTGTTATTACTCTAGGTGTCCATGACAGAATTAGAAGATTTATCATAAACCACGGTAAATGGTCTTGATTGCGCTGTTCAACCTACATGAGGCTCATTTATTCTGATTCATACTCCAGCGTGTGCAGACGACACTGGAGACAAGGTGGGGAATGTGTCTTGCTCAAGGGCACAACAGCAGCATGCACCTGTGGGAGCTGGGATCATCTAGGTGAAAAGAACAAAGTAAAGAATTGCCCCAATTCCCAGGTGTGACAGTGACAAATCAAACACCTAAAGAAACTGTTCTTTCTGTTTAATTTAACTTTGTGTTTAATTAATTATGTTGGACATTAAAAAATGTCCAACATAAATGTCTCACAAAATGTTGCAAATGCAACTAAACAGCTACGCCTACTTTCTGCCCAAAGACAGGAGCGTCGGGGACTTTTCTCACAGCCAATCATTCATCACATTCCATATCGTTCCAATCAGAGATGCATATTTGTAAATGAAGAAGAGTCTTAGATCACATCTCATTCAGAACAAACGTTATCATTTCAGTTACCTGTAATTAAAATAGTTAAGTGATTTGCCTGTTGATCTGAAAGAGTGCAATATTTGTTATGTTTAGTTTTTTTGTAGTGGGGCGGATCAGCATTTTCTGTGATTTAAGTGTTTCTATGATCCAGAGAGCTGTACAAGACATTTTTGCAAAGAATTGGAAAAGTGTGTTGTCTGGTTGGCACAAAATCCAGGTTAAAAAAAAACACACAACAAAAATGCAATAAACCAATTGTGTAAAATAGGATCATATAATCAGCAAGTGTATGGTCTCACCTTTATTTTGTGCTACAATTTCCTTTCTTGTCTGGTACTTGTTAACCTGAATTACAAAAAACAAATTAGGGATGGGCAATTTGGCCAATAAATAAAAACATTTTTTTTTTTTACTACTTTGGACAATGACCTAATCAATTTTATTCAACATTCTCTTAAACAGGGACCATTGTAGCTCATTTGTACTCAATCTTTTTAGGCCCATAAGCTAAGTTTATTTTGGCTTAGCCCTTTTACTTAAATTACAACGATTGTAATTTCTTCTATTAGCCCAAAGAAATATAACTTGCTCTTAAAATTAAGAACACACTTGTTACGGAGTTCTCAAAGCTCTCTGTCCTCTGTCTGCCCCGCTGATGCTGCTGCTGCTGCTGATGCACAGACGGAGGGTGTGGAGACAGCGCTGAAAACAGCGATGTTAACGTTACTTGCACTTCACGGTCGCTAACAGCCTTCGAGCATATTTAATTAGGTCCTCACGGTTAGTTGTAAGAGTTTTAAAGACAACATGACTCGGACTTGGCTCCGGACTCGGGCGGAAGTGCGACGTCGCTGTTGCAGTTTTAAAAAGAAGCGGGAAAGATCTCACGCTACGCATTATCGATTAAACAGTACAATCTGAAGCATAAACAATTCTCCTGGTTCTAACTACCTGTACACTGAAATCATACATATCATTTCACTGGATATTAATAAAGTATATTACCTTATTCAGGCCGTAGAAGCTCCTCTTCGTTAAATGACGGACACTCCCACAGCAGCGCACTGCGGCTGTGCAGAACACGTCACTCCAGCCAAGGCACGCAGGCGTCATGATGTCATGACGCAAAAGACCCGCCTCAAAATTTATAATTTGAACTTTCTAAACTTGACCATTTTAATCTGAATGGCAATAAAACCTTACTAAACTTAAAAAACACCCCTTTGGACTTAAACATTTTGAGATGAATGAAGATTTTGGCTAGTTTTGAGTTTTTTCACATCTTAAATTATTACCTCAAATAGCATTCGGGTTTACAGTGCATCTAGAAGACAAAAATAATAAGACAGTATTATTATAATAATAATGATAATAATAATAACAACAACAACAACAACATAGTGCTTCATCAGGAACCCAAAGTGCTTACAGCTGTGATTGGACACATATTTTGGATAAAGGGCTGATCATAATAAAAAAAATGTTTCATGTAAACACGTCAATTGGAAGATTCTTTTTGGATTCTGCTTAATCTGAAAGAAATTCTGATTGGAAACATCACCCCCACACACTTTTTTAAGCAGCATCGTTCTTTCATGTGCACATGTCCGTCATGGGGACTGCATTGATAACAGTCACACGGTCAATCATATACATCCAAAGCAGAGATAATTCATGGTAGAAAATATTAAGCCACTCTCGCGTTATTTCGTTTGCTTAAAACACAGGTAAAGTACAACCTTATCTGCAGTTGTTTTAGTAAGTCGCTCTCATGGTGTTACATCTCTGGGTAGGCCTAAAATGTGCATGATCAGAAATGATGATTTTCTGGCCTTAAACAGCATCAGCAACCTAGGAAATAGAGTCACTGTGAAGTATTTTTCCAGAGTAGTGGTTAATGATGAAATAATTCATTCACAAAACTACTTGCGTACTTTTCGGAGAAACTTGTACACTGTCAGTCTTTCTGATCGAAAGGAAAGTATTTTCTCTGTGAAGACATTCATTGTCTGTGATCTGGGTCCGGGGGAGACATGTTATGCAGTGGGGAAGTACTACCAAAAAGTGAAACAGGACATCTGTGGTCAATTTAAGAATCCTTGTTATTTCATCCCTGTAGGGAAAAGTCTGGGGCCTTTAGTTGCTATACATGCATCTCAGATAAAGGAAAAGTGTCTGTTCATTAAAACTGTGAACAGAAATGTTGACATTGTCTTCAAATTCATTAACCACAGTGAAATACTCAGATAGATGTGGAATGATGACGATAAATGATGATGATGACTTGAATGTATGTTCTGTGTACTTTTTGTTTTGTTTTTTTCTACATTTAGACTGTAATGACCTTTCAGCCATATTAATCTAGAAACTGCATTAAGACGATACTGAAAACATTGCATTTTGCATTGCATTTGGTGGATGTAACGGTGAATGTGTGGATATGTATGAGCTGTAAAGTGAATCTGGAAATGACTTGAAATTGGAAAAAAGTTCTTGCATAATTTTTGTTTTAGTTCTTAGTTATTGCCTTGATAAAACAAAATATGAGCTATAGGCATTATATATGACAGTTGCCAAAGTGAAATATGAGCTACAAAGTGACCAGATCCTGCCATGAGCTATGTAGGAGACGTATATATAGGGCTTATATGTGGATATAAAGAAGCAATACAGGAGACCTATATGCACCTCAATGTTGCCTATATGTGGCATATACGCAGCACATATATTATCATGTGTGCATATATGCTGTATATATGCAGCATATATGCACCTCAATGTTGCCTATATGCAGCATATATACACATATATGCAGCATATATATGATAATATATGTGCATATATCCTCCATATAGGATTTATATATGCGCATATATCCTCATATAGGTTCTTTCCATGTGGGCTCCCCCCACAAACATGACTTTCTGATTTGGACCTGAAAAGTGCTCCTCCATCCAATTAGAAAAAAAAACATCTATATCAGAGTCAGGAGCGCTATAAATACAACTTACAATAATATTTTTCTATTTTTCTTTTCCCTTATAATTTCAAGGGTAAGGCATTCAAGTGTATCATCCTTGAGATTGGGGCACGTGAGGAGGCACAGCCCTCCATCATTTGACCAGGGAGAGTATCCAGTTTGTCCGATTGGCTCGTGTTTTTGTCGCGCCGTTCATGGCCGGAGGGTGGCGGCAGAGAGTCAGACAGAAGCACAGGGAGGGAGCTGCAGCTGGAGAAGCCTCGATTAGCCGCTAACAGCTAACAGGCTAACCGCGAAAACAACACAACCACCTGTCCCTCTTCATCTAGCGGGGACCACGGGCTGACGATGGGAAAGCGAGACAATCGAGTGGTGAGTGAACTCGGTCTGTTCTGACAACAGCGAAAGGGCTTGGGTTAGCATTAGCATAGCTATGCACATATAGCACTACGGCTGTTCCGAAACAGCCTCATTGTGCTGTCAGATCGAGACAGGCCTTTGAAGCGTTATTGTGATTATCCGTGTCTTGAAGCCCACATGCAATGTTACGAGCTGCACACTGAACAAAACCTGCCTTCTGATCCCGACGTATGGGCGTAATGTTTACATGAGCTAGAGCTCCCTGCAGCCTATGACATACAGCAGGAAGGACAGTCTGGATTGCGGATAAATGCTCTCCAATCTAGTCCTAATCGGTGTTGGTGCATCCTCAAGTAGTTAAATCTTAGTGACGCATCGCTCAAGGTCCTTAGCTTTCAATTGAGGAATTACCAGTTTTGCCTAGTGGGGGATCCTGATAAAACGCATTAAACAACAGTGGCGGCTGGTGATGTGAAAACCAGGGGGGGCTGTTGCCTATTCCTACCTTCAATTATATTTTAAAAGATACTTATAAACATTATTTTTAACTTCAAAAAGAAAGGTTACATTTGGGGCATTTAATATTATTATTTTATGCAGAATATAATAAAAACTAAACTTAGTTTTATTAAACTAAAAAATGAAGAAGCATGGAATGAATTTATGCTTTTGGAAAATATTTTTTCTGATGAAATGACATTTTTGTGTAAAGATAGTCACTATACATATTTTTGTTTTGCACCACTGATTTGTGTTTTGTACCAACAGAACAAAGGCAGGAGGTGTATCAAAAAAAAAATACATGTATATATTAAAGTAAATTGAGATGTGGAGTGTTCCACCAACATTGACACCAAACCTACGCCCTTGTCAGAAATAACTGTGACTTACGTGTTTAGATGAGAGTCCTCCTCCGTAGCTCCTGGAGCTCCACCTCTGTTTCACTCGATGAATGAATGAGTTCCCTCTTCTGTCTATGCTCCTCACGGTCCTGAATCTTCTCTCCATCAAATGTCTACGTCCTGGGACATAACTGTCCAAGTCAGCGAGGGTTGTCCCAAAGTGTGAAATAAACAAGCAGTAGCTAAAGCAGACGAGCTAGTTAGCATCGTAATGCTACCTCCAGTAAAGTCCGTTTAGACTCACTTCTGACTGAAGAAAGTTGTCAAAGTCCATAAGTTGGACAAAATCCTTTCACGTCCTCTCAGGAAACAACACGAAGATTCTCCGGTCTCTGAGCTCAGAGCTGCTCCTCGCGTTTGTTTACAGTAGACGCCTCCTCTTTCACGTGTTAAATCTCCGATGGCGCTCGGCCTCAGCGCCATGGGAGATTTAACATTGCGCGTCTCTGATTGGTTGAATTAATGATATGTAGTGACGTTTTTATACCATATCAGAGCGCCATTGGTTAGATCGCGAGGGCGCCGTTCCTCGCCGTCCCAGGCATTAAACTACACATTTATGACGCTGTTACGGCACACGATGAAGCAAAAATTGATAGGAGGGGCGGCGCCCCACTGCCCATAATGGACCAGCCGCCACTGTTAAATAAACTTACCCAGCTCATGAAAACGGTAGAGAGTGTTTTATGGAATACATGTACATTATGTTTTTGTTTTATGGTTCATGATTTGTAATCACCCATTACCGGCAACTATATAGCACTGAACTGTACCAGCCCTAGGCCTGTTCACATAGTCAGACTTGTGCTTGTGTCTCATCTGCAGCTTATAGGTACAATATGCAAGTTAAATTTACCTTGTAGTGACTCAGTAGAATATGACTGATGAAAAGTAAAGGTGCCATGCTGACCACAGTGGTCTCCAGGACGCTCCACGATCAATTGTTTGAACGTTTTTTTACTACTGACGGAGCCTCTCACCAGAAAACCTACAAAACAATTGATCCTGGAGCGTTGTACTGTAGAGACCATTCATGCAGCCGCTGAGTCACTACAAGGTCAAATAAACAAGGGTGAAAGTAGCTCTTCTTTCTTGCCGGTACTTTGTCATATATATATTGGGGATGTTCACTCAAGCCCCGATTCGATTCGATTTCCGATTTGAAGTTCCCGATTTCAATTTTTCCCGATTTTTGTTTTTTTTAAACTTTTTTTCTTTTTCTTTTTTAGAAAAGAATGACTCCTTCATACCAATGTTTCTTTTGTTTTAACATCTGTATTTTTGTCCTTGTAACAAATTGCAACTGTCTCAGTAAGAACTTTACATTACAAAAAATTACAAGACATGAAAATGAACTATAATCATTTTGACAGAGTGCTTGTAAATTTACATGTTTTCATCATAAGTAAACTATGTAGCAAAGCAAACATTTTGAGATTATATTTATTTTACCATACCTTTTATTTTTTAATTTTTGCAGTTTGAACATAATACTACCATTTAGAACTAATTTTACAGTGCAGTTCTTTTGTAAACATAAGGAGGACAAAGACATGTCAGCTCCTGTAGGTATTGGATTATTTGACAAACGGACATTTGATGAGGATTTCAGCAGAATCAGAGCAGGTTGGTCAGATGTTTGTCCGTTTACGATCTTTGGTAAACTTCTGTCAAAATGCTAAACTCTGTGTTAGCCGCTAACGCTAATCTCGTAGCCGCTAACGTTAGCTGTGTCTGTTGCTTCGATGCCTGCACGTGTATGTGTTTACATGGTGTGGCGTGTGTTGGAAGTGAGGCGGGGGAGGTGTGGAGCTTGTCTTGAGAAAAAGTTAACGTCGTTAGAAACAACGAGCTAGTATGTTCCGGTCTGTTTCGGTCGCGCAAAATGGAGTAGCTGAGGGTGGCTTTAAAATCGATTATTTTATTTTTTACATCGATTCACATTTTACGAATATTAAATCGATTTTAAATCGATTTTCGATGAATCGTTACATCCCTAATAAATATATATATATATAATTTATATTGGGAGAATACTTTAGTAACGTATTCCACTGCTTAGTCCAAACAGAGTACTGTATTCTGAATACTTAGAATACTTTCACGTTGATTTTCATAATGTTAATGCATAAATGCGGCACATGATTAAGAAGATGTTTAGGCTTTTGTTACAGGCCTGTTACCAACTTATTTACCATGAATGTGGAAACGCAAAAAAAAGCACTTTGCAAATGCCCAGAGCCCAAAAGGACAGAGCTAAACTTTTCTCCGGCCATTTTGACCCTTTTTGTTTTCTTAATGTTATGATTATGAAACTGAAATTTAATGAACAAGTACTTTGATGTATTCCTTTAATTTTACTGTATTCAGTAACTGTACCTGAATTAGGGCAGGGCGATATGGCCTAAAATATATATCACGATATAAAAAATAAATGATCACGATAACGATATATTTGACGATATCATTGACAATGGACAAATTGTACTTCAAAATCCCAGCCTTACGCCTATTGGGAAGATTCATTCAGTGATATTTTTTTTTTTTTATGGCATACTAATTTCCTCGCAAATATGATCTACTGAAGCATCCTTAATCTCATTTGACTTTTTAAGCACCTGTCCCCGTGTTCTACAGTCAGTGCTTATGCTGCTCTGATAGAGTTGAGTGTAACATGAATTATATCGTGTCCATAACTATAAAAAAAATTACAACGATATCAAATTATTACATTGCAATAACGATATGCGATACGATATGGCCCACCCCTAACCTGAATACAGTTACCCAAAATGAGTATTCTAAATTTTCTAAATACATGTATTCAGTTACTACCAACACTGAATATAGCAGTGTTTTCATAACCAGATCTGTTTAAACTGCATAAACATTTGCATTTGGTCTTAATTAAATTCCCACAACTTTACTTTCACCGTGTCATCTGTGGACTAGTAACAAATATCCAAAACGATTTTGAAAGAAAATCAAAATGGAGATAGGGGAGTATTTCTGCAACAATCTTTAGATCCTCGTGTATGTCATGCCTTTCACAACAGAGGCTTTTATTTTGTAAGGCCAACAGGAAGCGCTCAGTTCTTATTATGCTACTTGACAAACAGGGAACTTTATTTACCGTTGTTTTGGTAAAGGATTAAACATTTCCAAGACATGGATAAACAGGACATTTGTGACGCGTTCCACAACTGCAGAGAGAGAGAGGGAGAGGGGGCGGACCCAGCGCGGGCTTGTTCACTCCTCCCTTTTTCGTTAGAAATGTCTGCACGCTGTGAAAGTGTCCCGCGAAGGAAAACCAGAAAAGCCAAAAGAGCCCGTATAAAGGGACTCTCATTCTAATGTGACAGCTTTAGGTGGAGGAGCGCGTGTGAGCCGTGGCGCTGACGGTTCTGTTCTGTCACTAGAGAAAACGTGCTCGGTGAAGGCGGGGGTTGAAGTACTGTGCTGAAATCAAAATCAAAGCAGGACAAAAAATCCTCAAGGCAGCCCAATTCCCTGGCCTACACGAGGACTTGTATTTCTTAGTGTTTCAATAGCTGCGTATAAAATCATGGTCATATAACACTGTCAATCTTTATACGAATATTGTTGCCTGTACCTCTGTTGGCCCGGGACGACGGCTATGTATAAAATGTAAAGTGGTGCCGTCAGAATCCGGTTGTTAAAGTTTAAAACAAATAACGTTCAGGTCATGTTTTTGTTTGGTCAGTATTCCACATGATTATGACCTTCAGGATGGTCATTTGGGTTGCCGGCTCACATGACTTCCCCGACGCCGAGGCCACTTGCGGTGCTCTGGTTCACTGTGAAAGCACTTGATATTTCACAATTTCCTCACAAATAGTTTCCAAAATTGTGCAACCCTCAGAAACAGACGTGCAACATGTGGAAATTAAACGGTCCCTTTTTAAATATTTATGGAACAAGACGGTATAATTTGAAAGACCAATCTCTTCTGGAGCTTGTTTTTAGTTTATGGGAGAGACAATGAGTGCCGCCACAGACTTTCCTATTAATGTTTAATGCAAAATGTATAGTAGGAGTTCTATCCAGGCTGAGTTTGCAAAAATGTGGGTTGATCCGTCAGGTGAGGCGGGCTTAACCCGTCTTAACTCGGGGTGGGAACCTCTGGGGACCTCACAATTCGATACGATATGCAAGACATGGCTTATAAATAACGATTGTCATACGCAGATACTGCGTTAATCGATGAATTGCACAAAAAAGACCTTCAATACGTCACTATTTTTTTTAAACATGCTACTTTTAACCTTTTATTTTAATATACTATACATTATTAATCATTTACATTTCTTTTAATTAGACTCAATAAAAGATGAATCAAAACAACTGGACTTAAAAGAGTTATATCATGCAAAATCAACTTTTTGGAGCTTTTAACCATGTTGTTATGCTATTTCCTTCTCAAAATCACTCCCAGAGTGGTGTTTGGCTTCATTCACGCAGTTCTGAGCAATCCTCCTGAATCCTGCTCTCTGAGCAGCTGCTCCGCCGTCTCCTGGAAAAAGACTGAGTTGTGACACTCTGACGTATTTTATGTCATAGTGTCAAACAGGAAGGGCCAAACCTCAGTAATGTATTTCCTTACGGCCTGATTTTAACTTATAAAACTGCTTTTTCATTATTTTTGTTGTAAGAGAAAAAAAAAAACTCTTCAACGCATCTGTGCTGTCCCGGGAGAGTAAACAAACGCACCCCCGGAGGATCCGAACAGAAGTCATGTTTGTGAAGACGGAGCTCTTTCTAACCGACTCTGGACACGTCTGTTCTTTTTTTCTTACCCAACGATAATGTCACGGATGTGCGTTTGGCTACGAGAGGAACAGGACTATTCAACCTTCCTACAGAAGAGTGCACTCGCCAGAAGTAGGAATTTCTTTCCGGGATTCAGCGACTATATCAACCAACCTGATCGCTGCTCGGTGAACTTTGGTCAGAATCAAAGTGGATTAACTTTTATAACCAACGCGAGTGCCATAATGTAAACACCCGAGGATGGGGAGGCCAGGCTGAGCGGTGAGTCAATCAAAACGCGTGTTAGCATGTGTGTTAGCGTGTGTGTTAGCCATTTATGAAACTGTGTTGCACATGTCAACTCCTTATAACTGCATTATGTGAAGCAACTTCACTTTTTGCAGTGATATTTATGTTTATAATACTGAATCGAAGCGTCTTCTCTCAAAAATGAGTACTCCATAGTGGTAGAGGTACAATATATCGTATAAATGCCTATACTTTATTTTGGAATGGCTAAAATAGCATGATACAGATCCGTTAAAAAAGAGCTGACAGTTTTGCTGTCCATCCAGACATGTCGGCTCTTTTTTTTTTTTTTTACATAAGTCCAGTTGTTTTAATTCATCTTTTTTGATCTAATTACACTACCTGGATGACTGAGAAATGACATAGCTTTGTACCCCTTTTTCTGTGTATATAAATGATCTCTGACGTACTGAAAATGGGTCATTGATCTGTCAGTGACATCACTTCATTTAACTTTAAATAAACAAACCACCGTCCTGAAAACAGAAGGAGTAAATCAACCCCAAATTAATCTTATTTATAATCATAAAAACTATCTTCTATCACTTCTTGAAAAAAGTGTCAAAATAGCGACACAAATGAGACAAAAACAAGGATGAAAACGCACTAAAAGATCAATTAAAAACATGACAAAAAAGCGATGGAAAAAGTGACAAACATGTGTGATATAAAAACCTGTAACCTTTTTAGATTTGGGTAAAGCTGAACTGGAGAAAATGCACCCGGTTATGGCGGGGGTTAAGAAGTTAAAAATGAAATGTCTTTTTCATCAGAAGACTAAGACTAAAACTAAATTAAAACATGTCAAAATAAACACTGGGTGTAGCCTATCGATAGCTATACTAAAATATGTGTCCTAGAACCACAAAACATAACAGTAATGTGTGGAAGATCTGCACATTTACAATATCGGGTTCATCTCCAATGTCAAAAAATTTGTAAAAAATGGGGAATCATTTGGGGGGAAATCCTCACATCCTCTGAACTCTCCCCCATGCCTCTGCTCTGCCACAGGCTTACATTAACCCCATCGCAGCGGCCCGGGCCAGGGGTCCTGCGCAGAGCTCAGGGCCCAGCATACAGGACTACCTGAGCAGACCGCGGCCCACATGGTGAGGTCCCCCCCCCGGATATCATCCTCTGCCTTTGTGCCCAGGACTCATGTTCTGTCCTTTTCAGGGAGGAACTAAAGGAGCAGCTGGACAAAAAGAAGAAAGGCTCTCGGGCCCTGGCTGATTTTGAAGACAAGATGAATGAGGTTTGAGTTAAACGCTGGACTTGTTACTGATCATGAATGTACATTTATATATTTGCTCGTGGTTCCAGAGATGGAAGAAGGAACTGGCAAAGAACAGAGAGAAGATCCTTGGTGAGAAGGACAACGATAAGGATAAGAAAGGCTCGGATCAAAGGGACAAAGAGAAGCGAGAGGTAGGTCCATACGGTGCTGCGTTACTGCAGACCACACCTCTTGGACATTTTACTGAGACTTTAGCTGGCTCCTTGTTTATATTGTTTATCTCTGCTTTTAGAAGAAGAAGAAGGAGAAGCGGCGGAGCAGCAGGGTGAGAGCCAGTTCACAGCGCCCCATGCAACACGTGTGCTCTTATACTGCTTTGGTAGTTTATACAAATGTGTGACGGTACAGTCTTCGAGGCTGATGGGGACTTCAGCAAAGTACTGTCATTTCCAGACTAAAAGCAGCTACTTTTTTCCCACGCGCCTATACAACAATGTGGCTGATTTATAGATTTTTACGGTTACACTGATTTTGTCACGTTATTAATAACAAAGCACCTACCTTTAATCATAGAGCGCTACACAAGTGCTTTAACACCACTGGGTCTAAAACACTCGGCTATTTCTAATGAAAGAAGTCCGACGTGAGAAAGATGCTCTAAATCTAGACATAAAGTTGTGGAGACAATGGAGAGCTGCTTTTCGTACGTACTCCACTCATCTGCACAATAACCGGGACAGGCGCAAACCCAATTGTCTCCCTCCACCTCTGTCTGTGGTGTTTACTAGGGATGGGAATCGAGAACCGGTTCTACAAGTAGACCCGGTTCTGTTTGAGCAAAGCATCGGAACCGTACATCTCCGCTCAGGCCCGGGGCTCAGAGCGGAGACTGCGGCCGCCTGTCCCCGCCCTGAGTGCACTGTGAGCGGGTCTACCTCTGCCTGTCCCCGCCCTGAGCGCACTGTGAACGGGTCTACCTCTGCCTGTCCCCGCCCTGAGCGCACTGTGAGCGGGTCTACCTCTGCCTGTCCCCGCCCTGAGTGCACTGTGAGCGGGTCTACCTCTGCCTGTCCCCGCCCTGAGCGCACTGTGAGCGGGTCTACCTCTGCCTGTCCCCGCCCTGAGCGCACTGTGAGCGGGTCTACCTCTGCCTGTCCTCGCCCTGAGCGCACTGTGAACGGGTCTACCTCTGCCTGTCCCCGCCCTGAGCGCACTGTGAACGGGTCTACCTCTGCCTGTCCCCGCCCTGAGTGCACTGTGAGCGGGTCTACCTCTGCCTGTCCCCGCCCTGAGCGCACTGTGAGCGGGTCTACCTCTGCCTGTCCCCGCCCTGAGTGCACTGTGAGCGGGTCTATCTCTGCCTGTCCCCGCCCTGAGCGCACTGTGAGCGGGTCCACCTCTGCCTGTCCCCGCCCTGAGTGCACTGTGAGCGGGTCTATCTCTGCCTGTCCCCGCCCTGAGCGCACTGTGAGCGGGTCTACCTCTGCCTGTCCCCGCCCTGAGTGCACTGTGAGCGGGTCTATCTCTGCCTGTCCCCGCCCTGAGCGCACTGTGAGCGGGTCTACCTCTGCCTGTCCCCGCCCTGAGTGCACTGTGAGCGGGTCTATCTCTGCCTGTCCCCGCCCTGAGTGCACTGTGAGCGGGTCTACCTCTGCCTGTCCCCGCCCTGAGTGCACTGTGAGCGGGTCTATCTCTGCCTGTCCCCGCCCTGAGCGCACTGTGAGCGGGTCTACCTCTGCCTGTCCCCGCCCTGAGTGCACTGTGAGCGGGTCTATCTCTGCCTGTCCCCGCCCTGAGTGCACTGTGAGCGGGTCTACCTCTGCCTGTCCCCGTCCTGAGCGCACTGTGAGCGGGTCTACCTCTGCCTGTCCCCGCCCTGAGCGCACTGTGAGCGGGTCTATCTCTGCCTGTCTCCGCTTTGAGTGCGGGGACGGGCAGCGGTCCTGTTGTTAAGGTGTTACAAATCAGCATCAGTCTGTTACAAGTTACTGATGAACTGGCCATGCTTTTGATCGGTTACGAACAAGAAAGTCCGTCTGAATCTTCAGAGGTCAGCAGCAGCACCGTAACCTCTGCTCAACTAACGTAATAACTTTGAGCGCTATATTTCAGACACTTGAAAAGTATGTAGGCTACAAATGTTACCGTTATATTTTAGAGGATGCTAGGCTTGAGTGCCAGCAGGAGCCACAGTATATTTGGAAACTTGCTTTATTTAATAACATTTTTTCTTGGAAAAACTAACAATGTGTCTTCTTTCATAGAGTTGATTGCTTTTCCCCAACACACAGACAAGTCAGGCATTGATAAGAGAATCGATAAAGAATCGAATCGTTAGGTCAAATTATTGATGGCATTGATATCAAGAAAATCTTATCAATTCCCATCCCTAGTGTTACTGTACACCAGGGGGGGTGAACAGGATGCCCTCCTGCCCCTGTAGCTCCAGGTGCGGCATTTAATTTGTAATCAATAACAAGAATCCAAATAAGCGCCCTCCTCTATCGGTCGATCTCCAGAGCGTCCCGAATGAGCCCCCTGGTGTAGTGTATGAGTTCAGTAGTAGTGGTGTCCTCAGCGGGGTCGAGGGGTCGCTCTGTTGACGTCATGCACGCGCTCACATCTGACAAGTCCTGCTTTTGTTGTTGTGTTCAAGCGCTCCCCATCCTCCTCCTCGTCGTCTTCTGATTCCTTCAGCAGTTCGTCGTCCGAGTCTGAACAGCAGGTGTGTCTTTGTGTGACATAAGTATTTTTCCCCCAAGTTTTTTATTTTCAAAGAATTAATTTTTATAATTTTTAAAAGGAGGAAAAACCTGTCAAAAGGAAGAGGAAAAGAAGAAGGCTGTCTTCAGTAGAGGACTCTGGTGCCGACAGTAAGGTAAGCTCTAGTCTCGGCTAGTGTGTGTCTTATTGACCACTGCTAAGGAGCAGATCAGGCCAAAAGGCAATACAACCAATATTGTATTTTAACAATCCCGGTCAGTCCCAAAGGAAAGTTTAGGATCTTGTAACGGACAGAGTTAGACTCTACTAATAATAATAGTTAAAAAAGGAAAACAAAAACCTCATTTGCATGGTCTGAATTTGGGCCTATTGACGTTAGAGATAACATTGGGAGTTTTTTTGGGAAAATTGCGTCCATATTGAATATTTTGGGCAGGAAACGGGCTTTTCAAAAACACGAGGTCGCAGACGACCACTGTTGTTCAGAGTTAAATCTGGGATACCTGACATGTTGTAAACACAGCAAAAAACATTTTGTTATTTAGTTTATTAGGGCTTGGACAAAATATCGGACAGATCATAATACTTTGTACTGCAATACCAAATATTGATACTTCAAGTATCGCAATACTTTCAATACTTGTGTTCGGAGGCATTTTTATCCTGCCCTTTTTGCCAGTAACAGCACTTTGTTACATGTTATGTTAATGCACTTTACAATCTTAACACTTCAATAAATGTCAAATGGCTTTGGTTTATACATTTTAGACGCATGACTGTTTTCTTTTTACACATTGTAAGGTTTAGTTATCATAGTTACTTACTGTATCGTGATACGTATTGGACAAAAGTGGATTGTCCTAGCCCTAATGTTTATTTAGCGATGCAAGATGGAAGTAGAATCTAAATTAGGGCCATTTATTTTTGGGGGCGGTCCCGCCTGTTTTACTTTAACACAGGCCAAAACAAAAAATCAGGTCCCCCAGCTTTAACAATGTGGCCACAATGGCCTTGGATTGGCCTCAGTATATTTTCACGGCAGGTGGATAAGCCTCTCAACATGAAGTGCCTGTGTTGTTAAAGTGATAGTCTGTAGGATTTCAAAGTGAGCGTGAAATTTGAACTCAAACAGTCGAAGACAAACCTTTTAAAAACGAAATGATCAAGCTCCCTCCCCCTCCCTCCTGATTGGACCTCACAGGCCGGCTCACAGGAGGGCTCATGTCATTGGTCAAGGGCACAGTCAAGACTCTGTTGAGTGTCTGAGATCAACGGTAGGTACTTCAGAAAAAATATTGTTTCGCAATTCCTTAGGTTATGCCAAAATTCAGACTCAGGCACTCAATCATACGCAGTCCATTACATTTGTGAAACATTTAAACTTACAGACTATCACTTTAAATACTGATGGTCAGAGCGCAGTTATCAAAGCACATTGACCTGAACAAAATATCCCAGATGCATGTATGTTACCGTCCTGCTGTGGTTCACGAGGGCGCTCCTTTTTCACAGGCCGAATCCAAGAAGAAGAAAAGTAGTGACCAAAGTGACCAAGTCTCGGTAAGTGCCTCATTCTAAATCACACGCGCCTGTTCTGTATCATCATGAAAGTCGAAAGTGTTCAGCGCTGCTTACTGACAAAGCTATGAGCCGCTGAAAACGTCTCATCTCCACAGACCAGGCTGATTTTTGGTTTGGTGTTGATTAAACCATTATCGACAGTAACTTGGTAGAAACAATACGAGTCATTACATGAGCCAGAACCGCTCACTTATAATGAAGACGTGTGCCGTGTATTCTCTGATTTTGTAGAGGCACAAAGTCACTGCAGCTCAGGCATGATCAACTTCTTCATTTCACAAATTGAGGGAAATGAATCTGTGATGAAACTGACATTAGGTGAAAAAGCTTATTTCGACACTACTGTAGCTCTGACCACACACTTGTGAGGAAAAGCATGAACTGTCCCACGGCGCAATATTTTACTGAGTAGTTGAGCGGAACATTTTTGCGGATTTGAAATTTGTCAGATGTGGGATGTAAAAGTACAGTCGAATATCGATAAATATTGGCACCAAATGTCATATGTTTGTATTGCATATTACTGTTTCACAAATGTAGCTGAGTTACACTACTTTGAGTTACTTTTGGCAAAATATAAACTGAACATTTTTCCCACTCTCGCTCATTAACTACACACAACTGCAGATCTTCTACACCAGTGTCCAACTTGATTTGTTATGCTGCATTTTATTTGGGAGGAGTTTGGCCTTTTTTCATTCATACATTTAAATGCTTGAGTTACTTGAAATGTAATGACTAATACATTCCAGTATTTTGTGTAAGTAATCGTTGCTTTTGTAATACATTACCCCCAACACTGTTTGGGAGTCACCAGACGAAATGATATGTAGGTGCTATTAGGCCTACAGTAGACAAAGATCAAACCAGGCCTGTCAAAGGACTACGGTCAGACTAAACTGGATTGGATTATGTTAAAACTAATTGTAAACCATGCCTGAATATATAAGAAAAAAACACATTGGAACACTATTGAAGCTTAAATGAAATGAGCAGTGATCAAAATGAATAGGGTCTAAAATGGCAGATGACCACCTGCAGAGGCCCCCGTACCACAGTTTGAGACCCAATGGTCTGGGTGTTTTTCTTCCTGAGGACCGATCTTTGCCCTTTAAGGGCTCCAACGGTAACACTAGATAACGGATAACACTAGATTACAGCCTGCAAGTTCCCTGTGTAGATACAGGGAACAAGAATTGGGAACTTGTGGGCTGTAATCTAAAGTGTTCCCACTCCAACTTCTCTTTTGCGATTATGGATATACCGTCACCTAATGCTGCAACTGGTAACTTGAACTGGTATTTACAGCATGTAGAGTCGGAGATGATCAGAGAGCTCCAAGTTCAAGCACGAGATGAAGACCACAACCAGTGTAGCTGATCATAACACTGTCACCACTACATCAGTGATGTGAATGTTACTTTGGGTCACAACCTTCAATGTAACGTAATTTAGCATGTTTTCAATTCTGTCTGGTGTGAAGAATATAACGTTATTAGCTAACTGTTGTTGCCGTTTTGTTTATGAGTTCATTCAGCTGTTCGCTGAGGTCGTAAGTCATCATTTCAAGTGGTTATATCCCAGTTTAAATGATTTCTTCATTCTGCCCTCTTTCAGAGTGCGTCCAAGAAGAAGAAGAAGAAGAAGCACCGAAAACAGCGTGGGAAAAAGCGCGCCAAGGCCACGTCTCAGTCGGACTCTGAGCTGGAGTAGAGACTCCAGGCCGCTGGACACACTGCTGCTACCTGTCAGGCTGGACGTGTTGTGAATTCCAAAGCAGCCATCCCGCCCACAACAAAACGACACGTGAAATATTGAAACACTTTTAGATCTAGGGCTAGATTGTCGTGCCTGTCTCCTGCATGACACCCCGTCGTCCTGCCTCATGTGGAAGCTGCTCAGCCAGAAACAAAAGACTTGAACAATTACGTTTTCTTTTAGCTTCAGTGTTCGTGTCACGGGACAGAGTTGTGTTTGTGCTAGAGTGAATTCAAGGGGGTAATTATGCAAACTAGACTTTTTAGAGCTTTCTACCATGAATACAATATTGATCTCTTGTCAAAAACATACCTGGACTTGTGTTTCGAGTCATTTATCTTTGAAAACTGTTCCAAGTGCCATGTCGCCTGCGTTGTTTTATTTTTTTTTCCCATTCGTTGCTCCTTCATTTACACAAAGCTCCTCTCTGCCAAGGCTCACGAACCTTAGCACAGCTCACCCCTCGTTAGGTTAAGGCTACTGCTGTAAAGGCCAGGCTCGGCTCCACTGAGGAGGAAACCAGGGCCGGGGCATGGAACTGCACACAAAATACTTTACACATGGTATGACTAATGAATATTTTTAAACGGAGGCACTACTCATTTGTTCATTTGCAAAAATACTCATGTACTGTGGGCTATTTTTATTTTTTTAATTTTTGTACATGTATGTCCTGTTTAGAGTAGCACTGCTTGTAAAAGGCTAGAGGGCATTTTATTATTAGAGACAAATATGTTTTCAGTCCGATAACATAAGGTGTGGATAAAAACAACAGTCGGGCTTGTTTAGACACTAAAGCGTTTTTTCCACTGGCAGACACTACACAGCCCAGTGCCTTTACAACTGCCGAGGCCAGGGCCAAACCAGTCTGACCGGGTAACGTAACGTGAGGCCAGCGCCTGTTCAACGAGAGAGAGGACAGCCCTCACCATTAACACGCAGGTCATACGGATTTAATATTTCACAACATCATACCGCTGTTCTAAAAAGGGGATTTTGCCAATATTAGCATTTAGCTGCTGTTAGCGCAACTTTAGCATAACATTAGTATGAAGCTTACCTTCACAGTTGTCTTTTAGCTGCTTCTTTTCTCTAGTAATTTCCTTGGCACCTCTGAATGATTCCAGAACCTCCACCAGAAGGCAGCATTTGTCCACATTTGTTCTCATCGCGGCCCTAAAAACTTTTTAATGACGATCTGTACAGCGTGCTCCTCTGTGGGGGCGCCGCCCACAACAAACACGGTTGTGTTGTGTAGTGGAAACACTAGCGAGTACATAGACAGGCGTGTCATGTGGAAAGGCGCCTCAAGGGCCAGATCTTCTGCCTGGCACAAGGACAGCGTTGCTCCAAACACGACGGTCCTCTTGCCTGCACCTCGCACTGCTCTCCTATGGCAGCCTCACATCTCTCCCTCATTTACATAATGCTGCCTCCATGTTCTTCCTTTAGCATTCTAGGCTTTTCTAAGCTCTATCAGGTCAAACTAAACACTTTCTATATCCCACCATGGCGGAAACATGATCCAAACAAAAGGTACGGGTTCCCCCCCTCTCCCCTAGTCAGGTTGGAGAAAAAAGGTTCTATCTAACTGGATGGCCATGGGAGTCTGTCCAGCCCAATCAATGCAACAGGTTTGGAGCTGCAAGATCTCACATTGCGCCCCTCCTAGGTGGAAAAGGTTACGCCATAGTCTGTGTTTAGAAACACAAGGTCCTGCCCTAAGCCTTTTCTGTCTGAGAATGTACAGCCAGTGTTTAAGCCAGTGTTTAAGCCGCTTTAGCAGCGATGCAGTCAACGATGCGAACCATTGATGTGCTCTCATCTGTGTTCATTCTGCCCTATCAAATATTTTGTCATCATTTGTTTACACTGATGACTAAAACTAGGACTGTGTCTAGTAATAAATCAAAATGAGAAGTGACTACCATGTGGCAGTTTGAATAAGTCGTGTATCCGTGTGAATACTAATGTGACTTTCATTTTGTGAATCTCTAGTTTATTTCATTATTCCACTATTGGACTTAGGAAAAACAATGACACACACTTTGCAGTAAATGTTGTGTGAATTGGGCTGTATTGAATAACTGAGGCTCAGAAGATCTGAGTTCAGCACATGAGCAAATGTCAACTTATTGTTCAATAAATGACAGATAAACATTTTTGGGCTCAATATTTATCGTCCATTTATTTGCATTTCTTACCCATTTTTCTAATGTAATGCTTTATGTTCCGTCCTGAGTAGGTTGTGTTTCATTGTATTTCATGTTTATAGTGGGATATTTTAAGATTAAGACCTTCAAACAAAGCTTTTATTGTCATTTTGAAGCTTTAGGGTTTGTTTCTGTGGCATTAAAAGGTTTTTCAATATCGTTTATCGCAATATTTTCGTGGCTTAATAGATAGAACTTTAAATTCTGTTATGACAGGCCAGGTGGACATGGTGGTAGATGCACATGTACTACTATTACTACTACTACCATAGTTACCACCTCTTTCTCTGTGCGAAGGATGACCTTGGACAGACGTCTCTTCTCTTTAATGCTCAATGAAACTTTTTGACATCAGTTTATTTATTTGTTTGCCTGGGTTGCATTCACTCAGTAGCCACCATGTGCTGGATGAACAGTTTGAAATAACTGTACTCTTTTGGAGTACTTCTATCGCACAGTACTTCTAACTTGTCTCATAATATTCTGAAGTATCTGTACTTTTCTTGTATAAAACATATTTACTCTTTCCACTGTGAGTCAGTCTGTAACAAAACCCTTATGCAGCAGATTAAACCAAATTCATTTGAATGAATACAAACTTCAAATCTAAACTTAAATTTAGTTTTAACTAAATTATTTATGAATTATTGTGAAATATTCTGTGGAAATAGTCTTTGCTGTGCATTAAAAAGTAGTAAAAGTTATTTGTTGAATTGTGCCAAAATTAAGCCCTTAGGTCTAATCCCCCACATTAGCGCAGCGCATTTTCCCCTGTTCGGCTTTACCCAAATCTAAAAACGTCTCACAGCTTACAAGCCAGTGTAACACCTCATTTGAAATGTAAGGCCTGCAAAACTGATCTAAGTATTTTCCTCTTATTTCCATGCCTTGTGGCTGTGTTTTTGTCACTTTTTTATTGTGTTTTTGTAGTTTTTTCATCCTCATTTACGTCTCATTTTTTGAGCTATTTTGATGCTATTTTTCAGGAAGCTTTTGGATTTGGGTAATGCCCGGTTACCTGGATAATAACAAGAATATTTGCTTGTGTAGTTGGGGGGGGGGGGTAAAAGGTTAAAAAGCTTTAAACTCAAATCAAAATGTATTTAAAGATGCACTTCATGGAATGTAGTAACATCGAGCAACTGTTAAGGAGTGTTCCATTGTGTCCGGTGTACTTGTATATGGAAGATTATTGGCATCTTAATTCAATTGTCTATTCATTTGTCAAATGTCTATGCATTATGTTATTTTAGTATTTATTTTGGAGTTGTATGTGGAAAAAGTGTAATGTTATATCCTATTTTGACTTGTAATGTTCTATTCCAAAAGTTCTAATGGCAATTCAATATGTAAAGTGTTGATACAATATCTTTATATATTTCAAATTACAAGATTTTGAAATGAATAGCATATTGACATGGAGATTTGGCATCTTTATTCATTGTTCTATTGGCGTTTAGTTTAGAGTTGTTTTTGGCCAAGTTGAATGTCATATCTTATTGTAATATTCTATTCCACATTTGAGTATGTTAAGTTTCATCTAATGTGTTGTGAAACAGACCCTTCCTCTGGATTGGATTGCATATTGCATATTGCATTGCCACATGCCCTGAGTGCAACTTTATTCAATATGCTATTCAGTTCTTGACCCCTGGGAAGGCAGGGCCTGGTCCGCTCTCGGCCAATCAGAGACGAGTTTATATCCTCCTAGCTAGATGCGCTGTGTTGTTGATTTTTGCTGGAAGTAAATGCTGTTATGACGGATTGGAAGCAACAGATCAGCCTTCATGAAGATTCCAAGTTGCTCTAAGGAGGTTCTACGCAAGTATAGAAGAGTGTTTGTTAAAATACCAGTTCTGTTTAGTGTGTTTTTTTAAAACTTTTTTTTAGAAAACATTTGCTGGCTAGCCAGTTAAACGTCCAGAGCTAGTAGGCTAATGTTACTTTAAAAACGGGCTGCTCTTGATCGCCGATTCAGACAGTGACATGGCATATCTTCTAACTACAGCACCAGTAGCACACTTGGATCTTCAGACGCACTCCGAGTCCGCACCGGAGAAAAACACAGGTTGTGAACTGTTATGCTAAGGTGGCCCTCAGTTGTAGCCATAGAGTGTCCACTTTATGGTTTTAGTGCGATATATTCCTAATTTCCTATATGTTCTTCGCTTAAAATAGTAGTTACTGCCCTTCAACTTGTTAGCAACACTCTAGTGCTTCGTTCTGTAGCTATGGAAGTTTGATTTGGTTAAAGGCTCAGCTACAGGGAAGACATCATTCCAGTTTGTTGCCATGATCAATGTAACCCAGCTATATAAATCATTTAGGGTCTACTCTATAATTTGCCGTAATCTAGTCTACTGCCAAATGTTCAAGTAGCTAGTAGCTGTTGGCCTACTACTGTACTGGCCCCTTGTGGGAATAGTTATTTGTGTTTTGCCCACTTAGTGCTACCTAGTTCAGTCATGCTCAGCAGTCCCACAGAAGTCAAACTCCACAGTGTTTCAGCTTCTTACATTTTATTTTGGCCAACAAAAATATCTGCAAGTATTCAAATGATAGTGATCTTAGCTTCCATTAGATACCAAATGTAGTAATTTTAGCATGTTTCCTATTCGTAATTAGGAAGAAAATATTCGGCGCTAATGCGGATAGCACCCCTATGGCTTTTCCCATATAAATTAGTGCTAATCGCTCGCTAATATGATAGTTTTTTGAAGGTTTTAGTTAACTCTAAGCTACTTATTTTCTATTTGCATTGTATATTTACCTAATTGAGATTGTAATATGCATCTTTATGCGTGGTGAAACTTCATTCCTGTCAATTTGGTTCACATTTCAGAGCAATAAGAAAAACAAATTAAGCCAGTCAGTGTCATACATTTTTACCACCAGGTGCCGCCGTTTAGTAGGGCTGCGAATTAAAGTATGATACATTTGATTTTTAATATGTCTATTTCCGTCTTCATCAAGGACTTCTTCCTCACTTTTCTTGCGTTCTAAAACACGCTGTGGCTAGAACTAAAAACGGAGGCGTTCATCACTGCTAACCGGTATCTTCGGTACTGGGTGGTGCAACCATTTGACATCACTACCCAGAATGCATTGCGATGTAAATAACAATGGCGACCTACGTGCAAAAAATGTTTCTAAAAATATATAGAAAACTAGCGAATGTTTTAGTTTGTTTTTGAATTATCTTATAGATATGTTACTGACAGTGAAATTATTAAATTATGATTTATTTCATATAGATCAAACATGTTTGATCTGCTATTTCAGTTTGATGTAAGATAAGAAAGGCTGTATTTATCCCACACAAGGGAAATTGTGTGCTTGCTAAGTACAAAAGAGCAACTGAATAAAGAAGCAAATGTCATAAAGACCTTGTGCTAAATAAACAAAAACTATTCAAACATAAATTGTGTACTTCACTATACAAGGTACCAAATTAAATTAAACTAGCAACTATCGAGTGGGAACTGGTACACGCTGTCGTATTCGCCGGTCAAGCAGCAGCAGAATACGACAGCGTGTACCAGTTCCCACTAATATCCAGCAACTTCGCACAGCCATTGAAGAGGAGTGGACCAACATTCCACAGGCCACGATTGACAATCTGATAAACTCTATGGAAGAAGATGTGTTGCACTGCATGAGGCAAATGGTGGTCACACCAGATACTGACTGGTTCTGAGTCCCCAGACCCCCAATAAAGCAAAAAACTGCACATTTCAGGGTGGCTTTTTATTGTGGGCAGTATAAGGTACACCTGTGCACTAATCATGATGTCAGATCAGCATCTTGATGTGGCACACCTGTGAGGTGGGATGGATTATCTCAGCAAAGCAGAAGTGCTCACTATCACACATTTGGACTGATTTGTGAACAATGTTTGAGAGAAATGGTAATATTGTGTATCTGGAATGAATTTTAGATCTTTAAGTCCATCTCATGAAAAATGGAGCAGAAACAAAGGTGTTGCGTTTACATTTTTGTTGAGTGTAGCTTGGAGGATATAGACTCGTCTCTGATTGGCCGAGAGCGGACCAGGGCCCGCCTTCCCAGGGGTCAAGAACTGAATAGCATATAGAATAAAGTTGCACTCAGGGCATGTGGCAATGCAATATGCAATCGAATCCAGAGGGAGGGGCTGTTTCACATCACATTAAATGAAACTTAACATACTCAAATGTGGAATAGAATATTACGAATAAGATGACATTCAACTTTGCCAAAAACAACTCTAAACTAAACGCCATTTTAAGAATGAATAGAACAATGAACATCAACCTGTTTAAATATAAATACAAACAAAAGACTTTTGAAATATACAGACAAGAAGAAATGTGTTGCCACTAGGGGGAGCAGTAGGATCAATTATGTGTATTGTTTCCTCTATATTCAAGGAAGAGTGTTGCTGCTTGGAACGGTTGTCATTCTATTGCTCAAATTTACAAATGGAGAGTTAGGGTTGGCAGGTTATGGATCTGTTGAGAGGAATCCTCCCAACGGGCTCTAAACCTGGTCCTTTAATGCACCACTCAGCATAGGAACATCATCTACAAAATCGGCTGTTAGGGCAGCTGTGTGGGGGTTTGTTGGTGGGGAGTTACTGCCCTCTTCAACTGGCCCGCTCTACACTCTGGCTTTTTAATGCACAACACTATGCAGAGCTACATCATACTTCACATATAACTCAATTAAATAAATATATAATAATGATAATGATGATGATAATTAAACCCAAATTAAAATTATACTGAGAATGGTAATGACAACTGGGAAGTATCAAGATCTCGGAGTATAATATCTATTAATGTACCTTTATACCATAAAAGTAACTCTCAGTAATCACTGGTAACAATCTGAAAGAAATATATTAAGGATCACTTTTACTTGCTTTGTTCTAGACATCGTACATGAAACGAGGTCATTGTTGTAGTTGTGCTTTGTTTCAATTAATTATATAAACAGTTTATATATTTTTTTGTAAGTTTGTAAGTTGGTCTGTGCAAATGTAGCTGCTTGAAATGTTTTTTTGTATTTATTGCGACCCGCTCCCGGATAAAGCGGAAGAAAATGGATGGATGGATGGATTACACTTTTCCAAATACAACTCCAAAGTAAATGCTAAAATAACAATGCATAGCCATTTAACAAATGAATAGACAATTGAATTAAGGTGCTAATAGTCTTCCACACTTATACCTGAATACCCGCTCTTTCCTGTTTGATGGAATGTTTAAGACTAAATGTGGCACAGATTTTTTGCATTTGTAACATTAAAAACAGTATTGTGCATCGAATGGCTTTTAAAGCATTACATTCGACTTGCTGCTTTGTGTATAAATCTGTTTCTGTTTTTTCCCCATCAACATTAAAACGATCTTGGAGAGTTACTGAGAACTCAAATAGTGTTTTCACCAAGTACTTTTTTCACTTGTATCTCTTCAACCTGAAGGTGACAGATGTAGGTACAGATTTCCACTCTGGATTCGTGACTCCTGTCTTGTGATTGCTTAAGCAAAGGTCACTCTCAGTCTGTAAACTTCTGCTTGTTGGGAAATAAATGTGGGTTGGCTCATAGAATCCTATAAAAGGGAGCGCTGCATGACACTGGGTGAAAACTTCCTGGTTTACTACAGCATACGCACACACTCAGGGAGTGCATGTGTAACAAAAAACCTCTCACCCGCCACTGAACGGTAAGTGATTACATCTCCCAGCTGAATGTACACAAAGCGTCAGACTTGTGTGCGTGTGTTTCCAGCGCTCGTTTGAAGATGCTGAGGAAGCCGCTGCTGCTCCTGCTGCTCTGTGGAGCCGCGTCCTGCTGGATCACGTGCCCCGACCAGAAGATCAAGTGTCGCAGTCAGGAAACATGCTGCCTGACGGAGCAGGGGTACAAGTGCTGCCCCTACCCAAACGTAAGCTCTTATACCACGTCACTGACGCTTCATAAATCAGGCTAAACAATCTCAAGTACAACCGTAGCCTTAACTACTGTATATGAATATATGAATCATCACTGCGTTATTTAACATTTTTGTAAATATTTAGTAAAGACCAAATTAAGTTTCACTTCTGCGTGGCTTAAGAAGAGTCTGTATTTGTGACAATGGAATCCGAACAAAGATTCTTTCTTTCACTTTCGTGATGGAGAAACTGAAAGTGTGCGTTCCTCCCTTGTGGGAACAGGCCGTGTGCTGCGCGGACCGGGCCCACTGCTGCCCCTCTGGATTCATGTGCGACCCGACGTCACAGATGTGCAGGAGGAGCTGGATTCACACGCCGCTGCTGCCCCAGGACGAGGCTCCTCTCGGGGTCAGGCCGTCTCCTCTGCAGGCAGGGCAGGCTCCTTCTTCTGATGAACAGGCTGCTCCCTCTGTGGTGTACTGCGATACCTACTACACCTGTCCCACCGGCTGCACCTGCTGCAGACACCCTGGCGGAGGCTGGACCTGCTGCCCGCACTCCCCAGTGAGTGGACACACGACATAAGCACCAGCTAAACACACTTCTACTTTAGTCGGTTACTCGTTTACTCATCAGGCACTATTCAAACAGAACATACATAAATCCTCATGACCCAACGACAGGATTTGATTATATTAAAGTGATCGTCTGTAAGATTGCCAAGTGAGGAGAGAGTGGGATTTAAATGTGCAATCCTCCTGATTGGACAAGAAAGCCACTCCTAGTTTGCAGACTTTCCTAAATAAATTATTAAGCCCCTCTCCTTCTCTCCTGATTGGACCTGACAGGCCAGTTCACAGGAAAGCTCGTCTCATTGGTCGAGGTTCTAGCCTGTGGATTCTGATTAGTTGTTGAAATCAGCAAAGGGAGGGACTTTAGAAAAAATATAATTATTTAATATCACTTGCGTTCAGACCCATGCAATTATACACAATCTATTCAATTTAACAATTAAACTTACACAGTATCACTTTAAAGGGACTACATGCAAGTTGGTTATGTTGTACTCCCTTCTGCCACCTCAGGTCTTAACCGCAGTCTCTATATTAAGCTCGTGCATGACGGCACTTTGGACCCGAAGTAACACCTTTGTGAGTGACAGAGCAGGATTTTAGAGGCAGTTGTGGTGAACAGGTCTGGGCTCATTCTACACATTGGGACATGTAGGGGGAGGAAAATACATAACTTTAACATTTTTAAACTCTGTCTAGTCCCTTTTAAAGGTGCATTATGCAACTTTTTATGCAAAAAAAAAAACAATTCAAAAACCTTTATTTGAGTGTAATTGACCTTTTTGTGACCCAGTGGCTGTGTGAGTGGTTATCATGGCGCCTTTACTTTCCATCACGGCCGCTACAACGCTCAGGGACCAATTGTTTGGTCGTTTTTTTCGGTGAGAGGCTCCGTCAGCATGAAAACCTATCGGAACTCTTAAAAGCAATTGATCCTGGAGTGCCATGGCCACTGTGAGAGAAAATAAAGGCAAAATAGAGGCCGCTGGGTCACTGAAAGGTCAAATACGCATGTTCACATGAGAAGTTGCATAATGCATAAAGGGGAGACAATGGAGCCACACTCCACATTCCCATCTCCACATTTTGGCCCTGTTGGCTCCCTTAAACCTTCACTCTCAAAGTCACTCTCTCATTTTCACAATTAGGCGTTTAAAGTCACTGTAACTTTAAGGTACACAGTATTGATGGAACTTCAATTTTTGCTTTGTACTCCTTCAGTATATTGTAAACTAGAAAAAACACTATGCACCTAATTATAAAGCATTCTTATCAATTTTGTCGACTTGACAACCTGACAAGTGACCCGGCAAATTGTGAAAAGTGCTTAAGAACTCAAGCCTGTTGTGACGTTTGTCATGTCACGGGAAACCTACTGCGTTCTGGAGGACAAAGTAGAGCTGAGACAGTTTTCCCAAGCAGGCCAAGGAAACATTTATTTATCAAAAAAAAATAAACTCAAAAACAACAGGTCTGGCAACACGCCACGCAGCCCCCACACAGACAGTGAGTGGGCTGCTTTTATAGCAGGTGGTACTGAGTGGACCATACCATTTAATAAACCGTCCATTTAATAAAACAGTGAAAATTACTACCAAAAATATAATCTATTAACTCCGCAGTGAATTCTTAATTTAAAAATACCCAGTTTAATAAAGTTAAAAACAATCCAGGACACCCCTCCCGTTTTAGCAGAGTGGATGAACCCGGACCCCTCCCTAGGCGCTCCGGCTCTCTGGGGACTCTTTTGGCCGGAACACCTAGAGAGGAAACAAAACAAAAATATAAACGTTACAATTAAAATACCGTAGACAACTATTTCTTTGCACTTTTCAACCACTTTACCCATGTCATGGATCCCACTCCATGACACCTGTAAAGAAGTTGGAATCTAGAAATGTGTTAGCAAAGTTAGGAGTGAGTTTACTCATTATTTCTTAAACAAAACAAAACAAACACAGGGCAGCTACAGGACCTTTAAGTATTGCATGGAGTCTCATATTGTAAATTCAAAGATCATTGTTTTAAAATGTTTTTTGCCTGGAGAATTGTTCTATATCTTATATATTCGGATTTATTGAGCTTTGAACCCTCCAAAAACAAGGTGAAATTTGAATGTTTATAGATGTTTTCACGAGAATCTAGTTTATTCAGAATCTACAGTAAGTAAATGCTTTATTTATCATTGTGCAAGCGTACAGCGACATGGTGTTCAGGTGTTAGTCCTGAGCCGCTGTGGGTCAGGCTGCAGCATGTTTTTGGAGGTAGAGGAAAGCTGGCTGACTGCCTTCAGTCTCTTCTGATCCTCTGAAACGGTGCAGCGCCTCCTAGCTTTGTCTCTGTTTCCGAGCGTGGTGTCCTGCACTGGTCAGCTCCTCCACCTCCTCCTTCCTCTTCCTCCTGCGCAGCTCCCTCCGCTCCACACAGTCTTTCACCATCTTCTGGGAAGAACTTAGCACTTCATCTGTTTATTCTCCAGTGAACGTCCATTTGCCAGAACAATAGTGGGATAGAAAGCATGTGTGGCTTAGCTGTGAGTCTTGCCCGGATGCCTCCTCGTTTGTCTTTTTTCTTTAGCGCCTGTTGTGATGCCTCCACTGTGCTGCCGGTGTCGGGGGCTCTTGGTGCCTCTTCAGTGTTTCAGAGGAAGAAATGTGTCAGTTCATAAGCTGCTGTTTGGTTACTTTCTTCAGGAACATTATGGACTCTCTGCAGTAAAAAGAAAAACACAGCAAAGATGTACAACAGCATCCAGTAAAACAGTGTGGAACACAGCAACTACAAATGCAGTTAGCAGAAAAAGGCCAACATATCCGCTGTACCAAGAGAGAGGGAGGTTGCTACACGTTTACATTTCACCATTGTTTCTATTTAGCTCACTCAAAGTGGTCAGTGAGAAACACGTCCTGATATGTTGGTCCCCGTGAGGATTGGTGAGTGTAAAGCCTTGAGGGGTTAGTGTTTACACGCCCACATGTAGAGACAGGCCAAACATGGTACTAAAGAGCGACGCCTTGTGGTTAGAAAAGGGCATTGCAGCACTCATTTAATCCAGAAATGACATAGCACTGGGCTCCTGCTGAAACGTGAGTTTGTATAGTCAGGTAATGATCATGAAGAGACTAACAAATGTGTGTTCTACTTTTAATGACCACAACTAAATGAAAGAAGTTCATGAGACTAAAACTATGACCAAGATCTCCAGATATTTTTGTCGACTCATCAAGACTCATGAAATTCCAACTGTAAAGATGGATGTAACACTTTTTGCTTCTGCACCTGTAAGTCAGTGATTTTTTTAGCTAGAGTTTTCAGACTTTTATACAAAGTACCCACATGTGTTAACTACAAATGGCACCAATTCAAACCTCTGCAAGAATATCACAGACCAGAGGTCCTACCCCACTACCGGGGTAGGTTGTAACACATGCTGGGGTGAGTTGTAACAGTTAGACAAAAGAAGCAAAAACAGAAGCCACGACATGTGATATGATTCAAATAGAGGTTTATTTTAATAAATATGCTTAACCTCAGGTGGAGTCAGTCCATAATACAGGTCTGTCTGAGTCAAATAATCAGCCAACACTTCCTCCTGCACCTCAGAGGAACCTCTGTAGATGCTTCAGTGTGACCTGCACTGGGATGACCCTGGACCCTGGTCTTCAGCCTCTGCAGTGTTTACAGGATCTGCTCAGTGTTAATGGCAGATCACATGTGCCAAAGCAACTGAGCTGACCTGCCCTTCTTTATGACCACACCAGATGCTTTTTTTTAAATTAGCTGGCACAAATCTGTCAGTCTTGCTTTTCCACTGTTTGGGCATTCTGTAAAAGTATTAAAGTAAGTGTTATTAACTGTATATAGGGGAGGATTGTGTTACAACCATCCCCACCCCTGTCAGCCATTGTTCAGCGAGCTGTATTAGCATAATGGTTTGAAATTAACCTTATCTAAGTCATATGGTTTTATGTGCAATAGTATAAGCACTAAACAAAATATAGTCTTGGTCAAATTTAATTTCTTATCTCAAAATCCATTTTTTTCTCTATAGAATCTGCATGAACTTGTTTACAACCTTGACAATCACCATGTGGATCAGGGAGGAAGTGGGTAAACACTGATATGATCATGTGACTCCTATCTTACCCCTGAATGGTGGAATTGGTGGTTTTACAACTCTCCCCATGTTACAACCATACCCGGTCTCCTCTATTACTAGAGCTGTGTAAAGCCGAGCTCAGTGCAGTGTACTTATGGTTCATATTCATGTCCTGTCTAACACAGATGCCCTTCCCTTTGTTATCAGGACTCCAAAATATTACAACTGGATCTGATTTTTTTGTACGTTCATTCAATTTAACTATTAGAACAAGATGGCTGCCTCATTTGCCACAGCAACGGTCAGAATGTCCTTTAATAAAACCCTAGATAGGACATCGCCACACAATGTAAACCAATATAAAAAAAAACACTTATTTTGTATCCTAATAAAATACATACATCTGCTCATTTCATCTATTTATTTTTTAATGAAAAAGTTGCACAGACTTTCTGTCATTATAATTGGCCACATTTGACAAAGATTTTCTTGTGTATATTTACATTAGTTTCATACTATTTAACACTGTATTATAGGACTGCATTTATTTACACCATATACACCATAGGCAAAGATTTGACCTTTTCACAATTGTATTACATTTTTATGACATAACATGAAGCAAAGTTGATCTGTTCTTAAGTCTTGTCTTTGCTTATTCTTAAACAATCCTTTAGTTTGTCTGAGCTCAGGCTGAAGGAAGAGTTTGACCAATATTGAGCTCGTGAACTTGAGACAGTGAATACACCAACTGTGAGTGAATGGTGAAAAATAGTGCTAAGACAAAACAACAGTTTTATGAAATCATTTTTTCCGAGTACAATGTCTGACCTGGAGTCATTGGTGTAAATGTGGAGGACGTCCATCATTATTCAGTGTGTGGTGTGTGCGTAGGCCCGCTGCTGCCTGGACGGGTTCCACTGCTGCCCGATCGGCTACGACTGTGACCACACCTACACCCACTGCATCAGGCAGGGCGTGCCCCACCCCTTCAGCCCGCACCGCCCCTCCACCCGTCCCGCCGACCCGGTAGACCAGCTCCTCCAGGTCAGCTCCTCCGGTCTCCCTGCGCAGCCTGCACACCAGGTAGGTCCCTGATCCTGTCCACCCACATAAGTACTTATGATCCTTTTGTAATTATGAATGTCTGTAGTTTCACGAACAGTGAAATGAAGAAAAGTTAATGATTTAAATATAGATTGATGGAAAGTTCCAGAGAATTCTGAATCACTCATTTCCATTTGGTATACTGTAGATTCAGATGGCATCATTCATTTCATTTATTTATTCATTTGAGCAGAAAAGTCTTTTAAAGAAATGTACAGAAGAAAAAAAACAAAACAAGACTATTGTGCTCAAAAGGAGTAGGAAGAACTTATAATAAACCTAGCCCTTATCGCCCATTCAAGTAACATCACAGAAACTTTCAGCATACACTGATGCAAGAAACCGATGCATGAGTCTGTGCTGATGTATTATAATAAATAGTTTATGACTGTACAAAATGTCATAAAGGATTTATCATCTATGGAATTAACCATAAATGGTCACGTTTGAAGCTGCCAGAAGGAAAAACAAAGGCTGAATTATGAATATATTACAGATACAGAGACATGGAGAGGAGCAAAGTGGTTCAGCAGCCCATACGCATTGAAATAATGGAGAATGCTACCCATAATGCTAATGCTAGCTTCATGCTACATGCTAATGCTAGCTTTGAGTGCTGTTTTTTTTCCACTTCTAATGAACAATCTACTGTGACAAAACATCCATATGGACCTGATTTTGACTCGACTCAGTTTGTGTATTTATAGTATAGTGGTAGATATAGAAAATGAGTGAAAAATGGCGGTTCCCGTACACGCTTCTTTTCCCCCGCGACTAGGCCACGCCCCCTTGATTGATGCATTGCCGTCTGTATATATAACCTTGTAAAAAATATATACCTCTCCGTATGTCACTTCCTTGCAATGTCCAATAAGGAGATGAAATAATGAACGTCTAGTGTGTCTAGTGCACTTTAAAGAAACGCAGTTCCACCATTTTAATCTGGACCCGCAGCTCTCTCGGGGTCACGTGGACTCTCTGTAAAGTCTGTGTCCCGTCAGTGGTCCCTCGGCCCCACCCCTTTATGTGTGTGCCGTCCACAGACCCTCGCTGCTCTGGGGGAGGAGTCTGCCGTCCAGGAGGACGGAGTCATCCACTGTGATGCCCAGTACTACTGCCCCAAAGGCTCGTCCTGCTGCCAGAACCACGACAAACAGTGGAGCTGCTGCCCCTACCCACTGGTAAGACCACCTCTGTCCCGTAAAGACTGTATCCACTTATCAGCCAACGAAGGACAGATACACTATACATGCTGGGCTCATAATCCATCGTTTATTTGCAATTTATATCACGTTTTTCTCATGAAATACTTTATTCTTCGCCCTAAGTAGGTTGTATTTCATTGTGTTTCATGTTTATAGTGGGATATTTTAAGAAAGCCCTTTTTTAAGCTTTAGAGTTTGGGAGTCCAAGGCCGTGGGAACCCAGGGTGCTGGGGGTGCTGCAGCACCCCCTGGTGGACAGTTTGAAAACTGCAGGCAATATTATTAAATAGGAAATATGCACAGAAAAAGTGGTTTTGGGGTAAACTTGATTTCTCAGCACCCCCTAACTAAAATGTCTTCCCATGGCTCTGTGGGAGTCTGTGGCATTAAAATGTCAGTATGTCGAACTTGAGGAATGGGATGAGTTTTGTCCTTCAGTAGGTTGTTAAAGCAGACATTTGTAAAACAGAGTAACAGACAGTGAACAGTGAAAGTGGTGAAACATGATTATAAACTCACCTCTCAAGGATTTAGATGTTAAAAAATGTCGGAATCCGTTTTGGACGTCTAATGATTTAAAAATGAGTATAGGGCCTTTTGAAACCTACACTTTTATAAACCTCTTAACCCCCGCCTGAACCAAGCTCATTTTCTCCAGTTTGGCTTTACCCAAATCTTAAAAACATCTTGGAAAAAAGGCATCAAAATAGCGACAAAAACGAGGATAAAAACGCAAATCAACAAAAAAAAAACACGTTTAGAAAAGTGACACGAAACGCAACAAGAAAGTCCCAAAAAGAGCGACAAAAAAAGTGTCAAGAGGCAAGGAAAAAAAGTATGCGACAAAAAAAAAAAAAACTATGGAAGAGGCGTTACTCTGGCCTATAGGCTGCGAGCTCCAGTCCAGAAGCTTTTAGATTTGGGTAAAGCTGAACTGGAGAAAATGTCCGCTGCTAAGGGGGTTTAGAGGTTAAAAAGCATTAAATGAATTATACCAAACTTAAGGCCTTTAATATCTATTTTTTACTTTGAGACAAAACAGTTTTACTGCATACATTCATCAAAAACACAAAAACTAAAGTTGCCCGCTGTGTCCCATTTACTTTTCAATATCAACATTTCCCTCCATTTCTTTACGAATCTCACGAAATCAAACATGCCGTATTGTATTTGTGTCATTCAAATGGCATTAAAACGCATTGACCTGTGGGACCCTGTTATTTGGAGGACTGACTCTTCTGTGTTCCTGTCCCAGGGCGTCTGCTGCGCCGACGGGAGCCACTGCTGCCAGTACGGCTACACCTGTGACCCTGGCTCCCAGGTGTGCCGACGGGGCTTCATATAACCGCCAGGGCACACACCCCGATGTCGGAGTCCATGTCATGGTTTATTGTTAACAGTGAGTAGGGCTAGGCACTGTTACATTATTTACGATACCAGTACTTTAACGATACTTGGGTTCCGATACTGACACCTGAACAATACTTTTATACCTATACTAAAATGTACAATATCACGTTCATCTCCAATGTCAAGAAATGTGTAAAAAAAAATAAAAAAAAGGGAATAATTTGAGGGAAAACGGGGGACAGTTGTGGCAAAAACAAGGATGAAAATGTAAAATGAATATAAAATGGGGCAGAAATATGGAAAATATTAGTGATGAGCAAAAATGAGAGGAAAGAATTGGGAAAACCACACAAAACAGCACCAAAACTTGGATCTAAAGATATTTTTCGATACTTGTATATATTTTTTATATCAGTAGTACCTGATCTTTTCCCCGGTACAGTACTGGTATCGTTTAACGGTACCCAGGCCTAACGGTGAGCGCGTTTCTTTGTATCAAACCATATCGTCACGGTAACGCCTCGGCTTCTACACAGTAAAACCCGACCACTGAAATGATAGCCGGGCCCAGCCACAAACGCCTCCTGCTCTCGCCGGATCCTTTCCCCCACAAGTTTAAAACGCGAGACGTTACTGACGGCGCTCAGGGTCGACTGAACGTGAACGGGACCGGCTGGAGGTCTGGGGTGCTCGGGGTGGATCGAAGTCAAATGTTCCTAATGCTCCTGTTGCACTTACTGAAGCACGTTGGAAATGTTTTCTTATAGCAAATGCAAGTTTAACAATCAAATCATATTTACTATCCTCATCATCATCATCATCATCAGTATCTGTGCCACCCTCCTGAGGAACCATCCACCCTGGGACCAAACGCCTCACATTTAGAGAGTTCTTTATTGCACTGATATTGAATCAACTTTGTACACTGATCACAAATAAAAATGATTAAGCAAAGTTCACAGTGGACTCTTTATTTCTCCCGTATTTGAAGAGGCTTTTTTTTTTTCCTTTTCTGATGTTAGTCGTTTTATTTGGTATAAAGATCAAGCAGATGAATACTTAAAGCAGAACTAAGTAACGTGTTTACCTTCATAAATCCTCCCCGTAGTCCCTCTGGGGGTAATACAAGTGTTAATGGGATGATTGGGGGGGGGGGGGGGGGGGGGGGGTCTCTCATCTCCCCCTGCTGTCTCTGGCCAGAAAACCACAATTGCAACTTTGCTGTCTCCGGGTGCGAAATGTGATTTACAGGTGCTCGTCATATAATTAGAATATCATGAAAAAGTTCATTTATTTCTGTAATTAAACTCAAAATGTGTCTATATCATATTATGACATAGACATGTCAAGCCTTTATTTGTTATCATTTTGATGATTATGGCTTACAGTCCATTTTTCACAGACCATATTCTAATTTTATGAGATTTTTAATCATCCAAACTGATAAATAGAGGCTTGACATATCTCACCTTGTATGTAATGAGTCTAAATGAGTTCAACCGGTATGAGTGTGATGTGGGGCCAGGTTCACGGACGTACTATGGGGGGCTATCTTCACACAGGTATTGACAATACCTGATATTTAAAAGACATTATTTTCAAAACTGTGTCCAATTAAATCTTGTGCGACAGGCAATAAATAAGAATAAAGAGTATTGACATGTGGGGGTACCGGTTTTTTTATTTCATTATTATTAAAGGAAGTTCCCACGCCTTACATACAGGCTCCTGCCCCTCATCATCACATCTAGAATGTTGAACCTCCATAAGACGCACATCAGACCCCCCCCCCCCCCCCCCCCCCGGGGGGCCGGTACCCGCCGGTGTCCACATGTCCATGCCCCGCCCCTCCCCGCTCTGTCCTGCCCCTCCTGCCGCAGCGCTGCAGCGCACACTCCGCGGACACGATGGGAGCCTCTGAGCCGCTGACCGTCCCAGACTGAAGGAGCGCGGGTCCCCGATGTGCTCGGAGGGTCCCAGCAGCAGAGTGTGTGTCGTGGTGCTGGAGGAGGAGGAGGAGGAGGAAGAACCCTCGGTCCCTCTCCGACATCCAGCCCGGCCCAGCACCCACATCCCCCACCGCGCCGCCGCCAAGGTGAGTCCAGCTGCTGACATCTGCACATCTGCACATCTGCACATCACACCGTGACTCTGGGCTTTTGCTGAGCCCGGGTCGTGTTTGTTTCTCGACTCAATAAAAAAAAAACAATGAAGGTAATGTTTGTAGGAGGAGCTTAAAGTGGCTTCAAAAGGCACAACAACAACAACAATAACAGCTGAACTGATGAGACACAAGCCAAGTTTGAACAGGCCTTTCCTCATTCATTCTTTCATTTATTTCATTTATATTCTTCATTTATTTCATTCATTTAAAAAGGAAACGCAACAACAGCGTTTAACATAAGAAATAAGTAAAAACTTATGTCTGCCCCAGAGGGGGGGGGGGGGGGGGGGGGGGGTTCTAACTGAACACAACCAGGCTGAAACACAATGGTTTCTATTCATAATTGTGCACAAACAATAATGATGGATAATATCTCAGGACCCTGACACCCCTTTAAAAATGTGCCTAATGGTTTAGCCCACGCTCCAGCGTTCAGCACCGCGCGCTTCAACTCAAATGTGTGTTTGAGGGAGGTGAGCTCCTTAATGCAATGACACAGAGTTAGGAAAGAGAAATAGTCTCTTGGCTCTTATTTGACAGTATAATATCGGGATGGAACTTTCTGTGATCAGTCACAGTTAAACATGAGCTGAGGGCCTCCCTCTGCCTGCACTGCCGGTGCAGAGTGAGGCAGAGCTCTCTGCTCCTTCTCTCCTTATTTTAATCACTGAAGTTTCCCTTTCCTTTTATCTATTGACGGCCATCAGGCCAAAGCAGTGACAAAAGCCACAGGTCGCTCACACCGAATCTTCGCCGAATTAATTATGCCAATTAGCCGCGAGCATTTGCAGACTCGTTATCATTATACATGCACAGCTTTAGCGGCTCGTTTGACGTAGTGAACATGTATGGGATGGCCCGTGCCAACAATAGTTATATAAGTTACATATTACATGTATTATACCTGCGTCCCCAGTACAACCCCCTGTTTAATGTGATATCTTTAAGGGCTACATAAAACGAATCATTTCAATAGGCCTACTAAGAGTGGACCAATTTAAACATTTCACAATGAAGGTTAAAGTTTGTACCTAGGCCCCACAATTTGGTGCTACACCCCTGCTCAACAGACTGGAGACTTAAGAGGAGCAGAGAAGATGCCAGGGGGAACCTGGACAGAAGTAGGGCAATCAAAAGGTGGTGAGAGTCAGTCAATCTTTATTTATGGAGCGCTTTTCATACGCAGGTGCATCGACATTTAAAAAGACATTCAAAACATTCTCGCCCACCCTCCCTATATATACAGTTATCACAATACACACACACACCTACACCCCTACCCTTTGCTCTACACTCACACTCGCACCCAGAATCAAGTCTGAGTACAGATGACCAAGGTGAGCAAACGCCACCAGAGGAGCCGTCCTCCCTGAGAACAGCAGACCAGCCACAGCCGCCCGGGCACCGACACAAGAGCCCCCATAGGAGGCCAACAGAATCAGTGGACTATATGGTCTACTATAAAGTGCGGGCCTATGTAGTGAATGAGGGGTTAGGGACTAGGGTGGACATTCGGACACAGCCATGGAGTCAACTTTCATAGTTACGCTGATGATACACAGCTGTACATCTCCATGTCTCCTGAGGACATCATCAAGAGGGAGCATATACAGGTTAAAAAGCACTGGGCCTAAAATCGAACCCTGGGGCACACCACATGTAACGTTATGGACCTTGGAGGAGCAGGTATCCACACTTACCATGAATGTCCTGTCTGTGAGGTAGGATGTAAACCATTTGTGGACAGCACCAGAGAGGCCGATGTGTTTTAAACGAGTTAAAAGAATAGTATGGTCGACTGTATCAAAGGCAGCGCTCAGATCCAGTAGAACCAACACTGTGACCTTCTGTGAGTCATAATTTAATCTAAAATCGTTTAAAATCTTTAAAAGGGCTGTCTCTGAGCTGTGGTTTACCCTAAAGCCAGACTGGAATTTCTCAAGGACGTTATGTGCAATTATAAAGTCGCTAAGTTGGGTAAAAACAAGTTTTTCTAAGATTTTGCTTAAAAATGGTAAGTTGGATACCGGTCTAAAGTTGTTAAAATCATTACGGTCCAAATTGCTCTTCTTCAGCAGAGGCCTCACCACCGCCCCCTTAAAGGCAGCAGGGAAGACCCCCGTCTGAAGAGAGCAATTCATCATGTGTAAAAGATCCATAGAAAGTTTTAAAAAACGGGGTGGACATTGATCAATTAATTCAAAACAAAGTAGTTGATGTGCTTCGTTGTTTTTGTTGTTTAGTAGCAGCGATATGCAGTTATTAGCTGTGTCCACTTTTTTTGTTGATTTTCATGAGACCCCGCCTTAAAATGACCAGCACCCCCATTGCTACTCCGCAGTGTCTTATTTCTGTAACATTGATCATTTCACATTCCTCTTAAACACAGAAATGGAAGTTTTAATAAAATTGATTGAGACACATATTTCCTTTAGCCGACTGAAACCTGGGTTTTGTAAAAAAAACGCAGTTCTTTTTAGTTCATTATTGACTTTTTCTTTTGGTAACTCTCCTTTGCAAATTGTCGCTGCAGATGAGCTTCATACACGGTTCTTAGAAGGTTAAACTCTACTAATTCATTAAATGTCAGTGTATAAATATAGGATTAATTAGGTCTCTGTATCCACTTCCACTGGTGACTCTAATTGCTCTAAAAGATTACAGCAGAAACAATGCACTTCCATTTAGAGAAATGAATTTGACTTTATGCAGCACCGCTTTTATTTGGGACACCTTTACTTTTTACTTGACATTATCTACATGTGAGTTTAAAGGAACAGGCCACCGTTTTTACAGACTGAGATATGTTCTTTCCTGAGCTTAGACGAGTTGATGCGTGCCTGTCTGGTCTTTGTGCGTGCACTCGGTCACGCAAAATGACCAAAGATGTTGTTAGCATTTGGCCTCTCCCAATGTATTCCTATGGCTCCAAACGGGGGTGAAGTTAGAAGCGACCAAGCTCTTCCACGATCACTCACAAAGACCAGACAGGTACGCATCAACTCGTCTAAGCTCAGGTAAGAACATCTCAGTGTGGAAAAACTGTGGCCGGTTCCTTTAATGTGAAATAGTGTTCAGGTGTTAGTCCTGAGCCGCTGTGGGCTGACCTGCAGCATGATTTTGGAGGTCGGGGAAACCATCGCACCCGGAGGAAACCTGGCTGGCTACCTTCAGTCTCCTCTGATCCTGGGTTTGTCCCTGTTTGAGAGCATGGTGTCCTGCACTGGTCAGTTCCTCCTCCATTCTCGTCCTCCTGTGCAGCTCCCTCCGCTCCACAACAGTCTTTCATCTTCTGGGAAGAGCTCAGCCAGAACAATAGTAGGGACAGAAGGCGTGTGTGTCTTAGCTGCGAGTCTTGCCCGAATACCTTCTCGTTTGTCCCTTCCTTGTTTCCTGTAGCCCCTCCTCACTGAGCTGCAGGTGTGGGGGATCTTGGTGCCTCTTCAGTGTTTCAGAGGAAGGAATGTTTAGGTCTCAAATGTCATTAGCTCATAAGCTGCTGTTTGTTTACTGTTTTTAAAAAGCCATTATGGACTCCATGCACCACTCAAAACTCTGTGTATTTACATGAGGCAAGGTAACGCAACAACCCAAAAAACAAGCCCCTCCTCCTCTGGTGGACGCTGCCGTCTCGTCCGACCTCCTGAGCTCTTCGGCCCGGCGCCAGGAAACCCCCACGGCGAGGTCACAGCGACTCCTGGTGGCGCAGCAGTAGCACCACACCCAAGGGTTTTAACTAACCCCAGGCTTACCCCAGGCTCACACTGAATCCGGTTAACGCCAGGTACGGCGTCCGCCAACTTAGAAAGTCATTAAAACCAATGTAGCACACTCACACCGCTCCGCGAAGTCCGGCTCCGGCTACCGAGGCCATCCGGCGGCCTTCCGGCGGCAACGGAAAGAATCCGCAAGAAGTCTATCTTTGCCGGATACCGGAGCCCCAACGGATCAAGCTGACGAAAAACACGCGCCAAACAGGAAGTCAGGTCTCGTGGGAGAGGAAGATCCGGTGTATTTCAAAATAAAATCTGTCCGCTTACTACTTATTTGGTCTCGTTTTCCGCCTGTAAACGCGTGTAACGTCGTAAATGTAAACATTTCTCCATTACCAGTGACACGGGGGCATTAGTGTGTTTAAAGCATCCACTTCACTGGGAGAGTCGTTGTCCTGGCAAATACGGCTTTTGTTGACAAAAACTACCTATATATGGGGCTACTTATGACGTGACCTCGCACCAAGAGGGAAACTCACGTGCGCTTCTGTTCTCGCGAGGGCCGTTTCTGTGCCTGGCGCAGCTTCTGGCGCCGGAGCTGGCGGAGCTGGCCACAGTGTCAGCCGGACTCAATGTGAGTGGTAGTTTGGGGCAAACCCGGACCGGATCAGGACCGAAACCGGACCGGACCCGGACCGGATACAGTGTTAGTCCTATTTAACCCTGTTACTTTTACATGTCGCACCTCAAGAGTTCAGCCTGAGGTAATAGGGCCACAGTAACGGACTTCATTGCAAATACATTCTAATTAGGAAGTGAGAGAGTCCCTTTATGTTCATTTCCAAACTGGTCACAGGATCTGGCAACCCACAACCCTGATTGTGATTGGATCATCATCTTCAGAATCCTAACTAAAAATGTGAACATAAAATGCACCTTTTTCCAAAATGTTTGAGAGTTTTAAGATAAATGAACATTCTCATTGTTGGCAGCGCAGAGCTCATGTGATGAAATATTGATGAAATATTGACCAAATATGACGAATACCCGACCTTCAACATTGGACCATCACAGTAGAGCTGGGTTCTGTTAAAAAGTTGCAGTATGTTATTGAATAAAACAAAAAAAACGTTCAGGTACCTCTGGATTGAAAAAATGTATTTAGTTAGTTTTGAGGATGCCTGCTGTGAGTGTTTTTTGCATAAACATTATTCTGGGTAATACACCCTGAATGGGCCTCATTCACGACAAGTTACACACAAAGTTGTTCTTAAGGCCTTCTTACACACTAAAACATCTCCAGTTCTGTTCACAATCTGCTCCTGATGGAACCCAACATTCTGAGTCTGAGTATATATGTGTACATATTAATATCATGCACAAATTATTTGCAAAATAAACACATTTTGTCATGTTTACAACCATAAACATAAACATTTTATTTGTAATTTTTTACTGAAAGTTCACACACAAGTAACAGACAACTGTGAAGTGAAAGCAAAATGAAACATGATTCTGCATTTTAAAAAAAATGTAAACGTGAAAAGTGGGGCGTGCATAAGTATTCATACAGCATTTTCTGAGTGCATTAAATTGCCTTTATAACATTCCTAATGACTGCAGAAAGTTCACACCTTGCCCTAACCATTAAATAGAGGCCACCTGTGTGTAATCTACTCTCAGTATAATTCCAGCTGTTCTGTGAGGGCCTCAGAGCTATGGTCAGAGTGTATTGTTCACTAAACAACATCACGAAGGCCAAGGAGCTCACCAGAGAGGTCAGGGATAAAGCTGTGGAGAAGTTTAAAGCAGCGTTAAGTTATACAAAGATTTCCCAAGATTTGAACATCTCACGGAGCACTGTTCAATCCATCATTCAGAAATGGAAAGAGTATAGCACCACTGTGAACTTACCAAGACACGGCCGTCCACCTAAACTAACAGACCGAACAAGGAGAGCACTGGTCAGAAATGCAACCAAGTGCCCCAAGATAACTCTGGAGGAGCTGGGACGTCCTGCCGCTGAGCTGGGGGAATCTGTACATGGGACAACTATAAGTCGTACTCTACACAAATCTGGCCTTCATGGACGAGTGGCAGAAGAAAGCCATTATTGAAAGGAGGCCATAATAAAATCCCGTTAGAAGTTTGCTAGAAGTCATATGGAGGACACAGCTACCATGTGGAAGAAGGTGCTTTGGTCAGATGAGACAAACGTTATGTATGGAGCAAACCTAACACTGCTCATCGTCCTGAGTGCACCATCCCCAGTGTCAAATATGGTGGGGGGAGCATCATGCTATGGGGCTGCTTTTCCTCAGCGGGGACTGGGAAGATTGTAAGAATAGTTGGGAAGATGGATGGAGCCAAATACAGAGAGATTTTGGAGGAAAACCTGCTGGAGTCAGCAAGAGAATTGAGGCTGGGGCGGAGATTCACCTTCCAGCAGGACAATGACCCTAAACACTGCCCATTATCTGTCCTATTCATGGCTGATCACTGCTAATTACCTGCCTATTGTTCTTTTGTTGGCTGAGGTGCCGTCTTCTTGGACTGGCCCCGCCCTGTCGGGTTTCCCCGAAGGAGATTGGAGTAAAGAGACGGAAGATTAAATCTGAGGCCACCATTCCGGTTCATGGAGGGATTTTCTTCCTCACAAAAATAGCTTCTTTAACTCCTCTTTCAAACCAACGTTCTTCTTTAGCTAAAATGTTGACCTCCCCGTCCTCAAAGGAGTGGTTGGAGGCTTTGAGATGAAGGTGCACCGCAGACTGGGGGCCGCTTGTGCTTTCTCTTCGGTGTTGATAAAGTCTCTTCTGTAAAATTTGTTTTGTTTCTCCAATATAATGTTGTTTGCATTCTTCTTCTTTGCATTGAATTGAATAAACCACATTGCTTTGTTTGTGGCTCGGAGTTTTGTCTTTGGGATGAACACATGTTTGTCTCAGTGTATTCACCGGTTTGTGGTTCACTGGAATCCTGTGCTGCCTAAAGATTCTCTGAAGTTTCTCTGAGACCCCGGCTACATACGGCACTACAACTCCCTTTCTTCTGGGCTCTGGAGTCTGTCTGGTTCTTTGGGTCTTCTTGCCCTTTGTGCTTTAGTGAAAGACCAGTTAGGAGCCACAGTCTGAGAGGGCTCTCTGGACATGTTGCTCCTCTTTGGTCTTTCCTTCTGCACTGGTAGCACCTCTTTAGCTCTATGTCTGAGCGCCATGATGACCCCTAGTTTGATGATGATGACTGTTATTGCAGCAAAAGGGGGTTCCACAAAGTATTAAGTCATGCTGTATGAATACTTGTGCACGCCCTACTTTTCACTTTTCAATTTTTTGAAAAATAACAGAATCATGTATCATTTTGCTTTCACTTCACAGTTGAGTGTGAACTTTCAGTAAAACACATCTAAATAACATATTTATGTGTATGGTTCTAAACATGACAATATGATATGATTCAAATGGAGGTTTATTTTAATAAATATGCTTAACCTCAGGAGGAGTCAGTCCATAATACAGGTCTGTCTGAGTCAAATAATCAGCCAACACTTCCTCCTGCACCTCAGAGGAACCTCTGTAGATGCTTCAGTGTGACCTGCACTGGGATGACACTGGACCCTGGTCTTCAGCCTCTGTAGTGTTTACAGGATCTGCTCAGTGTTAATGGCAGATCACATGTGCCAAAGCAACTGAGCTGACCTGCCCTTCTTTATGACCACACCAGATGCTTTTTTTTTTTAATTAGCTGGCACAAATCTGTCAGTCTTTCTTTTCCACTGTTTGGGCATTCTGTAAAAGTATTAAAGTAAGTGTTATTAACTGTAAATAGGGGATGATTGTGTAACAACCATCCCCACCCCTGTCAGCCATTGTTCAGCGAGCTGTATTAGCATAATGGTTTGAAATTAGCAGGGGAATTGTGCCTGAGAAACTACAATTTAATCTAATCTAAGTCATATGGTTTTATGTGCAATAGTATAAGCACTAAACTAAATATAGTGTTGGTCAAAACATTTAATTTCTTATCTCAAAATAAATGTTTTCTCTGCATGAACTTGTCAACCTTGACAATCACCATGTGGGATCAGGGAGGAAGTGGGTAAACACTGATATGATCATGTCACTATCCCTGAATGGTGGAATTGGTGGTTTTACAACTCTCCCCATGTTACAACCATACGTAACACATGCCCCTAGAGGGCATAAGCGCCACTGCAGGTGTCGTAACATGTTGCGGGATCACTTAGAGTAGCTTTAAACACAACTGTAACTGTTAAACGGCTCTGACTGTGTCTAGGGCTGCAACTGTGATGAATGAATTTGTTTGTTTGCTAATGGTATAACCTATAACCTATAAATCGTTTGCTAGGGTCTACTGCACAAAACTAGGCCTCTCTAGTAGGTTGAATGAGTTCATGGGCCGTGCAGTACAATAAGATAAGACTGTCTGTCTGGGATGAATACGGCCCCAAATGTCAAGGTTATAAGACCATATTTGGTGTTGGACAAAACATCCTGGTCCACAAATGTATCTTATTGTTTGTGGGATGAGAACTGCTTACGCACATTGGGATGGACTTAACTAAAATGTTATAAAGTTATCAGGAGGGAACTTATTCTGGGGACTTGCATTCTGAACCTGCTTTGACCTGTTGTTATGCCACCTGCTGACGCATGAATAAATGTCTCGTGTGAACTTCATCAATCTCTGCTCTTTTTTATAAGAAGATGGTCTTGGACATACGATTTCTTACACTTTAAATACTGACACAACTAACGATCATTTTGGTGAATGGCATATGATTTTTTTTTATCACATAAAGCTAAAGTGGCGCGGTTTTAAACTTAAACTTTGAGTGAATGTTTGTTGGAGGCTCTAAGTGATAATTCTGCTTTCTGATTGGAAAAAAGACACAGACAGATATTTATGAAATTTTCAATGTACAACAAACTACATACCCTAACTTCAAAAACAACCCATGTCCTTTTTGTTCTATTTGAGTCTATTTGTGTTTACAAGAAAACGATGAATCGATCATAGTTGTTAACTATGTCAATAATCGCTCAGTTGTCGATTAATCAATAATTTTTCAGCCGTTTCAGCCGTAACTGTGTCTCTGTCCACAGCCGTCTCTGCTGACCGCCGTCTTCAGCGGGGATCCGGAGCAGGTGCACTCCCTCCTCCTACGTAAACAAAGTGTCAACGCTCAGGTCAGTAAACCTCGCATGAACTTTGACCCCCACTAGGGCTGGGCCATATGACGATACGAACCGGGAAAGGCTGCAGAAACGGCACCCAGTGTTCAATCCACTACAAAACACGTCACATTGTGGCAGGTTCGATAATCCAGTGCGCAAAGAGCAAATCTGATCCATGTTCACAAAGGAAGAGTCCCAAAAGAACCATGTGCAGCGCTGCTTTTGTTGTGCCACGGTAGAAAAGTGAAACCGTGCGAGCGCATGGAAATCAGCCAATAAGTTCATTTGTTTCGGAACTCATTTGTAATTCTAGTGGATTCATGAGGGTAAAAGAAAGATTAAAGACAACATGCTGAATGTTGAATAGGTTTTCAGTTAAAACAACCCTTGAATAAACACAAACATGTATAATGTATTGTTTCTTTTTTGTGAACATATAGACGACTGTAAACGATTTAAGAAATTCTCCGTATTATCTTCTTTATTTTTGATAATTGTAAATAATTGTAAAACCGCAATATAACCCTCGACAATACAGATACACATGAATGGTGATAAAAAGGAAATGGCGATGATGAGCAGTTTGGTTTTGACCTTGTGCTGCAAACTGGATTGTCATGAGTTTCCAAACTGTTCCCGTTTGTAAATCAGTGATATTGATTGACCGTCAATCACAGAGTTAGCCCGGCCTTAGCCGTCCGTAAACTCCGGTCAATGATCTTTTCCCTACATGTACGTCTGGGTCTGATCTCTGGCCGCGTTTCATCGGTTGAATTTCAACCTACCAATCAGTGAGCGGGGGGAGGCGGGGCTTATAGGTGACGTTACGATTTGCTGGTTATAGTTCGGCAATGGCGGCGGATACGAAAGTAATGGAAGCTCTTCAACCCATTCTGAGTGATGATAGAGTTATGATAGAGTTATGATAGAGCTATGATAGAGTCATGATAGAGCTATGATAGAGTTATGATAGAGTCATGATAGAGTTATGATAGAGTTGTGATAGAGTTATGATAGAGCTATGATAGAGTCATGATAGAGCTATGATAGAGATATGATAGAGTTGTGATAGAGTTATGATAGAGTTATGATAGAGTCATGATAAAGTTATGATAGAGTTATGATAGAGCTATGATAGAGCTATGATAGAGTTATGATAGAGTTATGATAGAGCTATGATAGAGTCATGATAAAGTTATGATAGAGTTATGATAGAGCTATGATAGAGTCATGATAGAGCTATGATAGAGATATGATAGAGTTGTGATAGAGTTATGATAGAGTTATGATAGAGTCATGATAGAGCTATGATAAAGTTATGATAGAGTCATGATAGAGTTATGATAGAGCTATGATAGCGTTATGATAGAGTTATGTTAGAGCTATGATAGAGTTATGATAGAGTTATGATAGAGTTATGATAGAGTTATGATAGAGCTATGATAGAGTTATGATAGAGTTATGTTAGAGCTATGATAGAGTTGTGATAGAGTTATGATAGAGCTATGATAGAGTTATGATAGAGTTGTGATAGAGTTATGTTAGAGCTATGATAGAGTCATGATAGAGCTATGATAGAGTTATGATAGAGTCATGATAGAGTTATGATAGAGCTATGATAGAGTTATGATAGAGCTATGATAAAGTTATGATAGAGTTATGATAGAGCTATGATAGAGTCATGATAGAGCTATGATAGAGTCATGATAGAGCTATGATAGAGTTATGATAGAGCTATGATAGAGTCATGATAAAGTTATGATAGAGTTATGATAGAGCTATGATAGAGATATGATAGAGTTGTGATAGAGTTATGATAGAGCTATGATAGAGCTATGATAGAGTTATGATAGAGCTATGATAGAGCTGTGATAGAGTTATGATAGAGCTATGATAGAGCTATGATAGAGTTGTGATAGAGTTATGATAGAGTTATGATAGAGCTATGATAAAGCTGTGATAGAGTTGTGATAGAGTTATGATAGAGCTATGATAGAGTTATGATAGAGTCATGATAGAGCTATGATAGAGTCATGATAAAGTTATGATAGAGTTATGATAGAGCTATGATAGAGCTATGATAGAGCTATGATAGAGTTATGATATAGTTATGATAGAGCTATGATAGAGTCATGATAGAGCTATGATAGAGATATGATAGAGTTGTGATAGAGTTATGATAGAGTTATGATAGAGTCATGATAAAGTTATGATAGAGTTATGATAGAGCTATGATAGAGCTATGATAGAGTTATGATAGAGTTATGATAGAGCTATGATAGAGTCATGATAAAGTTATGATAGAGTTATGATAGAGCTATGATAGAGTCATGATAGAGCTATGATAGAGATATGATAGAGTTGTGATAGAGTTATGATAGAGTTATGATAGAGTCATGATAGAGCTATGATAGAGCTATGATAAAGTTATGATAGAGTCATGATAGAGTTATGATAGAGCTATGATAGCGTTATGATAGAGTTATGTTAGAGCTATGATAGAGTTATGATAGAGTTATGATAGAGTTATGATAGAGTTATGATAGAGCTATGATAGAGTTATGATAGAGTTATGTTAGAGCTATGATAGAGTTGTGATAGAGTTATGATAGAGCTATGATAGAGTTATGATAGAGTTGTGATAGAGTTATGTTAGAGCTATGATAGAGTCATGATAGAGCTATGATAGAGTTATGATAGAGTCATGATAGAGTTATGATAGAGCTATGATAGAGTTATGATAGAGCTATGATAGAGTTGTGATAGAGTTATGATAGAGCTATGATAGAGTTGTGATAGAGTTATGATAGAGCTATGATAGAGTTATGATAGAGCTATGATAGAGTTGTGATAGAGTTATGTTAGAGCTATGATAGAGTTATGATAGAGTCATGATAGAGTTATGATAGAGCTATGATAGAGTTATGATAGAGCTATGATAGAGTTGTGATAGAGTTATGATAGAGCTATGATAGAGCTATGATAGAGCTATGATAGAGTTGTGATAGAGCTATGATAGAGTTATGATAGAGCTATGATATAGCTATGATAGAGTTATGATAGTTATGATAGAGTTGTGATAGAGTTATGATAGAGCTATGATAGAGTTGTGATAGAGTTATGATAGAGTTATGTTAGAGCTACGATAGAGCTATGATAGAGTTGTGATAGAGTTATGATAGAGTTATGATAGAGCTATGATAGAGCTATGATAGAGTTATGATAGAGTCATGATAGAGCTATGATAGAGTTATGATAGAGCTATGATAGAGTCATGATAAAGTTATGATAGAGTTATGATAGAGCTATGATAGAGTCATGATAGAGCTATGATAGAGTCATGATAGAGTTATGATAGAGCTATGATAGAGTCATGATAAAGTTATGATAGAGTTATGATAGAGCTATGATAGAGATATGATAGAGCTATGATAGAGCTATGATAGAGTTATGATAGAGCTATGATAGAGCTGTGATAGAGTTATGATAGAGCTATGATAGAGCTATGATAGAGTTGTGATAGAGTTATGATAGAGTTATGATAGAGCTATGATAAAGCTGTGATAGAGTTGTGATAGAGTTATGATAGAGCTATGATAGAGCTATGATAGAGTTGTGATAGAGTTATGATAGAGTCATGATAGAGCTATGATAGAGATATGAGAGTTGTGATAGAGTTATGATAGAGTTATGATAGAGTCATGATAAAGTTATGATAGAGATATGATAGAGTTGTGATAGAGTTATGATAGAGTTATGTTAGAGCTATGATAGAGCTATGATAGAGTTGTGATAGAGTTATGATAGAGCTATGATAGAGCTATGATAGAGCTATGATAGAGTTATGATAGAGTCATGATAGAGCTATGATAGAGTTATGATAGAGCTATGATAGAGTCATGATAAAGTTATGATAGAGTTATGATAGAGCTATGATAGAGATATGATAGAGTTGTGATAGAGTTATGATAGAGCTATGATAGAGCTATGATAGAGCTATGATAGAGCTATGATAGAGTTGTGATAGAGTTATGATAGAGCTATGATAGAGCTATGATAGAGCTATGATAGAGTTGTGATAGAGTTATGATAGAGCTATGATAGAGCTATGATAGAGTTATGATAGAGCTATGATATAGCTATGATAGAGTTATGATAGTTATGATAGAGTTGTGATAGAGTTATGATAGAGCTATGATAGAGTTGTGATAGAGTTATGATAGAGTTATGTTAGAGCTACGATAGAGTTATGATAGAGTCATGATAGAGCTATGATAGAGTCATGATAAAGTTATGATAGAGTTATGATAGAGCTATGATAGAGTTATGATATAGTTATGATAGAGCTATGATAGAGTCATGATAGAGCTATGATAGAGTTGTGATAGAGTTATGATAGAGCTATGATAGAGCTATGATAGAGTTATGATAGAGTTATGATAGAGTTATGATAAAGCTGTGATAGAGTTATGATAGAGTCATGATAGAGCTATGATAGAGTCATGATAAAGTTATGATAGAGTTATGATAGAGCTATGATAGAGCTATGATAGAGTTATGATATAGTTATGATAGAGCTATGATAGAGTCATGATAGAGCTATGATAGAGATATGAGAGTTGTGATAGAGTTATGATAGAGTTATGATAGAGTCATGATAAAGTTATGATAGAGTTATGATAGAGCTATGATAGAGATATGATAGAGTTGTGATAGAGTTATGATAGAGTTATGATAGAGTCATGATAAAGTTATGATAGAGTTATGATAGAGCTATGATAGAGATATGATAGAGTTGTGATAGAGTTATGATAGAGTTATGTTAGAGCTATGATAGAGCTATGATAGAGTTGTGATAGAGTTATGATAGAGCTATGATAGAGCTATGATAGAGCTATGATAGAGTTATGATAGAGTCATGATAGAGCTATGATAGAGTTATGATAGAGCTATGATAGAGTCATGATAAAGTTATGATAGAGTTATGATAGAGCTATGATAGAGTCATGATAGAGCTATGATAGAGTTATGTTAGAGCTATGATAGAGTCATGATAAAGTTATGATAGAGTTATGATAGAGCTATGATAGAGATATGATAGAGTTGTGATAGAGTTATGATAGAGCTATGATAGAGCTATGATAGAGCTATGATAGAGCTATGATAGAGTTGTGATAGAGTTATGATAGAGCTATGATAGAGCTATGATAGAGCTATGATAGAGTTGTGATAGAGTTGTGATAGAGTTATGATAGAGCTATGATAGAGCTATGATAGAGTTATGATAGTTATGATAGAGTTGTGATAGAGTTATGATAGAGCTATGATAGAGTTGTGATAGAGTTATGATAGAGTTATGTTAGAGCTACGATAGAGCTATGATAGAGTTATGATAGAGTTATGATAGAGCTATGATAGAGCTATGATAGAGTTATGATAGAGTCATGATAGAGCTATGATAGAGTTATGATAGAGCTATGATAGAGTCATGATAAAGTTATGATAGAGTTATGATAGAGCTATGATAGAGTCATGATAGAGCTATGATAGAGTCATGATAGAGCTATGATAGAGTTATGATAGAGCTATGATAGAGTCATGATAAAGTTATGATAGAGTTATGATAGAGCTATGATAGAGATATGATAGAGTTGTGATAGAGTTATGATAGAGCTATGATAGAGCTATGATAGAGCTATGATAGAGTTATGATAGAGCTATGATAGAGCTGTGATAGAGTTATGATAGAGCTATGATAGAGCTATGATAGAGTTGTGATAGAGTTATGATAGAGTTATGATAGAGCTATGATAAAGCTGTGATAGAGTTGTGATAGAGTTATGATAGAGCTATGATAGAGCTATGATAGAGTTGTGATAGAGTTATGATAGAGTTATGATAGAGCTATGATAGAGTTATGATAGAGTCATGATAGAGCTATGATAGAGTCATGATAAAGTTATGATAGAGTTATGATAGAGCTATGATAGAGTTATGATATAGTTATGATAGAGCTATGATAGAGTCATGATAGAGCTATGATAGAGATATGATAGAGTTGTGATAGAGTTATGATAGAGTTATGATAGAGTCATGATAAAGTTATGATAGAGTTATGATAGAGCTATGATAGAGATATGATAGAGTTGTGATAGAGTTATGATAGAGTTATGATAGAGTCATGATAAAGTTATGATAGAGTTATGATAGAGCTATGATAGAGATATGATAGAGTTGTGATAGAGTTATGATAGAGCTATGATAAAGTTATGATAGTTATGATAGAGCTATGATATAGCTATGATAGAGTTATGATAGTTATGATAGAGTTGTGATAGAGTTATGATAGAGCTATGATAGAGTTGTGATAGAGTTATGATAGAGTTATGTTAGAGCTATGATAGAGCTATGATAGAGTTGTGATAGAGTTATGATAGAGTTATGTTAGAGCTATGATAGAGCTATGATAGAGTTGTGATAGAGTTATGATAGAGCTATGATAGAGCTATGATAGAGCTATGATAGAGTTATGATAGAGTCATGATAGAGCTATGATAGAGTTATGATAGAGCTATGATAGAGTCATGATAAAGTTATGATAGAGTTATGATAGAGCTATGATAGAGTCATGATAGAGCTATGATAGAGTCATGATAGAGCTATGATAGAGTTATGATAGAGCTATGATAGAGTCATGATAAAGTTATGATAGAGTTATGATAGAGCTATGATAGAGATATGATAGAGTTGTGATAGAGTTATGATAGAGCTATGATAGAGCTATGATAGAGTTATGATAGAGCTATGTTAGAGCTGTGATAGAGTTATGATAGAGCTATGATAGAGCTATGATAGAGTTGTGATAGAGTTATAATAGAGTTATGATAGAGCTATGATAAAGCTGTGATAGAGTTGTGATAGAGTTATGATAGAGCTATGATAGAGCTATGATAGAGTTGTGATAGAGTTATGATAGAGTTATGATAGAGCTATGATAGAGTTATGATAGAGTCATGATAGAGCTATGATAGAGTCATGATAAAGTTATGATAGAGTTATGATAGAGCTATGATAGAGCTATGATAGAGTTATGATATAGTTATGATAGAGCTATGATAGAGTCATGATAGAGCTATGATAGAGATATGATAGAGTTGTGATAGAGTTATGATAGAGTTATGATAGAGTCATGATAAAGTTATGATAGAGTTATGATAGAGCTATGATAGAGCTATGATAGAGTTATGATAGAGTTATGATAGAGCTATGATAGAGTCATGATAAAGTTATGATAGAGTTATGATAGAGCTATGATAGAGATATGATAGAGTTGTGATAGAGTTATGATAGAGTTATGATAGAGTCATGATAGAGCTATGATAGAGCTATGATAAAGTTATGATAGAGTCATGATAGAGTTATGATAGAGCTATGATAGAGCTATGATAAAGCTGTGATAGAGCTATGATAAAGTTATGATAGAGTCATGATAGAGTTATGATAGAGCTATGATAGAGCTATGATAAAGTTATGATAGAGTCATGATAGAGTTATGATAGAGCTATGATAGAGATATGATAGAGTTGTGATAGAGTTATGATAGAGTTATGATAGAGTCATGATAGAGCTATGATAGAGCTATGATAAAGTTATGATAGAGTCATGATAGAGTTATGATAGAGCTATGATAGAGCTATGATAAAGCTGTGATAGAGTTGTGATAGAGTTATGATAGAGTCATGATAGAGCTATGATAGAGTTGTGATAGAGTTATGATAGAGTTATGATAGAGTCATGACAGAGCTATGATAGAGTCATGATAGAGCTATGATAGAGTTACATATGTCACCAAGAGCTGGATGACGGCATAAAAATGTCACCTCAGATTATTTTTAGCCATATTTTCGTGATCTTTCTGTCGCGACTTGTTTGGCTGTGAGGACTGTTACGAACTGAAGCCGAACAATAAAGTGGTTTATCAGAAATATCACATGTTACATCATAACATTAATTAAAGCTAATGTCAGCTTAAGTAAGACCTGCAGCTTGGAGATAGGTGGATAATAAGCACTGTTATCCATCAACAACTTTCTGAATCGGACTAAAGTGCATGTTACTGGAAATTGTAAAGGCTCTATCATTCCATAAATATTTGATCGAGGGCGTTATGTGTCTCTTTATGTTTTCCTGTGAGGCAGCGTTTACAATATCAGCCATTACTGGCAAACCGTATCTCACCACAGCCACAAGGTGGCAGTAGCCAAAATGTGAACTTGATACAAAAAAAAAAGGAAGGAAACTGACATGATTACTAAAATAAAAGTTGAAAAGTACAAAATGAGCGTGAAAGTAGGATTGAGAGTCAGACACAATATAAAATAGCGTGAATGTTTTTATTATTTCCTAAGAGTTATTAATGTTTGACTAAAGAAATCATTCTCAAGATATGGATATGAAAGCCCGTCCTCATCATCTCATTGGTCCACACGTAAACCTCTGATATGTTGCTTTAGAAAATATAATTGTGTCATGTTACTTACTTTACAACCAAATGCAAGCCCAGAAAATCATTTATGGGTGCCTTGCGAAAGTACTAATACACCTTGAACTTTTGCACATTTTGTCTACAACCCTAAACATAAAGATTTTATTTTCAATTGTTTACTGAAAGTTCACACACAAGTAACAGACAACTGTGAAGTGAAAGCAAAATGAAACATGATTCTGTTATTTTTCAAAAAATTGAAAAGTGAAAAGTGGGGCGTGCATAAGTATTCATACAGCATTAAATTGCCTTTATAACATTCCTAATGACTGCAGAAAGTTCACACCTTGCCCTAACCATTAAATAGAGGCCACCTGTGTGTAATCTACTCTCAGTATAATTCCAGCTGTTCTGTGAGGGCCTCAGAGCTATGGTCAGAGTGTATTGGTCACTAAACAACATCATGAAGGCCAAGGAGCTCACCAGAGAGGTCAGGGATAAAGCTGTGGAGAAGTTTAAAGCAGCGAAAGGAAGGTGGTCGGCAGTGCTGCACTGTTCTTTAACATGTTTGCTAAAAATCAGGTGCTCTTTCAGGATGAAACTTTGCTCAAGTAAGCAGCGTTAAGCGTAAAGCGTTAAGTTACACAAAGATTTCCCAAGATTTTAACATCTCACGGAGCACTGTTCAATCCATCATTCTGAAAAGGAAAGAGTTTAGCACCACTGCGAACTTGTTGTAACGACAGGACCAGAGTGACTCTAAGGACAGACTCCAAAAAGGGTTTAACTGATTTATTCAGAAAAACAGGCAAGGATTGAAAACAGGACCGGAGGTACAAGGTACAGGGCGGTGGAGGTAACTGGAGGTGACTCTGGAGCCGGACGGAGAACTGCACAGAAGAGAGTAGTATTAACAGGTTTGTCACAAAAGTTCTTTCAAAGATTTATTAGGTACCACATAAGGTAATGGACGATCTGGCAGAGAGTGGAGGACTGAAGAGGCTTCAAATACTGGAGGTGAGTGGTGATGAGTTGCAGGTGTGCTGAGTGGCTGCAAGCTCCAGGGTGTGATGACTCCGCCCAGCTCCAAACAGACAGGGACAAGAGGGTGGGGCAAGACACACAGATGGGAGGCACTGGACTCCTAACAGAACTTACCAAGACACGGCCGTCCACCTAAACTAACAGACCGAACAAGGAGAGCACTGGTCAGAAATGTAACCAAGTGCCCCAAGATAACTCTGGAGGAGCTGCGACGTCCTGCCGCTGAGCTGGGGGAATCTGTACATGGGACAACTATAAGTCGTACTCTACACAAATCTGGCCTTCATGGACGAGTGGCAGAAGAAAGCCATTATTGAAAGGAGGCCATAAGAAATCCCGTTTGAAGTTTGCTAGAAGTCATATGGAGGACACAGCTACCATGTGGAAGAAGGTGCTTTGGTCAGATGAGACAAAAATTTTAACTTTTAGGCCCAAATGCAAAACGTTATGTATGGAGCAAACCTAACACTGCTCATCGTCCTGAGTGCACCATCCCCAGTGTCAAATATGGTGGGGGGAGCATCATGCTATGGGGCTGCTTTTCCTCAGCGGGGACTGGGAAGATTGTAAGAATAGTTGGGTAGATGGATGTAAAGTAATTGAATGTCCACACAAAACGTCGTGCGTGGTGCAAGGCTTTTACTTCGGGTTCGGAACTAGCATAAACAACATGCAGGTAAACAAGAGGTATATGGTCTCATCGCGGGAGTTACCCTGGTAACCGGGCCAGATGTAATTTACGGCACGCGAGACTACTGTCGTAAAGTATCTCTTATATGACATCTCCCCTTTTCAATTCTTTTTTTTTTTTTTACACATTCTGTAGCAAAAACAAAACCTTGTGAAAGATACTGTAAGAAACTTTTTCGTTAGCTGTTTCAATAACACAGAATTCCAAAATGTAAACGGTAATATAAACATTCTTAACACTTTTCTTCACTTTTTTTTCTTTTTTCTTTTTTTTTGGGCAGCGTTCTTCGTACACCCTTACAGATTCAGTCTTTCTACAGGTCTGCATAACCTACCAGACCGTGTGTATAGCAGTCCATCATCAGGTGGGCGAGGCTGGGTAGCAGGCAACGCAGTGTCTGTAGAAACGGTAGGTACAGCCTGTTGGACAGCATCAGGCTGCGGCTGCTGTAGTGATGGAGGTGGCGTGGTAACAGAGGATGCAGGCACGCACAGCAGATGGCGACGGTTGCGTCTCAGAGTTGCCCCATTTTGCGTCTCGATGACATAAGATCTCGGGGTAGTGCTGTCACCAGCAACAACAGCGGGTGATCCCCAAACACTCTGATGGTCCAGCTTGGAGAGAACAGAATCGCCCGGTTTCAGAGGTGGCAGTAGTTTTGTACCATGGCGCTGATTGAAATAGAAGGCTTGCTTCCGTTTCTCCCTTGCATCCTTACTCCTGACTGCTTGTAGATCAGGCCATTGGGGTTGGAGGTTTGACTCAAGCGTCGGAAGTGTAGTTTTAATCCTTCTCCCCATGAGCAATTCAGCTGGGCTCACACCTGTGGTGGCGCACGGGGTAGAGCGGTAACACATGAGAGCGAGTAAAGGGTCTTTCTGCATCAGAATCCTCTTTGCAATTTGCACTCCTCTTTCCGCTTGTCCGTTCACCTGGGGGTTATGCGGACTCGAGGTGATGTGTTCGAAGTCAAAGTCACGGGCAAAGTCTCTAAACTCCATGCATGCAAACTGGGGCCCGTTGTCCGAAACAACCTGGTCCGGGCAGCCATAGCGTGCAAAAAGTGTTTTTAACTTAGTTTAGTTTAGTTTATTTGTTTATTTGAGCAATACACATTGTGCTCAAAAGGAGTGGGCTGAAGCAAAAAGCTTATGAGCCCCCACCCCCAAGTGCAATAAATAAAAAAAGAACATTTCAAAACATTTCAAGCAGCTACATTCGTACAGACCAACTTACAACAAACAACAAAAATATATTAACTGTTTATATAATTAATTGGAACAACGCACAGCTACAACAACAATCTAGTTTCATATACGATGTCTAATACAAAGCAAGTCAAAAAATTTTGTTACTTAATATATTGCTTGCATATTTTTACCCGTGATTACAGAGTTACTTTTATGGTATAAAGGTACATTAATAGATATTATAATCTGAGATCTTGATACTTTCCAGTTGTCATTACCATTCTCAGTATAATTTTAATTTGGGTTTAATTATCATCATCATTATTATATAATTTATTTAATTGATTTATATGTGAAGTATGATGAAAGCCCTGCACAGTGTGGTGCATTAAAAAGCCAGAGAGTGAGCCAGTTGAAGAGGGCAGTAACTCCCCTTCAACAAACCCCCACACAGCTGCCCTAACAGCTGATTTTGTAGAATATGTTCCTATGCTGAGTGGTGCATTAAAAGACAAGGTTTAGAGCCCGTTGGGAGGATCCCTCTCAACAGATCCATAACCTGCCAACCCTAATTCTCCGTTTGTGAATTTGAGCAATAGAATGACAACCGTTCCAAGCAGCAACACTCTTCCAGATTATAGAGGAAAAATACACATAATTGATCCCACTGCTCCCCTTAGTGGCAACGCATTTCTTCTTGTCTGTATATTTCAAAAGTCTTTTGTTTGTATTTATATTTGAACAGGTTGATGTTTGGACATAGTTTCAATTCCATCTCCAGTTTATTCCACAATTGTACACCATTAACTGTTGGGCTAAAACTTTTCAAAGTTGTGCTATGTTTCTGAATCCTAAAGTTTAATTCATCACGTAATTCATAACGACCAGTACGTTCTTGGAACCTTCTTTGTATTTGGTTTGGTAACAATTTATACCTTGCTTTGAATAACATTTGTACAGTTTGGAACTCAACAATGTCACAAAACTTCATGATCTTTGATTTTAGAAATAATGAGTTTGTGTGGTCCAAAAACCCAACTTTATGAATTACTCGGATAGCTCTTTTTTGCAACAATATTATTGGTTTAACTGTGTTTTTATAAGTACTACCCCAAACCACAGTACAATAATATAAGTAGGGCAAAATCAGAGAACAGTATAAGGTATGTAGAGCTTTGATGTTTAAAATGTGCTTTGCTTTTGCAATTACTGAAATGCTTCTAGAAATTTTCGTAGATATATATTTAATATGAGATTTCCAAGTAATTCTGTCATCAATAATCACACCAAGGAATTTGATTTCATGCACTCGCTCGATGACAACACCCTCTATCTGAATCGCTTCCTGAGCATTGGAGTTACAGTTGCCAAATATCATCATTTTGCTTTTACTCAGATTTAAAGATAATTTATTTTGTTTGAACCACTTGTTGACACTTTTGAGTTCCAAGTTAACAATCCGACACAGCTGTTGCAAGTCGTCTCCTGATGCAAAAATATTTGTATCGTCAGCAAACAAGATAAATTTAAGTACTTCAGATGAGTTACAAATGTCATTAATATACATATTAAACAATTTTGGGCCCAGAATAGAACCTTGAGGTAAACCACAGACAATTTGTCGACAACTCGACTGATAATCACCGATTTTCACACATTGTTTTCTATTTTTTAAGTAACTGGTGACCCACTGTAGAGCTACCCCCCTAATCCCATAAAGTTCTAGTTTATTAATTAATATATCATAGTTTATTGTATCAAACGCTTTACTCAGGTCAATAAATAACCCTATTGCATATTTCTTGTTATCTACAGCATTAGTTATTTCTTCAGTTATATCAAAGAGCGCGTGTGAGGTTGAGTGATTGTTCCTAAAACCAAACTGATTGTCCGAGAGTAAATTACACTTTTCGATAAAGCTGTCGAGTCTAGAGTTAAAAACCTTTTCTAAGATTTTAGAGAATTGCGGTAAAAGGGAAACAGGCCTGTAGTTTGTAAAGAGATGTTTATCTCCTGCTTTGAACAGAGGAATCACTTTTGCTACTTTCATACTATCAGGAAAAGTTCCAGTTTGTAACGATAAGTTACAGATGTAAGTTAACGGCTTAGAGATACTTTCAATAACAGTTTTTAAAGTTTTCATATCCATGTCATGGTAATCGGTCGAGGTCTTATTTTTACACCCTTTAACAATGTCCAGTATCTCCTTTTCCTCCACAGGTTTGAGGAACAGGGACATAGGATTTGCTTCTATCAGTTCACAATTATAGTTCTCAACATTTGCAATTTTTGCAGCAAGGTTCGGTCCAACATCTACAAAGAATTTATTAAATGTTTCGACGACTTCATTCATATTATTTAACGTGTTATCCTCATCTTTGAAATATTTTGGATAATTAATCGTTCTTGGTTTATTTCTAATTATACTATTTAAGATGTTCCATAAACCTTTAATATTATTCTTATTACTATCCAACAACTTATTATAATAATCCTGTTTACATTTTCTAATGATACCTGTCAATTTATTTTTATATTTCTTATATTTATCCTCAGCTTCTTTTGTTTGGTTATTTATAAAGTTTTTGTAAAGATTATTTTTTTTCTTGCAAGCATTTAGTAAACCTTTAGACATCCATGGTGTTTCTTTACACTTTCTGTTTTTACAGTATTTCTTCATTGGGCTGTGTTTGTCATATACCTTTTGAAATACTTGCGTAAACTCATCATATGCCATATTCGTGTCATTCTCTCTGTACACAATACTCCAGTCTTGAGCTAAAAGCTCCTTTTTAAATGCATCAATAGTTTTCTCTGTTTTTACCCTTCTAAACCAATACTTTTCCTCTTCATCTTTTACATATCCATTTTTATACATAACGAAAACTGGAAGGTGATCACTAATATCATTTATAATTAACCCGCTGACTGTATCACTTTCTATTTCATTTGAGAAAATGTTATCAATCAAGGTGGCACTATGGGTTGTAATTATACTAGGTTTGGTTATTAGAGGAAACAGACCTATACTGAATAAAGTATTTATAAATTCGTCCGTCTTTTTATGTTTATATGGGTTTAACAGATCGATGTTGAGGTCTCCCCCCACAAACATGACTTTATGATTTAATCCTGAAAAGTGCTCCTCCATCCATTTAGAAAAAACATCTATATCAGAGCCAGGTGTTCTATAGATAGAACTCACAATAATATTTTTCTTTTTTTGCCTTGTAATCTCTACAGTAAGGCATTCAAGTGTATCATCCACCACCATTGTCTTATTTTCCATTACTTTATAACTATAGTTGGAGTCTATAAACATAGCTACGCCCCCTCCATGCTTGTTCCTTCTGTTCATACTTATAAATTCATAACCATCAATAGAAAACTCAAATTCTCTATCATTATTGATCCATGTTTCTGTGATTAGGATGACACTGAATGGTGTGGAAAACTGTTTTAAGAAGCTTTTGATGTGGTCAAAGTTTGCATAGAGACTTCGACTATTGAAGTGGATTACAGTGAATGCCTTAATGTTCTTAAATTTACTATTGTACAGATCCTCTGTGTAGTATTGACAGTCATTGGTAGCTCTAGTAAAAAAGTTATTTTCAGGGTCGATGTCGATCTCAGTGTTCTGTAGGTCGTATTGAGAGAATGTAAAATCCTGGGAGTTTGCTTCAGCAATTCTCCTTATTGAAAAATCCAAGTCGGTGCTTCCTATAGAACTGTATGTATTACTAGACATGTGAGATTATGTGCTTTTACATACCAAAATCCATACGTTTTTCTCGGTGTTTATACTGGATGTGGTGTACTGCTGCGTGGACGTATAATGAGTTTGTCATATCTCAAGAAGGCGATCTCCCCCCTTTCTCGTGCAGCTCTCAGCTCCGGCATCAGTTCTTTGCGTTTTCTTTTTATTGATTCGGTGTAGTCCTCGTTAATGAAGATTTTTGTTCCTTTAAGTCGTTTGGCGCGCTGCAAGATTTCCTCGCGATCCTTCCACCTCAGTAGTCTGGCGATGATGGGTCTCGGCCAGTCTCTCCCGCCGTCGTGTTTCCCTACGCGGTGAGCCCTCTCCACCTCCACCGCGTGATTTAGCTGTAGCTTCTCCTTCAGTATTTCTTTCACCTTTTCCTCGGCGTCGGCCCAGGTCTCCCCAGGCGACTCCAACACTCCCTCAAATACCAGGTTATTTCTGCGGCTCTGCCCCTCCAGATACTCCAGTTTGTCCGTGATGATGTGTAAATTGTCACATACTTTGTAAAAATCCGTTTGTAAAGTGTTTGTGCGCTCCGTGAGTTTCAGATTTTGTTCTTTTAAAGTGTCCACCTCACCTTGCGTGAACTGCAGGCTTGTTTTTAGTTCTTGAATGTCCTTAGTCTGTAAATCCATGCGGGTGTTTGTTGATTCCATGATGAGTTTTATAAATCCTTTGAAGTTTTCCTGCTGTTGTTGAATTAATTCTCTGAACATGACCCTCTGCTGCTCCATGAGCTCCGTGACTCGACTGAGGCTTACGTATTCCTCTTCCACCGCCGAATCTGCCTGTTGCTTCGCCTCTATTTTCGGCGGTTTTGGCATTTTGCTCCCTCTCAGCAGGCCTGTGAGGCAGTAGTTGTTGGCATGTGGAGTATCTCGATAAATCTGGAGAAGTAATCTGACACTACCAGGTAAGCGTGCCTGTTATAATCACACAGGTCGATTGCAAGTCTTTGCCAGGGCCTGTCAGGAAGAATGGTTGAGATGAGGGGCTCCCTTCGCTGTGTGTGCTTCATCTCACGGCAGGTTTGACAGGATTCAACTTTCAGTTTGATGTCAGTAGAAATGCCAGGCCACCACACAGATTCATTGGCCCGCTCCCTGCATTTAGTCAGGCCTTGATGTCCGTCATGGATCCGATCCAGGATGTCAGCTCTCGAAGTAGACGGAATCAGCATGCGACAGCCTCTTGTGATGATCCCATTGCACTCTGACAATTCACTTCTGACTGGGTAAAAGTCTCTGATGGCAATAGGAACGTTTCCTACATATTCTGGCCAACCTGACTTAATGTACTGCAGTATCATCTGCAAGTTACTGTCAGCTGCAGTGGCTAGCCTTATGGTCTCCAGTCTTTGTGGTGTGGCTGGCATGCTGCTGATAACAGCTGCAATGTAACACTCTACATCTGAATGTGTGTCACTTGCCTCTGTTGTGGACTGTACTGGGCTGCGAGAGAGCGTGTCTGCTACAGTGAGAGTCTTGCCTGGTGCATATTCAGCTGTAGGCTTGAACCGCATAAGCCTCATCAACAGTCTTTGGCAACGTATCGGGACATTGTCCAGATCCTTTTTATTCATCAGCGGCACCAAAGGTTTGTGGTCAGTGACCAACTTGAAGTTCTCCAGCCCGACCAGGTACTTCTCGAACCTCTCACACGCCCAAACGCTTGCCAGACATTCTTTTTTTATCTGGGCATATCTGGTTTCGGCGTCGGATAAGCGGCGAGAACAATACGCGACCGGTTTCCAGTCCCCATCGTGTAGTTGTAGCAGCACGCCTCCAATGCCATAGCTGCTAGCGTCGGCTGATACAGCTGTAGGTCGGTTCACGTCATAGAACTTCAGAACAGGAGACGTAGACAGGATGTCTTTGATGCGCTGAAACGCCTCCTTCTGTGGGTGGTCCCACGTCCATGTAGTCTTGGATCTCAATAGTTCGTATAAAGGCTGACCCACTGTTGACAGATGTGGAATATACTTTCCCAAGTATGTGAACATGCCCAAGACCCGTTTCAGATCCTGGACAGTCTGTGGTTCTGGCAGCTCTTTAATAGCTTTTACTTTGTCAGGGTCGGGTTTTACTCCTGACTTGTCAATCACCTGGCCCAGGAAGTGAAGTTGGTTCCGTCTGAATACGCACTTGTCTTTATTCAACTTCAAGCCTGCCGACTCGATTCTCTCCAATACTTTGCTTAGGCGCTGGTCATGCTGTTCTGCTGTGTCGCCGTACACCAGTACATCGTCCATGTAGATGGCCACTCCGTCAAGATCACTCAGGGTCTCTGCCATCTTTCTCTGGAAGATTTCCGGAGCACTTGTGATACCAAAAGGGAGACGTTTGAATGCGTATCTCCTGAAAGGTGTAATGAATGTAGTCAACTTACTGCTTTCCGGGTGAAGAGGTATCTGCCAAAATCCTGAGGCCGCATCCAGGGATGTAAACATGGTGGCACCACTCAGTTTTGCAGTGATTTCCTCTGCAGTTGGGAGAACATATCTCTCCCTCTTCACAGCCTCGTTTAACCTTTTCAGATCTACACAGATGCGCACTTTGCCGGTTCGTCTTGGGACTGGCACCATGGGTGCGCACCAGTCACTTTTTCAATTACTCCATTCTCCTCCATGCGCAGTATTTCCTCTTTTACTTTCTCTAAGAGAGGCAGGGGAACTCTTCGCGCTGTGTGTACTGCATATGGCTCTGTGTTCTCTTTTAGACGTATTTTGACGGGCTCTGTGTTCAAAGTCCCGTGCTCACCAAATGCTTTGTGCACTTCCTCAATGCGTTTGACTAGTCCCATTGCGCATGCTGTATCTTTGCCTAGCAAATTATTAGCTGTCTGGCTGTGGATCACATAAACTGGGAATGAGTAAGTTTCCTTGTATTTTGCAGTCGCATGAAATTTCCCCATGCAACTTAGCTGACCACCGGGGCTGTTCATTGGTGGAATGTTTGAATGCACCAGTTTTTGCTCAGGGACTAACTGGTTGAATGTCTCTTTCTCCATCACGTTTAAATCTGCCCCTGTTTCGATTTTAAATTTAACCGGTGTTGCGCCAATCACAATTTCAACTGTCCATTGATCACTCTCTCTCTTAGTGTCTGTGACAGCACCTAGGAAATATGGCGTCTGAGAAACAGTAGATGCGTCTGTCACTTCTCTGACTGACTTACTGTGGCACATTCTTTCCCAGTGGCCCACTTTCTTGCATTTGTTGCACGTTGATTTATTGGCTGGACACTTATCCTGGTCTCTGTGCTTTAGTTTGCCACATCTTCCACATTTTGGTTCACCACTTTCTCTCTTTTTATTTTTCCACTGCTGCTTTCCTCTGTATGAAGATTTTGCATGTGAGACCTCCTGCACCGCTGCGCACGCATCGCCCTGCTGGTTCACCTGCCTGGTCACCTCCTCGGACTGGCGCACGGCCTGAATAGTTTGGGATAATGTAAGCTGCGTCTCCAACTGCAGTTTACGAGACATCTCCTTGTCGCTAATTCCCACCACTATACGGTCTCTGATGTGCTCCTCTCTCTGTGCCCCAAAGTCACAATGTTCCGATAGTTCATAAAGAGCTCTGATAAACATTTCAGCTTTCTCACCGGGCCGCTGCACCCTCTGGTGGAAACATGCGCGCTCATGAATAACATTCCTTTTGGGGTAGAAGTATTCATCGTATTTTCCTAACACGACGTCAAACTTTTCTTTATCGGCGTCCTCCGCAAAAGTGAATGCCTTAAAAATATTTTCAGCCTCCGGGCCCATGGCGTATATCAATGAACTGACTTGACCCTCACCGTCCTCCTTGTTCAGCTTCGTAGCGACGCGAAAACGCTGGAAGCGTTGCTTCCAATCACCCCATTCAGTCGGGCGGTCGAACGGGAAACTCTCCGGTGGATTAAACTTGGGCATTTTCCTGAAGCCGTACGTCCGTCACCAGCTTCTGACACCATGTAAAGTAATTGAATGTCCACACAAAACGTCGTGCGTGGTGCAAGGCTTTTACTTCGGGTTCGGAACTAGCATAAACAACATGCAGGTAAACAAGAGGTATATGGTCTCATCGCGGGAGTTACCCTGGTAACCGGGCCAGATGTAATTTACGGCACGCGAGACTACTGTCGTAAAGTATCTCTTATATGACAATGGATGGAGCCAAATACAGAGACATTTTGGAGGAAAACCTGCTGGAGTCAGCGAGAGAATTGAGGCTGGGGCAGAGCTTCACCTTCCAGCAGGACAATGACCCTAAACACAAACATCTACAATGGAATGGTTTAAAAAACAAACATATTAATGTGTTAGAATGGCCCAGTCAAAGTCCTGACCTAAATCCTATTGAAAATCTGTGGAAAGACCTGAAAACTGCTGTTCACAAACGCTCTCCTTCTAATGTGACAGAGCTTGAGTTGTTTTGTAAAGAGGAATGGGCTCAAATGTCAGTCTCTACATGTGCAAACCTTGTAGAGTCAAACCCCAGAAGACTTGCTGCTGTTATTGCAGCAAAAGGGGGTTCCACAAAGTATTAAGTCACGCTGTATGAATACTTATGCACGCCCCACTTTTCGGTTTTCTATTTTTTGAAAAATAATAGAATCATGTATCATTTTGCTTTCACTTCACAGTCGTCTGTTACTTGTGTGTGAACTTTCAGTAAAATATTCAAAATAAAGTCTTTATGTTTATGGTTGTAAACATGACAAAGTGTGCAAAGGTTCAAGGTGTATTAGTACTTTCGAGAGGCATTGTATTAAATCTGTAATTCATTTGGATTTACAGACTATCATTCTTGAAAATGATGATCAGTAGACAGTATAATATTTTCCTTATATCTCCGTATTGTTTTAGCCAATTTTCCCCTATTTTTTCCCAAAATGTTTGCCCCATTTTTCCCATTTCTTTTTTTACAAAATTTTTCTTTATATTTTGCCACAATTTCTCTCATTTTTCCCCAAAATTATTCAACATTTTTCACACATTTCAGATGAGTCCGATAATGTGAATGTGTAGATAGTCCACACATTGTGTGTGTGTGTGTGGGCGTGTGCGCCTGCAGGACAGATGTGTATCAGTCTGAGGTGGTCTTCATGTGTAACAGGACGTGCAGAAGCGGACTCCCCTGCACGCGGCCGCCTTTCTGGGCCACTCACGGGTCGTGGAACTACTCCTTCTGTCAGGTGCTTCCCCTCACCCCTGTTTGGAATAAACGTCCCTTGACTGTCCTCTCGTCCCGACTGTCCTGACTGTCCTCTCGTCCCCAGGGGCCCAGGTGAATGCCAGAGACCAGCAGTGGGTGACTCCTCTCCATCGAGCTGTGGCCTCCAGCGCTCAGGTAACAGACACTGGGCCTGATCTCCGCCTGGTGCTAGAACAGCGCTGGTCCATACGAGACTGTCATCTTGCTTGTGAACTGTCGCACCTTGGTTGCACCATGTGACTGCATGTGTGTGTGTGTGTGTGTGTGTGTGTGTACGTGCACGTGTGTGTGTGTGTGCGTGTGTGCGTGTGTGTCTGTATATATGGTTTATGGAGCCAATTGACCTGACTACTCACCAGCACTACGAGAACCTAAGGGGATTAGCAGGACTATGCTACGGTCCTCATAAACCAAGATTTTGTATTTTCATTTTTAGCATATAAAGAGCATAATTTCATTGTTTTTCTGAAGTCCTTTTAATGCTCAATGATAATATATCATGCACATATCAAGTTTTTTTAAATTCTTAGCTTTTAAAGACCATAAATTCAAAGTTTATTTGACGTCCATATAATACCCCAACCTGACTTCTTGTGTATGGAGTGTATGATGTGCTCCCCCTACCCTACTCTGGCGGTATTGAAGGCTCCATTGTGATTGGTTCTTTATGGGGACACGTGCGGGATATGTGTCCGGGCATGTTGAGTGATTTCGGAAGACATCTAATGGTAATGCGAAGAAGAAGAACCAAGAGAAAGTTCACTCCAAAGAAGACAAGAAAATATATTGGTAAGTATCTAGTCCTTGTTAAATATACGTTATCAAGTATTTTCTGAATGGAACTTAGCCCCGGCCTGGAGGATTTATCCCCGGGCTGGATGATTTGGGGACCGGGCTATTGGGTTTATGAGCTGGCTGTGGAACTTAGCCCCAGCCTGGATGAGTTTTCCCCGGGCTGGATGAGTTGGGGGGTGTAGTCCGAGGAGGGGTGCTTAAGAGTGGGTACCTGGGTCCGAGATGTGGGCTGTGTGTCCCCGGAGGTCCAGAGGAGTCAGGGGGCCGAGGGTGTGCAGGTAGGCCGGGGTGGGAGTGCCCTGAGCCGGGTAGTGTTAGTGGAGGAGAGGGTGGGTGATTGTGGTGGATGTTGGTGCGGGGCTGGTAGCTTTAGGAGCAGGCTGGTCAGAGGAGGTCCAGAGGAGCCAGGGGGCCGAGGGTGTGCATGTAGGCTGTGGTGGGAGTGCCCTGAGCCGGGTAGTGTTAGTGGAGGAGAGGGTGGGTCATTGTGGTGGATGTTGGTGCGGGGCTGGTAGCTTTAGGAGCAGGCTGGTCAGAGGAGGTCCAGAGGAGTCAGGGGGCCGAGGGTGTGCATGTAGGCTGTGGTGGGAGTGCCCTGAGCCGGGTAGTGTTAGTGGAGGAGAGGGTGGGTGATTGTGGTGGATGTTGGTGCGGGGCTGGTAGCTTTAGGAGCAGGCTGGTCAGAGGAGGTCCAGAGGAGCCAGGGGGCAGAGGGTGTGCATGTAGGCTGTGGTGGGAGTGCCCTGAGCCGGGTAGTGTTAGTGGAGGAGAGGGTGGGTGATTGTGGTAGATGTTGGTGCGGGGCTGGTAGCTTTAGGAGCAGGCTGGTCAGAGGAGGTCCAGAGGAGTCAGGGGGCTGAGGGTGTGCATGTAGGCCGAGGTGGGAGTGCCCTGAGCCGGGTAGTGTTAGTGGAGGAGAGGGTGGGTCATTGTGGTGGATGTTGGTGCGGGGCTGGTAGCTTTAGGAGCAGGCTGATCCAGAGGAGGTCCAGAGGAGTCAGGGGGCCGAGGGTGTGCATGTAGGCCGAGGTGGGAGTGCCCTGAGCCGGGTAGTGTTAGTGGAGGAGAGGGTGGGTGATTGTGGTGGATGTTGGTGCGGGGCTGGTAGCTTTAGGAGCAGGCTGGTCCAGAGGAGGTCCAGAGGAGTCAGGGGGCCGAGGGTGTGCATGTAGGCTGTGGTGGGAGTGCCCTGAGCCGGGTAGTGTTAGTGGAGGAGAGGGTGGGTGATTGTGGTGGATGTTGGTGCGGGGCTGGTAGCTTTAGGAGCAGGCTGGTCAGAGGAGGTCCAGAGGAGTCAGGGGGCCGAGGGTGTGCATGTAGGCCGAGGTGGGAGTGCCCTGAGCCGGGTAGTGTTAGTGGAGGAGAGGGTGGGTCATTGTGGTGGGTGTTGGTGCGGGGCTGGTAGCTTTAGGAGCAGGCTGGTCCAGAGGAGGTTCAGAGGAGTCAGGGGGCCGAGGGTGTGCATGTAGGCTGTGGTGGGAGTGCCCTGAGCCGGGTAGTGTTAGTGGAGGAGAGGGTGGGTCATTGTGGTGGATGTTGGTGCGGGGCTGGTAGCTTTAGGAGCAGGCTGGTCAGAGGAGGTCCAGAGGAGTCAGGGGGCCGAGGGTGTGCATGTAGGCTGTGGTGGGAGTGCCCTGAGCCGGGTAGTGTTAGTGGAGGAGAGGGTGGGTGATTGTGGTGGATGTTGGTGCGGGGCTGGTAGCTTTAGGAGCAGGCTGGTCAGAGGAGGTCCAGAGGAGTCAGGGGGCCGAGGGTGTGCATGTAGGCCGAGGTGGAAGTGCCCTGAGCCGGGTAGTGTTAGTGGAGGAGAGGGTGGGTCATTGTGGTGGATGTTGGTGCGGGGCTGGTAGCTTTAGGAGCAGGCTGATCCAGAGGAGGTCCAGAGGAGTCAGGGGGCCGAGGGTGTGCATGTAGGCCGAGGTGGGAGTGCCCTGAGCCGGGTAGTGTTAGTGGAGGAGAGGGTGGGTCATTGTGGTGGATGTTGGTGCGGGGCTGGTAGCTTTAGGAGCAGGCTGGTCAGAGGAGGTCCAGAGGAGTCAGGGGGCCGAGGGTGTGCATGTAGGCTGTGGTGGGAGTGCCCTGAGCCGGGTAGTGTTAGTGGAGGAGAGGGTGGGTGATTGTGGTGGATGTTGGTGCGGGGCTGGTAGCTTTAGGAGCAGGCTGGTCCAGAGGAGGTCCAGAGGAGTCAGGGGGCCGAGGGTGTGCATGTAGGCTGTGGTGGGAGTGCCCTGAGCCGGGTAGTGTTAGTGGAGGAGAGGGTGGGTCATTGTGGTGGATGTTGGTGCGGGGCTGGTAGCTTTAGGAGCAGGCTGATCCAGAGGAGGTCCAGAGGAGTCAGGGGGCCGAGGGTGTGCATGTAGGCCGAGGTGGGAGTGCCCTGAGCCGGGTAGTGTTAGTGGAGGAGAGGGTGGGTCATTGTGGTGGATGTTGGTGCGGGGCTGGTAGCTTTAGGAGCAGGCTGGTCAGAGGAGGTCCAGAGGAGTCAGGGGGCCGAGGGTGTGCATGTAGGCCGAGGTGGGAGTGCCCTGAGCCGGGTAGTGTTAGTGGAGGAGAGGGTGGGTCATTGTGGTGGATGTTGGTGCGGGGCTGGTAGCTTTAGGAGCAGGCTGGTCAGAGGAGGTCCAGAGGAGTCAGGGGGCCGAGGGTGTGCATGTAGGCTGGGGTGGGAGTGCCCTGAGCCGGGTAGTGTTAGTGGAGGAGAGGGTTGGTGGTTGTGGTGGATGTTGGTGCGGGGCTGGTAGCTTTAGGAGCAGGCTGGTCCAGAGGAGGTCCAGAGGAGTCAGGGGGCCGAGGGTGTGCAGGTAGGCCGAGGTGGGAGTGCCCTGAGCCGGGTAGTGTTAGTGGAGGAGTGGGTGGGTGGTTGTGGTGGGTGTTTGGTGTTGGCCTGGGTGGTTCTTTGTAGGTTCAAGTATTGTCTGTTTATCTTTCAGAGTGACACTGGGAAGGACCAAAGGCAGGAGATGGCACAAGAAAAAAACAACCCAGACTCAGACCCAGACTATGTGGGTGATGAAGATTTAGATGAGCTCCCCCATCCAAATATATGGCTGACACAAAAGTCGGATACAAGTCTTGCTCCTGCTTCTAGTGCACCGGGAACCAGCCAGCAAGGTAGTTCTTCATACACCTCAGAGTTGCATTCAGAGAATGGTCCACAAAGAGGAGACCCACAGCGGACAAGTTCCATAAATTACTGCTTTGTCTGCGGTAAGCCCCAGAAGAAAATATCGAGACATCTTAAAACACACAAGACCAATGCAGAGATTGTACAAGTCTTTTCCCTTACTGATGTCAAGGAGCGCAACAAACGGATTGAAAAAATTAGGAATAAAGGGAACTGTTTACATAATCAAGCAGTATTACAAAGTGGGAAAGGGCAATTGAAAGTGAAGCGACGATGCAAAAAAAAAGCTTTGGATGGAAAGTTTATTCACTGCATGTATTGTCAAGGCATGTTTCTCCGCAAAGAACTATGGAGGCATACTCGCAGGTGCCCTCACAAACCCGAAGATGCAAACCAAGAAGAGACGTCTGGAAGGAGAAGGATCCTCGGCTCTGCATCAGCTCAGGATGCCGCCTTATGTGCGCAAATCTCGGGTGGGGTTTGGAAGCTTCTCAGTGTTATGAACGTGGATGAAGTTGGATCAGTTGTGCGAAATGACTTCTGTATTCTCCAGTTTGCCCAGTCACTTTACAACATTCATGGACAAGATACAACAAAGTATGAATACATAAGACAAAAACTGAGAGAAGTGGGACGTCTGCTGCTGTGCTTGCGGACAGATTTCTCTGTGCCGACCCTGGAAGATGCTGTTAGGCCTGCAAACTTTGAGAAAGTGGTACAAGCGGTCAAAAAGGTAGCAGGTTTTAATGATGACAATCTTTCGTACAAAACCCCGAGCCTTGCTCTTAAACTCGGCCACACACTGAATAAGATCTGCGACATCATCCACTGCCGGAGCTTGATGGCAGAAGATGAGAAGCTGGTGAAGTATACTGAAACATTTAAGAAGTTGCTCAGTACCAAGTGGAAAGAATATGTATCTCACAATGCCCTTAACACACTGAGCGATGCCAAGTTTAATAAACCGTTAACCTTACCATTCACTGAAGATGTTGTGAAACTTCACAAGTTTTTGGAAAAGGCAGCAGAAGAGGCCACAAGCAAACTGCAAGAAACAGATGATGCTCAAACTTATGCCCGTCTTGCCATGGTGTTGCTCACACAAATCATTGTGTTCAACCGCCGGCGAGCTGGAGAGGTTTCCAAAATGCCTCTGAAACATTTTCTGGAGAGGGATAATCAACAACTTCATGCGGATGTAAGCCTTGGTTTATCGGACACAGAGAAGAAGCTCTGCCGGTATCTAAGTCGCGTGGAAATTATGGGTAAAAGAGGGAGAAAAGTTGCAGTTCTTCTCCCCCGACCTGTTGTCAATGGTCTTACACTACTCACAAATAAGAGGAAAGAATGTGGTGTGTCTCCCTCAAACTCATTCTTATTTGCACGACCCAAAGCACCAACCCATTATAGAGGAAGTGACTGCCTGAGACGTTTCTCCACACAGTGCGACACAAAGTACCCCGAGCACCTCCGGTCGACGGGTCTCAGGAAACATGTGGCCACGCTATCTCAAGTCTTAAACCTCCAGGAGAATGAGCTGGATCAGGTGGCAGACTTCCTTGGACATGATATCCGCGTACACAGGGAATTCTACAGACTGCCTGTTCCAACAACACAACTTGCAAAGATATCCAAAGTATTGCTTTTAATGGAGAAGGGATCCATTTCCTCGCTAAAAGGAAAGACGCTGGAGGAGATTGAACTTGAAGGTTTGTTAAATGTATCTCTTATCTGGGTGTGCATGTAGGCCGGGGTGGGAGTGCCCTGAGCCGGGTAGTGTTAGTGGAGGAGTGGGTGATTGTGGTGGATGTTGGTGCGGGGCTGGTAGCTTTAGGAGCAGGCTGGTCAGAGGAGGTCCAGAGGAGTCAGGGGGCCGAGGGTGTGCATGTAGGCCGAGGTGGGAGTGCCCTGAGCCGGGTAGTGTTAGTGGAGGAGAGCAGTGGCGGACTGGCACCAAAAAGAGGCCCTGGCAATTTTAGCAGAGAGGCCACATTTGTCTTAAGTCATCTGCGGGCGGCCAATCCGCCAAAAGGCGGCCCCATCTCCGATTTATTTATTTATTTAGCCTTTTTGGCCCAATCCCAATTCTCTTTTCTTCCCCTAGCCCTTCCTCTAGCCCTAGCCCTTGCCCTTTCCCTACACCCTGAAACCAAGGGCTAAGGGCGAGGGTTGAAAAGACCGCCCTAAGAAATGGGACAGCCCTCCATTTGACTGCATTTACTATTAACACAGATGAATCAGGTTATGTAAATAAAAAGCAAGCCTACTTGTCTCTATAGCATGTTTCTACTGAACCAGTTCATCACTTGATTGATGCTGTTTTGTAAAACCTAAACAAGCACCTAAACTCAGCCCAAACCCTACAGATTGTCATCAATTTCTTCTTCATTCGGCGCTACATTCTCCTTCCCCCGGTCCGTGTGTCGCTGTGGCTGCAGCCAGAGCTGCCAGAGATCAGCCGATCCGCTCGTCAATCTATCAAACTTCATTTATAAAGCGCTTTTCATACTGAAAGGTATCACAAAGTTCTTGTAGCCACTCAGCGGGACGGGCAGAGCTTAGACCCGCTCGCAGTGCGCGCGGACAGGCACCCGCAGCCTCCGCTCAGAGCCCCGGGCCTGAGCGGAGGCTGTGCTCAGAACGGGGACAGTCAGCCTCGGACCCGGGCTCAGAGCACAGCGGCGCGGGGAGACAGACAGCCTCGGACCCGGGCTCAGAGCACAGCGGCGCGGGGAGACAGACAGCCTCGGACCCGGGCTCAGACAGACCGCGGGTGCAGCAGCGATGAACCCCGTGTGTTATGACATTAGCGACGTATCGAAAGTTTGGAAAGAAATGCCAAAAGTCAGTCAATACAGCGCAAATACACGGAGCATTTGCAGCAGCAAAGCGAAAACGTAGAACTGACACGTTTAACGCAATGGACTGTTCTAAATGCGCCAATAGGCGGCCGCTTCCTCGCTTTATTTAGCCTATTTATTTGTTTGTGATGAGGCCACAACAAGTGATGAGACCAGGAGGCCACAGTGGCATTTGCCCACATTGCCCAATGGCCAGTCCGTCACTGGAGGAGAGGGTGGGTCATTGTGGTGGATGTTGGTGCGGGGCTGGTAGCTTTAGGAGCAGGCTGGTCAGAGGAGGTCCAGAGGAGTCAGGGGGCCGAGGGTGTGCATGTAGGCCGAGGTGGGAGTGCCCTGAGCCGGGTAGTGTTAGTGGAGGAGAGGGTGGGTCATTGTGGTGGATGTTGGTGCGGGGCTGGTAGCTTTAGGAGCAGGCTGGTCCAGAGGAGGTCCAGAGGAGTCAGGGGGCCGAGGGTGTGCATGTAGGCCGGGGTGGGAGTGCCCTGAGCCGGGTAGTGTTAGTGGAGGAGAGGGTGGGTCATTGTGGTGGATGTTGGTGCGGGGCTGGTAGCTTTAGGAGCAGGCTGGTCCAGAGGAGGTCCAGAGGAGTCAGGGGGCCGAGGGTGTGCATGTAGGCTGGGGTGGGAGTGCCCTGAGTCGGGTAGTGTTAGTGGAGGAGAGGGTGGGTGATTGTGGTGGATGTTGGTGCGGGGCTGGTAGCTTTAGGAGCAGGCTGGTCAGAGGAGGTCCAGAGGAGTCAGGGGGCCGAGGGTGTGCATGTAGGCTGTGGTGGGAGTGCCCTGAGCCGGGTAGTGTTAGTGGAGGAGTGGGTGGGTGATTGTGGTGGGTGTTGGTGCGGGGCTGGTAGCTTTAGGAGCCGGCTGGGGATCTTAGCCCCAGCCTTGGTGAGTTTTCCCAGGCCTGGTGGCTTTAGGAGCGGGCTGATTGAATTGAATCCCCCTTTTGTTTTTAGATGAAATTCCCATCAGTGCAGATGAGGCCGAAGAGGAGAGTCACAGTGACTCGGGGGACTCTGCTGAGAAACAAGCGGCAACTGTGGTTATAGATGATGACCCGATCGACATAGCTGATGGAGATACCTCTGATTTTGAAGGCAAGTTCTTCTGTTTACTCTTGTAGTAGTCTTGCTCTGACTTATTCACATTGTTTTGTTTAAATTAATTCCTAATTTTCCTTTTCAGAGGCAGCACAGAGGCCTGCAAAGCAACCTGGACCAAAACGCAGAGTGACAAAAAGAGCATGGTCAAAGACTGAAGAAGCAGCTGTAATGCGGCATTTTAAAAAACACATCAAGAGAGGAAAACTGGCCACAAAAAAATGAAGTAACTCAGTGTAAGCAAGCAGAAATGGCCTTAAGTCAGAGAACACTGCAGAATATAAGAGACTTTGTGAGAAATCGTGGACTAGCACGTAAAAGACAACTAAAGGTAAAAGATGGATAAGCATGGAGTGTATGTATGAAGAACATTAAAACTTTTCCAGCCTCTAATTGTGGTTCATCCATCCATCCATTTTCTCCCACTTGTCCGTTGCCGGGTCGTGGAGGCAGCCGTTGGAGCTGCCCAAATCACATAGCACCAGTCCCCTATGGCTCCTCCTGCAGGTGGTGGGTCCACGGAAGGACGGCCTCATGGTTCCAAACGGGCCTGTTGGTCTCTCATAGGGGAATTGTGGTTCAGTTATGTTTAAAGTCCTCATAATTCATCTTTGGTCCTCATGAACCACCTTCTGGTCGGTGGCTGTGTATAGACAACCGTAGCTGATACAAGGATGTTAAATAGACCTACATTTTTTTCAGATTTTTTACAGTTAGTCTATCCAGAGCTTATCTCTCTAGGACCTTGGGAAACCATAGTCCTCTTAAACCACACCAGGGTTGGTTTTTCCAAAAGGTCAACATAAACCATAAAACCACGTATGTGTGTGTGTGCGTGTGTGTACGTGCACGTGTGTGTGTGTGTTCTGCAGGAGACAGTGAAGGTGCTGCTGAAGCACAGTGCAGACGTCCATGCCCAGGACAGACAGTGGCACACGCCTCTTCATGTGGCGGCCGGTCATCGAGCACTGGGCTGTGCAGAGCAGCTGCTGACCCTGGTCCAGAACGTGGACGTGTGTGACCGCGAGGGACGCAGCGCCCTGCACCATGCTGCCTTCAGTGGACACCTGGAGGTAGGACATTTGTGTACTTTGTGTAAAAAGCTGTGTGGGCCACTGTTGTTTCCAGTCTGTGCTGTAGATGGTGAGACTGCTGCTGTCCAGAGGAGCCCAGGTGAACGTGTCTGACCGAAGGGAGCGCACGGCGCTGCACTGGGCGGCCCACATGGGTATGAGGCTGAGCTCTTCTTAGGCCTTGGACCCCTCTGCAGCTGTGCTGTGTTTACAGGTCATGTGGAGGTGCTGCAGCTCCTGGGCTCTGAGGGTGCCGACCTCAGCTGGAAGGACAAACGGGGCTACACCGCCCTCCACGCAGCAGCCTGCAGCGGCATGAGCCGCTCTGTGCACTGCCTGCTGAGCCTGGGGGTCCAGGTCTGCAAACCTCATCACTTTAGTCAAAGTAGTTCTGTGGTAGAGTGTGTCAGACCGACTGCTCTGTGCGGCAGGTGGACTGGCTGAATGTCTGGGGGAACAGTGCGCTGCTGCTGGCGTCTGCCCTGGGGCACGATGCAGTGGTGAGGGCTCTGCTGGAGGCTGGGGCCAGTGTGCGACTGGTGAGTCTCTCTGTTTCATGAAGAACCTCTTCTCCTCTAAGTCTCCTCCTCCTGCAGGTGAACAACCAAGGCTTATCAGCGCTGCACTTGGCATCCTCCTGCAGCCAGGGGGCGCTGTGCCAGGAGCTGCTCCTCACTCATGGGGCTCACCTCAACACACAGGTGGGTGCATTCTGTGAGGGCATGATTTTGGCAAAAGATTTTTAACTGTAATGTTTTGTATCGCATTTCTGTGGTGAACTCAAGGTTCAGTTCAGTCCAGGTGAGTTCACATTTCAGACGGATAACCACAGTAGTCCTTCTGTGACTTTGTGATGGTGGTTCTTTGCAAAGGTGCTCGTGGTCTTTTAGTCAACCATTCCAACTGCACTCCTGGTGAGATGGTGATTAACTGCAGCCTAGATCTTTAATAATCTCTAGATAGGACATGGCCATAGTAAAACGTTGGAACGAATAGCAGTACTGGCGGCCATCTTGTGACTGGCCCATCTTACCCAGTGCAATGTAATGGAAACACCACTTATTTCCTTGATACTGTTTTTGATCTATTTTGAGTTATTTCATGACTGTTTGATCATTGTGACTGACCGTATGTCAGATCTGATTTTTCAAATGTTATTCCAGTTTTATAGGAGGCTCAGACCATTTGTTCATGGTCAAACACTTTTTATATCAAATATAACATTTGTTTCCTGCTTTAAAACATTATTTCTGTACTTTTTAACACCACTTGACCGATATTTATTGAACATGGGACAGTGATGCACTGAGTGCTAACCACTGAACCCTGGGAATGAATGGAGAAAACAATGCTAATACGGCTAAACAACAAAGAAAGACCTGATCCTGACTGAGATACGAGACTTAGAAGTCATAAACCTTTCACTAACAATGAGAGTGTCTCACATTCTGCCGTTGGATCAATGAAAATGTTGCTCCTGGTTTTGCATTGGTGGCATAGGGGTTAGGCTCGCCGGTCAGTCACAAGATGGCCACCATGTTTGTCACGTCAACGAGCGTCACGTGCAATCTAGAGTTTTAAGTAAATAACTTTGCTAGTGTATGTTCATTCGTTTGTCCATCACTTCTCCATAATCACATCCTTAGAGTCGTCTGTCTGTCTGTGTCCAGAGTGTGGAGGGCAAGACCCCTCTGCACCTGTCGGCCTCCCGCGGACTCCTGCCCACTGCCCTGACTCTGCTTCACCACGGTACGCTCTCTGCCCCTGTCCCTGTCCTCACCCGTCCCTCTGCCCCGTCCTCACCTGTCCCTCCTCCCCTGTTTCTATTCTACACAGGTGCAGACGTCCACCTTGTGGACAGGAACAGGGACAGTGTACTCCACCTGGCGGCCCGCTCTGGCTCCGCCCCTATCCTCCAGGCCCTTCTGCAACACGGCGCCGACTGTAACAGGTTAGTTCAGTCAGACCAGGAAGACTTTGATGACGAGGTTAGGTCATAAGAAACGTGTAAATATTATTTTTAAAACTAGGCCCGACCGATATGGATTTTAGGATCGATACCGATATGAAGGGGGTTGGCATCGCCGATAGCCGATATATAGGCCGATTAAGTATTTTAGTTTGATGTAATTTTATTTTGAAATCTCTCAAACAGTCCATAGTATGGGTTTATTTGGTCTCCTAACAATAGAAAACATTTATAATTATAGAAAAGGTTTCAGTCATAGAAATATATATATAGAAATACTTGTCTGTGTAAGTTCTCAGTCGTACAGGAGTTGTCCATCTTCAATGAAGGTACTTGATTCATCTTCTACTGAGTACAGAAGATGAATCAAGTACCTTCATTGAAGATATAGAAATACTTCTAATAGAGGTCGACCGATAGTGTTGTCTTCAAAGTCCGAAGCCGATTATTGGGGATTTTGATTGGCCGATACAGTTGCACTGCTGATATTTTTTAAACATGTCTGGTCTATAATCAGGTGCATGAAGCTTCTAAACATGTCAGTGTTGAACTCTGACAGCGGGGGGCGCTGTATATTCATATCTAGTAGGTACTTCAGAGGGAGCTTGTTTGAAAGACAAAAATCAGTCGATTCCAAAACAGCGGTAAATCTCTGTCTCCTCTGAAATTGTACAGAAAAGTCTACAGCATAAAATGTATAAAATACAGTAGGTTGAAAAAGTATCCGTACCCCTTTAACCTTTCGATTTTGCCACGTACGGACCACAAACATACATATATTTAATTGAAATTAGATGTGAAAGACACACAGTAAGTGACACACAATCGTGAAGTGAAATGAAATTTATACATGATTTTAAACTTTTTTAATGAATAAAAACTGAAAAGTGGGATGTGCATAAGTACCGCCCCGCCTTTCCTTTTAGTGCGTCCAGTTGCCTTCAGAAGTTTCCTGATGATTTCTGAATGATCACATGTTGACCCAATGACTAAACCTGTGTGTGATCTAATGTCAGTTCAAACACAGCTGCTCTGTGATGGTCTCAGAGGTCTAAGAGACTATTGGGGAGCAGACATGAAGTCCAAGAACACACCAGACAGGTCCAGGATAAAGTTATTAAGAAGAATAAAGCTGGGTTAGGCTATAAAAAGAGTTTCAAAGCTTTGAACATCTTGAACAAGTACAGTTAAATACACCATCCAGGAATGGAAAGAGTATGACATCACTGCAAACCTACCAAGACCCGGCCGTCCTCCTAAACTTACTGACCGAACAAGGAGAGCACTGACCAGAGCTGTTACCAAGAAGCCTATGATGACCCTGGATTACCTGCAGAGAGCTGCAGCTCAGGTGGGGGAAACTGTACACTAGGGCTGAACGATGAATTGCATTTGCACTTTTATCGCGATATTACACAACGTGATTTTGTAATCGCAGGGCACGTGATTTTGGAAGTAAATGGAGCAGTAAGATATGGCAGCAAAGTCCGCTCCGCCTCGTGCTTTTGTTTACGTCTCAGTCTAGTTCAGGTGCGCGGTAGATTGTGGACGTACAGTGAAAATATCAGCGTTTATCATGCAGCCACCGCGAAGGACTATTTTCTTCCCCGTTAGCATTGCGTTAGCCACAGCGCTCATCACGCCATTCTCTCGCTGCTGCTACACGCTCTGATAATCACAGAAACTCCCTCACCTCCAGATTCACACGTCTCTCCACAGAGGTGAGCAACTGCTGCTGGTAAAGAGTTAAGAGTCGTTTGTGGCTCAGTTTAGGAGGCTTATGTTTGGGAATGTTGTGAATAAAGAACTTATCTCAAAAGCATAATGACGGTTCATGACCATAAAGTATCCGCGGAGGCGATGTGCCTTTATTTACCTTTGCATCTGCCGCATATCCGCTCCGTAGGTCATAGAAGATATAAACACTAAACTGCTGTATGAAAAGGGTTGGTAACTAGGATCCGAGGCAGGAGTTCGTGTCATGTCTTATTTTGCTGAGGAAATGTGCTGTTTAAGCTGAAATGTCAGTAAAGGGCTGTGAGTCAAAGATACGTGTCTGTGTTTGGCCTCATGTCCCGTCTCCTTGTGTCAGTGTTCTTTTCTTTCTTCATATCATATTACAGTTACATCCCAAAACCAAAATGCTGCTCCTAATTCCACTGTGTTTTGGCGTGTGCTCCATCTGGCCTCTCCGTGTCCATCAATAACGCGCATCTGAAGCAACTACGAGTCGCAGCTCAGACAGGGATTTGATTGGCCGAAATAATTAATAATCAATAGTTTATTTTGTATTAATCTAGAGTTTGATTTCCTAAAACTTTTCCAACTAGTTAAAGCAGACGTTTGTTCTTACTTTCCTGCACTTTAGTATGACTGGATCAGTGAGTTTTATTTATTTTTTATATATATCTATATAATTTATCTTTTATTTATAGACTGTACTGTTAAGTTTTTAAGAAGTGCAGTCCACATGTTCACACATTTTGAATAGGTCAAGCAATCAGACTGATTTATTACTTGTGGAAAAAAAATACATGAGAAGAGGACCTTGCAACAATAATCGCAATTACAATATTGAAGAAAAAAATCGCTATTAGATTATTTTTTTTAAAGAAAACCATAAGAAGACATGTTGGAGTCTGCAAAAAACTTGAGACTGGGGCGGAGGTTCACCTTCCAGCAAGACAAGGACCCTAAACATAAAGCCAGGGCAACTATGGAAGGGTGGAAAACAAAAATAGCCATGTGTTAGAAAGGTCAACTCAAAGTCCAGCCCTAAATCCAATGGAGAATCTGTGGAAAGATCTGAAAACTGCAGTTCACAAGCGCCCTCCATCTAATCTAACTGAGCTTGAGCTGTTTTGTAAAGAAGAATGTGTAAAAAAAAATCCAGTCTCAAGATGTGCAGGACTGGTAGTGACAAAAGGCAGTTCCACACACTAACTCAGAGGCACATCCCACTTTTCAGTTTTTTATTTATAAAAAAGTTCACAGTCATGTATACATTTCATTTCACTTCACGATTGTGTGTCACTTAGTGTGTGTCTTTGACATCAAATTTCAATGAAATATATTTGTTTGTTGTCCATAGCGTGGCAAAATGTCGAAAAGTTAAAGGGGTACGGATACGTATGCAACCCACTGTAGGTGTACGAACTTGTGACCGATTTTCACCACGATGTTTCTTTGCTCCCCTGAGGCCGAAGAAGTTGTGGGAGGTTTTTATCACTTTTGGTTCCGGAGATATCGGCATTTATATTGGCCAATACATAATATCAGCCTGATACAGAGCTTCTCCAAAGCACTAATACACCTTGAACGTTTGCACATTTTGTCAAGTTTACAACCATACACATAAAGATTTTATTTTTATTTTTTTACTGAAAGTTCACACACAAGTAACAGACAACTGTGAAATGAAAGCAAAATGATACATGATTCTGTTATTTTTCAAAAAATAGAAAAGTGAAAAGTGGGGCGTGCATAATTAGTTTAGTTTATTTGTTTATTTGAGCAGTACACATAGTGCTCAAAAGGAGTGGACTGAAGCAAAAGCTTATGAGTGCCCACCCCCAAGTGCAATAAAATAAATAAAATAATAATAATAAAAATAAAAAAAGAACATTTCAGAACATTTCAAGCAGCTACATTCATACAGACCAACTTACAAAAAAAATATATGAACTGTTTATATAATTAATTGAAACAACGCACAACTACAACAACAATCCCGTTTCATGCACGATGCCCAGAACAAGCAGTCAAAAAAAAAAAAGTGATCCATAATATATTTCTTTCAGATTTTTACCCTTGATAACCGAGAGTTACTTTTATGTTATGAAGGTACATTAATAGGTATTATACTCCGAGATCTTAATACTTCCCAGTTGTCATTACCATTCTCAGTATAATTTTAATTTGGGTGTAATTTTCATAATCATTATTATTATATATTTATTTAATTGAGTTATATGTGAATAGGGATGTCAAGATTAACCGGTTTTACGATTACCGCGATTATAAAAGGACGCGGTAGGTTATCCGTAAGAATTTCAGAAGCCACGGTTTACCGCAGATATTTTTCATGCGGACGCACGAGCCGCTGCACGCCTCAAACAGCGCGTAAACTCACCGGTACTTGAGCGAGGCAGAAGGACGCTCTCCTCCAGTGTTGTATCCACACAAAAACGATTGAAGTCAGCAGAGTGGGACCTCTTTAGGATCCAGAACATGACCAAGGCGTTGTTGTTGTCGATGGACGTCCGTTATGCAAACCCTGTCGTCAGAAAGTTGCAGCAAAAGGCGCTGATATCGGCTACGTCGAATATAAACAACATCATGGAGATAATCCTTCGCTCTGAATGTCCAGGTCAAGGTAACGAACTGCATACTTCCCAAAAAAGTTGTCCAAATGTTCGGAAATATCCGCCACAACCGGCTCAGGATGTAAACAAAAGGCTAACGCTCCGCTCTGCTTCAGCAGAAAGGAAAGTGAAACCGCGCACATGTGGAAATCAGCTGTTCAAAAGAGTCTCCTTAGTCACTTAGTAAACACGTTTCATTCTCTGTTCATCAAAATAATTAAGCAACAGCTTAACTTTTGAGAGCATAAAACCGAGCCTAGCTTGTGGCCTAATAATATATAGTAAAACAATTATAATAATTATGGTCATTATAAAGAAGTAAAGTTGACATTTTTTTGTATTATTCAATGTAGGCCTATTTATTTTAATGCAAAACAATCTTAAAGCATTTTTCATTTTTAGAAACAGTGACTGTTTACAAGTATTAAAAAGCTTTTTAAAGACAAAAACTAAAAATATCAGTTCTTTCCTTTCATTCGGGGAATAATCGTGAATAATCGTAAAATCGCAATTTTTTGTTTCACAATAATCGTGACTCAAAAAATTGAAATCGTGACACCCCTATATGTGAAGTATGCTGTAGCCCTGCATAGTGTGGTGCATTAAAAAGCCAGAGTGTAGAGCGGGCCAGTTGAAGAGGGCAGTAACTCCCAATCAACAAACCCCCACACGGCTGCCCTAACAGCTGATTTTGTAGAATATGTTCCTATGCTGAGTGGTGCATTAAAGGACAAGGTTTAGAGCCCGTTGGGAGGATTCCTCTCAACAGATCCATAACCTGCCAACCCTAATTCTCCATTTGTGAATTTGAGCAATAGAATGACAACCGTTCCAAGCAGCAACACTCTTCCTTGAATATAGAGGAAAAAATACACATAATGGATCCTACTGCTCCCCCTAGTGGCAACACATTTCTTCTTGTCTGTATATTTCAAAAGTCTTTTGTTTGTATTTAAATTTGAACAGGTTGATGTTTGGACATCGTTTCAATTTCATCTCCAGTTTATTCCACAATTGTTCACCATTAACTGTTGGACTAAAACTTTTCAAAGTTGTGCTATGTTTCTGAATCCTAAAGTTTAATTCATCACGTAAATCATAACGACCAGTACGTTCTTGGAACCTTCTTTGTATTTGGTTTGGTAACAATTTATACCTTGCTTTGAATAACATCTGTACAGTTTGGAACTCAACAATGTCACAAAACTTCAAGATCTTTGATTTTAAAAATAATGAGTTTGTGTGGTCCAAAAACCCAACTTTATGAATTACTCGGATAGCTCTTTTTTGCAACAATACTATTGGTTTAACTGTGTTTTTATAAGTACTACCCCAAACCACAGTACAATAATATAAGTAGGGCAACATCAGAGAACAGTATAAGGTATGTAGAGCTTTGATGTTTAAAATGTGCTTTGCTTTTGCTATTACTGAAATGCTTCTAGAAATGTTCGTAGATATATATTTAATATGAGATTTCCAAGTAATTCTGTCATCAATAATCACACCAAGGAATTTGATCATGCACTCGCTCGATAACAACACCCTCTATCTGAATCGCTTCCTGAGCATTGGAATTACAGTTGCCAAATATCATCATTTTGCTTTTACTCAGATTTAAAGATAATTTATTTAGTTTGAACCACTTGTTGACACTTTTGAGTTCCAAGTTAACAATCCGACACAGCTGCTGTAAGTCGTCTCCTGATGCAAAAATATTTGTAACATCAGCAAACAAGATAAATTTAAGTACTTCAGATGTTTTACAAATATCATTAATATACATATTAAACAATTTTGGGCCCAGAATAGAACCTTGAGGTAAACCACAGACAATTTGTCGACAACTCGACTGATAATCACCAATTTTCACACATTGTTTTCTATTTTTTAAGTAACTGGTGACCCACTGTAGAGCTACCCCCCTAATTCCATAATGTTCTAGTTTATTAATTAATATGTCATAGTTTATTGTATCAAATGCTTTACTCAGGTCAATAAATAATCCGATTGCATATTTTCTGTCATCTACAGCATTAGTTATTTCTTCAGTTATATCAAAGAGCGCGTGTGAGGTTGAGTGATTGTTCCTAAAACCAAACTGATTGTCCGAGAGTAAATTACACTTTTCGATAAAGCCGTCAAGTCTAGAGTTAAAGACCTTTTCTAAGATTTTAGAGAATTGCGGTAAAAGGGAAACAGGCCTATAGTTTGTAAAGAGATGTTTATCTCCTGCTTTGAACAGAGGAATCACTTTTGCTACTTTCATACTATCAGGAAATGTTCCAGTTTGCAACGATAAGTTACAGATGTAAGTTAACGGCTTAGAGATACTTTCAATAACAGTTTTTAAAGTTTTCATATCCATGTCATGGTAATCGGTCGAAGTTTTATTTTTACACCCTTTAGCAATGTCCAGTATCTCCTTTTCCTCCACAGGAGGAACAAGGACATAGGATTTGTGTCTATCAGTTCACAATTATAGTTCTCAACATTTGCAATTTTTGCAGCAAGGTTCGGTCCAACATCTACAAAGAATTTATTAAATGTTTCGACTACTTCATTCATATTATTTAACGTGTTATCCTCATCTTTGAAATATTTTGAATAATTAATTGTTCTTGGTTTATTTCTAATTATACTATTTAAGATATTCCATAAACCTTTAATATTATTCTTATTGCTATCTAACAATGTATTATAATAATCCTGTTTACATTTTCTAATGATACCTGTCAGTTTATTTTTATATTTCTTATATTTATCCTCAGCTTCTTTTGTTTGGTTATTTATAAAGTTTTTGTAAAGATTTTTTTTTTCTTGCAAGCATTTAGTAAACCTTTAGACATCCATGGTGTTTCTTTACACTTTCTGTTTTTACAATATTTCTTCATTGGGCTGTGTTTGTCATATACCTTTTGAAATACTCGCGTAAACTCATCATATGCCATATTCGTGTCATTCTCTCTGTACACAATACTCCAGTCTTGAGCTAAAAGCTCCTTTTTAAATGCATCAATAGTTTTCTCTGTTTTTACCCTTCTAAACCAATACTTGTTCATCTTTTACATATCCATTTTTGTACAATATGAAAACTGGAAGGTGATCACTAATATCGTTTATCATTAATCCGCTGACTGTATTACTTTCTATTTCATTTGAGAAAATGTTATCAATCAAGGTGGCACTATGGGTTGTTATTCTACTAGGTTTAGTGATTAGAGGAAACAGACCTATACTGAATAAGGTATTTATAAATTCGTCCGTCTTTTTATGTTTATATGGGTTTAACAGATTGATGTTGAGGTCTCCCCCCACATACATGACTTTATGATTTAATCCTGAAAAGTGCTCCTCCATCCAATTAGAAAAAACATCTATATCAGAGCCAGGAGCTCTATAAATAGAACTCACAATAATATTTTTCTTTTTTTGCCTTGTAATCTCTACAGTAAGGCATTCAAGTGTATCTTCCACCACCATTGTCTTATTTTCCATTACTTTATAACTATAGTTGGAGTCTATAAACATAGCTACGCCCCCTCCATGCTTGTTTCTTCTGTTCATACTTATACATTCATAACCATCAATAGAAAACTCAAATTCTCTATCATTATTGATCCATGTTTCTGTGATTAGGATGACACTGAATGGTGTGGAAAACTGTTTTAAGAAGCTTTTGATGTGGTCAAAGTTTGCATAGAGGCTTCGACTGTTGAAGTGGATTACAGTGAATGCCTTAATGTTCTTAAGTTTACTATTGTACAGATCCTCTGTATAATATTGACAGTCATTGGTAGCTCTAGTATTTTCAGGGTCAATGTCGATCTCAGTGTTCTGTAGGTCGTATTGTGAGAACGTCAAATCCTGGGAGTTTGCTTCAGCAATTCTCCTTATTGAAAAATCCAAGTCGGTGCTTCCTATAGAACTGTATGTATTACTGGACATGTGAAATTATGTGCTTTTACATACCAAAATCCATACGTTTTTCTCGGTGTTTATACTGGAAAAAACGTATGGATTTTGTATTCATACAGCATTTTCTCAGAGCATTAAATTGCCTTTATAACATTCCTAATGACTGCAGAAAGTTCACACCTCGCCCTAACCATTAAATAGAGGCCACCTGTGTGTAATCTACTCTCAGTATAATTCCAGATGTTCTGTGAGGGCCTCAGAGCTATGGTCAGAGTGTATTGGTCACTAAACAACATCATGAAGGCCAAGGAGCTCACCAGAGAGGTCAGGGATAAAGCTGTGGAGAAGTTTAAAGCAGCGTTAAGTTATACAAAGATTTCCCAAGATTTGAACATCTCACGGAGCACTGTTCAATCCATAATTCAGAAATGGAAAGAGTATAGCACCACTGCGAACTTACCAAGACACGGCCGTCCACCTAAACTAACAGACCGAACAAGGAGAGCACTGGTCAGAAATGCAACCAAGTGCCCCAAGATAACTCTGGAGGAGCTGGGACGTCCTGCCGCTGAGCTGGGGGAATCTGTACATGGGACAACTATAAGTCGTACTCTACACAAATCTGGCCTTCATGGACGAGTGGCAGAAGAAAGCCATTATTGAAAGGAGGCCATAAGAAATCCCGTTAGAAGTTTGCTAGAAGTCATATGGAGGACACAGCTACCATGTGGAAGAAGGTGCTTTGGTCAGATGAGACAAACGTTATGTATGGAGCAAACCTAACACTGCTCATCGTCCTGAGTGCACCATCCCCAATGTCAAATATGTTGGGGGGGAGCATCATGCTATGGAGCTGCTTTTCCTCAGCGGGGACTGGGAAGATTGTAAGAATAGTTTGGAAGATGTAAGGAGCCAAATACAGAGAGATTTTGGAGGAAAACCTGCTGGAGTCAGCAAGAGAATTGAGGCTGGGGCGGAGATTCACCTTCCAGCAGGACAATGACCCTAAACACAAACATCTACAATGGAATGGTTTAAGAACAAACATATTAATGTGTTAGAATGGCCCAGTCAAAGTCCTGACCTAAATCCTATTGAAAATCTGTGGAAAGACCTGAAAACTGCTGTTCACAAACGCTCTCCTTCTAATGTGACAGAGCTTGAGTTGTTTTGTAAAGAGGAATGGGCTAAAATGTCAGTCTCTACATGTGCAAACCTTGTAGAGTCAAACCCCAGAAGACTCGCTGCTGTTATTGCAGCAAAAGGGGGTTCCACAAAGTATTAAGTCATGCTGTATGAATACTTATGCACGCCCCACTTTTCACTTTTCTATTTTTTGAAAAATAACAGAATCATGTCTCATTTTGCTTTCACTTCACAGTTGTCTGTTACTTGTGTGCGAACTTTCAGTAAAAAATTCTAAATGAAATCTTTACGTTTAGGGCTGTAAACATGACAAAATGTGCAAAAGTTCAAGGTGTACTTGAACTTTCGAGAGGCCCTGTATATGGGCCGGCTGATATAGTGGTCGAGCCTTATGTAAAACACTCATTTGAACCCAGTTAGGCTCACCCTGTTTCATCGTGGAGGTGGAGCTCCTCTCCACTCACGTGGATCCTGAACTGAAACATGAAAACTCTCTGATTCTGCCTCTTCCTGTAAACTCCCAGAGCCTGCACAGTGCATGCTGCATTTCTCGCCTCGTTGTGCACTTTCCACCGAACAGAAGGATGGATCTGCGTTGGAGCAACTGTCTTATGGTGCTTTTAGGCGAACATGAGCAGAGCGGGGTGTGTTTTACTCAGACTTTTTCATTTCTGTGTAAAGGCCGGCGGTTCGGGGGACGCTCCCTCTTCACTTGGCAGCTCTGAGTGGCTCTGCTGACTGCTGTAAGAAGCTGCTCTCCTCAGGTACACACTGTAGCCCTCAGACACGCTGACATTCTAAAAAGATATGAGGGAGCGGAATCTAAAATAGATGAAATTCTTGGACTATAGCAGGGTTTCCAAGGGGCATTAAAAGTCATTAAAAAGCATTTAATTGGATTCAAACTGGTATTACATCTATAATACTTTACTAGTTTTGGCTGAAATTGACCGTTTTGTCCAATTCTCTTTCCTCTGTTTTATAAAATGTTTGTAAATCTTAAAAATGCATTGGGAAGATATTTTAGTTAGGAGGTGCTGACGGACAAAATGTACCCCACAAATGCTTTTTCTGTGCATATTTCCTATTTATTAATATTGCCTGCAGTTTGCAAACTTTCCATCAGGAGGTGCTGCAGCACCCTCAGCACCCTGGGTTCCCATGGCCCTGAAAATGGCATTATAAAGCATTAAATTGGACATGCTTCTGCCCGTAGAATCTAATTGAACAGGCGCTGCTAGGCCTGTCACAATAATTACTATATCAACTTATTGTCCAATAAATGACAAAAAATTCAATAATATTTTTTAGGCTTAATAATTATTGTCAGTACATTTATTCACGTTTTTCCCGTATTTTTTTGTCCTATTTTTTTTAAACATGTGTTTCATTGAGTTTCATGTTCACAGGCATATGTCAATGTGTACTTTTAGAACAAGGTATTACTGAGATTTCTTTTTGAAGTTGGTGTCAGTGGCATCAGCTGGTTCTCAATATCATTGTTTATCGCAGTATTTTCTTGCCTTTATGAATCGAACTTCAGGCGCTGCATTGGCATGAGAAATGTTGTTGATTTAATTCCCAACCCACTTGACCCGAGTCCAGTAAGGCAAAGAGGCCCACGTAACCGTAATGGTTTATGTGGGAGGAAGTGAGTTTCCCGCACGGTCGGACTGAGTTAAGCTGTTTGTAAAGAGTTTGAACGTGTGGATTAAACTGAAGCCAGTTCTGTTTCAGGGTGTGACATAAACTCCTTCGATGACTTTGGGAGAGGGGCTCTGCACGCGGCGGCAGCTGCACGGTACTGAGGACATTCTCACTCAATATTGTGTTCATGACATTCTAGAGCCTCTCGGACAGGGGTTCTCAACTGGGGTACTGCGGCACAAGTCCACAGGTGCCGTGGGAAAATGTATCATGATTTATAGGACGATAGGGCTAAATGATCAAAAATAATTTAATGTAATTGTTGGAATTCAGCTGTGACCCGATAAGATACTAGTTTAAGTTGGTTTTGCCATGAAATAAATGAAATAATTCAAAGATTAATTTTATAATAGGCATTTTGTCTGAGGGGGTGTGGAGGTACACAGCGAACAGCTGTTTAGAGCCGACACTTCTCTCTCGCTCTCTGGAGCACGTTTGACAAAGCAGAGCGAGTTCCCATGGAGAGATCAAAACAGTTGAGATTTTAACCTTCCCTGAAAAAAAGATTCTTAATCTTAGTGGGACTTTCCTGGTTAAATAGAGGTAGAAAAAAAAATTCTCCAAATTTTTGTTTGGCTTAAATCAGCCCATGGACGACTAAGAAACATCCTGTTAAAGTCTTCACTGTGAGAACACGGCTGTTTAAATGTGATAATTAGTGAAAGCGCCGCTTTTCAAAACGTCTGTACCAGTCCAGAGAGGAGAGAGGAGTTTTATTCATGTTGGAAATAGATATAGTTACTATACAAGTCAGAACAGTACAATTTAGGCCATAGCTTCCTCACCAGCCAGGGCTAAAATAAGGATCCGAAAAGAAACTGGCTCTTGACTAGAAGCTACAGCTACAGTCCATGTGACATCGAAGGATGGGTCAAAGGCAGGGGACAAATGTCCCTACGGGGACCATGAAGTATGCAAACAAACTGTGGGAAGCGCTTGTAGGGGCGCCACACAGATGAAAAGGTTGAGAACCACTGCTCTGGCTAATATCAAGGTGGGCTGGGCACCTTTAGGTGCAAGATACCAAATAAGAAACTAAACTAAACTAATGTATAAACAGACTTACAGTACATAGATGGGAACAACCTCTGTGGGTGAAACAAGTCCTTGTCCATTGAAATGAATGAGCAGAGATCATCTAAAAACGTTATGAAAAGGAAATGCTTTTAGACTGAGCTGAACCCACTGTGATCATTACATGTCAGTAACATTTGCTTGAATGCACAATGGCCGCCAGCGGGACAGTAACTCCCATGGATCACCATGACAACGTCTCAGCTAGAGAGTTTCATCATAGATCTGAGTTCTTACATTTCAAAGGCTGAAATAAATTGTTGTAATTCTTCATTTATCAAATAGTTCATCATTTTGTGCTCGGGAAAAGAAGCCCCTACTTTAGAACAATGAATGAATAACAACTGTGTCTGAACAGGAACCTGCAGTGTCTGAACCTGCTTCTGAAGAGTGGAGTGGACGTCAATAAGAGGGACACTTTGGGGAGGTGAGGGACACTTTGAGGAGGTGAGGGACACTCTGACGCTTTGACAGTTCTGGTCTGCTCTCAGGACGGCGCTCCACTACGCAGCGGCCAGTGGTGTCCCTCAGAGCGTGGCGGCCCTGCTCAGCGGTGGAGCCCATGTCCTCCTGCTGGACCACAGAGGCTGCAGCGCCCTGCACTACGCCGCGGCCTCGGACAGCCAGGCAGAGTGGGTCAGACCGGGACGGGCCTGTACGACGGGGCTGGGTTGTGAGGAGCAGCCGCTGACACTGTGTGTGTCCAGGTGTGTGGAGTACCTCCTGAGGGCGGGAGCCAACCCCACGGTCTCAGACACACACGGCTACTCTCCTGTTCACTACGCTGCAGCGTTTGGACACATCCTGAGCCTGGAGCTGGTGAGACTCACCCCCTGTCCTCACCCACAGCAACAGAGGGCGGGGCACAGAGGTGTTACAAAGTAGAGTATGTAGATGTAGCATTTAGATGTAGTGCATAAGTATTCATACAGCATGACTTAATACTTTGTGGAACCCCCTTTTGCTGCAATAACAGCAGCAAGTCTTCTGGGGTTTGACTCTACAAGGTTTGCACATGTAGAGACTGACATTTTAGCCCATTCCTCTTTACAAAACAACTCAAGCTCTGTCACATTAGAAGGAGAGCGTTTGTGAACAGCAGTTTTCAGGTCTTTCCACAGATTTTCAATAGGATTTAGGTCAGGACTTTGACTGGGCCATTCTAACACATTCATATGTTTGTTTTGAAACCATTCCATTGTAGATGTAGCTTTGTGTTTAGGGTCATTGTCCTGCTGGAAGGTGAATCTCCGCCCCAGCCTCAATTCTCTTGCTGACTCCAGCAGGTTTTCCTCCAAAATGTCTCTGTTTTTGGCTCCATCCATCTTCCCAACTATTCTTACAATCTTCCCAGTCCCCGCTGAGGAAAAGCAGCCCCATAGCATGATGCTCCCCCCACCATATTTGACACTGGGGATGGTGCACTCAGGACGATGAGCAGTGTTAGGTTTGCTCCATACATAACGTTTGTCTCATCTGACCAAAGCACCTTCTTCCACATGGTAGCTGTGTCCTCCATATGACTTCTAGCAAACTTCAAACGGGATTTCTTATGGCCTCCTTTCAATAATGGCTTTCTTCTGCCACTCGTCCATGAAGGCCAGATTTGTGTAGAGTACGACTTATAGTTGTCCCATGTACAGATTCCCCCAGCTCAGCGGCAGGACGTCCCAGCTCCTCCAGAGTTATCATGGGGCACATGGTTACATTTCTGACCAGTGCTCTCCTTGTTCGGTCTGTTAGTTTAGGTGGACGGCCGTGTCTTGGTAAGTTCACAGTGGTGCTATACTCTTTCCATTTCTGAATGATGGATTGAACAGTGCTCCGTGAGATGTTCAAATCTTGGGAAATCTTTGTATAACTTAACGCTGCTTTAAACTTCTCCACAGCTTTATCCCTGACCTCTCTGGTGAGCTCCTTGGCCTTCATGATGTTGTGTAGTGACCAATACACTCTGACCATAGCTCTGAGGCCCTCACAGAACAGCTGGAATTATACTGAGAGTAGATTACACACAGGTGGCCTCTATTTAATGGTTAGGGCGAGGTGTGAACTTTCTGCAGTCATTAGGGATGTTGTGCACCTTATTTCTACGCCCCATGAGCCTTTGCGTGAAAGATGTGGGCGATTTCCGCTGTTTGTTTGCATGGAGACCGTTCGCTTGAATCCACTTTGTATGAGCTTTAGAGGCACAGACTATGTGGAAACACGAGCTGTCACAGCTGAGACCAAGCTACGAGCCGTCATTAACTGCTCACAATAAACTTCTGACTGAAAATCGCTCCGTCCAAGAGTTTTCTGACCCGTGGACGTGTTGGCCAAGTCTCCAGTTAACCTCTGTGGATCTTCTAATTCTGCGATCTTTCACAAAGACTACTCAGATGTGGTACTTTAGGCTTAGAGAATGGATTGTCAGCATAAAAACAGTATTTTAGTTTCCTGTTGATTGGTCAAATATCCGTGGAGATCTTCACATTTTCAGATTAAACTGAGTGAAAGTCTGTTTACGAAGCCTCGTTACAGACGCCGCTCCACGTGGAAAAGAAAAAAAGCCATGTCTGTAGTTTCATTAGGTCAGAGGTTTTGCACAAAAAACGAGCAGAAATACTTGGAATGCTCTTTGCATATCCAAGTATTTAAAATGCCATGTATTCAGACCCAGTTGAGCCTGTGTGGCCTCACGGGGCTCGGGTCATGTCACTCGTACAGTGTGAGGTCAGTCAGTCGTGGGTTAACGGTGTTTATTTACCTCCGTGGGCTAAGGCTTTCTTCATACATGTATGTGCGTCAGTAGCATGTAGCATGTTCAAAACACGTAATGTGTTCCAGAGCTGCGCGAGGACGTCTTTTCAAATGTTACGGAGGCTGATCGTTTGGACAATCATCTTAAAATGTGAAAACAAACCGCTATGTGAAACGAAAACTCACCCTGGAAACCAACGTAAACCAACGGCTCAGAGCGACTTCAGCATCTCACCGGAAACTCCCCCCATCCTCGTTTCTACACGCGCCGCCCCAGGAATACGGTGGATAAAAGCAATTTAATGCACTAAGAAAATGCTGTATGAATACTATTGTACGCCCCACTTTTCACTTTTTAATTTTTTGTAAAATAACAGAATCATGTTTCATTTTGCTTTCACTTCACAGTCGTCTGTAGGGATGGGAATTGATAGGATTTTCTTCATATCAATGCCATCAATAATGTTATGTATCGATTTGATTCTTTATCGATTCTCTTATCGATGCCTGACTTATCTGTGTGTTGGGGAAAAGCAATAAACTCTATGAAAGAAGACACATTGTTAGTTTTTCCAAGAAAAAAATATTTATTAAATTAAGCCAGTTTACAAATACAGTGGGGGGAAAAGTATTTGGTCAGTTTCCCATAGACTTTCTATTGGATTTTGGCCAAATACTTTTTTCCCAGGCAGAGGTAGACCCGCTCACAGTACGTTCATAGCGGGACAGGCAGAGGTAGACCCGCTCACAGTACACTCAGGGCGGGGACGGGCAGAGGTAGACCCGCTCACAGTACGTTCATAGCGGGACAGGCAGAGGTAGACCCGCTCACAGTACACTCAGGGCGGGGACGGGCAGAGGTAGACCCGCTCACAGTGCGCTCAGGGCGGGGACAGGCAGAGGTAGACCCGCTCACAGTGCACTCAGGGCGGGGACAGGCAGAGGTAGACCCGCTCACAGTACGTTCATAGCGGGACAGGCAGAGGTAGACCCGCTCACAGTACACTCAGGGCGGGGACGGGCAGAGGTAGACCCGCTCACAGTGCGCTCAGGGCGGGGACAGGCAGAGGTAAACCCGCTCACAGTGCGCTCAGGGCGGGGACAGGCAGAGGTAGACCCGCTCACAGTGCACTCAGGGCGGGGACAGGCAGAGGTAGACCCGCTCACAGTACGTTCATAGCGGGACAGGCAGAGGTAGACCCGCTCACAGTACACTCAGGGCGGGGACGGGCAGAGGTAGACCCGCTCACAGTGCGCTCAGGGCGGGGACAGGCAGAGGTAAACCCGCTCACAGTCCGCTCAGGGCGGGGACAGGCAGAGGTAGACCCGCTCACAGTGCACTCAGGGCGGGGACAGGCAGAGGTAGACCCGCTCACAGTGCACTCAGGACGGGGACAGGCAGAGGTAGACCCGTTCACAGTGCACTCAGGGCGGGGACAGGCAGAGGTAGACCCGCTCACAGTGCACTCAGGGCGGGGACAGGCAGAGGTAGACCCGCTCACAGTGCACTCAGGGCGGGGACAGGCAGAGGTAGACCCGCTCACAGTGCACTCAGGGCGGGGACAGGCAGAGGTAGACCCGTTCACAGTGCACTCAGGGCCGGGACAGGCAGAGGTAGACCCGCTCACAGTGCACTCAGGGCGGGGACAGACAGAGGTAGACCCACTCACAGTGCACTCAAGGCAGGGAACGGACAGAGGTAGACCCAATCACAGTGCACTCAGGGCGGGGACAGACAGAGGTAGACCCACTCACAGTGCACTCAAGGCAGGGAACGGACAGAGGTAGACCCAATCACAGTGCACTCCGGGCGGGGACAGACACCCGCAGCCTTTGCTCTGAGCCCCAGGCCTGGGGGGTCAGTCTTGGACCCGCGCCCAGAGCACAGCTGCACGGGGAGAGACACCGGGCGCAGCAGCGAGGCACTGAACCCCATGTGTCATGATGAGCGACGTATCGAAAGTTTAGAAAGAAACAGCAAATAAACGGAGCGTTCGCAGCAGCAAAGCGAAAACGTACAACTGACACGTTTATAACAATCAACTGTTTTAATTGACGACACCCTTTTGTCTTGTGAACACGCGAAACGGAGGGGGAAGGGGTAGAATTGAGATTGGGCCGATGTTTCCCTGCTTACTTCGAAGCAGCGTGCACAGACCGGAGAGCGATGTGATTACGCACGTGCGTTTACCCCGCGGGGGAAAAGAGTGTTTTCAGAGCGGGAGCGTCGATAAGAGCGATCGATGATGAACAAGACGGTTCCGATGCTCAAACAGATTCCCATCCCTAGTTGTCTGTTACGTGTGTGTGAACTTTCAGTTCAAAATAAAAATAAATTCAATATAAAATCTTTACGTTTAGGGTTGTAAATATGAAAAAATTTGCAAAAGTTCAAGGTGTATTAGAACTTCCGCAAGGCAGTTACATTTTCTTATTGAAACACATAGTTCAGCAAATATTCAAGATTAGATTAGAACATTTGCAATTAAAATGTCCTGTATTTTCAGTTTGAGAGTGGCTGCTGTACTGTAATCCTAATCAGTACTAAAGTACTGTGTACTGTAATCCTGTTCAATACTATAGTAAAGTACTCTGTAATGTAATCCTGTTCAATACTATAGTAAAGTACTCTGTACTGTAATCCCATTCAGTACTATAGTAAAGTACTGTAGTTTAATCCTGTGTGCTTGTGTTTCAGATGATGGCAGAGACTCCCCTCCACACGGTGAGACATCTTTACTTAATACCACACATGGCCTCAGAGACTCTCACCGTGACCCCTAACGGCCCCAGCATGACTCCCTCTGACTGAGGGCCTCAGCATGAGTCCCTCTGACTGAGGGCCCCAGCATGACTCCCTCTGACTGAGGGCCTCAGCATGACTCCCTCTGACTGAGGGCCCAAGCATGACTCCCTCTGACTGAGGGCCCCAGCATGACTCCCTCTGACTGAGGGCCCCATCATGAGTCCCTCTAACTGAGGGCCCCATCATGAGTCCCTCTAACTGAGGGCCTCAGCATGACTCCCTCTGACTGAGGGCCCAAGCATGACTCCCTCTGACTGAGGGCCCCAGCATGAGTCCCTCTGACTGAGGGCCCCAGCATAACTCCCTCTGACTGAGGGCCCCAGCATAACTCCCTCTGACTGAGGGCCCCAGCATGACCCCTCTGTCCCATGTGGAGCAGTATCTTTCAGCTGTCTCCCTCAGATGAACTCTCACAGTAATGGTCATATGTGCTGTACACAGGCCTGTTATGGACATTGTGGGCCCCTGGACACACTCCTGTCCTCTGCGAGGGACATAGATGTCCACACAGCCCTCAGCCTGGCCTGTTCTAGGGGCCACCGGGACTGTGTTTCTCTACTGCTGCACCACGGGGCCTCTGCATGGGCCCCTGACTACACACACAGAAAGACGGCCGTGCACTCCGCAGGTAAGTGCTCCACAGCAGCTCGGTGAGAGCAGAGTGATAACCTGTGTCTGTGACAGCTCAGAGCGGCCACCATGAGTGCCTGCGCCTCCTGCTGGACAGCAGTGAAAGTGCAGTGGACACGCCGGACGCCAAAGGACAGTGAGTGTCATGTGAACATGATCTGCTTTTCCCACAGGGTTCTGAAAGTGCCGGTTGTTGTTACAGGACCGCACTAATGCTGGCGGTTCTGAATGGGCACACACAGTGTGTGTCCGGCCTGCTCCGCGCAGGGGCCAGTGTGGATGTCCAGGACGTGTGGGGCCTCACCGCGCTGCACCGAGGGGTGAGGCTCTCTCATGTCTCTCCACATCAGACACACACAGTCGGTGATGAGGTGTTCTGTGTCCAGGCGGCGGCTGGTGAGGAGGAGTGTGTCAGGCTCCTGCTGCAGCGCGGGGCCAGTGTGTGTCTGCACGACACGCAGGGAAGGAGCGCTCTTCACCTGGCCGCGGCCTGTGGCAGAGCCTCTGTGCTGAGGGCCCTCCTCAGGGCCCCTGGCCCTCTACAGGAAACAGATAACCAAGGCTTCACTCCACTGCACTGGGCCTGCTACAGCGGTATGTCCTCAGCCTCTCACTGTGTGCTAGGCCTGTGCTCTTATGCCCCCTGCTGGTGTGTGCAGGTTATGACTCATGTGTGGAGATGTTACTGCGACAGGACACGTCCAGGACCATGAAGGGAAGCTCCTTCAGCCCCCTCCACTGTGCTGTGTAAGAAGCTTGGCAAGTCCACAGTGATACCCCTCTGTATTTCATACACAGGTATCAGTCTGGCCACGCCCACCCTCACCGCTCCAGCCACGCCCACCTTCACCTCCGAACTCTACTGTCCCGTGCAATCACACTCCTTTATTTACCATCACGTGTTGTTGACTGCTCGTGAATTACTTCTGCAGGGGCATTTCTCACGAGGCCAGTGACACAGGGAAATACGGAGATACGGGGAGACGGCGTGAAAGAGGGGCAAAATACGGCAAAATAACGGGAGACTTGACAGCTATGGTGAAATAATCTACCTGCACACAAACATCTGCTTTGTCTGTAGGATCAACAACCACGAGCGCGTGGCCCAGATGTTGCTGGAATGCTCCGGTGGCGATGCAGATGTGGTGAACAGGCGCGACTGGAGAGGCAGGTGAGCGGGTACACTGGCGTCCTCAGGCGGCTCTGGGGCTGATGGGGTTTGTTGTGAACAGAGCTCCTCTCCACGCGGCCGTGTTCTCGGACCACGTGGAGTGTGTGCGTTTGCTGCTGAGGTTTGGCGCCCTGGTGAACCGCACCGACACCCAGCAGCACCGCAGCCCCCTGATGATGGCGGCTCTGCGCGGACACACCAACTCTGTGGGTCAGTGCCCAACATTACACTTCCATTTATGCAACATGAGCTCACTGGCACTCGGGTCTGCATGTCTAGTTGGCCATTTGGGCTGCGGTTTTGGGAAAATGCCTAATTACAATTGTTCTGATGAGCTTTGCACTTCAGCCTACTCCTGCTCCAGACCTGTGAGTAGATCCGAGACGTTACCTGCCTGAATAAACTGAACTAAACCACAGGGTTATCACCTTTCAGACATGATGAAGTCCAAAGAAGAAACCACTAATATGAATAACGTGCAGGCGGATGACCTGTGCTTGTGTTTTGGTGTCAGAGGTGCTGCTGAAGAGCGTCTCCACAGACCTGAGCCTTCAGGACGTAGAGGGAAACACCTCTCTGCATTTGGCCTGCAGCAAGGTACTCGCCACCCAGCCAGCTCCACATTCACACCAGGTCCACTCTCTGGTCTGCGCTGCTGGTTGTGTGTGTTTATTATGATCACATTCATGAAAAAATGTTCACAACAGACACTGACGGTGTTGCTTTCCTCAGGGGCTGGAGACATGCGCCTTATTGATTCTGGAGAAGATCAGTGATAGAAACATCATCAACTGCACCAACAGGGCTCTGCAGACGTACGTCTCTGGAAGCATTACATACACAATACATCTGTGTTTTTGACAATGCAGCCCTTGTATGTGTTTTGCAGAGCCCTGCACCTGGCTGCTCAGCGAGGGCTCACTGTGGTGGTCCAGGAGCTGCTGCTTAAGGGCGCCACCGTCTCTGCCGTGGACCGCAACGGTGCGTATCGGTTAGTTACGTTTTCATTTTGAATACAGGCAATAAGCTAATTATTATGGTTATTTCCATTTGAAGTTTCTGTCCTTCTGTCAGATGTTGCACACCATTTTGTGTCATGAACATGTCCAAAAGCAACGATTGTATTATAGACCTGAAGATGTCTGGAGATTGTCCAAACCCTAAAGCAGAATCTTCCATCTGTTTTCTGGTGGAGCTGTGTGTGTGTGTTTCTGTTACATGCAGGTTACTGTCCCGCTCAGGCCTGTTTCTGTTGTGTGCAGGTTACTGTCCCGCTCAGGCCTGTTTCTGTTGTGTGCAGGTTACTGTCCCTCTCAGGCCTGTTTCTGTTGTGTGCAGGTTACTGTCCCGCTCAGGCCTGTTTCTGTTGTGTGCAGGTTACTGTCCCGCTCAGGCCTGTTTCTGTTGTGTGCAGGTTACTGTCCCGCTCAGGCCTGTTTCTGTTGTGTGCAGGTTACTGTCCCGCTCAGGCCTGTTTCTGTTGTGTGCAGGTTACTGTCCCGCTCAGGCCTGTTTCTGTTGTGTGCAGGTTACTGTCCCGCGCAGGCCTGTTTCTGTTGTGTGCAGGTTACTGTCCCGCTCAGGCCTGTTTCTGTTGTGTGCAGGTTACTGTCCCGCTCAGGCCTGTTTCTGTTGTGTGCAGGTTACTGTCCCGCGCAGGCCTGTTTCTGTTGTGTGCAGGTTACTGTCCCGCTCAGGCCTGTTTCTGTTGTGTGCAGGTTACTGTCCCGCTCAGGCCTGTTTCTGTTGTGTGCAGGTTACTGTCCCGCCCAGGCCTGTTTCTGTTGTGTGCAGGTTACTGTCCCGCTCAGGCCTGTTTCTGTTGTGTGCAGGTTACTGTCCCGCTCAGGCCTGTTTCTGTTGTGTGCAGGTTACTGTCCCGCGCAGGCCTGTTTCTGTTGTGTGCAGGTTACTGTCCCGCTCAGGCCTGTTTCTGTTGTGTGCAGGTTACTGTCCCGCGCAGGCCTGTTTCTGTTGTGTGCAGGTTACTGTCCCGCGCAGGCCTGTTTCTGTTGTGTGCAGGTTACTGTCCCGCCCAGGCCTGTTTCTGTTGTGTGCAGGTTACTGTCCCGCTCAGGCCTGTTTCTGTTGTGTGCAGGTTACTGTCCCGCTCAGGCCTGTTTCTGTTGTGTGCAGGTTACTGTCCCGCTCAGGCCTGTTTCTGTTGTGTGCAGGTTACTGTCCCGCTCTGGCGTGTGCACCCAGCCGTGAGGTGGCCAACTGCCTGGCCCTCATCCTCCGCTCCATGTGCACTGTGTCTGGGTGGAAAGGCCCAGTCTGTGTGTCATCTCAGGACCTGAATGACTCTGACTCTGAGACTTACTGAAGACCTGCCCGCAGAGAGTCTACACCGCAGTGAGGCATTTGTGGTGCCATCTGGAGCAGCCCAGATACTCCTGTTTTGACGGTCGATGTTTGAAGAGAGAGATGTAGCTTCAGGTTTTGTATATCTGTTGGTACGATCCAACAATATCATTACTACTTTTTTTTATTTGAAAAAGATGTTACTTTATTTTGTCTTAATTTTGCTTTGTGCTATAAAGCCTGCTGCTTATAACAAGCCCAAGTCTCATTTTTATGTGCATTTAATACAAAGCATTTTTATTGGCCGTAAATTTTACCCTCTGAAAATTCCATGTTAGAGATGTGTCCATTTAAGAATTAAACTAATTAACTATTCACTAATGATATGAAATGATCACTCATTTTGTATGTTTGTTGTTTGGATGAATTTAATGAAAAACACAAAACAATATTGCTTATAGATTTAATGTTTTAATGGAATGGAATGTTCAATAATCCCTGCAGCTGCCCAGTGATAGTCCAGTAGTCCATGCAGCAGGTCAGTGGTAGTCCAGTGCTCCATACAGCAGGTCAGTGGTAGTCCAGTGGTCCATGCAGCAGGTCAGTGGTAGTCCAGTGGTCCATGCAGCAGGTCAGTGGTAGTCCAGTGCTCCATACAGCAGGTCAGTGGTAGTCCAGTGCTCCATGCAGCAGGTCAGTGGTAGCCCAGTGCTCCATACAGCAGGTCAGTGGTAGTCTAGTGGTCCATGCAGCAGGTCAGTGGTAGTCCAGTGGTCCATGCAGCAGGACAGTGGTAGTCCAGTGGTCCATACAGCAGGACAGTGGTAGTCCAGTGGTCCATGCAGCAGGTCAGTGGTAGTCCAGTGCTCCATACAGCAGGTCAGTGGTAGTCCAGTGCTCCATACAGCAGGTCAGTGGTAGTCCAGTGGTCCATGCAGCAGGTCAGTGGTAGTCCAGTGCTCCATACAGCAGGTCAGTGGTAGTCCAGTGGTCCATGCAGCAGGTCAGTGGTAGTCCAGTGGTCCATACAGCAGGTCAGTGGTAGTCCAGTGGTCCATGCAGCAGGTCAGTGGTAGTCCAGTGGTCCATACAGCTGGTCAGTGGTAGTCCAGTGATCCATACAGCAGGTCAGTGGTAGTCCAGTGGTCCATACAGCAGGACAGTGGTAGTCCAGTGGTCCATGCAGCAGTTCAGTGGTAGTCCAGTGGTCCATGCAGCAGGTCAGTGGTAGTCCAGTGCTCCATACAGCAGGTCAGTGGTAGTCCAGTGGTCCATGCAGCAGGTCAGTGGTAGTCCAGTGCTCCATGCAGCAGGTCAGTGGTAGTCCAGTGGTCCATGCAGCAGGTCAGTGGTAGTCCAGTGGTCCATACAGCTGGTCAGTGGTAGTCCAGTGGTCCAAGCAGCAGGTCAGTGGTAGTCCACTGATCCATGCAGCAGGTCAGTGGTAGTCCAGTGCTCCATACAGCAGGTCAGTGGTAGTCCAGTGCTCCATACAGCAGGTCAGTGGTAGTCCAGTGGTCCATGCAGCAGGTCAGTGGTAGTCCAGTGCTCCATACAGCAGGTCAGTGGTAGTCCAGTGGTCCATGCAGCAGGTCAGTGGTAGTCCAGTGGTCCATACAGCAGGTCAGTGGTAGTCCAGTGGTCCATGCAGCAGGTCAGTGGTAGTCCAGTGGTCCATACAGCTGGTCAGTGGTAGTCCAGTGATCCATACAGCAGGTCAGTGGTAGTCCAGTGGTCCATACAGCAGGACAGTGGTAGTCCAGTGGTCCATGCAGCAGTTCAGTGGTAGTCCAGTGGTCCATGCAGCAGGTCAGTGGTAGTCCAGTGCTCCATACAGCAGGTCAGTGGTAGTCCAGTGCTCCATACAGCAGGTCAGTGGTAGTCCAGTGGTCCATACAGCAGGTCAGTGGTAGTCCAGTGGTCCATGCAGCAGGTCAGTGGTAGTCCAGTGGTCCATACAGCTGGTCAGTGGTAGTCCAGTGGTCCAAGCAGCAGGTCAGTGGTAGTCCACTGATCCATGCAGCAGGTCAGTGGTAGTCCAGTGGTGCATACAACTGGTCAGTGGTAGTCCAGTGGTCCATGCAGCTGGTCAGTGGTAGTCCAGTGGTCCATACAGCTGATCAGTGGTAGTCAAGTGGTCCATACAGCAGGTCAGTGGTAGTCCAGTGGTCCATGTAGCAGATCAGTGGTAGTCCAGTGGTCCATACAGCTGTGCAGTGGTAGTCCAGTGGTCCATGTAGCAGATCAGTGGTACTCCAGTGGTCCATACAGCTGTGCAGTGGTAGTCCAGTGGTCCATACAGCAGTTCAGTGGTAGTCCAGTGGTCCATGCAGCAGGTCAGTGGTAGTCCAGTGGTCCATACAGCTGATCAGTGGTAGTCCAGTGGTCCATACAGCAGGTCAGTGGTAGTCCAGTGGTCCATACAGCAGGTCAGTGGTAGTCCAGTGGTCCATGCAGCAGGTCAGTGGTAGTCCAGTGGTCCATGCAGCAGGTCAGTGGTAGTCCAGTGGTCCATACAGCAGGTCAGTGGTAGTCCAGTGGTCCAAGCAGCAGGTCAGTGGTAGTCCAGTGGTCCATGCAGCAGGTCAGTGGTAGTCCAGTGGTCCATACAGCAGGTCAGTGGTAGTCCAGTGGTCCATGCAGCTGGTCAGTGGTAGTCCAGTGGTCCATACAGCAGGTCAGTGGAAGTCCAGTGGTCCATACAGCTGATCAGTGGAAGTCCAGTGGTCCATGCAGCTGGTCAGTGGTAGTCCAGTGGTCCATGCAGCTGGTCAGTGGTAGTCCAGTGGTCCATACAGCTGATCAGTGGTAGTCCAGTGGCCCAAGCAGCAGGTCAGTGGTAGTCTAGTGGTCCATACAGCAGGTCAGTGGTAGTCCAGTGGTCCATGCAGCTGATCAGTGGTAGTCCAGTGGTCCATGCAGCAGGTCAGTGGTAGTCCAGTGGTCCATACAGCTGATCAGTGGTAGTCCAGTGGTCCAAGCAGCAGGTCAGTGGTAGTCCAGTGCTCCATACAGCAGGTCAGTGGTAGTCCAGTGCTCCATACAGCAGGTCAGTGGTAGTCCAGTGGTCCAAGCAGCAGGTCAGTGGTAGTCCAGTGGTCCATACAGCAGGTCAGTGGTAGTCCAGTGGTCCAAGCAGCAGATCAGTGGTAGTCCAGTGGTCCATGCAGCAGGTCAGTGGTAGTCCAGTGGTCCAAGCAGCAGGTCAGTGGTAGTCCAGTGGTCCATACAGCAGGTCAGTGGTAGTCCAGTGGTCCATGCAGCAGGTCAGTGGTAGTCCAGTGGTCCATGCAGCAGGTCAGTGGTAGTCCAGTGGTCCATGCAGCAGGTCAGTGGTAGTCCAGTGGTCCATGCAGCACGTCAGTGTGGATCCAGGTGGTACATCCGTCCGTACAGTGCAGCAGTGACGAGGCCAGCGCTCATGCTCGAATGCTCCATAGTGACGGAGCCCTGTGGCGTTGTGTGGAGGCGGGTCGGCTGCTCCAGGGTGTAGTGGCTGGACAGCACAGATGGGTACACGTGTCTGGTGCTGAATGTTCCCTCGAGCACAAAGTCAATTTTTGTGTCCGCCTGCACCACATCCTGCCCACACGATCGTTCTTCAGTTCCCGCACATTTCACCAGGGCACACACCTGCACACCACAGCAGCACAACATCTCAGAAAATAAAACGGCCTTACCCTTTACAATGCTTATTCCAGAAAATACCATCGCAACGCCTTTTTCCCACGCGCATTCATTCACAAATGTTGACACATTTTGTAGCCGTTTGTAACACAAAAGGCTGTGTACGAGATGACGCTGTAATAATCTGAATATGGTCATTTCTTTTGTCGGAGACGGCAGCGGTTACAGAAATACACATGGCATGTGCAGACTTAACAAAAGTTTAGGTTCTCCGAATTAGGTTTTCATTCCGCCCTTGCAACAACATCTCCACTTTAGTGGCTCAAGGTTTTTCAGAGGAATTTTCTAATTCCTATAATCCCCTATCTCTCCGTAAAAATGTATGTAACTAATAAAGCAGTAAAATAAAATCATACATTTGAACCTAGTGCTGTCCATAGATTTTGTTGCAGGAAATATCAGCAATGTTGACTATTTTTATATATATATATATATATATATATATATATATATATATAAAAAATGCTTTTCTTATATCTAAGAAAACATAACACGACAGACAACCTGCAATAGATGTTTTTGCATGTCATTGATATCAGTAACTTACAGCACAGGTTTCAACTTGTTATCACAAAAATATATTTTAGCAGTACTAAGTAACTTGTTGACCTTAATAAATCCTCTCCGTAGTCCCTCTGGGGTAATACAAGTGTTAATGGAATGATTGGGGGGTCTTTCATCTCTGGCCATAAAACCACAATTGCAACTTGACTGCCACCGGACCGGAGCAACCAATACTGGGGATGTAACGATTCACTCAAGCTCTGATTCAATTCGATTTCCGATTTTAAGTTCCTGATTTCTATTTTTTTTTTAACCTTTTTTTAAGAAAAGGAATATGACTCATTCATACCAATGTTTCATTTGTTTTAACATCTGCATTTTTGTCTTTGTAATAAACTGCAACTGTCTCAGTAAGAGAACTTTACATCACAAAAAATTACTATAATCATTTTGACAGAGTGCTTGTAAATGTATATGTTTTTAGCATAAATAAGATATGTAGCAAAGCAAACATTTTGAGACATATCTTTTTTTTGCAGTTCGAACATAATACTACCATTTAGAACTAATTTTACAGTGGCCCTGGATAAAGCGGAAGAAAATGGATGGATGGATGCTGGCCGTCCTCTCTCCAGCATAACACGCCAATATCAGTGTAAAGCTTCTGTGAAAGATCGCCCGATGAGACGACGTGCCCCCTACGCCCCTCACATCACAGTGGGAGCAGCAGGGCTCATTTACAGCAGCTTGAAGACGCTCTGAACTCTGTCCAGCTCAAGCTCCTGTCCACACATGTAAATGCTCAGAAGGGAAAAGTTGTGAAATATGGATGGGGACTGTCTCTGCCAGGCCAAAGTTGGTGGGGACATGTCCACACCAGTCCTTCAGGAAGTTACGCCCATGCTCTCACGGACAATTAAAGAGCTACTTCCAGATCTTACTCCACCCACTCCCAAAATTCAAAAAACTCAGAGAAAGAGGCGTGGCAGGAGGCTTTGGGGGGACGCGGGGAGGGGGAGTGTGTGGGCGGTCTCTGCTCTGTTGACAGTCTCAGACCAAGGGCCAGAGTGAACAGGACTGACTGACTCCCGTTATGCCGCATATAGATGTGGCGCCACTGTCCCGGACTCTGGAGCCTGTCGTCCCGGCTACATGCCGAGCACACGCGGCGGACATTTGGCGCTCGTATCTCCCCGTTCCCCCTCCTGGCTTTAGCGGACACTCAGTCACACACTGCCCCACTCTGAGCCTCCAAGGCAGCCCGGGATGGCTGACCGCTGCCCCCGGTGTCTGTGAGCTCTCCCTGGGGGAGATTACAGTAAAAAGCCCTCAGCCCCATCAGCACTGACAGCCCTGATTATCTCTGTCTGCCCGATACAGCTTTATGTGTCTGTAGTTTCAACGTGAAAACATCCAGCCATGTCACTAAAGAAGTGACTCTGGGTATTTTGGGGTTTGGTCTTTATTTAGTCGGAGAGGGGGGCATGTGAGTGCTGTGGTTCACACACAGAGCGGAGCTCGTAGATCAAATCCCCGTCTCGGGTCTTCTCTCCTCATAATAGAAGCGCTGCGCTAAAGAACTAATTAAATACTATGCTAATAAATTGCTAACCTGAAAATCGATGTAAAACGCTCGCTCGATATTCCAACTCGCTACGGCGCCGTGTGCGAGACTTGGCTTTTATACCCGAGCAGCAGCGACAGACGTCACACAGCACAAAGTGACGTCACGCAGCACAAAGTGACGTCACACCGCTGGCAGAGCGAATGGGGAGGACAGGCACGAAATTTAGTTTAGTTTAGTTTAGTTTATTTGTTTATTTGAGCAATACACATTGTGCTCAAAAGGAGTGGGCTGAAGCAAAAAGCTTATGAGCCCCCACCCCCAAGTGCAATACATAAAAAAATAACATTTCAAAACATTTCAAGCAGCTACATTCGTACAGACCAACTTACAACAAACAACAAAAATATATAAACTCTTTATATAATTAATTAAACCAACGCACAGCTACAACAACAATCTAGTTTCATATACGATGTCTAGAACAAAGTAAGTCAAAAAAATGTGTTACTTAATATATTGCTTGCATATTTTTACCCGTGATTACAGAGTTACTTTTATGGTATAAAGGTACATTAATAGATATTATAATTTGAGATCTTGATACTTTCCAGTTGTCATTACCATTCTCAGTATAATTTTAATTTGGGTTTAATTATCATCATCATTATTATATATTTATTTAATTGAGTTATATGTGAAGTATGCTGTAGCCCTGCATAGTGTGGTGCATTAAAATGCCAGAGAGTGAGCAAGTTGAAGAGAGCAGTAACTCCCCTTCAACAAACCCCCTAACAGCTGATTTGTAGATGATGTTCCTATGCTGAGTGGTGCATTAAAAGACAAGGTTTAGAGCCTGTTGGGAGGGTCCCTCTCAACAGATCCATAACCTGCCAACCCTAATTCTCCGTTTGTGAATTTGAGCAATAGAATGACAACCGTTCCAAGCAGCAACACTCTTCCAGATTATAGAGGAACAATACACATAATTGATCCCACTGCTCCCCCTAGTGGCAACGCATTTCTTCTTGTCTGTATATTTCAAAAGTCTTTTGTTTGTATTTATATTTGAACAGGTTGATGTTTGGACATAGTTTCAATTCCATCTCCAGTTTATTCCACAATTGTACACCATTAACTGTTGGACTAAAACTTTTCAAAGTTGTGCTATGTTTCTGAATCCTAAAGTTTAATTCATCACGTAATTCATAACAACCAGTACGTTCTTGGAACCTTCTTTGTATTTGGTTTGGTAACAATTTATACCTTGCTTTGAATAACATTTGTACAGTTTGGAACTCAACAATGTCACAAAACTTCATGATCTTTGATTTTAAAAATAATGAGTTTGTGTGGTCCAAAAACCCAACTTTATGAATTACTCGGAGAGCTCTTTTTTGCAACAATATTATTGGTTTAACTGTGTTTTTATAAGTACTACCCCAAACCACAGTACAATAATATAAGTAGGGCAAAATCAGAGAACAGTATAAGGTATGTAGAGCTTTGATGTTTAAAATGTGCTTTGCTTTTGCAATTACTGAAATGCTTCTAGAAATTTTCGTAGATATATATTTAATATGAGATTTCCAAGTAATTCTGTCATCAATAATCACACCAAGGAATTTGATTTCATGCACTCGCTCGATAACACCACCTTCTATCTGAATTGCTTCCTGAGCATTGGAGTTACAGTTGCCAAATATCATCATTTTGCTTTTACTCAGATTTAGAGATAATTTATTTTGTTTGAACCACTTGTTGACACTTTTGAGTTCCAAGTTAACAATCCGACACAGCTGCTGTAAGTCGTCTCCTGATGCAAACATATTTGTATCGTCAGCAAACAAGATAAATTTAAGTACTTCAGATGTGTTACAAATATCATTAATATACATATTAAACAATTTTGGGCCCAGAATAGAACCTTGAGGTAAACCACAGACAATTTGTCGACAACTCGACTGATAATCACCGATTTTCACACATTGTTTTCTATTTTTTAAGTAACTGGTGACCCACTGTAGAGCTACCCCCCTAATCCCATAATGTTCTAGTTTATTAATTAATATATCATAGTTTATTGTATCAAACGCTTTACTCAGGTCTATAAATAACCCTATTGCATATTTCTTGTTATCTACAGCATTAGTTATTTCTTCAGTTATATCAAAGAGCGCGTGTGAGGTTGAGTGATTGTTCCTAAACCCAAACTGATTGTCCGAGAGTAAATTACACTTTTCGATAAAGCCGTCAAGTCTAGAGTTAAAAACTTTTTCTAAGATTTTAGAGAATTGCGGTAAAAGGGAAACAGGCCTGTAGTTTGTAAAGAGATGTTTATCTCCTGCTTTGAACAGAGGAATCACTTTTGCTACTTTCATACTATCAGGAAATTGTCCAGTTTGCAACGATAAGTTACAGATGTAAGTTAACGGCTTAGAGATACTTTCAATAACAGTTTTTAAAGTTTTCATGTCCATGTCATGGTAATCGGTCGAAGTTTTATTTTTACACCCTTTAACAATGTCCAGTATCTCCTTTTCCTCCACAGGTTTGAGGAACAGGGACATAGGATTTGCTTCTATCAGATCACAATTATAATTCTCAACGTTTGCAATTTTTGCAGCAAGGTTCGGTCCAACATCTACAAAGAATTTATTAAATGTTTCGACTACTTCATTCATATTTTTTAACGTGTTATCCTCATCTTTGAAA